>OY728145.1:441149806-442403199 GCA_963277665.1 Viscum album | reverse complement strand
AAGATCGCATCTTTGATGATAATTTTAACCCGTAAGGGTATAAAGTTTGAAAGGAATGACAAGTGTGGGAGATATTTTGAGGATCTAAAGATGAGTTTTAATTCAACACCAATTTTGATTCTTCAGGAACTAGGTTTGGGTTATGATGTTTTCTGTGGTGCTTCTGGTATGATTTTGGGACGTGTCTTGATGTAGGGGAAATAAGTGTGGCTTTGGAGGAAAACCTGAAAATTCTTATAGAAAGACATACCTGAAACGATCCACCATTGGAGGAAAGTAAAACTGTGAAGTCCCCTATTCATCTAGATATAGGCTAGAAATATGGGTTGTAACTCCTCCCAAGCCATGATTTTTAGGTCCTTTTATTCTAGCCTGGACATCCCATTCTCCCTTATGTAAGATTAAACTGCCCTTTCGTGATGTGAAATTCACAATATGACGATAGAAGTCAACAAAAGCATAGTAGGGAACCAACAAGTCCATTTTGAGAATGACATCATAGCCTGTTATCTCTAAGACATAGAGGACCCATAATAAGTGACACCCACCAACCTCAAGAGAGAACTCCTTGCACTGACATACACTAGCCATTCTTGTCCCCAATAGAGTTTCCATTGTCAAGAAATCTACAGAAGTAAATATACAGAGCCCAAGGATCTTCACAATAACAACAGATATGAATCTATGACAATCCCTTGTATCAAAAAGTGAAGAAGCTAAAACTGAGGCAACTAGGATCATAACTTGAACTGTAGAGGGTATGAGATCCAACTCCTGCTGGGTCTACTCCACTGCAAAAGTCTAGCCTGTACCATGGACCTACAACCCTACTTGACCACCTTGAGCTGATCTATCCTGTTGTCACTGAAATCTTGGAGAATGACTACCACGACCGTGACCTCCACCTTGGCTTGAACGGCCAGAAGAACTCCAGTTCACAGACTAATGAGAAACTGGTAGTGCTGCTTCTGAATGAGGATTCATATAAGAACCTCTGTCACCCATTGATAGTTAAAATAACTAACAAAAACACTAAAGATGACCCATCTTGCCACACGATCAACACTCCACTGGGTCTCTCAGGCATTGTGGTCTCGTATGCCTACCCTTACCACACTGGTAGCATACCACATGGCTACCTAAAAGTGTATCCCGCCAACTCAGATCTCCACATGTAGACTCCCTGCGACGCTTCCTACAATAATTAGGGGAATTACCAACTATGGATACTGAACCGCCCTAGACCACAGTTCTAGAATCCCTCAAGTTTTACTTGGTGATCAGTTCCTGGTTGACTATAGAAGATATGGTCATCAACTTGAAGATGATCTCTTATGATCAGATGTCATGCCTAATACCATCCTCAAACTTCCTTGATATAAAAATATCATCACCCCTATAATGGGTGTGAAGCATTGCAGCTTTGTGAAGCGAGAATAATACTCCATGACTGATAGAGTACCCTACTCCAAACTCATGAACTCTTAGGCTCATTCATCCCTCAAAGACTTCGGGTAGAATTAGTCATTGAAGGCATGCTGGAACTCATCCCAAGCCATACCATACTGGCACCCTGCCTATGAGATCACATTCTACCATCTCTCGGAAGAATCTTGAAGCATATACGTAGTGATATTCAACCTCCTCTCTGGAGGTTCATTCAAATGATCGATGATTGATAACATGGATTCTAACCATGACTCTGCAGCTTGAGGTCCTCCATTCCCTGATAAAGTTAGAGGATGCTGCTACTGAAAGATCCACGTCAACTCTGCCATATACGGGGCAGGATGTGGTGCTCCCTGGAAGGTATGTATAATCCTCATGAAGCCTTATTGGAACTGTGCGTCGACACCTGTGTTCGGAATGATGGAAGGTGCCAAGAACAACATGATGGGGGGATCTGCTGGTAGTCCCTAACCAGCCATGTTCTATTTCAGATCATTTCCCTATATATGGTGAAAAAACAGAGGATGTCTTGGTGGAATGACTCCAAGAACACACCTTAGTTCAAGTTATCAAGGACTGAAACTTGGGAGTGCGAGAAAGGAACATGAGAATAAAAGCATTCATGTTTTTCAAAATAGGGATACACGACATTTATGACCCCTACACGACGTGTTTATTTAAGCCTTCACATGGGTGTGTACTCCTACCATCCTTGGTCATGTAACACCCCATACAAATATCATGTTATCCCAAGACACGGTGTGTACTTGAATTGTTTTCCCCTACCCTAGTTCATTTACATGAGTAACCAACACAGTTCTCCTAGAACGAGACTACATGACATGTTCATGCCAGTCATGGCATGTAATAGAATGATATCACCGACCCATGTTGTTAGTCACATGACCAAATACATGGGTTACACTACACGACATGTTCAAGCTTGACACGATGTGTATAACCTAAGATTCATCCATCCGTGTCATTAGTCACATGGGTGGACACATCGGCCATAACTCCTTCATCTGGGCCTGGATTAAGCCCAAATTTTTATAGGAGATAGAGGACCCATACCCGCACATATTATCCTTATATAAGGCTGGCCAATTCACGCATGTTGGTGGTCAAATGGGTGGTGCATTTTGGCATAAAATATTTGGCCGAGATTTCCCATTCACACTTGAAACCACTTTGAACCTAGCCTCCCCACCACTCTATAAATTGGCGTTTTTCTCATTTGGTGGGGTTGGGGACGTGAATTAGGATATTGGAGGTAGAGGATAATTGGTTTCACCCAAATTCTCCAACCATTGTAAGAGGGGTAGCTCTTGAAGCAAGGATCCCCTCATCGAAACCTCCTTCTCTTCTTCATTTTGTAATGTTTTCATTTGTGTAATAAACTTCTTTGATCTTCTTTTATTCCTCATATTTTCTTATGTTTTGTTTAAATTTCTTCTTCTCTTAATCTTCCTAATTGGGTTTTAATTCTTGAGTAGAAGCGTTATTGGGTTATACCCATTATAAACCTTTGCACATGCAAAACGCTTCTACGATGATTACGCCACCCATGGAAGAGTAGTATTTTAGTAATCGATCTATCTTATACCCTCTTCATTTAATTATTTTGAATCATTGAGATACTGTAATTCACTTAATATGATCCATGAATTGTGTTTTTAAATTTTAAGAAACTAAGCAAGAAATTGAACAATTAACACAAAACACACGAGGTCGGGAATTGTGTAAATTGTGAGAGCGCGATCTTAATCGGTAATACAAGACCATACGGGATAAATTTGTAGAGTTCAAATATAATCCCTAAACACAATTCATCCTCATTTACAGAATGTATATATGATCTAATTAACCACTGACCATAATCTAACCTTAGAACAATAATCAAAGCAGGGTGCTGCGATTGTGTGTTCTGAAGCTAGCCTAGGGTTTAAGTAATTTCATCTTTGTGGTTAAGTTAACTCTCATAGAGTTAGATGGATAAAAAATTAGGTTATCATAATTAAGTGGATATTGATTTAAATGACAAGGATTAATAAGTGAATGAAGAGGTAGAGTTAGATCGATTACACCTTTTAAAATATTTTCTAAAAAACATCTTTTTGTTGTGTCATTTTAATCGAACTTCATTTCAAAACTAAAAACAAAAAAAAAATAAAATCTTCTTCCAGCAAACTTATTCTAGATTCATAAACTATAACAAACCCCCATAATTTCAGGTAGTGTTTTTATTCTCTTTTATTTTATTTTTAGAATACCTTTAAAAGGTTGTTTTAAATCTACTTCCTCCTTTGAGAGACGACCTTGGTCAGCCATTCTGCTGCACCTAAGTACCCCAAAATCACTAATCATTTGAGGGCGCCCACGACAGCGCTCTTTCAAATTGGCGCCGTTTCTGGGGAGGCAAGAAATTTATTCAACCATTTAGAGGTATTTCTTTTATTTTTAATTTTATTAGTTTCTTCACCTCTCTCTTTCATCTTTCCCCTTTCTTAAGTTTTCCTTTTTTTTCATCCTCTTCTTTTCTTTTTGGACCATCAACTCAAACTTCTCATTTTTATTTTACTATGGTCCACTTTTTTTCTTTTCATTTTTATTTTATTTATGACATGAAATAATCTTGAAGATCTCTTAGATCTTGACCCTGATATTGAACGTAGTCTTAGGGCTTGAATCAGACAATCTTAGTCTATGGGAAGTTTCAATATCCAACCAGTTGGTAAATTCCTCTCTACTGGAAACATTGAAATTGGAAGCAATTCAAATTCAAACATAAAAGAGGAAACAATGTCAGGAAATAATGGAAATGAACTTAATATAACCATTCGAGAATTGTCTGCACCGGATATTAACTATCAACCAAATTTTATTGCATACCCAAACCTCGAATCGGACTTTGAATTGAAATCTGGATTAATTCACCTTCTTCTAAAGTTTCATGGATTATTTGGTGAGGATCCTAATAAACACATTAAGGAATTTAATGTGGTTTTCTCAACCTTAAAACCAAGAAATGTTTCTGAAGATCAAATCAATTTAAGAGAATTCTCATTCTCACTTGATGGAGCTACAAAGGATTAGATGTACTATTTACAACCTGAAGATGTAACATGTTGGAACAATTTGAAATGTATTTTCTTGTAGAGATTTTTTCCAGCATCAAGGACCACTTCTATTCGTAAGGAGATCTTGGGGATCACAAAAGCACAAGGGGAGTTAATGTATGAGTACTGGGAGCGATTCAAGAAGTTGTGTGCAAGCTGCCCACATCACCAAATCAGTGAGAAACTACTCATTCAGTACTTTTATGAAGGACTCACACCTATGGAGAGAATTATGGTGGATGCCGCGGCTGGAGGAGCATTGGTGGACAAGACACCAGTAGCCTCACATGCATTGATCGACAAGATATCCCAAAACTCCCAACAATTCAGCGATAGAGGTACACTACATGTTCGAGGAGTACATCAGGTAAGTCCTTCTTCTCTTGAAAGTCATTTGATTGAAAGGCCACCCTTTCAACAAAACCTCTAGAAGCCTCCGCCTTACCAGCAGGGTTTCCAAAAACACCAAAGGAGATTTGAAGCCCAAGCATCAGCAAGCCAGAAACAAGGGAATCCCCCACCCAAGGTAGATTCTAACACTGATGACCTTTTGAAGCAAATTGTTCTTAATCAACAGAATGAGCTAAAGAGTCAAGGTTCGGAGCTGAGGGAGTTGAAGACTCAAATGAGCCAGATTTCCACCGCCCTCTATGAACTTGTAAGTAAGAATTCTAGAAATATACCTTCCCAACCCACTCCAAATCCGAAGGGGAATGTTAGTGCCATCACATTGAGAAGTGGGAAGCAAATGAACGATACATCTCTACCTACCATTCCACCAGGATTCACCTCAACTCTGGAGCAGCCGCATTCCAAACCAACTGATGAGCAATCCAAGGAGAAAGATAAAGGTAAGAAAAAGATTGATGATGTTCCTCCTAAACCCCTTCCTTTTCCCAACAAGGTTGTCCAAACCAAGAATATGGCTAAAGAAGCAATGAAAAAGGAGGTTTTGGATACATTAAAGCGTGTGGAGATCAACATTCCTCTACTTGAATCCATTAAGCAAATTCCAAGGTATGCTAAATTCTTAAAAGAAATTTGTACCAATCGAAGATGGCTCAAGGGAAATGAGAGGATCAACCTTGGAAGGAATGTCTCAGCACTCATTACACCAACTCTAGCTATGCCAACAAAGTGCCAGGATCACGATACATTCACCATCTCATGTACCATAGGGGAGTTGCACTTCTCTGATGCTCTTTGTGATTTGGGAGCTTCCATAAATGTGATGCCTCACTCTGTATTCTCTTCCTTGCAGGTTGGTGAGTTGAAGCCAACAAGAGTAGTGGTGCAGTTGGCAAATAGAGCTACAACATTTCTAGCGGGAGTCCTTGAGGATGTACTTGTCTGGGCAAGAGACATGATCTTTCCAGTAGATTTATATGTTCTTAACATGGAGGATGATCAAGTAAGTTTTCATGCCCCCATTATCTTAGGTAGACCCTTCCTCAAAACTGCAAAAACTATCATAAATGTTCATGAGGGTACACTTTACATGGAGTTTGGAGATGAAGTTGTGATATTTAATGTTATGGACTCCATGAAGTACCCCTATGAGGACCATTCTTCTTTTTTTATCTCCCATTTTGAACCACCAAGTAAAAACTCCATGGATTTTGATTGTCCCATGCTTAGGGAGATTATGATTATTGGTTCTGGTTTAATGTCCAAGAGAACCTCCACAACTGTTTCTAATGAACAATACTCTCTAAGATTTGATTTTGAAATGGATTCATATTCTGATCTTGATCATGTGAACTCTGATTATGACATGGCTGTTGAGTATGCTGATGGATTTGGTGCTTTATTCTCTGATTATGATGATTTCTGTTCTGATACTGATGTTCTTTGTGCACATATTTCAGTTCCTTCAATGTATCCATCCATACTACACCCTCCTTCATTAGAACTCAAGCCATTGCCACCAAATCTGAAATACTCATACTTGTTGAGTGGTGAGAGATTACCTGTTATCATTACTAACAATATCCCTTTTGAACATGAAGAAAAGTTTTTGAATATTTTGAGGGAGAACATCAGGGCGATTGGGTGGACCTTGGCTGACATATCATGTATTAGCCCCTCCATTTTCATGCATAGAATTCTCTTGGAGGATGGGGCTAAACTAGTGAGACATCCACAAAGGAGACTCAATCCCACCCTCCTGGAAGTTGTTAAAAAAGAAGTTGAGAAATTTCTTGAGGCTGGTATAATCTTTCCCATTTCAGATTCTCAGTGGGTAAGTCCTATTCAGGTTGTGCCTATCATAGTGTTCAATTTTCTTTCACATTGGTTGTCTTCTCTTTTCCCTTGGTAGCAACATCAGGAGAAGCTAGAGAAGGAGAGGAAGAAGTTGAAAAAGGGAGTGAACCAACTGAAAGAGAAGGAAGGGGGAGTCCTTGAAAAACAGAAGGGGACAAGGTAGGTGTAGTGGAAGACCGAGGCAATTATTTTTTAAGGATAACATGCCTGATATAATATAGATCCTGAGAGAAAAACATAGAGGTAGAGAAAAAGGTAGTTGATGAGAAGTTAGGAAAACTAGGTCGCAAGGGTGTAGCTGCAGGAGCCACAATAGCAGTGCTCTGCACATGAAGACAAGGAATCAATAACTTGATAAAGTCAGCAATAATCTCACCACCATACAATATCACTTTCTCAAAGTCATCTTTGTTCTCCAAGAACTTGACCAACAAAGGAGTGAAATCCTTCAGCTTTTGAACATGAGTTTTGAAATCTTGAGTGAACAGAGGGATTTTTAGATTTTCTACAAGGTACTTGAAATGGTTTGTCATATCATGCTTAAAGAAAATCCTATTGAAGTAGAAATCCACATTATTAGTAATTTCATTCTTAGAATCATTTGAAATCTTGGAATTAATTCTCACCAAATCAAGAACTCTGTCACTATTCTTGACAACCACAGATAGAGACTCTTTGTCAAATCCACTAAGTACTGATTAAAGTTCTTCCTTAACAACCATTATGAGCATATCACTATCCAAGGGGGGGTTGAGATGACTGTCTAGAGGCACTATAAGCTATAAAAGATGAAGTAAGAGACTTTAGTTGATTCATAACTTTTGGGAGACAACCCTTATACTCATAAATCAACTTGTTAAGACCAATAACAAGTTCACACATTTCTTGAACAATTTTATTTTTTATTTCAGCCACCTTGTCAGCTATGGAAGTTAGATTAGGTTGAATTAGAGAGACAACTTCCTATGGAATCTGACCACTAACATCTTCAATAAGATAAGAATCAAGATCTGGTCTTGATTTCAACATTCTCTGCATATCTTCAACCATACCTCTGAGATACTTCACTTCATCACTTAGCTATTTATTCTCAATTCTGACCTCTTGAATTTCATGAAGCATTTTTGGATGAATTTTCCATATGAACTTTTCTAACAGAAGGGCATCATCTCTTCCACTCTGGTTTATCATAAGAGAAGGTTTAGTGTTCATGAGATTTTAAACTCTAGTAAATAAATTATCTTTAAAGGCTTTTAAATCATCCTTACTCGCTAAGGTAGAATGTTTTTGAGAAGATTCAGGAATAGGAGATGAGAAAGGCTCAGGTTCCTTTGTAGAGACAAGATCAGAGACTGATTTCAATTAAAATATAATAGAAAGGTCTATACCTTTAACTGATACTTCTTGGGAATAATTCACATCAAAATATGTAGGGAATTAATACCAAGTATCCATAGTGCTTTGATCAACTAGATTAGGAACATCAAAACTTTCCAGATTAGGGTGCTGATCCCCCTCAAAAAGTACATCTCTCATAGGACTAAGAGATTCATTTCATTGATATATTTACAGATTTTCATCCCTAATAGCCTCACTATTTTTCTTTTATAGACAACTAAAAGTCTTGCTCCGTTCTTTCCTGAGCAGATGGGATAATATCAGGAACAACTTGTTCTCTGAGTGTTCCTCAAAAGAAGCTTCTTTCTAGAGAGAAAGTTCTTATTCTAGATGCTCTTCCAGAAAATCCCTTTTCTTTTTACTAATAGAATACAATTCTATTGAAGCATATTCTTCTTCCAAGTCAACAATTTCTTCAGGAACATGTACTTCCTTCTTAGTTAATACTTGAGTAGAAGTTCCACTGTCTTCCTTATCCAGGGTAGTTTCCTCTATAGGTGCAACAACATCTTATTCTTCCTCCTCAATAGGATAGTCAAAAATTTCATCTGGTTCCAAAAAAGGACCAGAGATGTTCTTAGGTCTTGAAGAATGCTCAATATGGTTTAAATTTTCACAAACCCTGTCATTATCCTCTACCCATGCTTTTATCCACGGATTCCAACTGATTTTCATTATTTTGATTGTAACCTTTGAGATACAAAATTCATAGTCCTTAATGACTTCTTCATCTGGTCTAACCAACCCTTTATCATGAAGCATAACTAAGATTAATATTGATCAGAACCAAGTGGTTCACTTTGAGGTTGTTTTTATCAAATCACACATATTAAGTATAACATAGTTATATTGGTTAATCTTGTGTACATTCTTTATAAGATATATCAAAAATACATCATGATACTTGATTGTAGTAAAATATCATTTTCTTAGACTAATAATATTCTAAATAAACTTAAACAATAGTCTGGTTTCACCATCTAGCTCAGCGGCTAGAGTTCTTCACTTTGTTTCCTTACAAGTCAAGCTTCTTAAGGCTTCTTCTAAAACAAAGATCTCACTTATAGGAGGAGTACCTATCTGGTATTCCTAAAAAATCCTATCATTAGGTATCCTTAGGCAAGAATCCCATCCCCTCGAAGGAAAGGTACATTTATGGACATTGATCCAATTTCTCACAACAAAACCATATTCTATATCTAAATAGAATTGAAAAAACTAATTAAATTGAGCAACTAGCTTCGGGTAAATTAGTCTTTCCTCTTTTATGAACAAATCCAGCCATCCAAACCCTTTTAGTACTTTCAATACTAAAGACTTACTTGAAATAAACCACTTGGGGAAGATTTCCTTTTTGGGTACCACTATTCTGTCCACCATGTTCAGATTCAAAGGACCTTCGGGCGCTATCTTCAGGGCTATTTTTATCTTCTTCTTTGATATGTGCTTCTTAGGAGTTGATGAGGACAAGCGTTTCATTCTGGTAATTCAATGATGGTTTAAAAGAGAGAGAAAGGTTGAAGGAGGGGTTGCGGTTTGAGAGAAGAGAGCTCGGGTGACGAAGGGAGTGAAACTTCTTTCGTTTTTATCATTTATGGATATCTAGCATCTCCAAAATCAAAATTACGGGAAAGTAAAGGAATAAAATAGTTAAATACAACAATATGGGTTATAATATGCAAATAAAATGAAAAAGTGTCTTTATGGTGAGATCAAAATAGACTTTCATGGTGAGACCGTAATAGTTTTTCACGGTGAGACTATAACAGGTTTTCACATTGAGACCGTAACTGGTTTTCATAGTGTCATCTTTACTGTGTGAATTCTAAGCGATGCAACTATTTTTTTTGAAATAGTATTTTCCAGAAAGTAACTGAGAGATAGTAACTTTGAGACCATAAACATGAAACAATGACTTTTAAGATAGTAAAACTATAGAACTATTAGAGTTATACAGTAATCTTAATACAGTGACTTGTGAAACCGTAAAATGTGAAGCTGTAAGTTGTGAAATAGTACACTTACTACTTAAGATTTATCATTCCCAATTAATGTATGATTTAATCTATTCTTTCATAATTTAATGGTTTGGTGAATATATCAGTGAGCATATATTCAGTTCCAATGAATTCCAAAGTGAAATAACCTTTTTGATAATGGTCTCTAAAAAGTGATGTCTTACATCAATATGTTTTTTTCCCAGAGTGTGAAATAGGATTTTTAATATGTTAATAGCACTTGTATTGTCACAATTTATGGGTAAATTCATGAATTTATATCCATAATATAATAATGTGTGTTTCATCCACAAAATTTGTGCACAGCAGCTACCGACATTGAGGTATTCAGCTTCGATAGTGGATAATGCTACCATGTTTTGTTTCTTACTACACCATGATACTAATGACTTGCCTAAAAAGTGAGATGTTCTAGAGGTTCTTTTTTATCTAACTTACAACCCCCAAAATCAGCATTATAATAGCTAACAAACTCAATAGATTGTCCTTAGGGATAAAACAATCCTAAATTGGGTGTATGCTTGAGGTATTGGAAAATTATCTTAACAACATTTAAATCAGATTCCTTAGGGTTTGCTTGAAAAGGAGCACATATACATACACTAAACATAATGTCAGTTCAGTTAGTAGTTATGTAGAGTAGGCTTCAGATCATTCCTATGTAAGTGGTTTGATCAATAGATTTTCCATCTTCATCAAGATCCAACTTACAATAGTACTCCATGAAGTATCACTACTTTTAGTGCTATACAAGCCAAAAAGTTTAAGAAGATCCCTATTATACATTCTTTGATTTAAAATAATACCATCATCTTTTTGAAAGATTTGAAATCAAAGAAATAATTTATGTTCACCCATTAAACTCTTTTAAAATTCATTTTGCATCATTTTAGAAAATTCAATACATAAAGAATTTTTTGAAGATCCAAATATAATATCATCTACATAAATTTGAACTACTAAAACATCATTGGAAATTTGTTTTATAAAAAGGTTAGGATCATCTATTCCTTTTGTAAAACCTTTGGAAATAATAAATGTACTTAATCTATCATACCAAGATCTTGGAGCTTGTTTTAAACTATATTAGGCTTTTTATAATTTAAAAACATGATTTGGAAAATGAGGATTTGTAAAACCCGGAGGTTTCTCAACAAATACATCCTCATCTATATACCCATTTAGGAATGCACTCTTGACATCCATTTGATATAGTTTGAAATTCAGATGTTCAGTATAAGCAAGTAGAATTCTAATGGCTTCAAGTCTGGCTACTGGAGCAAAAGTCTCCTCATAGTCAATTCCTTCTTCTTGACTATAGCCTTATGCAATGAACCTAGCCTTGTTTCTAACTATGTTTCCAGCTTCATCCACTTTATTTATGAACACCCATTTAGTGCCTATGACAAAAGTGTTTCTGGGTATTTCTACTAGTTTCCAAACTTTGTTCCTTTCAAACTGATTATGTTCTAATTGCATAACCATCAACCAAAATCCATCATTGATAGCATCATTAAGGTTTTTAGGTTCAAGTTTTGATAGAAAGACTTGATGTTCAACCTGATTTCTAAGAGAATCTCTTGTTTGAGTTCCTTTATCTAAATGTCCTACGACAACATCTAAAGGATGTTTTTTAAAGGTTCTAATAGCTATAGAAAAAAGGAATAGTGATTTCATGTTCATCAGTAGGTTCGAGTTCATTATGACTTGAATATGAAGAATTTTCAAAACATGAAGTCTTCATAGATTCCTTTATAGGATGGTTGGATGATTTTAAATTGATGTCCATATTTGACACATCATCCTCCAGGTTCTCTAGAGAGATCTTAGGCTCATGTGGATCTATCTTATCAAACTTAAAATGAACAGATTCTTCCACACATTAGGTTCTTTTGTTAAACACTCTATTGGATTTACTAGATACTGAATATCCTAGAAATATTTCTTCAACACTTTTGGATAAAAAATTTCCAAGAGTTTCCTTAGTATTAAGGATATAGAATTTTCAACCAATAACTTTGAAGTAGCTTACTTTGGGGGTATCTATTATTCCATAACTCATGTAGAGTTCTTTTAAGAACGAGTCTAATCAACACTCTATTAATAATATAGCATGCTGTATTCACAACTTCAACCCAGAAATAAATAGGTAATTAATATTCACTAAGAATGGTTATAGAAATTTCTTGTAAGGTTATATTTCTTATTTCTACCACTCCATTTGGTTGAAGTGTTATAGGGGAAGAGAAATTATGACTATAACCATTTCATGAGAAAAATGATTCAAACTCTTGATTTCAAACTCATGACCTTGATCACTTCTTAAGGATTTAATTCTAAGTCCACTAATATTTTCTACAGTTTTATTATATTTGATGAAACGAGAGAAGGATTTACTTTTGTGATCCAAAAAGAAAGTCCAACAATATCTAGAAAATTCATCTATAAGAACATAAACATAGTGATTCCCATTTAAACTAGAAAATCTATATGGTCCAAACAAATCCATGTGAACCAATTCGAGAGGTTGAGAAGTAGAATCTTCTTTTTTTTTTTGTTTTGAAGGAAATTTTTTGTTGCTTGCCCTTTTGCCAAGGATTATACAATTTATCATTTGGAAACTCAAGTTCGGGTCGGTCTTTGACTTGGTTTTTTTGAGTTAACTTTCTAAGGGAGTGAATGCTACAGTGTCCTAATCTCCTATACCAAATCCAAGACACTTTATGAAATTCACTTAAACATGAAACATTTTTAGAAACTAAAGACTCTAAGTTAACAGAGTATACATTTTCATTTCTCAATGCAAAAAACACTAATTAATTTTTAGAATTAAAAACATTGAAATAATCATTTTCCAATTTAACATGAAATCCATCATCACATAGTTGTGAGACACTAAGAAGATTATATTTCAATCAATAAAAAAAAGTACTTTGGAAATTAAAACTGGGTTAGAGTTATCGATTTGGAAAAGGCCAACTATTTTTCCTTTGTCATTATCACCAAAGATGACATGTACAACATCAATTTTTATTATGTTCTTGGAGCCTAAATAGTCCCCTGTCATGTGTCTTGAATACCCACTTTCCATGTACCATAAGCTTTTACAGGAGCTCTATAAGCAACTTTCTTACAAAAATAGTCAAATAAAAATAGATTTTGGTACCCATATTTGTTTGGGTCCAATGCTATTAGTGTCTAGTGCTTTAAGAACCCACATCTGCCTCATAGGTATCCTATAAGTATTATGTAAAGTTCTTGAAAAATAAACTCTATTTGGTCCAAAAAACCTTGAAACAGTAGAGAGTGTATCATAATTTGAACTAGCTAAATGTTTCCCAGAACTAGGAATAAAGCTGTATGTCCTAGATTTAGAGAAAAAATTAGTTCTTCCAAAATTTCTTTTACCAGGTTGATAGCCAATACCAGTAGTATATTTAGGAGAAATCTGTTTACCTAGAATTTATACCAAAGTATCTTTACCATTAGTAAACCTTTCAAGGTCTTTTTCCAGTTTCTCATTTGATATATTTATTTCATTTTTTTCTTTGAGTAATTGAACATTTTCTCTCTTTCTACAGTAAGTTCAAATTTAATAGTTGAGGTAAGAGCATGATATTTATTTAAAGACTTGTATTTATCTTTTAGTTCATTACATTTATCTTCAAGCATATTATAGTAATCAAACATTTATTCATTAGAAATATTCCTAGAATCACTTTCATTTCCAGAATAATAGGAATTATGTACAGGAGATTACAGTGTTACATCAGACGTGTTTGTTATAAAACACATATTGGATTTTTTGTCCTGTTCATCATGTGAAGATTCTGTGTCACTTGAACTTTCCTCAGAAACACTCCAAGTTGCTTTCATTTAATTTTTATACATTTTAACTTTGTCCTAATATTTTTTTTTGTACATGAGCTTGGGACAATCAGCCTTTATAAGTCCCTTTCACTTACATTCATATCATACTATCTCATCAGATTTGTCACTTATTTTCCAATCTTTCTTCCAGCTTCCCTTTTGATCATATCTTCCTTTGAAGTTAGGTTTTCTGAAAAATTTATTCTGCTTGTAAAATCTCTTAAACCTTATGGATAATTGAGCAATCTATTCATCACAGTTAGGAGATGATTTTTCACTACTGGAACTTTCTATAGAGAATTCCAAATTCCCTTTCTCTTTGGGTGTAGAGGTGGTGGTGTTAAATGCAATAAATTTTCTTTTGGGTTCATCATTCTCTTCCTTGTTGACTTTCATCTCCTCTTCATACATCATTAGTTTCCCAAAGAGTTCTTTTACAGGTTACTTGCTGTTGTATCATGAATCTATAATAGAAACATAGGTTTCTCTCCATCTATCAGGTAGGAATATGAGAATCCTCTTTCTTTGTTCTTTGGCAGTAACTCCTCTTTCAAGAGAAATCATTGTGTTGAAAATTTCATTGAACCTGAGATACATGTCAGAAATAGGTTCATCAAGTTTCATTTTAAAGTTATCATATTTAATAGTATAATTATTAATTATCATTTCTTTAACACTAGAAGTTCCTTCATGTGAAACACACTATGTATCCCAAATTTTATGGGCAATTTTACATGAAGAAATTCTGTTAAATTCCTTATCTCCTAAGGAGAAATATAAAGCATTCATGGCTTTACAATTGTTATTGTAGGCAATATCAGTTGGATCATCCCATGTGATTATATCAGTATCAGGAATCTTATACTCATCTATAATTAAAGACCAAATTTCAAAACCCATAATTTATAAATGTATTTTCATTTTAATTTTCCTTTGGGAATAATTGGTTCAATTAAATAATGGTGGTATATTTGTTGCATCACCTTATAGTCTATTATCCATATTAATGAAATACTTTGAAAGAGCTAAAAATTTAGAATTAAAAGAAATTTATAGATCTTTAAAGTTCAACTAAAATCACAGTTGAATAGTTTCAAAAACAAAGTCTTAATAACCCCTCTGATACAAAATGTTGGTTTGAGTAGAGTACTCAAGAGGGAGGATAATTGAATATCTATAAAAATTTATGTTTGCAAATTTTTCTTAAAAGGTCCCCTAATAAAAATAAATGCATCCCAGTTAATCAAGGTAATATGGTTATGAAAGTTTTACTGTTCAAATAACTTCTCTAAAGATTGATTAATTTTCAGTAATCTTATTATTAGTTATATATATTACTTTGGAAGATATTCTAATAAAAAAAATTATAACTTATGTACAAGATTAAATATCAAAGTAAATATAGAGATTTTTGAATTATATAGTAAAACAAAGAAAACTAAATTAAATAACACAAGGGATAAAAAAAAGTGGTTCAGTCTCAAGGCAAGACCTAATCTACTCAATTTGGTTATCACCTACCACTAAGTAGTTTATATTAATAAACATAATCCACACCCTAGATCTAGGTAACAACAGTGCACAGGACTGCCCAGGCCACAAGACCTCTTCCAAAGTTCTTCATGGGCATAAACTAAAAGGTCACACATGGACCTTTTCCATGCCTATATGTGGGAGTAAAAAAGTATAAAAAATATGAGAGGAAGGATATCTTGTATCCTTAAGTTTAGTGTATGAGGTAGTATGTGTTTTTAATACAAACACATACACACTGCTTGAAATCTAAAAACAATAAACAACAGAGAAAATATGATGAGATAAGGTTATAAATACTCTTAGTGTTATTCTATGAAGCTCTGGACTTCTAGGATGAAGTGGATGCAAGAATCAATTCCTCTTACAAAAAACTAAGTATCACAAGTCTAGTGCTCTGGTTTCCAGTTAGATCTAGCTTGTGTTCTTTATGGAGTTGGTATTGAAAATATGTTCTTGAATTTGATCTATGGAATCTGATTTTCTATATTCATGAATTCTTTGTGTGTTCTTCAGATGTATCTTGTTTCATGTGTCAGTTCTTTTCTCAAGGATGCTCGCGCTTCTGCTTCTCTTTTCACACATTGTTTTGGGGACACAATTTTCTTTTTATTCTTGACGTGCATGTTTTAGAGCCTACATGATGCATGTATTATGCTTCCCGTACCTTGTACTGTTAGGTGAAATATCTACAAAGGAAAATTAATTATGTATGTTCATTTAAAATATTAAAATATGACTGTAAGAAATTAATTGGAAAATGAAAAAACAGATTAAGGAACAATGTCACATTCTATCTGGAAATGGTGTCACTTGGAAATGGTGTCACCAAGAAACAATGTTTTCTTCTTTTCCTTTGAGCGATGAGATAGTTATGATGGAAAGGTTGTATAGAGATTATGAACTGGTTGTACATATGCGGTGTTAGGACCACGATGTCTGGTCACGGTGTCTAGTCATGGGGTTTGGGTCCCGGTATTTGGGGAATGATGTCCAGTCATGGTTTCTGGGTCATGGTGTCTGGGTCATGGTGTCTGGTACTTTGTCTAGAAAACCAGAACCGGTGGCAGACTCACGGTTTCTCAGACTTGGCTAAATATCTGTATACATACCTAAGGAGTGATATTCCTAGAATTAATTAGACTTAATCATTCATCAAGGAAAATCATTAATAAACAAATTAAAATATGGTTTATAATAATTAAACATGATTTATAAATTAAGATTTTGAATAGGTTTATTTAAAGCATAAAGAAACCAACCATCTCTACACATAATTTGAGATATATTTTAAAGATTAAAAAGTTGTATAGGATGTATAGAACACGCGTTCATTAAAACATGATTAAGATAGGTGGATTCCAAAAATGTAAATTTATTGAGAAATTCTTAGTAAATAATAAATCAATTTTTAGTAATGATGTTTTATTCTTCAAAAATATGTTTTCTTGAAAAATGTTTTTATTTATTTTTTGATAAAATAATATAATTAATTTATCAATATTTTAAATGTTTATTTGATAAAATGAACTTATTCTTTTTAATTTTCAAGTAAAAATTATCTTAGGGTGAAATTATGATTTTTTTTGGAAAATATTTATTTTTCAATAGACAGTGAAAAATACCGATTTTTTTAAAACTATAATTTATTTTAAAATAATTAAGAAATTTAAATGTTACATTATGAATTTAATTTCATTTAAATTTAAAAAATTATTAATTATTTATATTTAATCCAATTATTTAATTTTTATAATCTTTATATTGGATTTTACACTGTTTATTTTTTGGGTTTCAAACAAGTATTTTTTCGAAAAAAATCTATTAAAGTGCATAATGTTTCTATATCATATTTAATTAATAAAACACAAATTAGGAATAATTTAAATTTAATTTATATATTATATATTAATAAATATTAATTTAATTACAAAAAATAGTTATTACTTGTCTTATAGTTAATATAAAACCATCTTTTGCTTGAAAAATGGATTTCTTAAAAACCGCTTTTCATCGTGTTTGCGGGTTTAATTTAAAATTAAATTATAAAAATTATTTTAATTGAAATTTGTAAAATGTATTCCATATTTTTAATTATAATAATTTATATTTTATAATATTGTTAACTTAATTTGTTTTCTTAACGAGTAGTGAATATAGTAAAAATATTTTAAGAGAGTTAAGGTAAAAACATATTTACTATGGGTGAAACTTAAACTATAAGGGATTAAAAGACCTAAAAACCTATCTAGATTATATTTTATGACCATATCTGGACCTTATATAATATAATTATTTATAATTTATTTTATTTTGGATCCCTGTGTCTTGTTAAACACATGATTTTCACATTTTCTTCTCAAAAATTTAAATTGTGTCCTCTCCCCCACTTTTAAAAGGATACCCCCTCTCCTCTCTTCTCCACTCCATAAAAGAATTTTGTTTTTGAAAATAAATTACCAAATAAAATCCTTAAATCAATAAACACATACTATAATCATTTTTTATCACAAATCCTTACTATGAAGGTTTTTTGTTGTAAATTCAGGTGGTTTATCTGATGATGGGGTATCGTGCTTAACCAGGCATGTTTATTTTATTTATTCTTCCACATCATTGAAGTATTATTCAATTATGAAGGCCTAAAAAATACTATATACCATATAATTATATGTTATTAATTTAATTTAATATCCTAAATCGATATGCTTTTCTATAAAATGGGAAACAAAACCAACATTCGTGTGTATGGTGGACTACCTCCTCTTGAACCTATGCAAATTTTTTTATCATTGACTCTCATATCTTGCTATAATGATGTATTTAAAATATATAAATTATATTTGAATCATAATTATACTCCTTGAATTATAATATTATATATTCCATATTACTTTTAATTCTATGGGAGATATGATAATGTTGCTCATTTGTAGGTCATGTGACCATTTCTTCTTCTCAGTGAAGGATGACTTGATACATCATCATATAGGTTAATTGTTTCATGGGGTAATATGACCATGGTTTAATTATTTGGTATATACCACCTAATACTTGAATTCATAGGAGTATTGCCTATGTATAGTATTGAGGATGTTAATTTTTCTTATGAAACCTCAGGATAGTTTTCATTCATATATGATGAGCCCATCGAGTTTCTAAACGGTATAACAAACCAGTTAAGTTCAGTTAAGTCCTTGAGACTTGTATTGTTGAGTACATTCTTGGGTCATCTCCAGAGTAGAGTGACCTAGGCATTATAGTAATCAAGTTCATCTCAATGCTCGAGTTGGATTTTTGAGAGGTTCATGTGTTTTGAAATGATAATCAAGTTGGTTTTGGATTTTATGCTAGATGCTTTAATGTTGTGTTTAAGGTGATTATGATCTAGAGTAATTGGGATCAGATCATCTATCTCTCCCCTTGATTAATAGGACACCCCTAGGTGGGGATCATCATGTCATTTTGAGTGAACATGTTCCCTTACAAGTAGAAGGAACACAACCAAAGAGGACCATTGGAAATGGCCAGTCTTTCTTGAATTCCATTGAGGATTGAAAGTTTTGAAAATGTTTTGGTGATTTTTAGGTAGCACGACGTTGATGTGGTTCTACTGTTCTTAATTCCAGTGGTTGGGTATGGTTCATTGGAAACCATACCAATCACTTCGTCTTGTTTATGGTAGAGGTGTCTTGAATCTTATAAACCTCTTAGTGTGCTCTTGTTTAGAAATGAGCATGTACCCTATCTTGACGTCATCCTTGATGCACTAATAGAGTTTCATTCTTACATCACGCTAAAGTTTTAAAAGGTATTGGGCTTGATAAGTGATATCTATCAGAGTTTCACACTGGACATGTGGTTTTCTTTCGAGGCATGGTTAGTCCTGAGTGATACTTAGGTTCCTATGTAGGAGCACCTTGGACAAACTCTTGGACACTATCCGCTCTTTACTAACTTGATTGCTAGATGGATTCTATTATGGGACCAATCAATAATATAATGTGGAAATATTGTCCTTATACCAAAATTTATCTTGTAAATGTGGAGAGTGGAATACCTTAGGTAAGTTACTTGGAACCCAGTTCATTGATTCTGAGGTTATCCTGAACTTTTTTTCGAGCTCGGAGCTAATGTTTAAAGGGTGACGATTCTAGTGGGATGGATCTAGGTTACACCCTTTTTCATGATAAGTCATGATGGATTAAATGAGTAGGTGATGGTCTAATCAAGAAACATCACCAAAAGTTGGGTATGGGATTCAGTGAATGTGATTGTAGTAAAAGCAATACTCCTCAGAAGAAAGCGCTACAGTTCATCCAGTAATACACTGGCCATCTAATATGAGTATTTCCAAGAAAAGTCAGTCGGAGTGGCTTGAATTATTTTCCTTATTTTTCAATGTCTACAGTTTTGAGGAACCAGTTTAAATCATGTTTCTAGGTTAAGGCAGGTGTGGTGTAAAGTTAAGCTATGCCTTTTAAGGAAAGATGGCATGAACAATTTCATTTAGGTCAATCAAAATTAAATAGTTTATTTTTTATGAGGTCCCTGATATGACCTCATATGAAATAGGGTTCTCCCAATTAAATAAATAATTCTAGGAGTGTCACTATAATTCATAGAGGAATGCTTTGAAGGAAATTCTAATGGTGGAGGTATCGTGTCTATAAAAATTGATCCATTTTTTGTGTTACAATATATGGCGCGTGACTCGAGATTCACGTGGGGTGATGATGGTTTTTTTTTCTTTAAAGTTATTATTTGAAATTTCAATTTGTGGACTAGTGCAAATTTTGAACATTGAAATGTGAACTTTCTAAATGTAAGTTTTCCCACTAACCCTGAAAGCGGCCTTTTGAAAATGGAAAAAAATGATTTGGAGGTGTTTAGAAATGCAGTTCAACCGTTTGAATGAGACTACATAACCCTTATAGGTCAGGTGATGTTTTCCTTGTTCCTAAAGGATTCATAGGGATTATAAGTTCTAAGGTGGGGAGGTTTTAATGACCCATGTGGCAGCCCACAGGGCATTGTTAATTCCTATGGGGATAAACAAATTTAGTAATTTATTAAACTCTAAAAACCAAACTAAAATGTAGTACTTGGTAATTATGAGTGTCGAACCAATAAGGACAGATTATATGTTCTAAATTGATTAAGGAAACTGAAATTGAAATTTATTAATTGGTTTGGAAAGAAATAAAGATGGTGGAAAATATTGGGTTTGATATCAAGATATGCGGCATTCTAGGTTTAGTAATTTTTAGGGTTGTGTGCTAGGGATTTGATTGATAATGTATTTATTCAGTTTTGGTGTTAGAATTGGGTTAGTAGGGATCCTTGGTCTGGGTAACCTACCCTAATAATGTGATTTCACCTTTATAATGGTCATATAATTGGTGAAAAAGAAAAACTAGGTGACCCAAAAACGTATTTAAACATAACTATCTTAGATTGAATAATGGTTATATACAAACTAAGGCTATTAATTGATGAAATAAATTAAACAACCAAAAAATGAAAAAATGATCATGCAATATGAAAAGAAGGTGAATTGGAATTGAATAAATGATTTGAAATAATCTAAAACATGAATAATCAAATGAAATAATCCCTAGAATCACATCCCCCTACAATCACATTACCTGGATCTAAGAGAACTACTCGTTCATTCTAGGCATGATAATAAAAAGTAGAATGTTGGTACCCAAATAAGAATGGTGACGAAGAATGATGGTTAATTAGGACCCCAAATCATCACTCCATGTTCTGCAGCCTTCTTTTAGTGTCGCTTGTCCTCCTCTATCATAGAGTGTCCAAAATTAGTGAACAAGGGGATCTTTTTATAGGAAAATCCATCATCAACCTCACAACATCTCATTTATTTTTTAGTGCATTGTCATCGTCATGATGTGTAATTGGGTTACACGATGTGTAACCCTATGATCTTCAGGCATCATGAATCTAAGCAAACCATTCTCTAAAATCTTTTCCTGAAAAATGTCACATTGTAAAATTGGGATTCATGATGTGTAATTGTAGTACACGGTGTGAGATAAAGTCGCAACTTGTCCTGCATAGAAAATTCATTTTGAAAAAGTCACCATGTGTAATTTCATTACACGATGTGTAATCATTCTACTTCAGTTTTCCAACTCTGCTTCATCTTCAAAAATCTGGTGTCGTGCGGCAAGTGCAGCTCACAGCAAAAAGTTTGATTTAGATCATATTTCCATCCCTTTTTGTTCCTTTTCCAAATATTCATTCAATCCTTCTATAAAACATAAAACAAGTCAAATAATTCCAAAATTGGAAATATTATTCAATTAAATAAAAAATCTAAATATTAAAACACTATAAAATATATGCATGAATTACACTTATCACTGTGTTTTGAGCCAAGTTGAAATTTTTAGGGAATTTTAAGTTTAGGCATTTAGTGGACAAGTCGTTCTTTAAAACAAGATTTGAAACATAATTATGAGTGTTTTAACATTTCAAGGTGTTGTTTTTAGACTTGGTTAAAGGAATTAGGGGTCCTTCAGGTGTCTTGTTGATTTTTAGGAGCACTGGGCCCCCAAAATCCCATTTTGGGAAGGTTCTGCATAGGGCGCACGATTTTTATGAAACTGTGTGGCCCCCCACAGCAAATTGTGCAGCCTGTTTCATAGGAGTAGATGTGTTACGCATGGAATACACACATTTTTTCCAAACTATGTGCCTATCCCACACGTTTAGTGCCACTTAGGCAGTAATTATTCACTATTCATCACATGGTTGGTGCATGATTAGGGTAACCATGTAGGACAGACCATGTGTGGTGGGTTCCTAAGAAGTAGGAGCCACATGGTTGGTGTACGATCTGGCCAAATCGTGCAAAAAAACTGTGTGACTGATTTTTGAGGGTGAAATTATAAATTTTTCTTTAATGAGTTTAGGTTTTCTTTTTCCCTTTCTTTTTCCACCTTCTCCAGTGTAAGGCTTCTTCTGCACACTGTGGGTTTCTCCAATGCCTAACCTAGGATTTCATTGATCTCCTCCATCTGAAGTCTGAATCAAATGTCATCAGTCTCTATGGATCTTCAGTAGTAATCTCTTGATTCCCTTTAAATTTTTCTTCATTTAATTTCCTCTTGACTAAGTAATCAAGGTGAAAGATCATTTTCCCTATTTTTAGGGAGAATTTCTATTTCATCGATTTCTTCCAAACTAGACTAAATTAGACCTTGAATTAGATGAGTGAAGTGTCCTAAGAATAAGGTAGGTGATCTATGTCTTTTTCCTCAAGTATCCTTCATTTTATAAATAGCGTCATTTCACAACACGCTGGCCTTCATCATGTATTTACATAAAATTGATTTCTTCATTTTAAATTGGTATATTCACCTTGTATTACTCCCATTGAGACTTATTAAGTAAATTGATGATACCAACCAAGATCACGAACACCCCTTAGGTGTTTTGGATTAAATTTACCCTTTTTAATTAAATAAATTAAATTCATGGAACTCCTTATAAGCATTCGTCTTGGAGTATAAATGGTTATTCCCCTTTTTGGTGATATCCTAAATGATAATGGCACCTCCTAAGTGAAATTTTGAACTTTATAATTTGATTTCCATATATGATAGCCTTCTAAAATGATTTACTTTGGTGAATTGAGACGTTATTATTGAATGTGATGTTTAATTATGATTAAATGAATTATTGATAAACAATTTAATGTCTTTATAATAAAACCCATTGGATGAGGTACGATGTGTTTGAAATTACAAAGTAATGTTTAGTGAATTTCATCATTCTTGGTCTTATAGTAATGATTTTTGTCCTATGATTTTGTTAAGTTTTGACATATGGCATTTTTTTTAAATGGCCTCTTTGGTTATTCTTAAATGGAGTTCCCCCTTTCTATATAAATTTCCATTGAGCCAATGCACCTTCTAAGTGAATGAATTGGATCACACCTATCTAAATGACCAATGAACCAATATCCTCATAAAGGCTTAGCTTCCTTTGAAAATGGAATTTCCGATGTAGGTAATTTAACTATTGTTCATGGTTCCATATAAGTGTCCTCTTTACCCTTTTTAATTAAATTTTTATGTTTTGTTAGAATAAAGGGCATCTATTACTTGGAATGGATTTTCAGAATGGTTTTCCTTATATGCATATGTTCAAAAATTTCTTCAATAGATTTCTCCACTTATTGAATTTCTTAGGAATACAATTTTTTTCCTACAACCACTATAAAAAACTATTAGAATAGTTCACATGCAAGGCATATTGGATTCACAACATACCCACTACTCTCCTTCCTTAAATGATTCCAAATATATTGATTTATGAAACAATTCTCAACCTTATCAACACTATACTAATGTAATATGATATTTGGAAAAAATATACCTCAACCTTGATGAGAAAGAAGTCGGATTCACATTTTCAACCTCAATTTAGAGATTGATTTTTTCTATAATGGTTTTGTGAAAATTTCAGCAACTTGTTCTAATATGAGAACATAATCCAAAATTAATTCAGTCTTCTCTACATTATATTTGATGAAATTATATTTTATATAGATATGTTTTTAATGATAATATTGAACCAAATTATTGATGAGATTGATTTCATGTTGATAATCACAACCCAAGATCAAGGGTACCTTCACGTAAACATGTAAGTATTCTAATTTAGTTTTCATCCACATAAGTTGAGTAGTGGATTGAGTGGAAGAAACATACTCAAAATCATCCATACTAAGAGTTACTGAATTATGTTTCATTATATTCCAACCAACATAATGATTTCCTATGAAGAATATTACACTAGATTAGGATCTTCTATAATCAACATTTCCTACCCAAATAGTATCTAAATACCCAAACAAATCAATACTTTATATCCTATCATACCTGATTCCAAATTATTTTGTTCCTTTGATATATTTGAGAATTAATTTTCTAAAAATTTAAGGGGATTAATTAGGTGATAAATAAAATCTTGTAAATAAGGTATCAACATAAACAATGTCAAGTTCGGATGTAGTTAAATATAACTAACTTCCAATCACCATTCAATATTCATTCTAATCATCTTATTTTTATTCTCCATACTTAGCCAACTTTGTTCCCACTACAATTGGTGTGTAAAAAGGGGATGAGTTTTCCATGATGAACCTCTTAAGATGTTCCTTAGAATACTTTTCTTTAGAATGAAAAATGTGTTTATTCTTTTGAAAAACATTTAACCCATGAAATTATTTCATTTCCCCAACATGAACATCTCAAATTATATTTTCCATTTTTCATAAAATCTTTCAATAAACAATTCATTAATCCCAACAATGATAATGTCATCAACATAAACAACATCGATTATGGAGACATACTTTGTTGTAAATATTATTATCTATTATTTCTTTCTTAAAATTCATCTTCCCTAGGAATGTATCCAATTTGGAATACCATTCATTTAGATATTGTTTCAGTCCATACAAGTATTTCTTCAATCTATATATATAAATTTCATCTTCCCTAATAAAAAATATGGAAGGTAGTTCAATGTAAACTTCCTCATTAGGAACCCTATTTATAATGTTGACTTCATATCCATTTGATTGATTTTGTAAATTTGTTGTGTTGTAAGAGAATGAAAATTTTGAATTGATTCTAACTATGCCAGAAAAAAAAATTCATCAAAATAAACTCCTTCAATTATTGAGAAACCATTTCGCACTAATCTTTCATTGTTTCTAATCACCTCACCTTCTTCATTTATCTTTTTTCTCGAAAACCCACTCAGTACCAATATGGTTTTTTTGGATTTGGATCAATTTCCCATGTATCATTCTTTTATATATGAATCATATCTTCACATATGGATTGAACCCACCCCAGATACTCAGAATATTTCTTCATATCATTTATCTTTACATTTGAATACAATGATGTTTGTGTGATAGCATTTATTATTCTTATTGTTTGATCCTTCTTATATAGGTCACCAATAATATTCTAATCATCCACTTTCTTCCACTTCTAAGGATTATATTTTCAACAATATTCCTCAACATTGGAAATAAATGAGTTTGATTATTCTTTTTGAGTAGGATTATAATTGTTTGTATCCTTAATTGGAATTTTTTCATTACACTCCTTAACATTCTTATATACATAAATATTCTTATCTTCTTTATTCATTTAAACAAGTTTCCCATCAATAAAATCATAAATTCTTCTTGTTTATTTGTTGAAACATCTATATCCTCTCCATTCAAGAGTGTAGATAAGAAAAATTCCATCTTCACCTTATGGTGAAGCATTCCAAGGGATCTACCATTCTTCTTTTTAATACATGGACTCCCAAAAACTATTATGTGTTTTAAAAGTGGAGGTTTTCAGTAAAATAATTCATATGAATTCATATCATATATTGGTATGTTTGAAAATTGGTTTTGAACATATGTAGTTGTACTCATGGCTTTCCTTCAATAGTGATGAGAAAGACTATGTTCATGTAATATAATTCTCCCCATTTCCACCAAAAATTTGGTATTTATTTTATAAATACCGTTTTTAAGAGTGTATGGGGTATTATACACATACACAATTCCATTATTTTCAAGATAACTTTCGAATTATTTAATTCTATATTCACAACCATTGTTTGTTCTCAACTTCTTCACTGAATACTTACATTAATTTTGATCTTTCCTCTAGAAAATTTTAAACATTTTCATAGCATTAGATTAATTTTTCTTATACATGATAAAAGGAATGGGAGTATTTTCCTAAATGAATGTATTGAAATACTTATCTCTCTTTATTGATTTTTTTCTCATCTTTCCAAAGATATCAAAATGGATAAGTTCTAGTGGTTATTTTTAGCAAATATAATCATTATTATGTACTGAATTTTTAATCATTCATTTTTAAAAAATAGTACAACACCAACATATTTCCCTTAGAAAATCAAGAATCTCTTAGACAATCTTTATTTTAGAGGACCTTCTCATGTTTCTCAAACACTTGTGTCCCAACCTTTTAATCCCCACATGATTTTCTTCCACCATGCTCGAGCAAGAATATTTTTTTCATCCGCAATATGAAATAAGTTTTCCTTTGTACGTTGTAATCTTGTATCTATCTTTCCATCAGTTTTAATTTTCACAAAAAATCCATCTTTTCAAAATGTTACTTTCTTACATTCATAACACAATTGTGAAACACTCAAAAAGTTATGTTTCGACACATCAACATATAGAAATTTCTTGGATTGTATCTTTTCTTTACTAATATTGTCTAATCCAACACCTTTGGTTTTCAGTGATTCATCATTACCAAAGGTCAATATTCCTTCATTGAAGACTTTCAGATTCAAAAAAAATATCAAATATCATGTTCTGTGATAATAAAACCCATTTTCATGTATGTATTGTTATTATATTTTTACAGATTCCAATGTAGTTTCAATAATAAGAGCTTTTTATTATTCCTTTTCATTCTTAATCTACAGCTACTGAGAATTGTTAAGAAACATTTTTTGTGCTAGTGAAAAAACATGGAAACACTTAGAAATATGTCTAGGTTGTTCACATACTTCACAAATAGTTTTTATGGTTTAGATCATATTTTCAATGTTTAGTCCATCTTTCTTAGGATTCTTCAAAACAACCTTCTCTAACATTCTTCATTGAGGATATTGACTCACCCTCAATTTTTTCCTTCCATAACATATAGAATAATTATAATGTTATTGGTTGAACCAGCCAATATTTTTTGGGTTTCTGAATCAACCACAATACCAGCAGTATCCATTGAAAGAGTAATTTTCTTCGAAACATCCATACTGACTGGAATTGTAGATATGTTTCTTAGCAAACATTAAGTCTTTATTATATATCCCACAAAAAATTATATTTCTTGACAAAAAACATAAAGACATGAGAAATGTTAAAAGAGACATATCATAATAAAAAAAACATGAATCATAACTTGAATATGCGGCTACAACATTTTATTTATACATTCATGAACATATCACCAAGGTCCATCCCCAAGGTGTCATAAAAATTACCAAGGTTATTCACCAAGGTATCCTGAAACTTGTCATATCTAGATATTAATTCTTTACTCAATGCATTGAAGTAATATCAGGGTGAACCATTAATATGTCTTTAATTTCATGTGATCCACATATATCATAAACAAAAATTTCATAAATAACCCATATATAATAAAATAAATGGGTTCATTTCAAAATCGTGATGTTTTAAAAGTTCTTAAAAATAAGAGCGTTAATTCCTTTATTACCCATGGAAAGGGAGTGAGGGTTACATGTATGTCAATTAAAGAATCAAATATATCATTTTTTATAACTATGAACATCCATATAAACGAAATAGGTATAGGTATTCACATATACAAAATAAGATAATTTCTTGAGAGAAAGAGAGAGAAATTTTGAGACACAATTTCTGCAGCATAATGGCTATATAACTTGGTTTTAGAAAATAATAAAAGAGAGGGTACAAGGGTATACCATAAATAAATGGATCATTTTTTAGTATAGATATAGAATAAAAATAAATAATATCATGGTGTGAATATTTTAATGACACACCACATGAAAAGGAAACTTGAAAAGAAAGAGACAGTGTGATTTCTTTTACGAAAATTCGGCAGCCTAACGGCGTCACTCAAAAATTCAGAATATCAATTGATGAGTGTGGAAAGGGTATCTCATAATTTTGAAATGAAATGGACAGTATTAAAGATATATAAGAACAATCACCCACATAATAAAATGGAACTATAAGACATGACATAAAGGAAGTCATGACTTAAAAGGGGAGGGTGAAAGGATCCCTTACCGATTTGGTAACTTTCAAAACGTACACTGCATGAAAAAAGGATCATATAAAGAATATGTAAATACCCATAAATTAAATTATATTACACAAAGAGTATAATAATTGGAAGTATATAGACCATACAAAATCAAATAGTGGCAAATATACCATGAATCTCGCAGGAATAAGAAGTGAGATGAAAATCCCTTACCACGTTGTATTCAATTGAATAATATGAAAAAAATTTACTAACCAACAAAATAATAATAGAATACCATGAATATAAAGATAATCCTGATAATATATATCCAATGTCAGTACACAATACACCACAAGCTATAAATAAGTGACAAATAATGGAAATCTCATGGAATTAAAAGTGAGATAAGAAACCCCTCACCTCGTTGTCTGACTTGACTCGCTCGTATGTTCCTTATTCTTCCTGAATGGTAAAATTAAGTTACTTTATACTTGATTAATAATATTTTTCAAGTTTATTATTCCTTTTATATTACTTATTACATTTCTATAACAATTAGTTAATTATTTGAGCTCATATCGGACATTTTTTCAATGTTCAGAACTTGAGTAAAAAATGAACTTGTAAAAATTATAAATTGTCCATGTGGTCAAAATTCCCTTATCTCCAGAATTATATTCATAATTTATATGTCATATATATCATATATATCTAGTATATATATATATATATATATATATTTATAATAGTACATAACATTTGGAGATAATAAATGAAATGCACCATTCATGGAGACGGTAAGTCGTACGTACGCATGAACACTACTTTCATTTCTATTTCATATTTTAATGAAATGAAAAAATAGTGATTCAAAGGTATATTATAATTTCAGTATAATATATATGGATTATATGTTACATAAGGTCATAAATTATATACTTTATAGGTTCCATGTATGGCATGAATGATTCATATCACTTTGAGGGGGCGGTAGTCCGCACTTCTTCTAATGAAATTATTGTGTTTACCTATTATGGGAACCATAAAGGTATGCTATAAAAAGGAAAATAAAAAAGCATAAAGAAAACATAAATAATATATATATATATATATATATATATATTATAGATACTGTGCCATCATAATGGCCACCATGAGATGCAGTAGGAGATAATTGAACAATCATCGTTTCGTGAGGCAGTAGTTTGTCGTCCACTGAAACAGTATGTTCTTTACCCATTAGATGGAGGTGTGTGTAATTTTAGCTAGAATACTTATCATAACAACATACTAGTATATTGAGGATACTATTTTTGTTATAAAATAAAGGAATAAAAAGAGTTTAGGTGGTTGGATAAGTAAAATAAAAACAAAAAAAAACTTAAGAGAAGACGTTACCTTTAAATCTGGTAACTCCCTTTGGTTTGAACCAAAAGGGTTTCTTGAAGTGATTTCTACCTAAGGTAAGGCTTTTAAGATAAATAGAGGGATCTTGGGAGATTATTGGAGGAGATATTGGATGATCCAAGGGCTTGAGATGTGTGAGAAATGGGTAGGAAGTGAGGGCTTTTTATAAGGGAGAGGAGGGGCTCTTTTGGAATGTTTGAAAATATTATTTTATTATATACTAATTTTCGGTTTCTAAAGGTCAAAAAATAATTAAAGTAGAAGATAAGGTGTCCCATGTTCTTAATAAAATCATCCAATAATAATTGTATAAGGTTTGGATATTTTTTTAATTTTTATCTTCTTATTTATTTAAATCATCCATTAATGACATAAACACTACATCATCATTGTGTCATAAATAATTTTATTTATATGACGTCTAAAAATTATAAAAAAAATATCATGATGTAGGAAATATTTTTATATTTCGAATTAATATTTATAGTCGAAAATATAACTTATATAACCCCATATAAAAATTGTTTTAGTAAAACAATACATGTTTATGACATTTTTATTTTTACTTTAAATAAAAAGTTATTAATGTCATTATCTTACCCAAGTGGATCTATGGGGTACCAAAATTGACCCATGGATTTTCTTGTTCATCCATTACTCATCCAATAAGGTTAGGATAAGTTTCAAGGTAATTTTTTATTATTATAACATTATTTTTACCTTAAATTACCCTAATTACCTTTAATCGTGGTTAATAAAAGTCAAAAGTTACTATTCACAAAAAATTATTTTCCTCCCATTAAACCACATTTTACTTACTAATGAAAACCATGTATGTTGTATTTTTTAAATTCAATTCATATAAGCAGTAAAATTTCATTTAAATGAAAAAGTCCGTTTTTAACTACTACTTAGTGGTTTCACTATTCATCAAAAATTGAAGGTTTTCAAAAAAATTTCAAAAATTCACCCTAAGATAAATTTTATATTCCAAATTCAAAAATGATGTCTATTTTACCAAATTAAAAACATATAAGTTTCATTAATTAATTTTATAATTAATTCCTGTTGTCAAAACAAAAAACGTGTTTTTAAGAAATAATAACCATCAAAAGATTGATAATTGTTAATGTCCAATTTCAAAGTGAAATTACATAAAATGGACAAAATTGTGTTAAATTGTAAAAATTTAATCTATTTAAACTTTAAAATCAATTAAAAATATAATCTAACCATATAAATAAATTATATTAAAAGACGATTTTGAATTAAAATACAACATTTTTTCACTATTCATTAAAAATGAACATTATCAGAAAAATATAAAAATTTCATCGAAAGTAAATTTTTATGTCCCTATTCTAAAGATGAAAATTATTTTGTCAAATAAAATATGTAAAAGTGAAAAAATCTAGATTTAAAAAGGGTTCTCCATCAAAAAGCGGTAAATCGGTCTTTTAAAGTAAATTATGGTAAAAATTAGAATAATTTACATTTTAATCCTCTGAATTTTATTAGATGAATGTAAAAACATTTAACAATCATATATTATCATATTTAAATTAGTTTTATTAATTCCCACCAATACAACGGCTAGGTGTTAACTACCATTTAAAATAATAATATTATATTATTAGTGTGCAACGTAAGATTTCAAAGATACCAGTTGTTGAGTGTCAGGTATTCCATTGAATATAGAATCCCCTTTAAAATAAAATTAATATTTAATTCAAAAATATTAATAAATATGAAAATGTCTTATTCTTTATTTTCCTAGGATGTTACAATATAAGATGAAATAAACATTGTACCTCTAACAGTAATTGGTCTTGCTTCATATTTCCCTGGTGCACACTCATCTGCATAAATTCATCTGAACTTATCCACCTAGACATCCCCATTGGCTTGCGAATGAGACCCACCACCATTGGAAGCATTAACCTGGACCTTTGACCCCTTGGTGAAAGTGGATCCCGCCTTACTATCATGGGACAACTTGTCACAGAAACGATTCAGATGGCCAAATCACCCACAAAGATGACAAGTTCTAGGAGCCTATATACACTAAGACTTGGTATGACCACACCTCCCACACCAGTAGTAAATAACCTTTTACTACCATGTAGAATCCCCTAAAACTATTCCTGTAGAAAACTGACCACTCTTGCACTTTCTTTTCTAACTAGAAGAATCATACTACTTAATTATTTCACCTGTAGAAGATCCATACAAGCCCACCCTCCTAGTTATGTCTACATCAACCAAATATGTTTTATCTACTACCTCAACAAAGGTTGTAAGGCATAAAATAACAATAATTGGCTGAAAATCATCCCTAAGCCCCATCTCGAACCTTTGAGCCTTCAGAAAATCATTGGTGACAAGCTTCTATGCCAAATGCACTAACTCAGCAAAGTGGGTGGAGTACTCAAGAACCGAGTGTCTGTTTGATGATCTATCAGGAAAACTGGGTGGTTGTCTTTATGGAGGAATCCTGATAAGGAACAGGTTCTCCATGGTCATTAAGTTATACATAATGATCTAACTCTAAAGAAATCAAAAGAAAAACTTTTCAAAAACACATTTAATCGGTGTTTTTGTGCGCTGAGTTGGAAATTATAATTCATGGTCCTGGTGTATGGATACATTGGAATCCGCACCAACACTGGACTCCCCTAACTGAAAACCACACTCATAACACTTAACACAATTGATTCGCAGAATAGATCAGAGTCCTAGTTCTTCAGTAGAACCAAACTCCTCCGATACCAATTTGTCACGACCCGTCCCACGGGGCCCATGCCGTGACTACCCAAGACCACCTTCCATAGGACAGGGGATGGAAACTAGCACCGAAAGACATACTCCCTAAAATGGGAAGGCATTGCCTTTAATCCTGTACAAACACACGGTCCAAGAACACGAAAAGAAGCATTTGTGAAGTAAAATGTTGTGGGTAAAAGAGTTCTGAAAGTAAAAGCGTCTAGAATACAAGCCTAGTTGTAAAGGTACAAGTAAAACTAAAAATACAATACAACTGAAAGAAAAATGAAAACAGCTACTGGGTTGTCCTCTGAGGTTCCTACCTGAAGGGTAGGTACAAATCGTCTCCTCATCACTCCATGTCCTCCCATATCCTCTACGTACCATCTAGTCCTAGCTCCCTCAAACCTCAGCCCAACTGCTCATAGTCTTCACAAGACACAACAAGGTGTGGGCATAGCCCGTGTAGGGGTGAGTATAACGATACTCAGTAGGGACCCTGAGACCCTGAAGGTCTCCTAGAATTCCACAAAGAAAAACAACAGGGTAACACCATGAAGGTAAAGTACCACATAGGTAGAGTACCACATATAATGACCTCAATCACAAGCACAAAGTAAAGACAACTCACCCCATGATTTATTCTAGGGGTAGTAACAAGTAACATCCCCAGTCACAACGTCAAATGCCTCGGCTACTGGAGAAATCCTCCTCTATCAAGTACAATGGGCCTGCCACATCACACATAGGCACTTCCCACTAACCTTGGACTGATGATGTACTCCTTTTATTGAGTACTGTGGGTCTTCCGCATCACACAGAGGTGCTCCCCATTGGGCTTGTAGAGTCACTCTGAGTCGTAATGGTCATCAGTCATCAAGTCTCAGCCAGTCATAGGGTTCTGTATGTAAATTATCTCTTAAATCCATCCCATCTTCCCTCACCTCGATTCTGGGTTTTAGTGGTTGGTATTTAGAAATATATAGGGATTTTTTCTCTCTATTTCCATATTTCCTTATATTATTATTATGGGGATTTATTTTGGTATTTTTGGTTTTGGTTTGGGGTGTGATGGGCTGCATTTTTTAATATTCCTTGATTCAATTTAGGGGTATCTAAGGTTTACTTGTGTGTTCATGGTTTTCGGTCTGTTGTTCTTAAACATGTGGTGCACAGATAATTGATAAAGATTTCTTGAGGTAGGGGTACTTGTTATCTCCTAATTTATATGTAACATGTGGGTATTTCATGATTTTTCTTCATTTGGTTGGATATTCAGGTTTGACATAATAAATATTATTGATTGTAAAATCTAAAATTGATGGGTATGTGTAGAAATCACATGTTTTTAATATTTTAATAATATTTTTGATGAGTTTATACATTAATGTTTCCAATAATAAAAATTAGGGCTATTGGGATCCAAGTTCATGTTATAGTTGATATGTTGTGAGACCCTTGTTATGTTGTTTTTTGATCACACCCTGAATAAAATCCTAAAGAATGTATATATGGGTAATAAATTAGATTAACATGGAAATATAGTTTGTGTGATAATACCTTTTCTAAATAAATATTTAATGTGATGAAATACCTTGAATAAATTGTGGAATAATGGATGTGTTTTCATTTTGTGTGGTTTATTTGATGTGTTTACTTTTGTGTTGTGGGATATTGTGCACTGATAGTGGTGACTAGATGTGCTATGAGTGGGATGTGATGTGGAATGTTTAAGTTCATTGGAATGGATGTGATTTGGGAATTTTCATGGTGGTTATGTCCTATGGTATTGTATATGTGAGATGTTGATGATGTGTGGTGGTTTTGTACTATGTGGAGGTGTTGTTCGGTGATATTTTAGTATGATATTTTGTCTGATGAGGTTGTGGTGTGCAATTTCATATGGTGGTTGTGGTTGTGTGGTGGTCATCGTGTGTGTGGTGGATGATAAATTTGGTTGTTGTGGTGATATGGTTTGGCTGTTGTGGTGTGGTGGTGATGTTTGATGTGATTTGGTCTATTTTTTTCATGGTGTGGTGGTGATAGTTTCCCAGTTAGCAATAGAATAAATTATGATGTTGAATGAAATGAATAAATGAATGGGTTGAAAAATAATTATAATGGTATATAGATACTTGTGTGGTGATTGGATTAAATGAATTGAATAGAAATAATGGGTTGTGTAAATGTGAAAGAAATGTATAAGAATTGGGTGTTGGTGGAAATTCATTAATTTGAAAACGGTGGAACCTTTAATTGAAAATAAAAATGTGTGGATTTGTGTAGTGGTTGTGTGGCGTGTTGCATATAGTGTTTTCAGGGGTTGTAATGGTTGATATGTAGTGATGTGGTGGCGTTGTGGAGTTTTCTAGTGTAGTGGTTGTGAACTAGTAGGTAGGGTATTGTGTGGTTCCTATATGTAAGAACTCGGATCTTCTTTTTATGTATGGATCATGTTTTTCTAGTGTTTTGAAAAAGGTGGAGTTTCTGGAAACTTAAGGAGTACACTCTGTGTACTTAGAAGTACACGTTGTGTGCCTGGTTGCCACGGGTAGACGTGTACTGGCCGTGTAACAGCTGAGTACATGGCCGTGTGTGGTGGCCTGGATATCGCCTAAAGCGGAGGTCGGTTAAGGAAAGTACACTGTGTGTACATTAAATAAACATGCCATGTACTTTTCTTTTTATTTTTTATATCATACTGATGTTGCTTCTAATTGAAAGAAATTCCTTCTTCTGGCTTCGTCTCGTCCAGGAGTGATGAGAATCGTTTAATCTTCTTCGAGCCTCTGATCAACCATCCGTTCTTCGAATCAACTATCATCTATTCCATTAGAATTTCCACGATGAGTTCTTCTTCTTCTATACCACTTCTCTTAATTTATCCTCTTTCATGAGATATCCTTGGTTGAAATATTTTGGAATTTTTGTAGATCTACATTGTTCTAGGCCGATTCAAGAGCCAACTCTGGAGTATATCAATCGTACAACACCAAGGTAAGTGATTTGTGCCTTTCCATAGTCATTTAATTTTATGTGAAAAATTGCAACCCTAGATTGGGGTATTGTATGTTTATGTATTTTAACCTTGTTGATGCCTGCTATGCTTGTTTTCTTGAGTTAGGGATCTTATCTGTGAATAGGGTTATTTTGCAATGCTATGGAGGTGTTTTCCCATGTTTGTTTTGGTATTGACTGTTTTTTCTAGTTTTTACTGTTAGGATTCATGATTTCCCTAAATTTTCAGGTTTCATTGAATTTCATGTGTATATTGACTTTGTAAATGCTTATCAATCCCCTTGTTTCTTCTTGATCATTCGCAAATATTTTATCAACATCATCTCTCATATGCATTTCTTTAAATCCACCAGTCTAAATCAGATTTTCAAAATTCAATTCCATCATTACGAATCTCAGTACCAATTTCTTTTATGAATAAATAAATACCATTCTGATTGCTCGATTTGATTACATTGATGTATATCCATACAAATTGTTTCATTATGATTAGTGGGATGAATTAGTGTCCACTATGATTTGATATATCTTCACCCAATTGAAAAAATAATTTGAAAACAAATCATATATTTTCTTTCCTTTTTGAATATGATACCCATAATCTTTATTCTCTAAAGATTTATATCTTTAATCATTTGGACTGACTTTAAAGTAGTACCATGGGTTTCTCAAATTTTCCACAAATCATCCCAACCTTCACATCTCAAACACATAGAAAAATATCCTTCATATTATTAAAAAACTCAATTCTTATTCCAATTATGATTATGATATGTTTCACTATGATATATGTCACACATGATGAATGGATAACTACATTGTTGATCAGTTTCTGTAATTACGTTTTTCATTTGCATCAATTGTTTCAATTCATTTACCATCAGTCTCGATGATAACAATTCCACCTTTGATGGATGTGATGGAACATAGAATATTATGGAATAATGTTAGAAGATCCATATTCAAAATATTCGTTAATTTCATCATTATAATCATCTTTATGAGCCTTTAAAAAAATATTCATTTGAAAAAATCATCATGATAACCTTGACGCTAGGAAACTTCAACTTCACTAAGTTTATTCTTTCACAATATTTTTCTTATATCATGAATTCCATCATGAATTTTATTACATTGATGATCAGATTTAGCATCATCTGATTTACCATGGAATTTATTATATCGTCCCATTTCTAAGCAACTAGAATTCCCTCCAACTCAGCCTGAATACGATTGGAAAGATTACAATCAGACTGGATACTGTGGGTATTATCTCTTCCACCTACAATTTTATGTTCAATTAAATTTTCAATAATTCTTACTCTCCCATTGTTTAATCAGTTGTGCATGACTAGTATTTCAACTTACTTATAATTTATGAGAAACCAAGGATCAGAAAATCATCATCATATTTATTAATTCACAGCCATATAGAATTTCATTCCGCCCATTATGATAGATCCTTTTATTCCAGATTCAGTGTGAATTCGATGAACCTTTTCCTCTAGTATTATTTTCTTGAATATGATGGACGTTTCCAATAAATTTGAATCAGATTCTCTGATAATGCATCATTCTAAATTTGACTAAATACAAATTGAGTTTATTTCATTTCTCTTTCAAAATCCATTTCTTCATAAAAATTATCAACAATAAATACAATACTTGAATAATATTTTCCTAATCATCTTAGTCTAAACATATCTAACTACATAGTAGGAACAAACCAAGCTAACACCCCTCAAATGACATAGATGCATAGTTAACTAACTACAAGCCATCATTGAAAAACTGCACTAGAACCCCTATATAACACCTCTCATGGTTTTTCTATAACCATTTGAAATATGTTCCCCCTATAACTAAGTGACACATACACCCACATGGATCAAAAAAGAATCCAAAATGGTTTTACCTCATCTGTGCACAATCCATGCCAAATAGACTATTTATGAAAAAAATGAACTAAAAATTCATCATGCTTCAATGGGTCACACATTTATCCCCGAGTCTTGTACACTAAACTTGGAATGAAACAAAGAAATAGATATTAAATTACAACCCTCACTAGGAGCTCCAAATATTCACCCAATACACCTTTTAGGCCTCAATACATGCACAATAAATCATCGTAAAAGAGTATTAAACTATTAGAATTTAAATTCAAATAATTATTCACCAAAATACACATCAAGAGGCCAAAAATTCAAATTTTCTCCGAATATTAAAACCCATATTGATGCGGGGCATTTCTCATTACCCACCATAAATGATTCTCACACCAAAAAATCCTTACCAATTATAAAACTGATAATTTTGATGAACCTTGATCCCCAAATTAACCAAAACTACCCATGTTATAGCTCCAAAATCCAAATTTTAGTTCACAATGTAACTCTAAATAATAATAAAATACCCATTGGATGATTACAGAAAATCCGTAGTTTGATCCTCAAACTAGCCATACCGCATCTTGAAAAACTATTTGATGTTGTTTCTAACTTATAACATCTGAATATATGATAAACCACCAGTGAAACCCCTTTATCCCTACTCCTCCAATAAGGATAAGACTCAAATATTGAGACACCACCACCCCTTTTCAGAATTAGGGTCATTCCAAAACTACCCTTATCCTGATGAAGCATCTAGACTACATCCAATGCTGCCTCCAAATTCAAATCTAGTGTTTACCAAGGAACATGATCAATCAATATTCAATTGCACATCAGCACTCTAAATCCATAACATTCAACCAATGTCCAGGAGGATTCTCCCCACCAATGGAGTACCCTCATCATCACCTTGAAATATAATACAATGTTCCATAGACTACACTTTATCCACCACTAAACATGATGATTGAATGTAGAAAACCTATTCGTACCTATGTTCCAAAAAAAAGGAAACCACCACCCATTAATAGCTCATCATGAACGACAAAATCCAGTGTCCTATTGTGGGCTCCCCACTATAAGGCTCCCATTAATTCACTCCATGATCATTGACCCCAATATATCCTCAATGGAAACACCACTTGGGATTTCACAATATCTAAACACTTTTCAATGGACATGCACATGATCCACCAATTAAATGACACCATAAAAAACCATTACAATTGTGCCGTTAAATAATAAATAGAATATGTATATTTTAACATAATGTTTTCATGTTATCATGTAACACAAATTAAAAATTGGAATTTGGGTCATACAAGATATATCCTACAGACCTGGTCTAATGCACCTAAACCACTAACCATGCACCTCTTATTGGCCGACACCAAAAAATTGGTTTACACTTAGTTCTACACATCCAAAAAACAAGGAACATTGCACCCAAAGAAAATCTTACTAGTGGACCACACACCAACCACACACTTATCAAAACATGTGAACCAATCCATGCTCCAACCATGCCACTATAGTACTACTAAAAATGAGCAATTTTAGGAATCAAACTAAACCTACATTATCAATAAGATGCGAGACCTTAAGATCTCCAATCTCTAAACCAAAAAATTTATAGATACCTGAGCCTAATAAAAAACGGATCAGGCATCCTTTCCCTCATCAAGTCGCTACAACAAACTACAGAACATGCACTGACCCACCATAGATTCAATACATCCCTCAATCAAGGGAAGTCATATATAATATTAGAAAAAGTCTCACCACAAGATCCACATGACCAATCCATGGAAAAAATACATACATTTCAAATGATAAGAATGATACTAAGAATATTCATCTAAAAACAACATATAGGTCAATTCAGACACTTTAAACAACTGAACCTCCATCATTAGTAATATCATACCTCAATAGGAATATCTCATGTGAACCATATATAACTAGAATAATGAACGTGTATTTTCCTCTTGATATTGGTCTAAGATAAAAGATATATAAAAATCATAAATCCCAATACCTTGTTCATAACATTAGGTGGAAACTATTTTAATCATAACATCACATGCTAAGAACAAATATATTGAACCACTATAATCTTGAGAATCCTACCAAAAAAGGGTTCATGATTCATCCACTAGGTATGTATCACATGCTCTTACACGACATAAAGCATATGTCTACTAGTTCACCAAATTAGAGTAAACAATACTGATTTGATACCATTTTTTGTGGCACCAAGCCTGGTTGACCTAAAATACCACCCGATCTGATGTAAGACAAGGCCTCTAGAATGCCTCCCCAAATTCCATAGGATTTCAAAAAGTGAAGTGAGATTAAATTATATAGTGGAGTGACTATTCCAATTAGTTATAGTAAAATAGTATGAAAAAATAAACAAAATCATGCACATCCAAAAACATTATATTATTCAATATAAAAAATAGTAGGGTTGAATGTTGTATAAAATGAAATGCAACATATAATAAAAAAACACAAATAAAGATAAAAAATACTTGGTTTCTCATTAGGATAACCACAAAAGTAAAATTAACAAAAGAAAAAAATAAATATATTGCCTTATACTACCAATGGACCACATAATCGGTCTCCATAGTAGAAAGGGCGAGAAATAAATCTCAATATTCTATCCTCTATACTGAACTAATAATCTACTATCATAACAAGTGTGCATATACAAGATATTCCAATCCTCATCATGAACAAATATGAGATAGCATAATAAAAAACTGCTTCAAATAAACAAATAGGTGTTGATAGATCTAATATTTCCACAAATCTTCATATTTATTTCAATGATTTCATCCATAAAAATTTATCAATTTGATCATATTTTCATAATTTTTTTTTGGATTTTTAGAGTTTTTTGGGATATAATGTGATAGTTTATTAATTCTTGAATATTAGTAGATTTTTATAAATTTTTTATTTCAATGAGAACATTAACAATGCTGATAAATTTGTGTAATTCATTTTTTTAGGATTATGTAGTTCATGGGATTCAACATATTCCCAAAAATCAAAAGAAAAATACCAACTTTTATATTCCCAAGAAACCAATGAAGTTGAAAATTCATTCTAGGCAATAGAATAGAACCCATCTTAGTAAATGAGCCATTACACGATTTTAGAAACTCCAATTCAGATGAATCCCAATTGATTTGAATGAGGATAAAAGGAATTATTTGACCATTATATTATGTGGAAATATTCATTCATTATTATGGCTACAAAATTCTTCTAAATAGAGGAATATTTAAAAAATATTAAGATAGAAATATTTCACCTCATTAATTATCTCATTACTTCTTGGGTACATGTCCAATGGCTACAAAATTTGTAGGAACGAGGGAAAAATAAATTTCTCAAATGCTTTAATAATTAACCTTGGATATTTTCATCTATATTATTCCTATAACAGTAAAAATAATTCAGTGTCTAGATTATAGAGAAGAAAATTATAGATCCTATATAATTTTATTTTCATTTTATTCTATTTAGTTTGTTTCCATTATTATGTAATTATAATTATTTTATTTTATAAAATCTAATCATATTTTTTTTAATAGTGACTACTATCTATTATAGATTGTGTTCATATCCTTCTTTTCTTCATTTCTTATTAATTTTCTTATTCTTATAATTCGAAATTTTTTTATTTTTTTTTTAAATTTTATTATCTTAATTATTTTCATTTATTTTTTTTACTACTAACTCTCTATATCCATCTGTTATATTATTTTTATTTTATTCTCCTTCTTATTATATTCTCATTTCAATCTTTCAACAATGATCGCTTACCCTAAAAAATGAGAGGATCAACCGAGGCTTCGCTCGCGGGAGGTAAGTGGTTGTTCCAATCATTCTGCATAAAAAATTCATATGTTTTATTTATTTTTATGGTGAGAAAGAGTGAATTTCACGAGTGTGGTGATTTTACACTATGAAACTATACTCGAACTTAGTAATATTTTTGAAAAATATTTTTCTTCACATCTACTGAACATATGATCTTTGTACAATGATGATGTCGCAATAAGATACTTAAATGATGTATGATGGAGTTATGTATTAGAATATGACACACTCTTTATTGATGTATTTGATAAAAATTAATATTTGGAGGAGGTGGAATTGAGATTGATAATGGAATTAAATATTTAAAACCCATATATAAAATAATAGTAGTTTCACAGTGAGATTTCAGGATTAAAAAAACAAAATAAATTTAAACACCAACATGAAGAGAGATATAACCCATAAACAAAAACAAAAAATCCAAGTAATTTTTTTGTTCACAACATATTTTATTTTTTTATTTGTTTAAATTATACAATTTTTAATTCCATTTGAATTACATGTATTTCATAGATTAAATTAAATGAAAAGAGAAGAAGTAGTTTTGATGAATTATATTATGTAGGAAAATAACTATGAAAATCCTCAACTAAGAGGACCTTGGTCAGCATCTTTCATACATTAGGAAAATAATTTTTTTATATTCACACCCTATGATAGGTGTGCATCAAAACCAATTCTATTTCCCAGGAGACATTCGATAATTTCCTATCATTTTATATTTTCTCATAGTAAATAGTTTTCATTGATTTTATAAAAATAAAAATTTAAAAAATTATATGATGTATTCAAATTCAGATTATAATTTCTATTTTTATTACTAATTGTTGTAGAAACAAAAAAAAAACACATGAAGAATGTCAAGAAGGTTATAATAGATCCTAGGTGTAAGAACTTATAGAAATTATGGGAAAAATGACTAGAATAGTTAAAAGATCAGTTGAATATGTTCTTGAAGTAATGGACTAAGATGAACAAGAGAAATAACCTAAGGATCGCAAGGAAAAAGTACCACGGGAGATTCTAATTTATACTAAATACATTGAAGAGGTTGATTCCCAACTCAAGGACCATCAAAATCCGAACCATATAAAAAATAAAATCGAGGAGTACCATGAAGAGATATAGAAAGAAGATAAAGGCCCACCTAATGATATTATTTTGGAAAAAAATTCAGATAATATTTGGAGCAACTAGGAAGAAGATGAAATGAAATGATATCTTCTCATCAACAATATTGAATAATCACCACCAGACAACCTATTTATAACCATGGAACTGGAGGAATAAAATGTAGTGTTGTAATTTGAAGAAAATGTGGAGGATCCTGACTACCTACCTCCATACATAGAGATCTGATTTCAATAGGAACTAATCAATGAATAAGAGATTGAAGCTGAAAAAATTAAGGGAGTTGAACTTATCTCAAACTCTATTTCATTTGATTTTATTCAACCAATTTTGTATCACTCCTAACATCATTGAATGTTATGATATAGAATATATTTTTTTATTCCTTAGAAGGAAATAGAGAAACGATACCTGTACTTGATGAGAAAGACATGGAGCTCCCTAATTTTAATGAAAATTAATTTTAGGAATCCCATAAAAAATCCATGTAGCTGAGCCTAAGGAAATAAATATTGAGGATGATCATTTTAAAAGGAAGAAATTTCATAATAAATATTAAAATTAAAATTTTATTCAAATAAAAATATCTTCTTATTTTATATTTTAATATTAAATTTATGAATTCCATGTTGAGCAAGAATTGGAAATGAAGGATGATATTACACAAGTAGCATCCAAATAAATATGACGACTTATACTTTATCCTACCCCCAGCATGAAATCTATACCAAATTATAAAGGGATTGGATCTAGTATAACATATACATGTATTATTTCTCACTAACAAGGAATAAGAACAGGATGGAAAATCCACATGTGGTAGTTCAAATCAAAGAAGATCCACCACCAATAAGACTTTTGATAACAACTGGTACTGCACAACAAAGGTAGTAAGAATCTACAGCCCACATTGGTGATCATACTAAAACATATCCTTCTATTTAATTTATGTGAAATTATATTTCCATTTAATTATTATGATTATTATAGGATATAAACATATATCTCTATTAATTTTGTGCATAATTAACATAATATTTTTGATTAATTAATTAATTTTGTTATGCAGGTTATTGAGGAAAATAATCATTCCCAAACAGACAAGGAGAAAAGTTGACTAAGATTCTTGGTAAAGGCAGTTCTCTTTAAATTTTTATATTTTAAAGTCCCTAAATTTGCATCTTAACAACATGTTTTGAGATTTCAAATGGAAATTTCATTCCCATACTTGAATTAATACTTTACCTAACTTGTTTAGGATACATGATATTCTTAGAAATAATTTGATTCCATGTTTTATATTTTTGTGCTAATATTATTGATTGATTAAAATAGAGAATTTAATTATTATTTTGAATCATGTATATCAAAACGAGGACTCATTATTTTAGGGAATTACTTGATTAATGTAAATTATATTTCCCTTTCATTTTTCATTATTTGAATTTTTGAAATCCATATGAATTGATTTTTTATTTTTAGTCAAGTAATGAGTGATTTTCCAAAATCATATTTCAATTCCTGAGATAATTCAAGACCATGTACCTTATATTTTACCTTGTTCATATTTTATTAGTGATCTTCAGACATTTAAAAATAAATAATATACAGTGAAACTTTTTGAAGCTAATGACTATGAAAAAAAATCATTTTAAATGATCAAGGCATCTTTTGGAAAGCCTTTATCCATGAAAAAATCATTTACATTAATTATTGTTTAGACCATAAAGACCGTGAAATTCATTGTTAGGGATGATCTATTTTTCATTCCACCTTTATCCATTCCTACCCCCTCTTTGCATTTTTCTGATATTTTAAAGTTGAAGTGTGAAGGTGAAGGAAGTCAAGAAAAATGGATGATTTTAATTGTACATAAGAAGTGTGGATATACACCATTTGGGGATTGAGAATGTTTTATATTAATTTTAGTCTTTATTTTTTCCCCTCATAAAAATAAAAAAACAAATTTAAAAAAAGTTGTATTGTGATAAAGAAGAATCAGAAGTCACCATGACTAGAATGATGATTTTTATCATATTTTATTAGGTGGTGGATGTGTGGTTAATTCTTTGAATAACTTTTGAAAAATAAAAAATTTGAAAAAGTACCTCTCTAAAGAAGAAAAATTGTATAAAAGTATAGAAATATTAAAGAGGGAGCACAATCATTCATTATGATTTAATATTTATATGACCTTACATTGAGTTTTGGGAAAATAGTAGTTGTACAATTTTATGGGGGGATATAATTATGCTTTTAATTTTAATTTATTGATTTTATAATTTAATTGAGAAATATTTTATTTAGTCCTTAATATTTAAAGTAACAATTCATTCTAACATTAAGCCTCAAGACCATGTGAACCTTTAATGAAATCACTCATGATTTTATAAGAGTTTTTTCTTTAAAGAGTGAAGAAATGATTTCATGTAAAATACATTGTATAAGGATCCTAATTCCATGATTTGAGTATAATTATGAATTAATTGTATCATTAGTTATGATAGAAAAGATTAGGCTATTAGGCAGATCCTCATTTTGCATGTTTAATAATAATGAATTGAGGAACTTAAATAAATGAAAATAAAAGTTCTATCATATTTAAATGGGAAAAAATAAAATTATTTAATTTATTATTTCTATGAAAATTGAGAAATTAAATTTATAAATAATGTTGTTTTTTTTAAAAAAAAGTTTGACAATGAATTTTTTTTTTCATTTTCTTGCTTTGAAATTTTAGTATTGATAAAGTTGGTGCCCTATGAATTCCTTGTTGATATTTTATGCATGACAAAAACAATTTTGTATGTGTGGGGGAATTGATAGATATAATATCTTAATAAATTTTTAAATTTTTTCTAGTTATTTAATCTATATAAATTTATCTTTCTAAGGTAATTTCATCATTTTTGGCTTTTTTGTCCGTTTTAGTCAAAAATGTAAAAAATTATTAATTCTGGAATTTTAATAGATTTTTATCACATTAGAATTTCATGTATAAATTTTATTGCATTGATGCAATTGGAGTATTTATTTTTTGTATGATTCTTTCGTTTTTTTAATTAGTTCATATAGATCTTGAATTTTTTTAACATCCATAGGTCTAAAAAATCAATAAATTTCAAAAATATTTATAGACGATAGAGTGGACCCCAACACAGTAAATGGTTCATAACAAGGGATTAATACCTCAAATTAGGGTGATTCATAATGTATATAAAATATTAATTCATACCACATTTGAAAATTAAATTAAATAGAGATATTGGCTCATTAATGCTTTCATGAACGCTTTAAATTTGAGGAAGATTTTGGGAATATCTAGCTAGAAAAGTTTTATCTCTTTAATTATGTCATAACATATTGTATATGCATATAATGACTTTTAAATTTTCGGGGTTCATAGAAAAATATATATAGAAAATCTTATAAGAATTAATATTGTATAGTTTCATCCATATTTTGGGTAGAACAGGATAACTATTTTGGTGTATAGATTCTGGAATAGAATTTTTTTCATTCCACTTTTCATTTATATTTGTTTTAATCTATTTAAATTGTTTTATTTTTTTATTTATATTTAATTATTTCTTTTAAAAATTTGATTAATTCATTTTTTACAAATTTTATACCCACTATTTTCTCCATATTCTTCTCTTTACTTTATTGTTTTATTCCTCTTTTCTTTTCATTCATGTTATTATACTAATATTATTTATGTTACATTGTTTTATATTCCTAATTATTTAACTTTATGTTGTTATATTATTCTATCTCTTACTCTATCTCAATCTTCTATTATTTTTATTTTATTTTTATTCTTCTTCTATTCTCTTCTTCTTTATTTCCATGGTGTCTTCTTACCTAAGTAAATGAGGTGATAACATGAGGACTATCTTGATGAAGGTATGTAGTGTTTCCATTTATTCCAAATATTAATTCATATGATTTATTTATGTTTTTGGAGAGAAATAGTGAAGTGCATGAGTGTGGTTATTTTCTACTATGGAACTTAACTCAAAAAATATCTATTTTTAAAAAATATTTTCCCTCCCTTACACTGAAAAAAAGATTATCATGTTATTAATATGAGCCATTTAGTGGATGAAATGGCATATAATGGAGTCAGGTATTGGAATTTATAACCCTGTTTATTAAGGTGTACTGTCAACCTTGATTTTTGGATGATTTGGAATAGATATTGGTAAATGGATTTATGATATAACTCTAAAAAATAAAATAATTATAGTTTAAGAGTGATATTTCAGAACTAAAATATCAAAATAAAATTAAACACTAATAAGGAGAGTGATGAAACCCATAAACCAAACCAAAAATTTCAAGTTATACCTTTTTTAACGACGTTTTTTCATTGAATGTAAGTTGAATTTTTAATATATTTTCTTTTATTTAATTTAAATTTCATTAATAGATAAATCTAGAACAAAAAATATGTAGTTTAAATGAATTTGACTATATAGGTAGTCAACTGATAAAGCTCCTCAATTTAGATACAATGGTCATCCTCTATACTAAACTAGGAAAACAAATTTTGTTTGTCCTGACTTATGACTAACATGCTTCATGTGGCTAAATAGAAACAATGATAATATATAACCCTGGGTTCAAATGCAACACCGTAGTTAATTATACCCCCCTTTGGCTCACAATATAAGATTTATAGAATTTGTCTCACCTAGACACAAGACATTAGGCATGGCTGTTATTAATACATTGGATTTATAGTGAATCTAAAATGAAACAGTCATTAATTTAATACCCTAGAAACTCATACTCGATAACCATATCAACAAAATGAATCTACATAGCACTATGAATCTAATATAAATATTAGAACTGGAGATATGACCTGATGATGGTTCTAAGAGGACATCTCATCTCTTGAAAGTCTTTATCCAATCGGGCTATAAATGAGGGGTGGGTACTATAAAAAACCCTAGGGGTACCTCCAGGTATGGGCCTGATAATGAATTCTTCCCATCCTAGGGTTCTAAAAATCCATGCACTTGGATGTGTATAGATATTTTTATAGGGGTATAGCCCATAAAATGAGATTGACTATCATTCATGGAATCAAACCCATAAACATCTCATAACAAGAAACTATGTTGGTGAACTCATCTAGATTTTACATTATCTTACATGACCCTTTAAACAATAACCATCTAACAACAATTCAGAGAACTAATCAACCTTGAGGAAAATTCTCATTCTATGAAATATAAAAAATGTACCCTCTAAAAACAAAAATCTAAGACAAAAAATCCACAAACATACTCGGCTAAAGGCCATCAAAGCATGACCCAGTCAACTCTCAAACAAATCATCCAAACTATAGAATAAAAAAAGGTCAAATATTGTTCAACTAAGTCTCAAGTCTCATGGGGTCCTTGGGGTCATAACATAATGGGATACCTTCCATGGGGATCCCTATCCACACATATTCTCTCAGTCCACACTCATCAAATGATCATTAAATGTTCATTTTCCTATTGTAAGAACATGTACCCTATAAGGGATCCTCAAACACATTGAACATATCAAGTAAATTCCATTTTAAGGGAAAACTATGAATGAACCTCAATGTTCTCAATTTGATACTTAATCTACAATTTTTTCACCAAGGACTACATGGAGCCATTTCGGACCCACTTCATAATAGAATAGTGTTTTATAACCATGCTCAAAACCCCATGGTGTCATATAAACATAAAAAGGTATCTGCCTGATTGAAACCTCAAATTGAATCATTATCCTTCCCATTAGGAAAACATTGAGGGTCCCTCAGACCTATATCAAACACATATCTATAGAACCCTATTACGCTTAATGAATCATAATGTTGACCCAGACTATGGCTCAAACTAAACTAAACCTCAAGAAACTACTCACAAACCCAAGCCAAAAAACCATAAGAAATTGACCATATGTATAGGAGACATGTCAATAGGCTAATCCTAGACATATAACATTTTCAAAATATAGGAACTATATAAGAATCCTATTAATAAACCCCCTTGGAACTCCATGGAAAGGTACCATCAATACCATGACCCTCTTGGGGACTCATCCCACACTTTTAACCTAAATGGTTCTAATTCCAAATCCAAGAGTGTAACCTCCTATTTGACCTTGTATTTATTAAAAAAACACATTATCACAACTAAATTATCTAAATAAATATCACTACATCCCACTAAGTAGGAGACACTCGAAAATGACAATTAATAAGACAATGATTTGCTCAATGATGATTATGTAACCAAAGAACTTCTTTGTGACATCCACTATAAATCACAAATAGACACATAATGTGTTCCCTCACCCTTTTCATAGAATGATACTTAAGAATAGAAATTATCATATAGTACACTTATAAGCAATATATTTCACATATAGTACACTAAATTTTTCCATTACACATCTCATGAATATAAAAAAAGTATCTATATCAAATAGCATACTATGGATTCACATTATTGATATTTAGTGTACTATGAATGGAAATCTCAATTGTGATCTATTACCTACTTTTCTTTTACTCTGAATAAACATCAAATAAAGTGATAAATTTTATATATTCACATCACATGAATATATCACAAAATCTATGTAATGTGGAATAATGTGGCTTTACATTATTGTTATTTAGAATACTATGAATGGGCATCTCAATTGTGTTCTATAATTCTTATATTTTTTTCACTAAATGTTCCTCAAGTAACATGCTAATTTTTTTTATATTAACATTAAATGAATATTGTATATTGTATATTTCAAATCGAATACTGTAGATTCACTTTATAATTGTTTAAAAAATCAGTTCATTTTATTCCCTAAACCATAAGCCCTCATTTTCATGGAAACCTCCTTTTAAAACTCTTCTCCATAACAATATTCATATAGTTTTTTGAATTCCACATATAACATATTTTTAAAATTCTTTCAAACTCTGGATGATCCATCTTTGCAATTAAATTATCACATAATATTTCAACATCGAATCCCATTTTCAATACCTCATGAAAAATATAGGGTTATTACAAGGATTTATAATAAAATAAATATGAAAATGAATATTTTCATGATCTTCAATAATTTTCCTTGTTGAAAGAAACGTTTCACTATTCATGACATTAAAACAGACATTTTCAGAGTATTACACTTATTGTAGACAATTATTCTTCCCTATAAACCCCTATATTGAATTCTTTTGAACATAAACAAAACAATCATCATAATTAATATCGATAATTGATCAATCATTACATCTAATTCCCTCATGTGAGTCCATAAATATTCTTCTGGAAACAACACATCAAGCATCATAAACTCTTGATATACTTAATCCATATATACTAACTTTATGATATAATAACCACCAAGACTACATTATTTCATTAATCATGCACTTGTTATCTTAAATAATTCCATATATATGCTCCTTCATTTACCACATAGTGTTGATCCATGTAAATTCAATTTCGTTCATGCTGAATTTAGGTATTTATTTTATCAATTGGGGTAAAAGGAATAAGATAATAAGGGGTTGAATGAGTTCCTCTGATAGGATAGAAGGATCTATATGTCTGATTAGATAATTGAAATGAATATTTTAATATATTAGTACCCTGATTCACTGCTCTCTATGTACGTTTTGTGTCAAGATGGTCTAAATAAGATTTTATAGAGGAAATAATTTAAAGTCATCTTAAATGACAAACATATCACAAAAAACAAAAGGGAATTGAAATAGAACATATAAATTAAGGATGTATATAAATCATAAAAATAACATATGTTAAATATGGAAATATTGTGATGGTATATACTCAAATGAACAATGAAAGTGAAATTTTTTTCTAAGGAACTACGAATATATTGAAGAGGTAAGGATTCCTGTGATTGAAAAAAAATATAGGGAAATATTGAGGTATATTTTTGTTAAATTATAAATAACACATTGAAGATACAATAGGAAATTATAGAAACAATAATTGAAAATAATAATGATATGGAAAATAAACCCTTTCTCTAAGTTTTAATCAGATTTATATACCTATGTATTTCCCTACATGACCAAATTACATATGTTAATGTAATATTACATAAATTTAATTATTTTACATTATTATATTATAATCCATTTATTATAATAAATTATTCATTTATTAGGTTAAATTTTCTTATTGATATCACTTCGAGGGTGTTTATTATATAGTTAGAGAGTGGATTTTGTATAACTGTAATTGTCAATGAAATATTTCCAATGGTGACATAAGTTACAGAATATAATTTTCTTTATTTTCTAGTCATTTTAGTAGTATAAATGTTACGTATTCAATATATAGTACAGAATTGGTTTTAAATCAGGAAATATATCTTAGTATGATCATTTTATGAGGATAAATTGACCATGGTGGTTAACATTTAATATCATTAATATTGTGTACATTTATCACTATATAATCATAAAATAAATGTACATATTATAATTAATCATTTAATCTATTTTAATCCAATAAATTTATTATAATAATAGTTAATTCATATAATCCTCTATATATATGGTATAAACATACCATGATCATATTTCTCTTATAAATTACAATAAAATAAATTTATTTATTATATGAAAATTAAAATCATATTTTATTTCACAATATAATTTTATTTGTTATTCAAAACTAGATTACGAATTTCATAAAAATGAAGTGGAAGAAAAGTGGGAAAATTTAGTGAAAGAATTTTTGAAAGAGAACATACTTTTCCACTTTGAGATGAAATTTTTAAAATAAAAATTAAGGCAAATATTAATGGTACTTGGGTTAGATAATGGAGTTTAAAACATGGATAACAGGTTTTGAAAATTAGTTTAGTAGTAATTTGGAAACAAAATATGTTTTATAAGTAAAAATTAATGGGTGGAGGAGTGGGGTATTTATAGGAATAGATAAGTTTTTTTGAATAAATTATTGAATAAATTATTATTTTGGCTGAAGAATATGAGTAATATTTATTATTGTGACTATTAGTAATATTTTTTTTAAAAAATATATTTCTTTACATTTAAGAACGTCAAAAATGAATGGTATCATGAAAATGTTTAATTATAAGTAAATAATTATAAATTGTTTTCATTAGAATAAAATATAATTGGGACTTGCTAAAATCATTTATATGATTGAAAATTAAATTTATTTTTCTTAATTTTAATATTTATCTTACTAAATACATTTAATTTCATTCAAAATATTTTATAATATAGTGATTCGTTTTTACAATAAAATATTATTATAAAACTTATCATATATACTAACACTGAATTTTTACTCTTCACCTAAAACTCCACCTTTTTATAAAAATAACAAAATATCAGCCTTAGATAATTTTAAATTGTTAATTAGAAAAATATGGTCTATTTTATAAAAATTATTTTCAAAATTATTTATTTTTAATTATAAAATTGCATCATAAAAATTAACGCTTCATTAAATACGTTAAACATACCTTAAAAACATATATTATCATTCATTGTTTAACTTATATGATTTTAAAATATATTTCATTATATTATAATATATATTTAATTATTTTATTCATATAAAAAAATTTCTAAATCAAAATATTGAAAAAGTAGGGTTATTATGCTAATAGTTAATAAGTTTTATAACTGTCACATAATCTGTATACTTATGATAAATATATATTATTTCAATATTTCTTTATTCACATAGTTTTTATTATGGTTCTTTATATAAATTTTACAAACATATAATATTTATTATAATATTTTCTTAATAGGTTTTTTTAGTGAAAATTGTATTTTTAGGAGAGCACAACCAGTTAGATTTCTATATTTTAGATATTATATTTATTTATTTTAATTGTTAAATTATACTCGTACTTATCCTGTGGAATATATTTAACCATCATTTGTAACAGTATACTATGAAATATATGGATATTTACATTGTTACTCGGTGAATATGATAATACAACTATACAAAAATACATTTTATAGAATAATCCTTCATAAAAAAAATGATATATTTAAATTTCAATGACTCGCACCATTAAAATTTAATAAATTGGGGAATATTTGAATTTTTGAATTTCTGGTCTTATAGAGGAGAATAGATTGAGAATATAGGCTTTGATTAAGATTTTTAGAGTTGTAAAACCTTTGGGTAATGTTTCTTAATGTGAACGGATGCTCGTATAATGCCATAGGTGCATGGGTCAATATTGGGAGAGGCACCGATGTAATGGTCCATGTGTTTGGAAATGAGACAATAGACCCCGTAGAGGTGTTGGAAATTTTATCATTGGATGAGGATCAAGCCTTCCGAGTTATCCCAGGATTAGAAGACTAAATCACAGATAAATTTTTCTGAGGTGCTTCCTATATGAATCTACTACTATTTATATCTTTAGACATGAATATAATAGTTCAAAAAAAAAATGATTTTTTGGTGTTTTTCATGGCGGCTGGGAATTGAAGAATATTTTTGGAAATTGTAACAAGGAAATAACTATCACTATTACTAGTATAAATTATTTTGGAAAAAATATTCCAGTAATACATTGATGAGTAATACATCCCTAGTAAAAGTTATTTTGGGGTAAAAATGTCTATTTGTTTCCATGAGTAAGGATTTTAGCATGTGTACACCTTTGGGAAAAAGTCTTAAAATGATTGTAATGATTTTTTGAAAGATTTATTATAAGAAAAATGATTTTTTTGGATCTTTAATCATGATTTTAAGGCTTTTGGGTAAGCCTTAATACAATAGTAAGGCTTTTGGGGAAGCCTTTATATGATAGTAAGGCTTCTAGAAAAGGATTAAAATGGTCTTAAGGCTTTTGGAAAAACCGTAATATACTAGTATAACTTCTGAAGTTTCCAAACTACAATAGTAAGGATTTTGGAAAAACATTACTATGATAGTAAGGATATTTGAAAAATCCCTACTATGAGATTAAGACATATGGAAAATCCATACCAGGGTAGTAGTAATTGAAAATGAAATTGTACCATAATAATAAATGATTTGGAAAATACATACAACACTAGAAAGGATTTCAAGTTTTTTAAATAATGATTGTGGAAATTTTTTCAATATGTTTTCTATATAGTTACAAAAATTACTGAAATGATTATCTAATAGTGGAAACCCATATAAAAAGGAAATTTAGGAACTTTTATAACAAGTTCACAACAGCATCATCCAACATAGAGCTCTCGCTCATCTCTTCATCTCAAACTGAGATCTCTCTCATTTATCAATGGATTCAAGTGATGTTTAATGATGGTGTTATATTAAGATAAATATGTCACTCTTATACCATGCTCACATAAATTCACATGATATTCCCCATTTATATGTTGACTCTAAAAATTTATTCCCTATATTATGGTTCATTCTCATAGTCTTTGATTTATACCTGTTTCTTATGGGAATCAAATGAAATTTGATTAAAATTAAATATTGAGTTAATTGTAACACTTAGCTTCATTTGTTTAGTTTTTTCACCTATTCTCACTTATATGTTTTGGAACAAGGATGATGTTCATGGTGAATGTTCTATTCAATAATGGAATAACCCCCATGTTATGAGAAAGTCCATTCTTTCCTTGAAAAAAGGGGATCCTAGGAAAATGGTCACGATTGGTTTCATATATATTTATCAAAAAATGATTCTTAACTTATTTATTTAGGGGTTTCTATATTTTTTGGTAAAATTTAATAGTCATATTAAAATTAAGGTTGGGAATTTTTTGTGTTAATGATTGGGATTGATGACGAGTGTGGTGTTTCCACCTTTACTTAAGGATTAGGTCATGGAAGGTTTCTTGTATGCACTTATTGGTTATAAGTGAAAATTAATGAAATAATTAGTTATGGGTCTATATTTGGAATAATCTGTAAATTAATTATAATTTATTTATAAATTTTTGGATGATGAATTGATAGATTTTGGGCGGCTGGTGGATGTACAATGGCCAGCTAATCTTCAACGACCTTTTGTGGTGGTGGAAAATCTTACCTTAAAGGGAATAAATTGATGAATGTGTTTGGTAGTACCTTGTAAATCACTAAATGTTTATGTATATTGTTATGTATCATGTGATATGTGTTCTCACCACATCATGAAATTTAACTTTTTTCTTAAAATTAATTGTTTCTTTTTTACATTCATGAATTGAACATGGTGTCAAGGGTCACAATAGTCCATTGGATAGTGGCTTGATGCCTTATCCGCTACTGAATTAGGTCTTGATCTTAAATACATTCCATGTGATTTATGAACCCTATAAGGATCTAAATAAGGTGGACGTACATAGTGTACCTCATTATAGGTTCCCTTAGACCAATCCATATAGTGAAGAGTGTATAATGAGGAATTATTGTTCTGAGTTGTCCATGATGGAACCCATGAGTTAGATTATAGAATTTCAGATAATTTATTAGAGAATGGGGTTAGTGTTATTCCCCTACCATCATGTGAGGACCTAGCTGGGTAAACCCCAGGTCGGATTATGAATAGTTTGTGTGTGGGAGGACTGAACTAGGTAGACATGGGGAGTGTGATGGGAATTACTCCATATATTTAGAGTGACACTGGAGAGGATTTTCTTATTATTATGATGAACCTATAATAATAACATGATTAAGTTGAGTGATGCTATAACATATGAGTGATGAGATTTAGCCATAGAATTAAAAATTATATTGAGGAACCTAGGTAGGGTGTGTGGACTATAATGTGACTTAGGGGTCCATAGTGGGTTCACTGCTCTTATATTCACCCCCATAAAGGGGTATTCCAGTAAGGGTATCATTGTTTTATCCTCGTATAGATACAGTGGTAATGATATGATGTGAACATAAGATAACCACTTTGGTTATGTGTTCTAGTATTGGGTTGACACCAAAGAAAGTTAGTGTAGTGAGGCTAGATGTTTTTTAGCTGAGTATGGCCATAGTTACAATGATAGGTCGTTCAATTTAGAGGATGTCCTTGGTTATATTTGATAGTTTTTGGTTGATTGACAACTCCAGTTACCCTGATATGAGGTTCTAGGGCGTGGTCGTTGGGCCCCTATTGTTATATGAAATTTCCGATGGGTATTCTCGTCATTATTTATTTCATTTATCTATTATTATGATATGGGCAACTCTCCCCCCTTGATGTTATATTTTTTATCAAATGGATGAGTGAATTTCACCATTGTATTTATTTCATATTTGAGATCATCAAGTGGAAAAATAATCAACCATGCATGTGTATATTCTAAGGATAGTGGTTAAACCAATATTGAATGGAATATATATATTTTTTAGTCTTAAATATTAAATAATGATTTCTATACAAAACTATTAATTTCATTAGCAATAGATTTTTTTGAATACATGACTAGAGTTAACAAATGGAACTTGAAGTGGATGATCTTCCCTTATAATAGATTGTCAATTTAAATAAATTATAAAATTATCTGAACATGTAATTACATATACCTTGATTATTTGGGAAACTCAATATCTTTATTCCATAATTACACTACATGATCCAAGTATATAATCTCTCCAATACTGATCCACATATGAACCACAATGTATTAATATCTCTATACAATCACTAGATTCGAGAATGACCAATCCTAAATTCATACTTCATTTATGAATGACCACAAATGGATTTATCTATGAGGAATAATAAATATTAATGATCCATCAATGTCTTGAAAGAATAAGATGACAAAGAAAACATTTATTTCACTATAACTCTCCCTAGGTCTTTTGAGTGATTATATCTATTCATGGTAGACACAATTGTGTTTATGGAAAAATATATAATTAGATATTTATTATGTAAGGATCGTGGTTGGAATCTTGTACAAAACCCCATATCCAATTTCATAATTCTTAGAAAAACCCCATATCTTAATAATAATGAAATTCTTATTTACATAACATGTGAATTAGATAAGAATAAATAAATATCATTTATATCAATTCTGATTAGTCTATTAATATCAGACCACTAGTCCACCTAAATATTTACCAATCAATGAATAATGTCTATAAATTTAACAAATAAATATCTCTTCATTGTTCAAAGATTAATATATGAAATATTATATTTTGTGTGTGACACTATAGGACCATTTCTAAAAGTAATTATGCAGAACCACATAAATTCAAAATTTATCATCTAGAAATAGGACATTGCATCCATAGAGAAATAAGTTAATGTTTTAATAATGTAAAATATTCTATGATCACTTTCTATGTGATATAATGCCATTATCATGATATCTCAAATAATACAGGTTTCATACTAGTGTTATTAACCTATGTGATTGATTTCACGTCCTTTCATTTTTGGGAAATGAATTCTCCCAATGAACACCACAGCCATGTATTTTTTCAGGAAAATCCATTCCCATCAAAGGGTCTGATATATTGACATCTATAAAAGGTTATTAGGGATAAATCCTTCCTCGCATTATCCATTAATTTAATATATCTTATGATGCACCCAACATATCCTACCTCACTATGAACATATATCACTACATTTTTTCACAATACATGAAATTAGTTGACATGTTATATACATTAATAACATTCATATATCTATGGATCAATATACACATTTGCATATTATCAAATCCAATGAAACATAAAATATAGATTTACTATACAAGGTTTCATTCTCATAATTTTTATCATAGATATTACCAGTGGTGAAAACTATGTGAAGGTTTATCAATGTGTAACAATCCTCCTACCAATGTATGATCATATCGTCTCTCTCGTATTAGATAATATCATCAAACCATAAAACATTTATTTAAGAATATTTTCATGGATCCTCGAGGTTATCATCATAGAAGGGAATAACTATGACCTTTCAATGTGATATAGATATTCATATGGCATTATAACATGAAAATGGAATGTAGAGGATCAATCATGATGTTCTTATAAAAATCATTATTATCACTTTCTGAAGATAATGAATACATGTAATAAAATAAATAGAAGTTAGTTATTGGGAACCAACTCTAATAGACTCCCACTTTCCCTAGATCCAACTATTTTAATCCTTAATCCACTATATCTCACATGAAACTCATGAATCCTATGAGATAGATATTTTTCTAGGGTTCCACCAAATTTTCCTCTTTGAATAGTTTTTCACTAAAAATTCATCACATTAAGAAATATATATCAATATATGATACCTTAAGACCATATGTGTTGTCATTTGAGATGAACATGGCTATATGGAAAGAGATATCATTATAGACTTATTACAGTAAAATGTAATAGGGTGTTGAATGCTAGGCACAATATCAAGATCATGGAATATATGCAAATCCAATCCACTTAATTATCTATATCAAATATTTCTATTGTTTCTTCAATAAGGTTTATTTATTACTATTCCATCTTCTATGTATTGAAAATCACAAATACATTATCTTAAGGAAAATTATATTTCCTTAAGGATTATTTTCTTAATGAAAATTTCCCTCCTCTTATATAATTTTTTTCCTTACCATTATTTTCGTTACCTCATTTTATAATCTCTCAAAAAAAATTAATTTTATTACTATGTCAAAAATTCATATCCTTATTAAAAACCACGAAATATAAATGTTCCTAGGATATGGAGTCTTCAATTTTTAGATTCTGAATTCTCTAAAATTCAGACTCTGAATTATGTGAAATTCATTCTCTAAATTATCTGAAATTCAGATTCCAAATTCGGTGAAATTTATTCTATGAATTATCTGAAATTCAGACTCTAAATTACTCTGAATTCATACCCCTAATTCATTATAATTCTCTCCCCAAATTATTCCAAATTCAGACTCAAAATTACTTATAATTCAGACTCTCAATTCCTCTAATTTCAAACTCAGAATTCCTCAAAATTCAAACTCTGAATTCCTTAGAATTTAGACTCAAAATTCATTGGAATTTAAACTCCAGAATCTATAGAATTCAGATTCCTAATTCTTTGTAAAATAGAATTTTAATATCCATGTTTTCGAGAATCAGATTGTTTATATGATTACACTCCGAATTCTGTTTTTTATTAGACTCCAGATATTCAGAATTGGTTAATCTAATTCAGTCTTTTTCATACACATTATTTTGTAATTATAAAATGACGTCGGGAATTTTTTTTCTAACTAACCGTTTTTTGAGTGACATGTGTACAGGTCTCTCTGAAATTCAAGGGAAAATATGATTGTTGGAGGGGGGAGCCAACCATTGATGATTTTTCTACAAATAAAATCTCTTTTGAAGGAGCTCAAAACGTATTGATCAAACTAGAGATTACATTATGTGATGTTGTGAAGTGATATCTAGAGAGATAAATACTATCATGCTTTGTTTGTTTCATGAACATCTATTTCAGCCCTGAACATCTTGTTCAGCTTGCTTCGTGTAACTCTAATAATTGCTGAGTACAATCGAGGGCTTCTGGGGATAGTAAGATAGATGTACCGACTAACTTAATTATCGAGGGTGGGGATATAAAGATAGATTCCGATATTTCTATTGAGGGATTATCCTGGTGTGGGTAAGAAAAACTTTTTTGAAAGTATACATAATGTGACCTTTATACATGGTTATTGGATACCCTACTCATTGGATGAATAGATTTCCTACCTATTACTATTTTTTTGTTTCAATTTTTTATTTTCATTGTATTTTGATAATGTAAGAAAGTTTAAATTTCTTATACTTTATTTTAATTTACATATTATGATAAATAGATTCTATACACTTTAGGGTAGAATCATCCTTGAAGAAAATTTTTCTTAAGTTTCATTTCCATATTCCTTTTTCCAGGCCCAAAGAAAGTTTGTTTCATTGAACTAATAGAGAATATTTGAATTTACCATTATTTACATTACCAAACATAGTTTTCCATAAGGTTAAAAATGAATGTTATGAAACATACAATTAACCCCCTCTTTTAATTGAGCATCTACATATATGTTGACTCTTCTTTCCGTCACAGTGTCTAAACGAATGAAAAGTGAAATACCTTGGACCCAAAGTGATTCATCCTTTGAAGAAACATCAAAAATTGACAAAGGAATGAACAAAGATTCATTTGCACTTGGGTCGCGCAAGTTCCACAACGGTTGCACAAGTATACTTGCATGCCACCCAGTGGTCACGCAGGTGAATTGCGCGCCCTCTTTTAATTTCGCCCAGGGTCTTCACCAGCCTATAAATACCCCCATAGGGCCCCCCATTTTTAAGAGAGGAAAAATTCCAGAAACTCAGATTTGAGCTCTCAGTGCCCTAGTCTCTTCTGGAAGCTTCTGAAAACTTATAAGGTAATTTCTTACCTAGAATGGAAGATCTAAAGAGGGGGAGTAAGGCCTAAGTGTTGAAACTCATCAACACTTGCGCGCCTGAGTGGCCAGCCCTTAAAGGAAATGGCCATACTTGCGCACCGCCTTACCCCTTAAACAGAACTTGTGTTCCACACTTCTGGAATCCCATAGGGATAATACTAAGGTCTTGATCCAAGTCTCTCCCAAGTATTACCTTAAGGGTTGACTGTCCCGCAAGTACCCATGTGTCGCGCAGGTACACCTGCGGGACCAAGAATTGCGCGCCCACACAGGACTTACGCGCCCTCTCTTTTTGGGTGCCCTTCCTGTCCATTTCACCTCTCCTATGCCTATCCACCTCTCCTATTCAAGATTCAGCCTTCAAAAACCCTCTTTAGAGCCATTTCCTTCGGCATGGTTCCCTTGTTGGCTTCCTTATCTGAAAGGAATTCTGTGGAACATCTCTCAAAACCTAGTGATTTACATATCTTTATGTCACTAATGTTAGAAATTTCATTCATTCAAACTCATCCTTTAAAGATGAGAGAATCCTTAATATGGGCCTCCATTCAGGAGTAAGCACCAGTCATAAGTTCCCAAATAGGGGCATCCTCCTTAGGAGTAATACCCAAGTCCCCTAACCTGGGCATCCTCCTTATGAGTAAGCCCCAGTCATAATTTCCCAAATCTGGACTTCCTTTTCTAAAGTAAGCCCCAACCATAATTCCCTTAACCTGGGATTCCTTTTCAGGAGTAAGCCCCAGTCTCAAAGTCTACAAATATGGGCATCCTCCGTAAGAGTAATCCCCAAGTCCCTTAATTCTAAAATTCCCTTAACTTAGGCCTCCTCCTTAAGAGTAAGCCCTAGTTTTCAAATTCCTTTAACCTAGGCCTCCTTCTCAGGAGTATGCCCCAGTTTTCAAATCCGTTTAACCTTGGCCTCCTTCTTAAAAGTAAGCCCCAATATTAATTTCTCTTAACCAGTCTTAATTTAATTTTGATCTGGGCTTCCTTCTCAGGAGTAAAACCCAATCATAAGTCCCTCCTAATTTGGGCATCTTCCTCAAGAGTAAGCCCCAAGTTAGAGTATCCAAGTCTCCATAAAAGCACATATACCTTTATAGACCCTGTTACCAGACTTCTTATTTGAAATAAGTCCCGATCCATATCTATTTGGTCATTCATACATACATAATCCTCACATCATTTCTTATGATTTCATCTTTCATGGCACAATTGTCTAGTTTTACCAATACCTCTTATTTCTCACATAGAGCATGACTCACATGAGCTTAGAGTGTAAAAGTAATTATGACATATTTCTTTGATCCATCAATCATACATAAACATCATACTCCCTTACTCGAACTACGTGTGTTCTAATTCCTTTTCTAAAAAAGGATACGTAGGTAGACCATCTGTGGACATGATCCCAAATTTGAAATAATCCATGTCCTTATGAATGACAATAAACATCAAGTGCCCCACTGAGTGGATTTAAACCTAGTATGGTCATTATAATGACCAAGAGACTTTTATATAATTTATTGAAGGGTACCATTGACTAAGAATATCTAACAAATATAGATGATTCTCTATCGATGAAGAACATCGAATACATATAAAAGATTCTCTAAATTTCATACATATCAATCATTGATTGTCATATCTAAAGGAAAGCTCATTTTATACTTGGTAATTTAATAAGGATTCACGAACATAACTTAAATCGATAAATAGAGTCCCAGAGTAGACAATAATTCCCCTAAAAAAGGTGTGATGAGTCCGACCTCCCATCCTATCGACCGATGCAAATTCTTAAGCCTTATTAGTTCACAACTAATGAGCACCTACCTTTGGAAAGTAGGTCCAAATGGATATAGAATCATTGGATGTTTCCGGTTCTACGAACAAACCCATTAGAAACTGCTTGGAATGTTTGAACCTTAAATCAACGAGGTCATCCCCATTTCCAGAGGAAACAAAAAATGGTGAACCTGACATGAATCCTTAACCAAGTTAAAGTGATGTTTTACTTATTTGTTAGGCCCCTATTTAAACTCAATGAGAGGGACAACAAGACAATCAATAACATATGTTCTTATCCAAAAGATGTAGAAGCCAGAATTATCTTGATTATGTCTGTTATATCAAATTGGAACTCTTTTCCAAGATCATATGCATTACAGAAATGGCTTCTCTTAAGTTCACACATGTGAATACTTCTGCTGTGAATACTTCTGCTGTCAATGTCTCTGCTGCTACTCCTGCTGGATCGTCGTCCGCTCTGAGGATGACATCACCTACTCAGCGTCTTCAATGCTGAGTATCAAATGCGATGGTTAAGGAGTACCGTTAAAATGGTACTATTCCAACAATGGAGGCCGCTCGAAAGGCCCTCCAAGTCAATAATTCACCCTGGTCGTCCTGACAGTGACGACCATCAATCAAGAAGTAGGTGGTTCCAACCACCGTCTCCAACCATTTTGGGTCATTATCCCCGGAACACAATCACCATTCCCTTCCATATTCTGGGGAGGTGAATGAGAAGGTCCCTCAGGGACATAATTCAAGGAGAAATGAGTCCTTCTCAAGGGATCCCATCAACAATCGCTGCCAGACTCATGTGGCAGTGCACCCTCAACATGATGAGGGTATCGTCTCTAGGCATTCGGCTTAGGTTTCTCGAACCCGAGAAGCCAAGACGAACAGCCAGAGGTGAAATCCAGTCAATAGTGAGCAGGTTCTCATCTATGCCATCTTCGGAGAAGTCCACGAACCTAACTTGGTAGCAAGCAATGAGCGAGCACACACTCCCGTCCGTTTTAATTCCGCTGTCCAGCAGACTCGTCTAGCAGCAGCATGCCAATCCCGCCAAGAAATTCTGGTGGAGTACTATAGACATGAACATACACCTACTTATAAATCATCAGCTAGTCAGCAGGCTCGTCTGACTACATACGATGAAGCCTGCCAACCCAATGTGTTGACAACCGGTAAACGGGCACATATACCTTCTTACACTCATAAATCCTTACAAAAGCCTCTTCTGTCAGTATTGAAGGAAGCTCATCAACCACGTTCGGTGGGGTGCAATCAGCAGCCACATACACCAACCAGTATTGATCAAGCCTTCCAACAGCCTCATTTGGTAGCACCCAGAGAAGTCAGTCAGAAAGCTCCGACGACAAACAAGAGGTAGACTCAACTCTCTACCCCCACACTTGAGTACAGTCAGGATTCACTGACATGAATAGGGGGACAGGAGTAGGAAAACACACCTAATCCAAGCATGGAATAGACGTATATCCTTGTTCCGGCAGATGAAGTCACCAAGCACATTCTGTCAATGGTGAAAGAGTAGAAGCAAATACCGGCTCATATTCTGGATGATTGCCAGGATATTATAATAGCTTGAACAGTATCACAGGGAAAGACACATAAATCTATCCCTACCAGTGGAGTGACACATCAACATTTCACTCTGGAATGGACACACACCTTTGTTCTAGTCCACGAGGGTTGTGGGGCATACTCCCCATATCATACGGACATCCAAGTCAGGAACATACACCTGATTTGAGTGGAGATAATCAGTCTAACCTGATTATTTCTCCTGAGAAGGCACATAAACCTTCCCATAATGACAACTTTCATCAACAAGTGGTTCCTAAAGTGAGTAAGAAGGTGTCTAAGAAGAAGACCCACCTAGAACAGTCAAGAAATCAAGAGCAGATTTGTAATAAGGCCTTGCTTGATGCTGCAGTTCTTGAAGCCCTCAGACAATTATCTGTTGGAATTCAAGATTCCACTCTCTCATTTCCCAATAGTGGGAACATTAATTTTGATGTTCTTCATCAGACACTTCTTCATAAAGACTTGATTCATGACAATTCAGTCGATCTCAAAGTTTCATCTTTAGATGAGAGCCACAGGAACCCTCAGTGTGGCCAGAAGACCAAGGAGCAAAATGTTTCATCTTTTGCTGTAACCCACCATGGTGGTCCTCCCCATGATGATGAATTTAGCTGCGAAAGTCATCTCTGTAGTAGTAATTCACATTGCCTGGAAAATTCTCTAATGGACAATGTAGTGATGAGAAAGCCCTCTTATCATGAGGCACTTTCAAATGTAAATCCAGTCATGTCAGATACTTTACCATTAGCAGGTGAAATACTTTCTCAATCAGAAGATAGCCCGGGGTGTAGGGCATTCTTCGAACCACCCTTGGGTCGTTCATCTTCTAGTTTGATTAGTGAATTCTCTACCGATCTTGTTGAATCCGATGAAGCAACAAAGAAGCACCAACTTTGGTCTAATCAAGTAGAAGAATCTTCATCAAATGATAAAGAGGAAGTACTAAAAATGAGAAAACAGCTGGAAAAAGGTGAAGTGCCAGTAATGTTTTGGCCTTCGGCTGACTCTCAGTATGACATTCCAGAGATGTTGACAAAAGATGGAATTCATGATATTTTTCTGAACATATGGAAAAATATTTGTCAATTGAAAAGGAAAATATTATCTTATGATGAATATGAAAATCATGTTAAGATAATAGAAGGGTTAAAATGCCAAATTGACTTGTCATCTCTCTCATTCTCTTAATATCCGAAGGCTGAAAAGCAGCAGAGATCCCTTCAACGTTATTGCCTTGGCGTACTAAGAAGATTGTGCCAGTTAATTGCTAATGCCCCATCTGGTATTAATATCAGGGGATGGGGTGTTCATGGAGCACTACATTTCAATGTACTCTCCAGTCAGCAAAGCCCTCTGAAAATAGTCTCATGCAATTTTATTGCCCATGGCCGGCCACAATCAATTGGCTTTGTTTGTAATCAAAGGCTTGCCCAAGAACAGGCCTCAACTAGTTCTTCTCAAAATCAAGCATACAGAGAACAAGTTGTTGAATTACTCCTGCATCAAGCAAACGAGAATATTGAACATGCCTCTTGTTTGGAGTAAGCACATCATCAAGTGACAGAAGTGTCAGAAATCATCCAACAGCCTTTTGAGCCGGGTGATAAAAGTGGATGCAGGTTGATGCATCCATCCAATTTTCAGACTAAAGGCTGCAAGATCAAGAGACATTTCAAGAAAGTCCTAGATATAGAATGTCAAGAACCACCCTATCTTTCTAGACTGGGAACTCTTTAAACCCAAACCTCATAATCAACAAATAGTATTTGAGGAGTTGAAGGGGAACAGTAGGAACAACCCCAGCCCACCAGATTGGGGACTTTTTCAAATCTTCAATCTCTCTCTCAGAGAAATTAAGTCTTCTCTCGATTAGGGAAGAAACCCCAAGAAGAACATAGAGACAAATTATCAGGAGATTCCCTCCAAATTACAGTTCGTCAAGAAGTTTCTGAGGGATCAAATCGACAAAAGGCAATGTATCATCGGAGACATTGAAGAAGAAAATTTTGCAGAAATGACGATAGAAAAGATTAAATGCATTATGCATCAATTAATGTCATAAATAATGTTGTTGCTGATCCACCAGATGAGGTTCACTCAGAGGGATCAGATGAAGAGGTTCCTGCTCAAGAAGTTGTATGCACAGACACAAATGAAGAAGGTGTGCATACACGAAATCAAAGGATTACCCAGAATCTGGGTGTTCCTTCAAGTAACCCACTTCCCCCTCTCTAAAAGGGATCTAACAAGGGGAAAGGAAATAATTGGGTTATGTACCCTTCCTTTGGAGAAGTCCAATCGCTCTCACTAGAGTAAATATTTTCACAACAAGAGGAAGAAATGAAGGAATTGGGGAGGATGAATGCAGAACTACTTCAGGGTAGTCTTCCTCCTAAGCGTGCTGGAGCTAGTCAGCCAAGGGAATTCGTTGTATCTACTGAGATGGATCAAGAATATCCTCCTCTACCAGTACACCCTCATGGGTCTAATCCTATGGTTCAGGTGCAACAACAATCAGTAGTGCTACCATCAGTTGCAGTACCATCCACCACACCTATCCAAGCTCCAGTCATTGCACCTATCCAGGTCCAAACTCAACCGAATGTTTCTCAAAAGTTAATAACTACTATTGAGTCATTAACATCTCGGTTGGAAGCTATGGAGGGAAATCATGATCAAATTCAACCATAAAATAGAGCTTACCCTGAATGGGTTGATGCAATTCCTCCCCCATCAAATTTTTCAAGTACCACATTCCCAATCTTTAATGGTTCAAGAGACCCAGATAAACACTTAACACATTTTGCTTCTTGTTGTGATCCTATGATGGGAACCCCTCAGAAACAGGAAGAAGTTAAGCTCAGGTGTTTTGTACAGTCATTACAAGGTCCTGCTTTTGTCTGGTACACAAGCTTGCAATCCCAGTCAATTACCGGAAGGGAAGATCTCCATCAACGATTCCTTCTTCAATTCAACTCAACTTTGCCAAAGACAATAATTTTTGATCTTACAAACCGTAATAAAAGGTAGAATGAAAGGGTTTCAGATTTCATTGCTCGCTAGAAGGGATTAACATATTCCCTAAGATTAGGACTCCCCCAAGAGGAATTATTGCCAATTTGTGTGGCAAATCTTCGTGATGAGTTACGCACACCGTTGATCCCTGTGAAATATATAAGAGGGTTTCAAGACCTTACTTCAATCACTCAACAGATTGAATATCTTATGAAGACTAAGGATAAAACTCATGTAATTCTATCAGCTCAAGGAAGGAGAATGGGTAAATCGGAGACTGCTACAATTATGCTTAAACAAGCACCTGTACCTGCTTCTACTTCAAAACCTTCATCTTCCCGAAGGGATCCACCTCTTGAGCATCAACAAAAGAGGTCATTTCATCAAGATGATCAAAGAGATCAATGATGAAAAAAATTTAAGGATTTGAAAAGAAAAGTTTACTCTTTCCGAAATAAACAAGTTCCTGGGTACTTCATTTCACCTATGGAAAATAATCTAGTTCAATTGCCAAGGCCCAAAAGGACCAAAAAGGAAGGAGATGAAGATCATCCCAACTATTTCCCCTTTTATCAGATGTTGGGGAATCCCATTCAGGAGTGTTTTGTCTTTAAGGACCTCCTGCAAAAAATAGTCGACTCGGGGCAAGTCAAATTGAAAGGTTCTTCAGATCAGGTAGCATGTGTTACTACTACAAATCCCGAGGAATAAGGTGAGTGACAGGAAGTCAAAAACAAAAATGCACAGAAATATGACAATTGGAGGGTTAGAAAAACGATAAACCGAACTCATTCCATTTTGCGAACGCAATTGAAGAGACCAATTGTGTCTTCTGCTACGAATGCCACAGTAAAACTCCTCCATCAGAGGGAAAATCCTCAAAGAAACGACATAATTCAAAGAAAGAGGAACAATCATAAGAAGATGAAATCATTTCAAATCCCAATTTGTCCTTGACTCAGGCATATTTTATGCCATATACTTCAAATCCATGGGCACCGTCCCACCAAATGGCACAACCTAAATGTGCTAGTCAGGCAGAGTTTTCATTGGATGAAGAGTTAATCTTCGGTTCTTTTAATATGATTCACTTAACAGATCCTTATGCTAGTCACAATTTCGATCTCGATGAACCTGGGTTCCCGGTATCAAACAAAGGAATCAGAGGGAGTTCCAGAGGCTCAGGGTATAGGGTAATACATGGATCTTTCAAGGGCCACTATTCCAATTCTACTCCTTTTAGAACAGTGTATGCGGTAGAAACTCATGGCAGAGCCCTTCAACGAGCTCAACAAGAACAAGCAAGTTCTTCCACACAAGTAAGATTCATTCCTAGCACAGTTATTCTCGAGGATCGGTTGGGAGTTACACCTTCTTCCTCTCAGCAAGTAAATAGACCTATTCGGTCTAATCTTCCAAATCCAGGAGTATTACCAACTCCTACCCCGATACAAGATGCATTAACTTCTAAAGCATCAAAATTCCAAGGCACCTGCTAAACCACATGTTCCTATTTGGAAACGCATACCTTTGGATCAAAAGTATGATGTATTGAAACACTTGTACCAAGTACTGGACAAGTTATCAATTTTGGATGCCTTGAATTTATCAATGGATCTTTGGGAGACACTCATTGAGGCTTTGTCAAGTCCTCAGGACTTTGAAACTGAAATTGCTGCAGCTAAAGCCTATCATGTAGAGAATAATTATGTAGAATGCCATGCAGTGATATCTCTCACAGATGAAGATGAAGATGATGTCGTGCATGAAAATATTAGACCTTTTTATTTATCTGGCAAGGTCAATGGTGTAGACATCTGAAGAGCTTTCATTGATAATGGTCTATAAGTCAACTTCATCCCCATTTTTACACTTCGTCGATTGGGCCTCACAGAATCTAATTTATCTCCTTCTACTATGATGTTACAAGGATATGATAAAAATGAACAAGAACCACTGGGTGAGATTACACTCAGAACTCAGTTTGGTGATCCTGTATCCAATTCATATTTCATGGTTGTTGATCAAGACTCAACCTTCAACATCTTTCTTGGAAGACCCTTCCTACATCAACATGCAGTTATCCCTTCATCATATCATCGATGTCTCAAATATTGTTTCGATGTCCAAATTGGGACATTGTATGGTGATAAGGCCCCGTTCAAGACATGTGAATCTCAATACATTGAGGTAGAATTCTATCACATGAAGGGAAAGGATAAATCTACAACAAGGGAGATTATCAAAGTTAATTATCCATATAGTTTGGAAAATATTCTAGTAAATCCATTTACACATGTGAGTACAGATTATGTGTTGCCTATCAGTCAAATTGCCAGGATAGACCCAAATCTAAATACTCTTATGGAAACTTCCATAATGTCAATTACGACAATCAAGCCAGACAGCATGAGAGAAATTGGTGATTCACCAAGCAATGATGGAAGCTCAAATGGGGATGTCTTCATTTCATCTGCTGAAATCAAGAAATTCTATACTTCACCAACTAGACTAGAAGAAGTTATAGCAATGTTAGAGGTGAATGATGATGTCAATTCTCAATCCATTATCTCCTCTTTTTTACCTAGGGAAGACCCTTCATCATCAACCAGGTCAGAAATGGAAGCTTCCTCTTCAAGATGTTCAAATTTTATCATCTCTTCTGATCATGGAAATTTTACTTCATCATCTACTATGCAAGTAGAAACATAAGAAATAACACATATTGAAGAAGAAGAGGAAGATCTCAGGGATGCTCCTCCAGCATTTGAAAAGGGTATCTCTACCACCCTGGATGAACTCAGAGAAATAAATCTGAGTACAAAAGAAGATCCACGCCCCACTTTAATTAGTGTGGCCTTGACTCTTGAAGATAAAGAAATGTATATTTTATTTTTGAAGCAAAATTGAGATATATTTTCTTGGAACTATATAGATATGTTAGGCCTTTATTCTGATGTTGTTACTCATTGTTTGGGTTTTCCAGAAGAACATCGAGGACATAAGCAATCCGTAAGAAGAACACACCCAACTTATGCTTCCAAAACTGAAGATGAAGTGGATAATCTTATCAAATATAACTTTTTCATAGAAGTTCAATATCCCAAATGGTTGGCTAATATTGTCCCTGTGAAGAAGAAGAGCAGACAAATTAGAGTTTGTATTGATTTCAGAGATCTTAATCGGCATTTTCCTAAGGGTGATTTTCCAGTTCCGATCACAGAACTCTTAATTGATGCAACAAATAGCTATGAAGCACTTTACTTTATGGATGGATATTCCGGGTATAATCAAATCTTAATGGCTCTAGAAGATAAAGAATCAACAGCCTTCAGATCCCCTCAGGGTTTGTTATGCTATCGGGTAATACCCTTTGGCCTAAAGAATGCAGGCACAACATATAAGCGTGCCATGCATCGTATATTCAAACCCTTTTTAGGAAAGTTTGTTGAATGTTATGTGGATGATTTGGTGGTTAAATCTAGGAAATGTTCTAATCACTTGGATGATTTGGAAATCATATTCCACATACTTTGGCAACATAATTTGAAGATGAACCCATTAAAATGTGCTTTTGGGGTAACTTGAGGAAAGTTTCTCGGCTTTGTTGTATGCCATCATGGTATTGAAGTCGATCCTGAGAAGAAAAAGTCAATCCTTGGTATGTCCCCTCCTCAAAATTTTAAATAATTGAGAGGGCTTCAAGAAAACTTGGCCTATATTCAGTGTTTCATCGCCAATTTGGCAGGAAAAAGTTTACCCTTCACCAAATTGATGAAGAAGTGAGTCACTTACCAGTGGACTGAAGAATGTCAAGAAGCATTCGATATTCTCAAGAAGTATCTCTTGAGTCCACCAGTATTAGTGACACCTATTGAAGGAAGGCCACTTATCCTCTACGTGACATCATTAGAGCGATCATTGGGTGCCTTTCTGGCTCAGAAGAATGATGCTGGGAATGAAAACAGTCTCTACTATCTCAGTCGTACTATGCTTGAAGCATAAACCTAGTATTCATGTATTGAGAAGTGCTGTCTAGCATTAATTTTTTCAGTTCAGAAGTTGAGACACTACCTGTAACATCACGAGGTCCAATTGGTATCTTGCAATAACCCGCTCAAATTCATCCTTAGTCGTCCAATTCTTAGAGGACATCTGGCAAGGCGGGCTATTATTTTGCAGCAATTTGATATCCAATATGTGTCTCAAAAGGAAATAAAGGGCCAATCTCTAGCTAATTTTCTTGCTAAACACCCTTCAGTAGAAGATACATCTTCAGATATTGAACTTCCTAATGAGGAAGTCTTCTTTATTCAAGATTTTCTTCAAACACGAGAAATGTACTTTGATGGTGCTTCCAGAAGTCCAACAGGGAGGAAAATGGGAAATCCTAAATTCAACAAAGTTGGGTTGGGAATTGTGCTCATTTCTCCAGAAAAGGTAGTGTTACCCTATTCCTTATCATTGTTGGGAGGCGGTACAAATAATGAAGCGGAATACCAAGATCTCATCGCAGGCTTGGAGTTGGCGCTTCAAGCACAAGTGAATCACTTAAAGGTGAAAGGTGATTCAGAACTGGTAATCAAACAAGTAAATGGGGATTATGCCATTAGAAAAGAAGAACTAATCCCTTTGTATGATTACGTCAGAGAGTTAATGGCGGAATTTCCTTCAGAACTGAAATTTTCTTATGTCTCACGGTCACAAAATGCCCAATCTGATGCATTGGAAAATATAGCCACAACTCTGGAAGATCCAAATTGGGATGAGACATCCATCAGTATTGCCCACCATCGTACAATTTCACCTTATGTTCAAACCCAAACAGAGGAAATCAATGAAATTAGTCCCATTCCTGAACCATATGGTTATTCTAAATTATGGATGACACCTGTCAGGGAATACCTTCAAAATGGAACACTTCCACCTAATAGAGCCAGGAAAGAACAAGTCTGAAGACATTTGGTCAATTTTACTCTTTATGATAGCCCAGATCTCCTAGAGAAAATTCTCTACAATCATGGTTTTGATGGATTTCTCTTCAGATGCATTGATGGTTAAGAGACAATGGATGTCATGCGAGAAGTGCATGCAGGAGTCTGTTGTGCTCATCAGTCTGGACATAGACTGCCTGATCAAATTCGAAGGCTTGGATACTTTTGGCCTTCAATGATAAAAGATTGTGTTGATTTTATAAAGAAGTGTAATTCTTGGCAAGTACATGCCAACTTCATTCATCAGCCCCCAGAGTTGCTTCATACAGCTAAATACACATGTCCATTTTCCACATGGGGAATGGATGTAGTGGGACCTCACCCTTCAGCTACAGCCAAGAAGTTTAAGTATATTATTACTGCTACAGACTTCTTTTCCAAATGGGTAGAGGCATTACCTCTCAAAGAAGTTAGTTCTAAAAGCATTGTTAGCTTCATCAAGTCTAACATCATTACCAGATTTGGTGTCCCTCATACCATATTGACGGACAATGGCACCAACTTCTGTTCATATGAGGTGATGAAATTGTATTAAGAATACAACATCAAATCCAATAATTCATTTCAGTATCATGAAGCTGCCAATGGACAGATAGAAGCCTTCAACAAGACTCTTTCAAACATACTGCAAAAGATGGTGGATAAAGATTAGAAGTCATGGCCTGATAAACTATTTTATGCTTTATGGGCTTATCAGACCACCACCCGCACTACAACGCGGTCAACTCCATATTCACTGGTATATGGAACAGAAGTAGTCTTTCCCATTGAAGTTCAATTACCTTCACTCATAGTATCCATTTGTGATCAGTCATCTACAAATGAACAATCTCAAAAGCGATTGAATGAATTGGAACGGTTAGATGAGAAAAGATTGTGCACCATCCACTACTTGGAATTCTATCAGAATCAAATAGCACGATATTTCAACAAAAAAGTCCGTCTTCGTTCATTCATTTAGGGAGAATTGGTGTTGGTTCTCAGAACTCCAATGATACCAGGAAAGAAACCTCCCAAGCTGGATCCAAAATGGGAAGGAACTTATTCAATACATAAGGTCTACTCCAATGGAGCATATTCTTTAATCTCAATGGATGGAGAACTCATTACTACTCCAACCAATGCCAGATTTCTAAAGAAGTATTTTGTATTAATACAAAATACATCACCAACGGTCCATGAATATTACCTTAAACTATTTGCATCCCTCACGTCCAACATGAAATTAAACTGTGACCTCTTTTGTTCTTACTGCATGACATTAAACTACATAGTCCCCCTTTCATCCAACATGACATTAAACTATATTGTCCCCATCGTCCTAACTACATGAGGCTAAACTGTACACAAATCCCTTAATACGTCCTACATGACGTTCAACTGTATTTTTTCCCTGTTATATGACACTAAACTGTGCAACACCAATAGTCTTCACTACAATACTTTAAACTACATAGTCCCTTCATATGTCCTACAGGACATTAAACGGTGCATCGTTAGGGTTGTCGCTACCTCTTGTTTCTCACACCGAGTATGACTCACGTGAGCTTAGATAAAACTTCAACCATAACACCCTCTTTGGGACCCTAACCATGCATAAGTCCCAACACCATTTTTTAGGTCGTTGTCCCCAAGAAAAACATGATCACTAATTCATTTTTTAATTGAACTACGCGGACTTTGATCCTTGCCTTCTAGGCTGGGTATGTAGGCAACCTCCCAAGGTTCATTCCCAAAACCAATCTCTCCAAATTGGTTCACCTCCATCTTATACGATGTTGATTCGTGAATCCACTCCTAGAATCAATATCTTCATACTGGTTCACCTTTGTCCTTGCTATATGACGTTAAACAATACATCACTTTTGTCATGTACGACAATAAATTACAACATTCTTTAACACCCTCACCTGAGAGGGAATCATTATTTACATTGATCTCCAATCATGTTATATTTGAAAGACTACGTACATACATGGCAATGCCAGAACCTTTTTATCTTGGGTCAAACCATCATTTCACTAAAGACCCCTTTCACCCTTCACTTGTACAAACCAAATCTGAACAGAGGGTATTTCTAGAACTACATGGGCTTGATTCCCATCCTTATGGGATACGTAGGAATGTTCGAGTGTCCCTCGAATCCAGCCCCAAGTATTTTGGGCCTAACCCCAAATTCCACTCTCAGTCCCCTGGCTGAAAAGTCCCTTTGAAAACACACACTGTGTATTCATTATTATGGTCCGAGCTCTATGACCCTAAACTAAGATCTCCCATACTTTCATCCCACATGACATTAAACTGTATTTCAAGAACTACGTATGGCTTGATTCTCATCCTTATGGGATACGTAGTGAAGTCCAACATTTCAATTCAGGACCCAGCCACAACATGATTAGGGTTATCATTGATCTGTGTATCTCTACATACATTGGACAATACCCATTTTTATGTGTCATGATCCTAACTTTAAATATTTTCAGATCTTCATAAACCTTTTCTCAACTTCTGGTCACAAAATGTCCGAAACCTGAGAGTTATTTTGCTTGACTATGCAGCACGTGCCCTTAGGCGGCCTTGCATAAGTAGTCTACATAACAGACCTGTCAGCCAAAGGATACTATTATTTGATTATGCAGCCAATGCCCTTATGTGGACCTGCATAATTCAACCCCCTAACAGGTTTGTTAAATAATGGTAACTTTATTCTTGGGAATAAAATCTCTTTTTTCCTTATTGGTATTAATGACAATATGTAGGGATCTGCAAAAATATCCATCCTTAACATATTTTTCCCATGTTATTTTTCGTGATTTGAAAGTATTCAAGTCTATGGTTTATATTTTTCTTCCCAATGCTTGGGTTAGACCTTCGTAGGAGTGACATTCATCTAGTTCTTAGACAATCTTTTTTGGAAATATCTTCTCCATATTCAAGTACCTCTCTCCATACAACAAACTCTATACTTTGGAAAATTTGAATCCCCATAAACTTTCACTTGATTTTTAGCAGTATAAAAGTAAATTTCTGAGAGTTATTTTTCCTGACTATGCAGAACATTCCCTTAAGCGGCCTTGCATAAGTAGTCTACATAACAGACCTGTCAGCCAAAATATGCTATTATTTGACTATGCAACTAATGCCCTTAAAAGGCCCTTCATAATTCAACCCCTTAATGGATTTGTTAAATAGTGGTAACTTCATTTTTGGGAACTACTTCTTCTAATTCCTTTTAGTCATTTTTTCATGTAATTCCTCAGATTCAAAATTTCTTAAGTCATCGTTTACATATTTTCCCTCATACTTGAGTGTGGTAATATGTTTTCAGAGAAATTGTCAAGGAATTGATTCAATTTTAATTCATTCGGTCAAAGCTATTTCGACCTTAAACATTAGCCATTTTATGTTCGATGTGCATGACTTTAAACTTCCCACAAACGACAAGGGAACTCTGAACAAAAGTCAAGTCCCAACTCACTAAACATACATTTCATATGATTTTGGTAATATTGATCAATTAAAAGATTCAAAGTTTGTAGGGTTATTTATAATAATCCTAGAAAAAGTAAAACTATGTTTACTAGGCCCATTGTCTTAGGTAAAATTTAAAGCAGGTAGTAGGAAAATGCGTGCGCAAATGATTGAAGATGAAAGTGTTTTTCATTGATGCACAAGAGTTAGAAGGACATCCACAGACTAGAGTCTCTTCTCTTTTTTAGGAATTACAAAAAACTTTCAACATAACTCTTCATTTGATTTACGACATCTTGAGCTTCATCAGCAGCCTCCTAGAATTCATTCCTTCAACTGGGTACAATAAGAAATGCAATGATACCATCTCATCTTGGAAAAATTGTAAAATAATGTTCTTGAGTGTGGTTTGAGAACATTTTTTTCTGATCAAACAGTGACTCTGTTTCTGTCTAAGAGACTTGGAATATGGATACATGGTTTTGAGAATGAATCATTGGAAGTAAAGAGCCATTTCAAGAGAGTACTCTTTTCGGATATTGTTCTAATGCCATGTTTGTCTTCTATCCACCAACCAGAAGCAAAAAACATTTCAGACCATGGGTTTGACTTTTTCATATCTGCAAGGAAATGGAATGGAGGGAAAATTTGAAATTTCACACCGTTGTTGTTTCTCTTAATGCACAACATAACTGAAATAGAAAAGTAGCAGTGCAGCTGCATCTCAGGCTTATAGTTCATTGCATCTGAAACATTGACTCCTTCCAGATGAACATGACTATACAGAGGCAGGTAGATTCTATGTGGAAGATTAAGATGATATTTATTCAAGTACTTAGCCAAATTTGGGAGAGTGCTGTCGCAGATATCATAGTAATCATGGCCAACAATGTTCATCATGTCATTAATCCACTTGCTAGCTAGTTCATCATCTGTTCCAATTCTTCTAGAATCCATTAAATCTACACAAAGGTCAAATAATTAACTCTTAAGTGAGTTGATTTTCCATAAAATTTATAGAGAAAAGTGAAAAAATGGCTAAGGCATTAAGGTGCGCAAGTCCCAAGTTGGCGCACAAGTATTAGTGTGTCTCACAAGTTTTGGCGTGCAGGTATCACCGCGCAAGTCCAAATACCTCTACAGCAGCGTGACATCAAAGAAACAGCGGAAAACAAAGTAACGTGCACGGAAAAGGAAACTTGCGCAGTGAGAGCAAGAATTTTTGAGATTCGGTGCTTTGCGCGAGGAATGATCGCATATATATAGGCCAGGCCGCATCCCTGCATGCCGACGCCTGCGCGAATCTCACCTGTGTGACGCCATCTCCGCACTCACCACTTGTGCACCGTATGTTCCTTGGTTTTCTTATTTACCTCAGAGTCACATCCTTATTTCTTTCAGATCCAACTCTGAGGGGGGACTTTTGTTGACACTCCTTTCTGTCACAGAGTCTAAATGAATGAAAAGGGAAATACCTTGAACCCAAAGTGATTCATCCTTTGAAGAAACATCAAAAATTGACAAAGTCATGAACGAAGATTCATTTGCACTTGGGTCGTGCATGTTCCACAAAGGTCGCGCAAGTATACTTGCATGCTGCCCAGTGGTCGCATAGGTGACTTGCGCGCCCTCTTTGAATTTCACCCAGGGTCTTCACCAGCCTATAAATACCCACGGCGGGACCCCCATTTTAAAGAGAGGAAAAATTCCAGAAACTCATATTTGAGATTCCGGCACCCTAGTCTCTTCTTGAAGCTTCCAAACACTTATAAGGTAATTTCATACCTAGAACTAAAGATCTAAATATGGGGAGTAAGGCCTAAGTGTTGAAACTCATCAACACTTGCGCGCCTGAGTGGCCAGCCCTTAAGGGAAATGACCATACTTGCGCGCCGCCTTACCCCTTCAACAGAACTTGCACGCCACCCTTATGGAAGCCCCTATGGATAATACTAAGGGCTTGAGCCAAGCCTCCCCCAATTATTACCTTAAGGGTTGATCGTCGCGCAAGTTCCCATGTTTTGCACAGGTACACCTGCACGACCAAGACTTGTGCGCCCACACAGGACTTGCACGCCCCTCTCTTTTTGGGTGCCCTTCCATCCCATTTCACCTCTCCTATGCCTATATGCCTCTCCAATTCAAGATTCAGCCTTCAAAAACCCTCTTTAGAGCCATTTACATCAGCATGGTTCCCTTTTTGGCTTTCTTATCTGAAAGGAATTCTGTGGAACATCTCTCAAAACATAGTGATTTACATATCTTTATGTCACTAAGGTTATAGATTTAATTCATTCAACCTCATCCTTTAAATATGATAGAATCCTTAATATGGGCCTCCTTTTCAGTAGTAAGATCAGTCATAAGATCCAAAATATGGGCATCCTCCTTAGGAGTAAGCCCCAAGTCCCCTAACCTAGGCATCCTCTTTAGGATTAAGCCCGAGTCATAATTTCCCAAATCTGGGCTTCCTTTTTAGGAGTAAGCCCCAACTATAATTCCCTTAACCTGGGCTTTCTTTTCAAGAGTAAGCCCCAGTCTCAAAGTCTAAAAATATGGGTATCCTCCTTAGGAGTAATCCCCAAGTCCCTTAATTCAAAAATTCCCTTAACCTGGGCCTCCTCCTTAGGAGTAAGCCCCAGTTTTCAAATCCCTTTAATCTGGGCCTCCTTCTCAGGAGTAAGCCCCAGTTTTCAAATCCCTTTAACCTGGGCCTCCTTCTCAGGAGTAATCCCCAGTCTTAATTTCTCTTAACTAGTCTTATTTAATTTTGATATGGGCTTCCTTCTCAGGAGTAAAACCCAATCATAATTCCCTCCAAATTTGGGCATCTTTCTCAAGAGTAAGCCCTAAGTTATAGTATCCAAGTCTCCATAAAAGCACATATACCTTTATGGACCCTGTTCCCGGACTTCTTCTTTGAAATAAGTCCCGATCTCTATCTATTTGGGCAGTCATACATACATAAGCCCCGCATCATTTCTTATGACTGCATCTTTCGTTGCATAATTGTCTGGTTTTACCAATACCTCTTGTTTCTCACACCGAGCATGACTCACGTGAGCTTAGAGTGTAAAAGTAATTATGACATCTTTCTTTGAGCCATCAATCATACATAAACATCATACTCCCTTACTAGAACTATGTGGGTTCTGATTCCTTTTCTAAACAAGGATACGTAGGTATCCCATCTACGGGCACGATCCCAACTCTGAAATAATCCATGTCCTTATGAATGACAATAAACTTCAAGTGCCTGACTTAGTGGCTTTAAAACCAGTATGGTCATCAAAATGACCAATATAATTTTATATAATGTATTGAAAGGAACCATTGACTAAGAATCTATAAAAAATACAGATGATTTTCTATCGATGAATAACCTAGAATACATATAAAAGATTCTCTAAATTTCTTACATATCAATCATTGATTTTTAGATCTAAAGGAAAGCTCATTTTATACTTGGTAATTTAATAAGGATTCACGAACATAACATAAATCTATAAAGAGAGTCCCAGAGTAGACAATAATTCCCCTCAAAAAGGTGTGATGAGTCTGAACTCCCATCCTCTCAACCAATGCAAATTCTTAAGCCTTATCAGTTCACAACTAATGAGCACCTACCTTTGGAAAGCAGTTACAAATAGATATAGAATCATTAGATGTTTTCGGTTCTATGAAAAAACCCATTAGAAACCACTTGGAATGTTTGAACCTTAAATCAACAAGGTCATCCCCATTTTTAGAGGAAACAACACACTATTTCAATAATATAATTGGTATCAGATGAGGTCTCTAAAATAAGTATCCTCAGATATATGTTTTCTTGTTCAAGTTTTTCTTTCTGAACTTTTTTTTTCTAGTTTTTTTAATGATTGTATCATTGTTTATAAACGTTTACTATCCACAAGTTTTTGTGGAAAATATTTTTTTTATAGAATGGTATATGTAAATGTTAGTCCCATTGACAACCATATTTCTACAAGACCACCCATTTTTTGTTGTAATGATTACGAGTACTAGAGTGATAGAATGAAGACATTTTTCTATAAAACTGGAGTAGACAATGTTTTCATGCTGACCAGTGATTACAAAATTCCAGATAAGGAATTGAAAACATTAACCAACAATGAAAAATCAGAATATCAACTAAATTACAAGGTATATAGTACTTTGTTGTGTTCTATGACTAGGAACATATATAGTCAAATATCTTCTTGTGAGGTAATCAACTGTATCAGAAGGAAACATGAATATACACTTTTTGGAACATCTAAAGTGATAGAGACCAGAATATCTATGTTAAGAGTAGAATATTATGGATTCTTATTTCCCTATGGAGAACCATTTTGAAAATTTCATCAACGATTTATGACTATTGTAAATAGTATTTAATCTATGGGATAAAAAAATTTAGATGATGAAGTTCTTGTGGAAAATATTATAGATATTATGCATAATGAGTGGGAATCCAAAAGAAAAAACATTGATGAGAACATGAATGTTTCCAATATTACCCTTGATGAACTATTTAACAGTCTTATTCAATGTGAGAAAAGAATGAAAAGAGATGCTAAAATGAATAAGAAGAATAATGAAAATGGATGTGTAGCCTTTACTACTACTAATGTTAAGACTCCTGAAAGGGTTACAGGATCTATTTCTAAGAAATTCACTATCCTGTCTAAGTCTAGTGAATGTGAACATTCTGAAAATGAGTTAGCTATTATTTCTCGAAGAATTAACAAGATATTTTGAAAGAAAAAAAAATCAGTATAGATATAAGAAAAATGAAATAAAAGACAAGAAAGACTTGGAGGTTACTTGATATGAATGAAAAAGATCCAAACACATCAAGCCAGATTGTCCAATACTTAAAAGAAAGTATAGAAAAGAAAAGTATTTTGAGAGAAACAAAAAGAAGTATTAAAACTATAAAGATAATAAAATCTTGAAAACTAATGATTTGTGAAGAACCAGTGGTGGTGACTCACCTAATTAATCCTCATAGTTTGAATATTCTAATCAGAAGGGTACTGGTCTACAAGCCAAACTGCCCATTGAAAATTAGTGTCTAATATGCAAGGCACATAATGACGAATCTATCACTAAGGTATCTTTGAACGAAAATTATAATGATGATAAATATTATAAGTATTTAGGTGAAGAATCTTCTTCAGATAATGATAATTCTATACCTTCTTATGAATAAGTTTGTAGGTTTTCCAAACTACATGAAAATAAAAATTCTAAGATAAAAAAAGTTAGAGATTGAAAATTCAAGAATTTATAATTTATCTAATGAAGTATCGGATCATTATAATGATATTGATCAAAATATTAATGATTTTTAAAGTATTTCTAAAAACCATAAGTAAGATAATTCTTAAAAGGATAAACATTCTAAGGATCATGAAAATTTTATTTCTAAGAAAAAAAATTTGGAGGCTAACTCAAGTTCTAGTCCTAGTAACATGGATGAGAAGAATTTATTTATTAGACTAAAATCTGAAATTTTTTCCGTAAAGAAATTTTTATCATATTTTACCCTAGGATGGATAAAATTTGGTGAAATGAATTCTCAAATTCAACCCCTATGGAATAGTTTAAGAATTTTTTATACTCACTCCAAACCTATTTTTAGTAACAATTATTTTGTTCTTCAAAGTGCTCCATTTTGAACCAAATGTTAGTATGGTGGAAATTGGGAAAGAAATTATTGATTAAATAAAACCCAATCATTAGGTTTTTATAAAGCTCATTTTTTTAAGAAAATTTGGGTAACTAAAATTTTACTTTAAAAATTTTCTGGATCCAAGAATGTTTAGATTCCAAAAGTCTATCTTTTTTCTTTTCATAATAATAATGAATGTACAAATAGTAATACATGGTACATGGATAGTGGATGTTCCTGACATATGACTAGTAAAAAAATATCATTTAAAATATTATCAAGATGAAAGGAGAAAAATTATCTTTCATAGATAATTCTCAGGGAGAAATTGTACGTATATCTAACATTTTTCTTCATAGAAAAACATTGATTTCAAATGTTATATTTATTAAGGGTCTTAAAAACAACCTCATTAGTATAAATCAATTATGTGATGAAGGTAACCTTGGGAATTTTAGGAATAATAAATTATTAGTACCCAATTCCATAGAAGAGTTTATTCTTTCTTCCCATAGGTATGAGATTGTATACACATTAAAATTAGAAACCAATGGAAACTCTCAATGAAAAGTCTTGATAAGGATCTACTAGAGCTTATATTTGATTCTTTAAATTTTTTTGATACTTTTTAATATGTAAAGAAACATAAATCATGTTTTAACTCAATTGGAAAACTATAAACTTCTGATGCAGTACAGTTAGTGCATATGGATCTTTTTGGACCAATACAAACTCGTAGTATTAGTGGAAAATATTATGTATTTTTTTAGTTGAGGATTATACTAGATTTTTGTGGGTCTATTTTCTATAAACAAAATCTAAAGTTTATTCTTATTTAAAAACATTTAGAGCCCAATTTAAAAATGAGAAAAACATTCCTTTGATAACTATTCATAGTGATCATGGAAGAGAATATCAAAATTTAGATTTTGAAATTTCTTTTAGAAACAAAGGAATTACTAAAAACTTCTCAGCTCCAAGAACTCCTCAATTAAATTGTGTTGTTGTATGAATAAATCAAATTCTTCAAGATATAACCATAACGAAGTTGAGTGAATATTCTATTGATAAACACATTTGGGCCGAAGCAATTTGTACTACTTGTTATACTATAAATCCATTTTTAATCAAACCTTTTCTTAAAAAAACACCTTATGAATTGTGGACTGGTCAAAAATCAAGGAATTATTACTTAAAAGTATTTGGTTATAAAGTAATCATTCTGAATACTAAGGATAACTTACATAAAATTAAACTGAAATCTGATAAAGGAATTTTCCTGGGCTATTGCACTACTTCTAAGGAATAAGAGAGTTTTTAATAAAAATACTTGTACTGTTGAAGAAATAGTGCAGGTTAAATTTGATGAAACTGATCCTTTTGTTTTTAAACAACCCCAACCTACATCCTCAGATGTCTTTTCAAAAAACAATTTTCAACCTTTGAAAAAAGATACTTCTGATAAATAAAATGTTATAGAAAATAATTCAGATGTATTTACCGCAAAATATTTTCTACCATATGTTGATGAACAAGTTTTACAAACCCCGAATCAGATGTTTCTTAATAATTATCCATGTGATACTATCATTGGTGATGTAAATAAACCTGTAAGTACTAGAAGATCCTTAAAAAATGATGTAGAACATCTGTAATTTCTTTCCCAAATAGAACAAAAAAACTGACGAAGCATTAGGTTATGATGATTGGATAAATGCAAGTAAGTTGAGCTAAAAGAATTTGAAAGGAATATTGTTTGGACCTTGCTTAAAAGACCTAAAGATAATTCTGTAATTCGAATAAAATGGGTCTTCAAAAATAAGTGTGATGAAATTGAAATCAAAGTAATAAATAAAGCAAGATTAGTTTGTAAGTGATACAATAAACAAGAGGGAATATACTATTAAGAAACCTATTCCCCTATTGTTATACTTGAATCTATTCGAATTTTAATTGCCTTTGTAGAATTCATTAATTTTAAACTTGTATAAATTGATGTAAATTGTGATTGCATTATTGAATATGTTCAAGATGAAGTTTATGATGAAAAACCTTAGAGTTTTAAAGACACAAAATATCCTTAACATGTTTTCAAACATACCGAAGCTTTATATGGACTTAAACTATCCTCTAGAGCCTGGAATGATAGACTTACATGATTTTTTCTACAAAAAAATTATGTTAAGTAGAACTATAGATTTGATACTTTTTATAAATAATTATAAGAAAAATGTTTTAATTGTTCAAATTTATATTGATGTTATTATATTGGGTTCAACTTGGAAATCCTTCACTGATTCATTTGAGAATCTAATGAAATTTGAGTTTGAAATAAGTATGATGGGTGAGTTATAATTTTTCCTAGGTTTTCAAATTTCTCAAAAACTAGAAGGAACATATATATCACAACATAATTATGTTAATGATCTTATTAAAAGTTATGGATATGACAAAAATAAAAGTATAAGCACTCCAATCTGTACCTCAAATTCTCTTGATCTTGATGAAGTTGAGATACCAGTTGATCAAACATCATTTAGAGGTATGATATGAAGTTTTCAAGATTTGACAGCCAGTTGTCTGAATGTAATGTATTCAGTATTCTTAGGTTAAATATATAAATCCAATCCAAATGAATCTCATTTAAAAGTAGTGAAAATAAGTTTTCACTATATAATGGGAACTATGAATTTCAGACTTTTCTATACTTCTAGAAATCATTTTTATGAAAATATTTTCAAATGATGGTTTTGGTAGATGTTGAATAGATATAAAAAGTATATTCGGATCTTGTTATTTCTTAGGATATTCATTAGTTTCTTGTCCATATAAGAAAAAAGACTCAGTATCACTTTCCACTGTGAAAACTAAATATGTAGTAGCTCGATGTCGATGTGTTCAAGTGTTGTGGATGAAACACACACTCACAGATTATGGAATGAGTTTTACCAAATCACAGATATCGTGTGATAACACTATTTCCATTTCCTTAAGAAATAACCATGCAAATCAATCCCATAATAAACACTTAGATATTAGGTATCATATTCTTAGTGATCACCCACTAAAAATAAATATCATTCATCAATTTACCAGAAGGCAAGATCAACTTTCTATTATTTTCACAAAATCATAATCCTCCAATAGATTTGAATATATTAAACTAAAGTTGGTAATGATAACTAGATGGTAATCTTCTATATTAACTTTTTATTGAAACATATCACCTTAAGTTAATTATCCTTTTCTCCTTGGGGGAGTACATTTTCTTATTATCCAATATTTTCGTAATCAAAATTTTTTAAACCATAATTTTTTCGTAACCAAAATTTTCCATAATTAAAATTTTTTGTAACCAATTTTTTTCATGGTACAAAATATTACATAACCCAAATTTTTTTCCTTTTCATAATAAAGTATTCTTGAATCCAAAGTTCTTCAAGAAAATTAGTTTTCATTACTGCCAATATTTTTTCATAAATTTGGAAGGTATGTTTCCTTAATTAAATTATTGTAATTGAATTTTTTACTTGAGGGTATCTTGTCACGACCCGTCCTCAGGGTCCGTGTCGTGACTACCCCAAGCCAGCCTTCCATAGGCCAGGGGCTGGCGACTAGCACCAAAGGTGTAAATCCCGATAACTGGGAAGGCATTGCCTTTATAAAAGTAAAGAAAACACCTCAGAGTACAAGCGGAAGTAAAACACTAAGTACAAAGAGAAGTTCTGAAAGGTAAATGGGTCAGAATACAAACCCAAAAGGAAGTACAACTACAACTGAACAAAGTACAACAGAAAAAGACAACAGCTGGAAGAAAGGAAGCAGCTTCTGGGTCGCCCTCCTCAGATCCTACCTGAAGGGTAGGTACAGATGGCGCAGCTCCTGGATCGTCCACCACGGATCCTACCTGAAGGGTAGGTACAGATAGCCTCCTCAACTCTCTCACCCGTCAACCTCCTTCGGGTGTCGTCTCGTCGTGTAGTCCACCTCTGGGTACTGACTCGTCGTGTAGTCCACCTCCGGGTACCGTCCAGTCCTCGAACACTCGGCCTCCGTCAGCACTGCCCGTCGTCTGCAACCAACACAATGAGGTGCGGGCATAAACCGTGTAGGGGTGAGTATAACGATACTCAGTAGGGACCCCGAGACAAGGTCTCACTAAAACCAACAAGGATAACCACAAATAAGATCTCAACAGATAACCTCTACTTAGGTATATGCCCATACATATACCTAAGTTATCAAGTAACCCATCTCAATCATGAGGAAAACACCAACATCATGAAATCAACGGATAACCACTACCCAGGTATATGCCCATACATATACCTAAGTTATCAAGTGACCCATCTCAATCATGAGGTAAACACAAAGGTCAAAAGTCTCAGCTCAAACCAGGATTTTCATTATCGAAACCGTAACTGCTGTAGAGCTCTGTCTCTGAAGTGTACAATGGTCCTGTCATGACTCCGAGGTACTGCTCACTAACCTAAGACGTCTGAGGTACTCCTCCTGTCGAGTACTACGGGCCTTCCACCTCACATAGTAGTGCTTCCCGCCGGGGTCTGCCACCCAAACACAGTAGTGCTCCCCCCCCCCCATAGCCTACAGAGGTACTCCTCCTGTCGAGTACCGCGGGTCTGCCACCCAAACACAGTAGTGCTTCCCGCTATGGGTCTGCCACCCAAACACAGTATTGCTCCCCACTGGGCTATACAAGTCTCTCCGACTCGAATCGGACAAGCAGTCTTCAGGTCCCAACCAGCTACACGGTCTCCGTACTCCGTACACTTGTCTCTATGAGGGTCCGCTCCACGAGCTACTGGTCAATACTCCAAGTATCTCAAAGTCCCACGAAGAAGTATCTCAAAGGACCGCCTCGTCATAGGTCTCTCAACGCAACAGACGGCGTGTCAATCGGACACCCGATCTGTGAGTTACTAGCCTTTTCATCCCAGGGGCCCGGTTGGTTTTGTGAGCGAACCAATCCCGTCCGTATCTCAACTGTACCCCGAACTATCATAGGGTATACTCATATGGACCGTTTCTCAACGATATCATCAACGCCGCTGACGGTTCGCCAAACAGACGTCCTGTCTGAAAGATATAAGCTTTTCCGTTCCAGGGGCTCGGTTGGATTTCGGGTGCAATCCAACCCGGCCACTATCCAACTATATCCAGATCTCGAGCGAAGTATTCAAAAAGTTCCGTCTCATCAAGAGGAATTCAACTAAACAGATGGCGCGTCAATCGGACGCCCGGTCTGTGAGTTATTGGCTTTTTCGTTCCAGGGGCCCGATTGGTTTCGTGAGCGAACCAACCCGACCACACTCCGACGACATCCAAACCTCGAGCGGAGTATCCCAAAAGATCATTCTCACTTAGAGGAATCCATCAAAGTCGATGACACGTCAATCGGACGTCCGATGCTAAAGATATAAGCGTTTCCACTCCGAGGCCCCGGTTGGTTTCGTGTCCGAACCAACCCGGCTGAACCCAAAGTTCTCCGAAACCTTGAGTGTAATATACCGAAACGACCATATCGTTCCAAGGATCACTACGCAACTGACGGTGCGTCGATCGGAGGTCTGTAGCCCAAGATATGAGCATTTGACCGAAAGTGGTCCGAAAACGGGGGGTCTGGGCCCAGGCCGACCCGGCCCGACCCCCCCTGGGTCGGCCCGAACCGGGTCCGACCCGGCTGGACTCGGTCCGGCCCGGCCCGGCCGGCTCGGTCCGGCCCGACCGTCCAGCTGCGGCTCGGTGTGGCCGAGCCAAAGTCGCGGAGCGGGGGGCAGTGCGCGGCCGCTAATTGGGATCGGCGGCGAACCGCCGTCGCCCATCTTCCGGCGGCGCACTCGGGCGCCGCCGCCTCCTGGCGGCCGGACGGCTCCGGCCGCCGCCTCCGGTCACCGGCGGCACCGCGCCATCGACCCGCGCCTCCGGGTGTTTCCGCGGGCCACCGGAGTTGCTCCGGTGGAACGTTTTCAAAACCGTCTGAGCCGGTGTTCATCTCGGGTCTCGAACTTTACGGCGCTATCTTCAAAATTACATTGCGGCCCCGTTTTGTCGTCGCCCGTCAATCCACATGTCTATTAACAAAACGCGCCATCTTCGTGGCTCTCCGGCGTGGCGCGTTGACGCCGCGCCCCTTTGCCGTGGCCCGACTCCGTCCGCGGATGTCTTCGGGTTTCTTCGACGCGGCGCGACGGCGTCGCGTCCTTGTTCTTCTTTTCACGGCACGGCGCGACGGCGCCGCACATTTCCTTGTCGTATGATTCCGCGTGGTGCAACGGCACCATGCCTTCTCGTACCAAACCACAAAGGAACCAACATGAAAAAAAAGAGGAGGGCCGGCCGTGTTTGTGCAGTCCGACCCCCTCGCATTATTCGTTAACTATTGGTTTTAAACCACGAAGATCGTCAAGTTGGTATTCATGAACAAAATAAATAAATAAAATTAAAACCCCTACCTTGGTTTCAAGAGCGGAGCTTGTTCGGAGGTTCGTCGAAGAGAAAACGTCGCGGTATAACCGTCGCGGAAAGAGGCGACTTGAAAGAAGGAAGTCGCGTCGCGGAAAGAGAGACGTTGCAGAAGAACCGTTGCGGAAAGAGACGTCGCGTCGCATATCGGTGTCGCGGAGTCGGTCTTCGAGGACTCGGCGTTCTTCGATGGAGTTTGATGTGTTCTTCACGTTCCTCGTGTTCTTCGTCGATGAGGATGAAGAACTCTAGCTTTCCTTAGCTTTTCTTATGCAAAGGCTCTCAAGCAACTAAGACACTAACCCATAAATAAATTAAGCCTCACTTAATTTATTAACACCACAAAACCTTTGAAATTCAAGAGTTTGAATTAACTCACCTCATTAATTTACACAAGTTGTCAAATTAAATGAAGGGGAGTTAATGGGGAGTTGAAGAGTTGAAGAATATGAAGGGGTGGTGTTCGTGTGGGCCCCACCTCCTTTATAACCTACAAAGGGAAGTTGGGTAGTTACCCAACTTCCTTCCAAAGGATAAAAACACTTAAGAGTAAAATAAAAATTGTTGTTAAAACTTCCACAATTTTTATCAACTTCTCTCGTGTAAACGCAACTCCAGAATAGGAGTTCCTAAGCAATTAACGGCGCTACGGTTCCATCGGTGCCCTCGGAATTTGATTCCGAGCACCGGTTCAAAAGTTAGAAATTCCCGCTCGTTCTTTTACTGAACGTACCCGAGATAAACTTCGGAAATTAATTCTAGGCACACCGAGCCTCAGAATCAGGCGCCGTCAGAAACTGCGTTCTTGTAAAATTCCAAAGAAAATTAAGAAAAAATTTTCCTTGAAATTTCTAGGTCTTTACATTACTCCCACCTCAGGGCTTTACGTCCCCGTAAAGCTTCAACACAAACTAGGGTCCCAAAAGCGGTATTGAACACGCACCTGAGCCTTCCGATCCCATGTGCTTACCTGGAGGTTCCATACTGCCAAAGAAAGCGCACCCGAGGAATCGATCGTCCTCGTAGGATCCGCTCCTGTCGATCCTCGATTCCCAATGGAACCTCCGTGAAAAACACCTCATCGCCATCGTCCAGCTCCTCATGGTCGATGATATGCGAAGGGTCGAGCACGTATCTCTTCAGTTGAGATACGTGGAAGTCGTCGTGCACCTGGTGCAACTAAGGTGGATGGCTCAAGCGGTAAACCACCTCGCCTACCCAGCTGAGGACCTAGAAAGGTCCGTTGAACCTCAGAGTTAACCTGCCGCCTTGGCCACATCTCCGTAAACCTCATCGAGGTGAGACCCATATAAGGACGTGATCATCATCATCGAACTCTAGAGGTCTCCAATTCCTATTAGAACTGGAACTCAAAACGACTGCTGCCATGAGGGTAAGGTTGACCGAATCAAGAGTGATCAGTCTCACCCTCCTATGAAAGAGTTTATCCTGTGCTGCCTGGGGTTTCCTTTTCGCCGACCAAGGAAAACCCTTCCCGGCGTTTTCCTAAAACCGTCAATTTGAGTATGAACAGTTATAGCCCATTCCATACTCAAACTAACGTCGTAAGGCCTCGACGCTGCCACCAAGAGATTCCAACCGAAACTCTCGCCTCGAGGGTCTGACCACACCGTCGGCGTAAGTGTGATTATCGAGTCTCTTCCCAAGGTATCTCTAGACGTGAGGGTCAAGTCCACGACTTACCAGAAACTCTAGGTCTGGGACAAGATTTGTGAAAGCGAGGAATGATTCATATCGACGTCTGTTACTACAGCAGCTAGTAGTGGACACAGACGGTCCCTTGAATGATTTTTAGAGACATTGGGTCACACTCCTTGACCGCATGCATCCGCACTCTTCCTCCGCTCTCCAGCTCCCTGAGCCTGGTGGGGATAACTAAGGCGGGTGGTTGTAGCATGTTAAGATGTATACCACCTCACGCTGCTCTCCTAGCTTTGCCTCCACGTCTGCTGCTTCGCAGAATCATCTCTCCTTAAAGCTTCCTCTTCTTGAAACATTTAACATGCCCGAGTCTCTAAGACTGGCACCGGTTTCCTATTTCTTACTGCACTGTGCAGTCTTCATCCGCTCCTGGGTGATCTTCACCTGCTTTGCCTATGATCTGAAAGAGCTGCTAAAATTTCTCCTTTGCCGAAAAGAGAAACTCGGTCTCATCCCCTAGATGAACCACGCCCATTGCCTAATACAGTCAATCTTGACATGAATGATGCATTCATGCCATGGATGACGTCGTAAGGACTCAACGTAACTACTAAGAGATCCAACTGTCACTCTCGCCTCCAAGGTTCGAGTCACACTATCGGAATCAGTGTCAGGTCACTGGGTATCCTCCAGTAGAAATCTCTAAAGTGAGGGTCAAGTCAATAGTTTTAACCGGGACCACTCAGTATCAACCAAACAAAAGGATAGGAAAGAAAACAAAGATAAGTGTCTTTTTATTATTGCAGCTCATAGTAAAAAGACACGAATACAACAACAACATGGAACTAGAAGTACAAGGGGCGTATCCACTAGTTCCGCTCCTGTCCACCTGCTCCCGGAGATCTACTGCCTTGTCCACTGCTCGGCTGGTCCTCCTGTACCTCTACATCATCTGTCTACAGCCCACAGATGACTCGGCTACTAATCGAAAAACACACGACAAAGGTAGAAGCTCATGTACACGTTCAGGGTGTAGAGATACTGGCACAAACTCCACCCTAAAGAAGGTCTCTATGTCTTCCCATGCGAAGGCCATCCCATCGCAAAACTGAAACAAGTGGCTCCACCACCTTCCTGCTTCTGCCTAAAGAAGGCTGGAAGCAAAGATCACCATGAAGTCTGCCGGCGTCCCCACTAGTATGAAGACTCTCACCATAGCCTCCAGCCAAACCTCATCCGCCTACGGGTCCATCCCTCCCTGGAACCTGGGTGGTCTCTAGAGCTGGAACTCGTGCAGTGCACTCAAGCGACGTGCACCCTCTGCTGCTGGGGCTGGTGGCATCGGTGGCCCAACAGGTAGTAGTACCGCTGGTGCCTCCGCTGGTGCCTCAACTGTGATAGGGCCCTGTACTGAGGCCACGTCGCTCGGCGGGCTGTCAGTACGTACCACTCTCAGGGCTCTAGCTGGTCGTCCACGGGGAGGCATCTTGAAAGAAACAACGTGACATGGTCAAACGATTTATACCTAGTGAGCTGACCTGGTTTGAGCTGATATTTAAATAAAACTTCTGGAAACACACACGCAATCAGTTTTTTCATGCACAAAGTCGGAAATCAGTTGTCAGGGTCCTAGTGTATGGATACGTCGGCCGCCCGCACCAACACTGGACTCCCTGAACTGAAAACCACACTCGGTACTCTTAACACTATTGCTTCATAGAAAAAAAATATCAGAGTTATAAGTTCTACGGAAGAACCGACTCCTCTAATACCAATTTGTCACGACCCATCCTCGGGGCCCGTGTCGTGACTACCCCAAGCCCGCCTTCCATAGGCCAGGGGCTGGAGACTAGCACCAAAGGCGTAAATCCCGATAACTGGGAAGGAATTGCCTTTATAAAATTAAAGAAAACACCACAGAGTACAAGCGGAAGTAAAACACTAAGTACAAAGAGAAGTGATGAAAGGTAAATGGGACAGAATACAAACCCAAAAGGAAGTAAAACTACAACTAAACAAAGTACAATAGAAAAAGACAACAGCTGGAAGAAAGGAAGCAGCTTCTGGGTCACCCTCCTCAGATCCTACTTGAAGGGTAGGTACAGATGACGCAGCACCTGGATCGTCCACCATGGATCCTACCTGAAGGGTAGGTATAGATATCCTACTCAACGCTCTCGCCCGTCAACCTCCTTTGTGTGTCGTCTCGTCATGTAGTCCACCTCCGGGTACTGACTCGTCGTGTAGTCCACCTCCGGGTACCGTACAGTCCTCGAACACTCGGCCTCCGTCAGCACTGCCCGTCGTCTGCAACCAACACAACGAGGTGCGGGCATATCCCGTGCAGGGGTGAGTATAACGATACTCAATAGGGACCCCGAGACTCTCAAGGTCTCACTAAAACCAACAAGGATAACCACAAAGAAGATCTCAACAGATAACCTCTACTTAGGTATATTCCCATACATATACCTAAGTTATCAAGTAACCCATCTCAATCATGAGGAAAACACCAAGATCATGAAATCAACGGATAACCACTACCCAGGTATATTCCCTTACATATACCTAAGTTATCAAGTGACCCATCTCAATCATGAGGTAAACACAAAGGTCAAAAGTCTCAGTTCAAACCAGGATTTTCATTTTCGAAACCGTAATTGCTGTAGAGCTCTGTCTCGGAAGTGTACAGTGGTCCTGTCACGACGCCGAGGTACTGCTCACTAACCTAAGACGTCTGAGGTACTCCTCCTGTCGAGTACTACGGGCCTGCCACCTCACATAGTAGTGCTTGCCGCCGGGGTCTGCCACCCAAACACAATAGTGCTCCCCCCCATAGCCTACAGAGGTACTCCTCCTGTCGAGTACCGCGGGTCTGCCACCCAAACACAGTAGTGCTCCCCGCTGTGGGTCTGCCACCCAAACACAGTAGTGCTCCCCACTTGGCTATACAAGTCTCTCTGACTCGAATCAGACAAACAGTCTTCAGGTCCCAGCCAACTACACGGTCTCCGTACTCCGTACGCTCGTCTCTGGGAGGGTCCGCTCCACGAGCTACTGTCGATACTCCAATTATCTCAAAGTCCCACGAAGAAGTATCTCAAAGGACCGCCACGTCATAGGTGTCTCAACGCAATAGATGGCGCGTCAATCGGACACCCGGTCTGTGAGTTACTAGCCTTTTCATCCCAGGGGCCCGGTTGGTTTCATGAGTGAACCAATCCCGGCCGTATCTCAACTGTACCCCAAACTCTCATAGAGTATACTCATAGGGACCGTTTCTCAATGAGATCATCAACGCCGCTGACGGTTCGCCAAACAGACGTCCTGTCTGAAAGATATCAGCTTTTCCGTTCTAGGGGCTCGGTTGGATTTCAGGTGCAATCCAACCCGGCCACTATCCAACTGTATCCAGATCTCGAGCGAAGTATGTCAAAAGTTCCGTCTCATCAAGAGGAATTCAACGAAACAGACAGCACGTCAATCGGACGCCCGATCTGTGAGTTATTGGCTTTTTCGTTCCAGGGGCCCAGTTGGTTTCGTGAGCGAACCAACCCAACCACACTCCGACGACATCCAAACCTCGAGCGGAGTAACCCAAAAGATCCGTCTCACTTAGAGGAATCAATAAAAGTCGACGTCACTTCAATCGAACGTCCGATGCTAAAGATATAAGCGTTTCCGCTCTGAGGGCCCGGTTGGTTTCGTGTCCGAACCAACCCGGCTAAACCCGAATTTCTCCGAAACCTTGAGTGTAATATACCGAAACGACCATCTCATTCCAAGGATCGCTACGCAACTGACGGTGCGTCGATCGGAGGTCTGTAGCCCAAGATATGGGCATTTGACCGAAAGTGGTCCGAAAACGGGGGGTCTGGGCCCGGGCTGACCCGGCCCGACCCCCCACCCTGGGTCGGCCCGAACCGGGTCGACCCGACCCGGTCCGGCCCGGCCCGGCCCGACCGGCCAGCCGCGGCTCGGCTTGGCCGAGCCAAAGTCGCCGAGCGGGTGGCGGTGCGCGACCGCTAATTGGGGCCGGCGGCAAACCGCCGCTGCCCATCTTCCGGCGGCGCGCTCGAGCGCTGTCGCCTCCTAGCGGCCGGACGACTCCGGCCACCGCCTCCGGTCGCCGGAGGCGCCGCGCCGGTGACCCGTGCCTCCGAGTGTTTCCGCGGGCCACCAGAGTTGCTCCGGTGGTCCGTTTTCAAAACCGTCTGATCCGGTGTTCATCTCGGGTCTCGAACTTTACTGCGCAAGTTTCAAAATTACATTGCGGCTCCGTTTTGTCGTCGCCCGTCAATCCGCACGTCTATTAAAAAAACACGCCATCTTCGTGGCTCTCTGGCGCGACGCGTTGACACCGCGCCCCTTTGTCGTGGCCTGACTCCGTCCGCGGATGTCTTCGGGTTTCTCCGACGCGGCGCGACGGCGTCGCGTCCGTGTTCTTCTTTTCACGGCGCGGCACGACGGCGCCGCACATTTCCTTGTCGCATGATTCCGCGTGGTGCGACGACACCACGCCTTCTCATACCAAACCACAAAGGAACCAACATGAAAAAAAGGAGGAGGGTCGGCCGTGTTTGTGCGGTCCGGCCCCCTCGCGCTATTCATTAACTATTGGTTTTAAACCACGAAGATCGTTAAGTTGGTATTCACGAACAAAATAAATAAATAAAATTAAAACCCCTACCTTGGTTTCAAGAGCGGAGCTTGTTCGGAGGTTCGTCGAATAGAAAACGTCGCGGTATAACCGTCGCGGAAAGAGGCGACTTGAAAGGAGGAAGTCGCATCGCAGAAAGAGAGACGTTGCAGAAGAACCGTTGTGGAAAGAGACGTCGTGTCGCGGATCGGTGTCGCGGAGTCGGTCTTCAAGGACTCGGCGTTCTTCGACGGAGTTTGATGCGTTCTTCGCGTTCCTCGTGTTCTTCGTCGAAGAGGATGAAGAACTCTAGCTTTCCTTAGCTTTTCTTCTCCAAAGGCTCTCAAGCAACTAAGAAACTAACCCATAAATAAATTAAGCCTCACTTAATTTATTAACACCACAAAACCTTTGAAATTCAAGAGTTTGAATTAACTCACCTCATTAATTTACACAAGTTGTCAAATTAAATGAAGGGGGGTTAATGGGGAGTTGAAGATTTGAATAATATGAAGGGGTGGTGTTCGTGTGGGCCCCACCTCCTTCATAACCTACAAAAGGAAGTTGGGTAGTTACCCAACTCCATTCCAAAGGATAAAAACACTTAAGAGTAAAATAAAAATTGTTGTTAAAACTTCCACAATTTTTATCAACTTCTCTCGTGTAAACACAACTCCGAAACAGGAGTTCCTAAGTAATTACTGGCGCTACGGTTCCATCGGTGCCCTCGGAATTTGATTCCGAGCACCGATTCAAAAGTTAGAAATTCTCGCTCGTTCTTTTACTGAACGTACCCGAGCTAAACTTCGAAAATTAATTCCGGGCACACCGGGCCTCGGAATCAGGCGCCGTCAGAAACTGTGTTCTTGTAAAATTCCAAAGAAAATTATGAAAAAATTTTCCTTGAAATTTCCGTGTCTTTACATAGCTAATTTTTTTCATATCCTCTTTTCCTAAATCTGATATTTTTTTATAAAAATTCAAAAGATCAAAACTTACCAAATCCTTCTTCAGTGTTCTTATCAATCGTTAGATCAGTTTGAAATCTTTCCAACCATTGGACCTAAATTTGAATTCAAACAATTTCTTCAAAAACCTATATAAAGGCCTCCGTATTTCTCATTCCACATCGGTTTTCAAGGTTTTTTTGTGCTGAATCTCTACAACTCTTCAAAAAGATCATTCTATTTTTCCATGTTTTTTTACACTATAGATGTCATTGGAAGCCTCCACATAGAAATAGATTTCTTCAACCAAGGATGTTAGTGAAGGGAAAATATATAGGGAAGGGTTAGTTGATCTTTTATTTTTCGCTAATTATAATTCATTGATTACACAAAACATTAAGTTCAATAGACGAGAGAACATTTCTGTAGCCAAGCTGTAAAGTAAGGATCTGGTCTATCCAGCATTACATATAGAGTTTTATGATACAGTTATATTTTATAATCAATGTGAAAGAGGAAAAATATCCTTTAAGAGGTATAGGAAATCCTATTCCCTATCATTCAATAAGGCAGCAAGAAGTAATTTTCAATACTCACAAGTTGCTAGATCAGTCAGGAAGTATTGAGAAGGAAAATACAATTGATTTACTTGGACTCAAACGAGTAAAAACACTGAATATCAGTCATCACTAAATGAATTTTAGGATTCTAGAATTATTTTATAGGGTTTTCTTATTCTGTGAAAAGGAGAAAAGGACTCCTTAAAGAAAAGTGACATCTTTAACCTAATTTTTTTTATTAACTTGAGGAAAATAAACCTGGTGAAGTATATCCTTCTGAAAATCACCAATATCAATAATGGAACTCTCAAATCTCAAATCAAAATGTATCCAACAATTATATCTTTGATCATAGTGATATTCTTAGAATCGTTCAAAATTTCAAGAAATTTCAAGATCTTTCTACAATGTGATGACACTCTATAGTGGATGAAAGTTGGTTTAAATACAATGTCTATAGAATTTTATGATATTTACAAAAGTTATATTGAAAATATATCTAAGAAAGTGGAAGACAGAGTGATAACTAGGAAATCTAATAAGATAAGAATGAAAAAGTAAATAGTAACCAAAGAAAATCCTATAGTTCCGAAAAGTCATTCAGCACTCCTAAAATTGAAGAAGTAAATGAATTTACTAGATGAAGTAGTAGAAAAGCATTGGAAATAGAAGAAAGATAAGAAATAAGGAGATCCTAGTTTTAGCCTAGATCTTACTGAGGAAATGTCCTTAAAGATCAAAATTGTCGATGAGCTATATAAGCAAGAAAAAGATAAGAAACAAAAGAAGAAAATTTTTAAAGTTGAGATTGTACACTCAATTCTCTAGGATAATGAGAAAGGATCTGAAAAGATTCATGTACCATAATCCATTATCAATGAACTAGTACTAGTATTAGTAGAGACCCTTGGAAGGAAAGTCATAATTTCAGAACCTGATGTGGAAGAAGAAGTAGTTCCGGAGGAAGAAGTATAATAAAAATAATAAGAAGGGGATGAAAGTGACGATATTATAAAGAAAGTTGAATAATATCATGAGAAAGAAATTCCTTCTGAAAAGCATTCAATCCAGAATTCCTAGGCTAAATCAGCTAAAACTCTTTCTCAATAAAAAGGGGATGAGTGTCAGTAAGTGATTAAAAACTCGACTGATGATGAATGTAGAAATCATGATTTCATCCAACCTAATGATCTTATGGGAGATGCAGAGAACAAAGAGATTAATGAAGAAAAAGTTTTCCAACATTGAGATAGTGAGAATGATTCTCCAAAGGATGCGAATACAATTTCCAATATAGAAAAAGGAAAATATGTAATTGATAATACAATTGAGATGGTGTGGTGGATAAGAAGGATGATACTGATGTATCATCTAAGAATAAGGGTGTAGAGATAGAAATAGAATATTCACCTATGAGGGAATCTGATTCCAAATCATCTTCCATGGGTCTGGATTTTGTGGTAAAAATCCTTGAAGAAGTTATTCAACACCATTTCCCGGATTCCAAACATTGATTCGAGGTGTGAGTTTCATTAACACTCTTTCAATCAAAAGTAGGATTCTATAATCTTTCTCATGAAAATATTAATCAATATTAAGGCAGATATCCAATTTTCCTTACCAGAAATGATACTCTTAGGAGATCATACAAGGAAATATAATAGTGGTAAAAAAGAATAATTGAAGTCTTGAGGTTTCTGGGTGACTTATGAGACTCAATATAAGATTCATTCTATAATTCATATGACAAGATAAAAAATATAACATATTTTATAGAGATGCTAAACCTTGAACAAGTCCCCTGGAAGCAAGAAGATAAAGATTTTTATGGAAAGATAAATTCAGTTTCTCAAAATTTGAATGGATAAAGGGAACTCAAAGAAGAGTTAGAAGAAATTTTCAACCAGAAAGAAGAGATACTAATGTCTCAAGCAAATACTCTTATGCCTAAGGATGAAAAAATCAAGCCTCTTGAAAAGAAAAATCAAGATCATGAATTTTTACTCAAGCGGTTTGAGGATGATCATATGGAACTCAAGAAGTTTAATACTATTATAAAGAATATCTTTTCAAAGGAAATGAAGGATGAATTATTTTTTCTCTCTAAATTCGGGTCTTTGTTGTATTATCATGTATTAATTTTCTTTTAATCATAATGAAAATCTTGTTGTCTTTCATTTGTTTTTTTTTTGTATTATTCTAATATTTTAGGTACAATTTGTTTTCCATTCCCACTATTTCTATTTTAACATAACAACGAGGGAGAAAATAATGATCAAAAGAATAGGAAGTATAAAGAATAGAATTACAAAAGTAATGGGGAGTTTAGTTAGGGTGGTTTACATAAAGAAGACATTCTTATGAAATAAAAAGTAAAATCTCTCAATGGAAGTCTAGAATATGATCCTTAGGGATTTCAAAACATATGGGGGGGTTATTTTTATTCATCATGATCCATAATTAAAGGGAGATAAGTTTTCTTTTAAAGTTCATAAAGCATATTTTTTTTTACTTATTATATTTATTGAAAGGTTGTTTGTGCTTTCCAAAAAGGTGTAGATTGTTGATTCAATAAGGTTGATTTATGAAATTACCATTCCATTTTTTTTTGAAAATTACAAAAACCATATATTAATGAAAATTATATTTCCTTAAAGATTATTTTAATAAGGAAAAATTCACTTCTCTACCGAAATTTTTAGCCTTACCTTTGTTTTCATTACGTCATTTTATAATCTCTCAAAACCAAATTCATTTTACTACTAAGTCTAAAATTAGGATCCTTATTAAAAACCATGGATTCTCCTAGTTCCAAGGATATAGAGACTTCTGTTTATTGATTCCAAATTCTCTAAAATGCAAACACTAAATTCTCTGTAATTCAGACTACGAATTATCTAAAATGCAGACTCCAAATTCTTTGAAATTTAGACTCCGAATTCTATAAAATTCAAACTCTTCATTGTCTAAAATTCAGACTGCAAATTTATTGAAATCCATTCTCAGAATTCTTTAAAATTCAGTCTCTGAATTCAATGAAATTCATACTCCTAATTCTCCAAAAATTTAGACTCCGATTTCTCTGAAATTAAGACTCTGAATTCTCTGATATTCATACTCTAAATTCTCTAAAATTATGACTCGGAATTCCCCATAATTAAGACTCTGAATTCATCAAAATTCAAACACTAATTATTCATAATTTAGACTCTGAATTCTTCATTATTCATACTCTAAATTCCTCAAAATTCAAACTCCCAATTCCTCAAAATTCAAACTTTAAATTCTATAGAATTCAAACTTTGAATTTATCAGAATTTGGACTCTGGAATCTATAGAATTCAGATTCCAAATTCTTTATAAAATAGAATTTGAATATCCATGTTTTTAAGAATCTTATTTAATATATTATTACACTCCGAATTCTATTTTTCATTAGACTCTAGATATTCAGAATCAGTTTAGTTATTTCATTTTTTTTCTTAAACATTCTTTTGTAAGTATAAAACTATGTAGTACATTTTGTTTCTAAATAAGCATTGGTTGAGTGACACGTGTACAGGTGCCTCCAAAATTCAAGGAGAAATATGATTGTTGGAGGAGGGATCCGACCGTTATAGTTTTTCCTATAAATATAATCTCATTTGAGCGAGCTCACAATATATTGATCGACCTAGAGATTACATGATGTGATGTTATGAATTGATTTCTAGAGAGAGAAATACACTCATTCTTTTTTGCATTTCATGAACATCTTGTTCAGCTTGCTTCGTGGGACTCTAATTGTTTTTTAGTACAATATAGGGCTTCTGGGTATAGTAAGATAAAGGTACCAACTACTTTAAATATCAAGGGCTTGTGGGGATAGTAGGACAGTTTCCGATATTTCTATCGAGGGCTTACCCTGTAGTGGGTAGGAAAGACTTTCTTAAATGTATAAATCAATGGACATTTATCCAAGGTTTTTGGATATCCTAATCTTTGTGTAACATGATTTCATACTTGTTACATGTTTTTGTTTTGGTCTTTTATTTCAACTGTTATTTGATAAAGGAAGATAATATAACATTCTTATAATTTATTAAACTTTAATTACTCTAATAAATAAGATTCTTAATTCTTTAAGGTTGAATCTCCATTTAAAAAAATTGGTCATAGTTTTCATTCCTGGATTCATATTTTTGGACCCTAAGCATGTTTGCTTCATAGAACTAAAAGAGGATCTGAGAATTTACCTTGTTTAACTTTTTTAATCCATGTTTTATTTAAGTTAAAAAAAGTTCTTTAACTTTAAATTCACCCCCTCTTGTAATTGGGCATCAACATATACTATTTTGATTCTAAAATTAGTATTAGAGGATGTATCTAATATACATACACTCATATATAAGTTTTATTGCCCAAGATTTTATTGGTGAACTATTTCTTTTTCTAGTTTTTTTTAAAGATTATATATTTTTTTATAAACTTTTACTACTTACAAGTTTTTGTGGAAAAGATATGTTTTTATAGAATGGTAGGTATAAATGTTGGTTCTATTGACAACCTTAATCCTACCAGACCACTTATTTTTTATGGTAAATATTATCAGTACTAGAGAGATAGAATGAAGACCTTTGTAATTAACACTAGAGTGGAAAACTTTATTCATGCTTACTTGTGATTACAAAATTCCAAATAAGAAGTCCAAACATTCACCAGACAAGAAAAATTAGAATATCAACTAAATTACAAGTTATACAATAATTTGTTGTGTTCTATGACATGGAACATATAAAGTCAAATATCTTCTTGTGAAGCGACCAAATGCATCTGGATGAAGAATGAAGTTACATATTTTGGATCTTCTAATGTGATAGAGACTAGAAGAGAAATGATTAGAGAATAAAATCATGGATTCTTATTTCCCTATGGAGAACCAGTTTATAATATGTAAAAAATATTTATAATTATTTTAAATAGTCTTCAATATATGGGAGAAAAAGATTTAGATGATGATGTTAATGTGGACAAGATTGTAGATATTGTTCCCAAAGACTGGGAATCCAAAAGAACAACCATTGATGAGAACATGAATGTTTCCAATACAATCCTTGATGAACTATTTTTAACTCTTCTTCAACATGAGACAAGAATTAAATGAGTTACTAATATGAATAAGAAGAAGAATGGAAAAGGAAGTGTAGAAATTAATACAACTAAAGTCCAGACTATGGAAAGGGTTACAAGATCTAAGTCTAAGAAATTCATTATTCTATCAGAGTCTAGTGAAAGTGAACATTCTGAAAATGAGTTTTCTAATATTACTCAAAGGATGAACAAGATAGTTAGACAGAAATTTTTTTAGTATAGATCTATGAAGAAAGAAAGAAAACACAAGAAATACTTTGAGGTTACTTTCTATGAATTCAAAAGATCATGAAACATCAGGCTAGATTGTATCATGCTTAAAAGAAATTATATAAAAGAAATGCATTCTGAGAGAAACAGAAAGAATTATTACAAGAGTAAGGCTAAGAATGTTTTAAAGGTAATGATATGTGGAGTGCTAGTGGTGGAGACTCGTCAAATGAATCCTTTGAGTATGAATCTTATTATCATAATAATATTGGTCTACGAGCCAAATTTCCAATTGAAAACCATTGTCTAATGGATAAGGTACACAATTCTAAATTTATCACTAATGTATCTTTTAATCCGAATTATGTTGATGATAAATATTATAAGTATTTAGATGAATAATCTTATTCTAATGAAGATGATTCTTTACCTTCATATGATTATGTGCCTAGTTTTTCCACAATACTTGAAAATGAAAATTGTACGATAAAAAATAAGTTAGAGAAGGAAAATTTTTGAATTTTTATTTTAACTAAAGAAGTATCAGATCATTATAATGATCTTGATTAGATAATTCATGATTTTGAAAATATTTCAAAAAATGATAATGAAGTTAACTCTAAGAAGCATTAACTTTTTAAGGATATTGAAAATGTCATTTTTAAGAAAAATATTTTAGCAGCTAGCCCAGGTTCTAGTCCTAGTAACACATAGGATATTAATTTAGTCATTAGAATAAAATAAAAAAAAATCATTAAAGAAACATTTATAAAATTTTAACTCAGGAAAGAATAGATTTGATAAAATTTATTCTCAAATTCTCCTTCTGTAGAATAGTTATGGAATTGGTTATACTCACCCCAAAACTATTTTTAGTAATAATTATTTTGTTCCCCAAAGTACTCAATTTTTTCCCAAATTTAAGTGAGGTAGACAATGAGATTGAAAATTTTCATTAAATAAAACCTAATCATTAGGTTTTCATAAAGCATATTTTTCTACAAAAACATGGATTCTTAAAATATTACATTCTGAAATTTCTAGATCCAAGATTGTTAGGATTTTGAAATTATAATATTTTTATTTTAATGAAAATAATTAAATTATCAACAATAATACATTGTATATGGATAGTGGATGTTCCCATTATATGAATGGTAACAAAAAATTCTTTGAAAAGATTATTAAGATGAAAGGAGGATAAGTAACTTCTGGAGATAATTACCATGGATAAATTATTGGAATATGTAACGTTGTTCTTCTCTGAAAAACATTGATTTTGAATGTTTTATTTGTTAAGGGTCTTAAGTACAACCTCATTAGCATAAGTCAATTTTGTGATGAAGGTTACCTTGTGAATTTTAGTAATGATAAATTCTAAGTACACAAGTCCAATGAAGAGTTTATTCTCTCTGCCTAGAAGCATGAGAATGTATACACACTAAAATTATAAGACCAAGGGATCCAAGATCTACCTTGCCTTAGTTTAATGGAAGATAAATCTTCGTTATGGCATAGAAGGTTAGGACAGTGTAACCCTGTGAATCTATGAAAACTCTCAAATAAAAGACTTCTTAAGGATCTACTAGTGCTTAGATTTTATTCTTCAAACGTTTATAATCCTTTTCGATATGTAAAGAAACATAAATCATGTTTTAAATCAATCCTTGATGTCTCAACTTATGATGCATTATAGTTAGTGAAAAGATCTTTTTGGACAAACACAAACAGTAAGTACTTGAGGAAAATATTATGTATTTGTCTAAGTTGATGATTACACTAGATTTAGTTTTGTCTATTTTATAGCAATAAAATATGAAGATTTTAATTATTTATTAAAATTTAGATCCCAAGTTTAAAATGAGAGAAACCATCCTTTAAAAACTATTCATAGTGATCATGGAGGAGAATTTCAAACATCATATTTTGAATCTTTTTGTAGTTAGAAAGGCATCAATCATAACTTCTCAGCTCTAAGAACTCCTCAACAAAATGGTTTTGTTGAAAGAGAAAAATTGAATTCTTCAAGAGATAACTATAACCATATTGATTGAATATTCTATTGCTAAACACTTCTGTGTTGAAGCTGTTAGTACCACTTTCTATAGTATAAATTGAATTTTAATTAGACCATTTCTTAACAAAACACCTTATAAATTGTGGACTGGTAAAAAACCTAGAATTTATAACTTTAATTTATTTGGTTTCAATGTATTCATCCTGAATAATAAGGATAACATACATAAATTTTCACCCAAATCTGATGAAGGAAATTTTCTAGGCTAATCCACTAATTCTATGGCTTAGAGAGTATTTAATAAATGAACTTGTGTGGTTGAAGAAACAATGCATGTTAAATTTGATGAAACTGGTATTTATTTTGAAAACCCCTACCTAAAACCTCAGATGTGTTTTCAAAAACATATTTTCAACCTTTGATAGAAGATACATCTTATAAGAAAAATGTTATATAAAATATTTCTAAAGTATTTACCCCATAATATTTTCTACCATATGTTGATGAATAGGTTTTACAAAACCCAAATCATTATTTCTTAATAATCATCTCATTGATAGTATCATTGGTGATGTAAATCAACCTATAAGGAATAGAAGTTACTTATGAAATAAAGTAAAAAATATAGAATTTCATTACCAAATAGAACCAAAAAAGCGTTTATGGAGATTTATGTTATGATTATTGGATTAAATCCATGCAAGCTGATCGAAATGAATTCTAAAGGAATAATGTCTGGACCTCGGTTGAAATACCTAAGGAATCATCTGTAATTGGAGTAAAATGGGTCTTTATAAATAAGTGTGATGAAAATGGAATCATAGTAAGATATACATCTAGAGGTATGATATGACATTTACTATACATGATAGCTAATCATCCAGACATAATTTTTTCAGTATGCTTATGTTCAAGATATCAATCTAATCAAAAGGAATCTCATTTAAAAGCTTTGAAAAGAATTTTTTTCCATTTAATAGGAACCATGAATTTAGGACTTTTCTATACTTCTAAAAACGATTTTTAAAAGATTTTCTAAGGGTGATTTTGGTGAATTTAGAATGGATAGAAAAATTACATCCGGAATTTTTCATTTCTTAAGAGATTTTTTAGATTCCCTGTCATATAAAAAGCGACACTTAGTATCACTTTCCACCACTAAATTTTAATATGTAGTAGCTGGAAGTTTCTATGCTCAAGCATTGTGGATGTAACTTACACTCATTGATTATGGCATGAGTTTTTCCAAAACACAGATATTGTGTGATTACCATTTCCTTGAGCAAAAACCCTACACATCACTCCCGTGAAGACCACATAAATTATTAGGAATCTAATTCTTATAGATCACACAATGAAAGGAGATATCATTCTTTAATTTATCGGAACAAAGATCAACTTGCTGATATTTACCCAAAATATTTACCCTTTGATACATTTAAATACATTAAACAAAAAATAGGAATGATAACTATAAGGTAATCTTCCATATTAACTTTTTGTTGAAATCTATATCCTTAAATTAAATAACTCCTTCTCATAGGGTTAGTACAGTTTAATTTTATCAAATTTTATTATAGTTAAAAAAATTTAAACCAAATTATTTTTCGTAACCAAAATTTTTCTTGCTCGAAATTTTTCATAACCAGTTTTTTTTTCACAGAACAAACAAATCCAGAACCAAATTTGTTTTCATTTTCATAATAAAATTTTTAGGAATCTAATGTTCTTCAAGAAGAATATTTTTCATTACTGACAATTTTTTTCAGAAATCAAGAGGGTATGTTTCCATACATAAATTTTCGTGATTGAATTTTTTCTTGTTGGTATAAATTTTTTTTCCGGATTCAATTTTCCTTAATATGAAATTTTTCTTAAAACATCAAAATATTAGAACCTACTAAATACTTATTTTCCTTTTATATCAACCATCAGATCAGTTTGACATCTTTCCAACCATTGGATCAAATCTGGAATTCAAACTATTACTTCAAACGCCTATATAAATGCCATGCTATTTCTCGGACGACATTGATTTTCATGGTTTTTGGTGCCAAAGCTCTACCTCTCTTTGAAAATATGGTTCCACTTATCCAAGTTTTCATAGACTATGGATGTCATTAGAAGCCTCCCCACTGAAATAGAGGTCTTTAACCAATTAATTATGTGAATGTAAAATATTTCGTGAAAGGTTAGTTGATCCATCATTTTTTGTTAAGTATAATTCCTTGATTATGAAAAACATAAAGCTAAATGAATGGGAGAAATTTTATGTAACCATACTAAAAAGTCAGGATCAGGTTTTTCCAGAGTTTCTTATAGTGTTTTATGATACAGTAAGATTTTATAAAAGGGATAAATAGACAAATTTTCCTTCATGTGTTATGGGAAACCCTATTCCTTACCTTCAAACAAGGAATCAAATATCATTGGAGTCCTATATGAAGGGGAAGTAATTTTCTATACTCACAAGATTCTAGATCAGTCATGATTTTTTGAGAAGGAAACAAAAATTGAGTTCCTTAGACTCAAAGAAGTAATAAACCCAAAGATCAGCCCTCCCTCAATGAATTTTAGGATTCTAGAATTATGGGAATAGGGTTTCCTCATTCTGAGAAAAGTAGATAAGGACTTCGTACTGAAAACTTACACCTTTGTCCTTTATTCTTTGAATAACTTTAGGAAAATAAACTTGGTGAAATATATCAATCTGAAAATCACCAACATCAATATTGGAACTCTCAAATCTCAAATAATCATATATCTAGAAATATTATCTAAGATCATAGTTTTATGCTTAGAATAGTTCAAAATATCATGAAATTTTTAGATATTTCTACTAAGTTATGACACATTGAGGATGAATGTCACTTTCAATACTAAGACTAGAGAATTTTATGAACTTTACAAAAGTGAGATTAAAGATATAGCTAAAAAAGTGGAAGCATTAAAGACATCCAATAAATCTTACAATAAGAGAAATCAAAAAGTACTATAAACCAAAGAAAATCATACAGTTCCGAAATGTCAGTCAGCACCCCCAAAATTGAAGTAGCAAAAGGTTTTCCCTGATGAAGTAGTAGAAAAGTGGAGGGATTATAAGAAGGATAAGAAATAAAGAGATCCCAGTTTTTTCCTAGATCCTACTATGTCAATGGCCCTAAAGATAAAAACTACTAAAGAGCTAGAGAAGCAAGAATAAGAGAAAATTGAAAACATGAAAAAGTATGAAGTTGAAATTGTTTAAGAACTTATCAAGGATACTAAGAAAGACTTTGAACAGATTCAGGTACTAGAATCCTTTCTTAAAGAATCAGTACCAGAACCATTAGAGACTCTGGGAATGAAAGTTATAATTCTGGAACCTAAAGTGGAAGAATAAATAGTTCAGGAAGAAAAATTATAAGAATAAAAAGAAGAAGGGTGTGAAAGTGATGTTGTTATAAATAAAGTTGAAGAATATCATGAGAAGTAAATTGCTTCTGAAACGAATTCAATCCGAACTCCCCATATAGAATCAACTAAAATTATTTCCCAAGGAAAAGTGGATGAGGGTTAGGAAGAGGTTAAAACCCATATGAGGATGAATGTTGCAATCATGATTTCATCCATCCTAATGATCTTAAGAGAGATTCAAAGAAAGAAAATATTGAAGAAGAAATTTTTTCCATCTTTCAGATAGTGATCATGAATCTCCAAAGGCTATGAAGAATATTTCCAAAGAAGAAAAAAAGAAAATAGGTGATTGATAATACACTTGAGAAGGTTGTGGTGGTTAAGAAGGATGACACTGCTAGAATATCCAAGAGGAATACTGTAGTGTTAGAATGTGAATCTTCACCTGCAAGGGATTCAGATTCCAAATCATCTTCCATGGGCCAAGATTTCGTTGTATAATCTCTAAATAAGTTAGTAAACCACATTCACCTAATTCCAAGAATTGATTCAAGGTGTCTGTTTCTTCAACACTCTTTCAATCAGAAGTCCGATTTGGTTATCTATCTCATGAAAAAATTTATCATGCTTGAGGAAGATTTCCAATCTTTCCTTACTGGTAATGATGTACGTAGGAGATCATGTAAGGAAATTACAAAGTGGTATAAAATAACAATTTAATACATATGGATTCTTGATTACTTCAAAGAATAAGTGAAATATTCCTTCGAAATGTCATATGACTGGATAAAAACATCTAATAAAAAGTTTTACAAAGAATCTAAACCTTGAACAAGTCACCTGGAAGCAAGAAGATAATGATCTTTATGGAATGTTAAATTCAGTAGCTCAAAATTTGAAGAGAGAACATGAACTCAAGGAAGAGTTAGAATAAATGTTAAAACATCAATAAGAGATACTATAACCTCAGGATGTAACTCTTAAGTATCAAGATGAAAAAATCAAGACTCTAGAAAAGAAAAATCAAGATCAGGAACATTTACTCAAGATGTTTTAGGATTATCACAAGGATCTCAAGAATATTAAGGCCATTCCGATGAAGATCTTTCCAATGGAAAAGAAGGATGATTAATTTTCTCCCTCTCTATTCCTATTTTTTTATTATCCTCTATCAATTTTCTTTTCAATCATAATGAATTTTTTTTTGTCCTTCACTTATTTTGTTTTGTATTGTTCTAATCTTTCTGGTACCAATTTTTTTCCTTTCCCACTATTCCTTTTTGAAAATCGCAAATGGGGATAAAATAATGATCAAAAGAATATTAAGTATGAAGAAGAGAATTCCCAAAGTAATGGGGAGTTTAGTTAAGGGGGGGTTTACTTAAAGAAGAAAGCTTTATGCAAGAAAAAGTAATATAACTCTAAGGAAGCCATGAATATGATCCTTAGGGAATTAAAAACCTAAGGGGTGGTTATTAATATTCATTATGATCCATAAGTAAAGGGATATAAGTTTTGTTTTAATTTTCATAAAGTAGATTTTTTTCCTTATATTTTTTTAATGTTGTTGGTGCCTTCCAAAAATGGGGAGATTGTTGAGTCAATAAGGTCTCCTTATGAATTTTTCATTCCTCTATGTTTTGAAAATCACAAACACCTTATCATAAAGAAAATTATCATTATACAAGGATTATTTTCTAAAGGAAAATTTACCTTCTCTATGGAAATTCTTATTCTTACCTTTGTTTTCATTACCTCATTTTATAATCTCTTAAAAGAAAATACATTTTATTATTATGTATAAAATTTGGATCCATATTAAATACCTTGGAATCTCAAATATCCTTGTATATAGAGTCTTCTATTTTTTGATTCCAAATTCTCTGAAATTCAAACACTAAATTCTCTAAGATTCACACTCTGAATTCTCTGAATTTCTGAATCCACATTCTTTGAAATTCAAGCACTGAATTCACTGAAATTCAGACTCTATTATTTATAAAATTCATACTCTGAATTCTCTGAAATTAAAACTCCAAATTATTTGAAATTCCACTTCCAAATTCTCTCAAAGTAAGACTCTGAACTCTTGGAAATTCAGGCTCCAAATTCTTTGAAATTCAGACTCCGAATTCACTGAAATTCGGACTCCAAATTCCTCAGAATTCAGAATCTTAATTCTTCCAAATCCAGACGACGAATTCAAACTCCAAATTCCTTAAAATTCAGAATCCAAATTCCTCAGAATTTAGACTCTGAATTCCTCCAAATTCAGACTCCGAATTCATTCGAATTCAGACTCCAGAATCTATTTAATTCAGATTCTGAATACTATGTAAAACAGAATCCGAATATACATGTTTTCTAGAATCTGATTGTTTATATGATTACACTATGAATCCTACTTTTCCATAGACTCCGGATATTCAAAATTGGTTAAGATAATTTTTTTTACTTACACTAATTTTGTGAGTTTAAAATGATGTCGTACATTTTATTTCTAACTAATCATTGGTTGAGTGAAACATGTACAGGTCCTTGTGAAATTCAAGGATAAATATGATCGTTGGAAGTGGGAGTCGACTGTTGATGTTTTTCCTATAAATAAGAGCCCATTTGAATGAGCACACAATAAGTTGATCGAACTAGAGATTACATGTTGTGATTCTATGAATTGATTTCTAGAGAGAGAAATACTCTCATGCACTGTTCGTTTCATAAAAATTTGGTTCATCTTACTTCATGCACCTCTGATTTTTGCTGATTACAATCGAGGGATTTTGGGGATAGTAAGGTAGAGGTACCGACGACCTTAAATATTGAGGGCTTGTGGGGATTGTAAGATAGATTATGATATTACTATCAAGGGATTACCCAGATGTGGGTAAGATAGACTTTTTTGAAAGTATAAATCAAGGTACATTTCTCCAAGGTTGTTGGATACCCTACTCTTTGGGTGAAAATATTTCCTACTTGTTACTAGTTTTTGTTTCAAGTTTTTATTTCCATTTTATTTATATAAATAAAGAAAGTATAAATTTATGATACTTTTTTTTCACTTTACTTACTCTGATAAATAAGATTCTTTATGCTTTAAGGTATAATAATCCTTTAAGAAAATTTTTCTTAAGTTTCATTTCCAGATTCATATTTCTGGACCCTGATCAAGGTTTATTTAGAACTAAAAGAGGATCTGTGTTTTAGTCATGTTTAAATTTGTTAAACATAGTTTTCTTTAATTTTAAAAATTAATGTTTTTAAACATACAACTCACCCCCCCACAGTTAATTGAGCATCTACATATACAATTTCGATCCTACATCTATATACTCAGAATCCTCTATTGAAAATATGAAATGTATTTACATTGAATTGTAATAGCTCTAAAATATTTTAATGTTGTTGAAGATATGTCCTAACTATAAATTTAGATCATTCTGATCTATAAATAATCTAGAATACATATAACCACTGAGGACAACCTCTTCATGTCCTCTATATGTTAGGAACATATACTTAGTTCACCTTTGACACTTACGGATAACATTAATATTAGTCCAATATTGTTACATGGATCAGTTTGATATCTAGATACTATTCTCAAATCATAGAAAAACATCAAGACATAAACATAACATGGAATACATGATTGGTCATATTGTATATGTTGGTGAGATCTTACTTATTCACTCTCTTTCATGTAGATTTCGAGGACACATTTTCTTTGAAATTTGTATAACATGTGACACATAAACCAATTCCCTATTGGATTATTCCATATTGAACCTATACAATATCTATTAAATAAATATAATTTGAAAATTTTCATGTAGCCTATTAGATATATCAAACATTATATTGATCAAATAATATTTTTTTTCTTCACCTAAGTTATTCATAGAGAAGCAATTTCTCAACCGTGCCTTAACATCTTTTAAGACTAGTATCTATCATAAAATTAGTAATATTTAATAAATATAAACTACTAGGATGATGATAATACTCCCACTAAACATCTTGTTAATACATAGATCACATTAATTCTTAATGAAACAAAGTTCTGTTATGGATTCATAGAACTAAATGTTCTAGGACCAAGATTCTTTCATTAATCCAAAAATAGATCTCAACAATCATCATACTTTTTTTGAATTCCCTAGAGTCACAAACCCTTTTTTCATGTCATATTAATATCCTCATGATGGTTCCCAATAATAAAAATAGTTTTTGAATCAATTTTATAATTTTCAAATTCATTTTAAGAAACTATGTAAGACAATTCATGATGGATTTAAACATGGAAACTGTATAAGAGGTTTTATTGTAGTCAATAACTTGGTGTTTTCAATACTTATTATCCCGTATTCATGATTTACATATACTATCGTAAACATTCCTGTCTATAATTATATTAAACACCCCTTATCAACCAATAGGATTTACATCAATTTGTGGATCATTCAAAACCGAAACATGGTTTTGATACCTATAGACCATCTTAAAATTTATGGATTTATTCTATCTTGTTGGTTTTGTGATCTCAGTTACCTCTTTTTATGTGATAGGTTCATTATTGTTAATATAAAATGAGTCACCAATATCGGTGACTTGAAAATAGTATCTTTTTGGTTCTATAACCTATCTTGATCTACAATATAGTACCTATGTTTCAGGAAAGAGTTCTTCCATGGGGACCTACAAAATCTATTATTATAAAAACTCATTCATATCTTAATCAATAAATTCATAAAATCGATCTTTCTCCCACTATCCTACTTGGGGTTGTGTTCCATTTCATGGAATAATACATTCCTTATGTCTATTTCATTTTAATATTGGAGATCATATATGTATTATCCCATCATTTCATTGGGGGTAACCTATAAAGATACATTTTGTGCCTACAAGTGATTGTTTCTTTCATGATCAAGCCCTAACAATCACCTCGCATTCCCATGCATGAGTATGTGAATAAAAAAGCTTCATTACACTATAAATCTCATAGGGAATTCGATTTACCACTTTAGTTAGTGATTGGTTCAGTATGTACACGTCCATGTGTAATGTCTATCCCCAAAAGGATTATAAAGTGATGGTTATAATCATCATTGAACATGCCATGCCTAATAAGGTATAGTTCCTCATTTCACTAACACCATTTAGCTACAGTGTTTAAGGAGGAGTGGGTTGAGATAAGATCCCATACTCCCATATAAATTTATCAAAATCTCAACTAATATTTTCACCATGATGATCAGGTAGATGCTTCTTTATCTTATTAATATTATTATTATCAACTTCATTATTGAATTGGTTTAACATCCCAAATGATTTGGACTTGTACCTCACCAATAAGGCATAACAATACCTACTCAAGTCATATATAAAAGTAATGATGTATAAGAATATTCATTTAGATTATAATTAATATGGTTCACACACATCAGTGTGCACCAATTCTAGAATGATTATGAATCATTCCCCGGACAACCAAATGGTGTTTTGGTCATCATTACTTGTAAAAATGCATGACATATTTTAAGTGGGTCATGCTCAAAAGAGTCTAAGAAACCATATTGATAGATCTTGGTTAAATTCATATTGTTTTTTGTGACAATGATGGTGGTTCCACAAATACATGATAAATGTGTTATACATATGTTATTCTTTATCAATTTATAATACATTGTTTTCATGATTTAATTCATAAAGTCTCTCAATCAGTTCTTGTATACCGTATAATTTTATCTCTTTATAAAATTAGCAACACTTATTTCCAAATAAAAAAACCATCCATATATTAACAATAAATTGAAAATATTTTATTGGTAATTCTAGGAACATAATGAAAGTTATTAAAGACCAAAATAAATAATGTTTTCATTGTAATATGGGAGAATCCAATGGCTAGAGCACCGACATCATTTGATTGGAAATCCATTGATCAATCTTTCCCATGGAAATTTTTTAAAATCTACATAGTTCTGGTAATTTAATACAAATTTGATCACCCCATTTAATATCTAATACCTAAAATGATGTTATTTAATTGTTACAATTGACAAAAAAAACCCTAAATATTCCCCATGATTATTTTTTCGGGGAAGTTCTTTTTATAGTGTCCATAAATACCACATGAAAAACACACCACATCAGGTTCCTTTACATTTCCTTATATTTTATTCTTCTTGGAATAAGTATGCATTGGATCCTTAGACTCAGAATTAGGTATTAGTCCCTTTTACCTATTCCCACTTTTCTTATATTCCATAAGAAAAGTAGGTTTTTCATACACCCTATCTTTATAAAATTGAAAAAAAAAACATATAAAGTTCAAAAAGTTTTTCATCACTATTTCAAAAAATATAATTAATAGTATAGTTGGATAAAGTTATAGGAAGTGAATATAGAATTACATTTGTGTGAAACTCATTAGAAATCTTAAACCCCATGTTTTGTAGACACTCCTATAGCCAATCATCTTGACTATATGTGGACCAGCTAGTGTTAACCCTCTATGATTTCATGTTAAGAGTGAGTTGGATATCTCATACCACACTTGTATTGCCTTATCTTGATATATGAAGGTAATAAATGATTTTATTCATATCATTATCTTCATATTTCACTATAATACCACTAGAAAAGTATAATAGTATGAAAAATTGAAAATCTATTTCAACATCAAAATTTTTCATATAGAGAGATACTTCTACTTCATTAACTTATTTTGAAATTGATTAAGGAAGTGGTGTTTAAAACACATTTAATTTCTAATCATGTCATAATATAACATGATTTTACCTTTACCATTCCTTGAATTTTGAGCTAGTGAAAATATTTTACTTCTCTAGATTTGATCTAAGTGATATTTTTAAAGTTATATTGTTTTCCATTTCTAAAAATTAAAAGCATATAATTAAAACATGATTTCCAAAATAGACTAATAGATTAAATTTTATTTTTCTATCACTATTTTTTTACCTAATATTCCACACCATTAATTTTTTAATGTCTTATTACATTTATATTCTAGTAGAAATGTTCTATATTCCACTTTTCCTAACCTAAACATGGGTCAAGTTATTTGAAGTGTTTGATGTAATTGTCACTTGTGATCTTCATTAACTCATCATTCCTCAATCTATTGAGTGGAATCCTTAATATTTATATCTTGGACAAATATTTCCTAACCCTTTACTATTAGTTTCACCATGTCCTTCTAGAGAAGTAAAACTTTTGATGTGAAACATGCTAATTCAACCTAAATATTCAAGTTAAATGTTCCCAAAAAATTGAAGACACACTGACATCAGAAAGTCAAGCACCTTAAATTATGGGTAAAACTCTTCACTTAAGTAATAGAAGCCTATATTGACAAAATATTTTAATTTTGGTATTTTTATACTTAGGAATAGAATCCCATTTTATCTTATCACATTCCTTGTTAATAATAAGTCAGTTTTTCTAATGTTATTAACCATGTTCGATAAAATTTAGGCACAATCCTATTTTATTTTTATTCATTACAACATTAATGTAAATTCATTTATTACATGATCTGGTAGTATCCACAGTCATAAATAATTAATAATGAAATTTATATAAATAAAATATAAGTTGAATGATCATAAGATCCTAAAATAGATAGTTTTTTAGAGGATGATACACTAACCCCTAATACTTGGGGAAAAGAAAATGAGCTTTAGCTTGTTTTATGTGTCACTATTCCACAACATCTTTTATGTATCACCTAGATTGGATTTTCCACTTATCCTAGATTTTATATTCCTTTTTTCATTTAGGATATCTATCCATACATGAGAGTTTACTCACATGCAAGTTAGGGGATCCAATGGATTGGATATGGGGTTTATATAAAAGAAACTCGGGGAACAAATTCCCTTACATAATAAGGAGAATTTGATGATAAACAAAACATCAATTTTAATTTAATAATAATAAATTTAAGAGACTAATCACATATATATGTCTAGTTTAAACTCATGATCATCCACACCATATGTAATGAGAATAAATTTTTAATTACAGGAAATAATTATTTAACTAATAAAAATAATCAATTATTCCAATTAACACATTTATCATAATTCCATCCAATAATCCTTAAATTAATATAAATAATAATTTTAATCAAATTAAGTGAATTATTTTCTTTTAAAATTGATTAAGTATGTAACTACACATATAGTAAATGACATGTACACATCCAATATACTTGTAATGATATTTACTCCCATGAAACATAAAATTTGACTGATAATCAAATACCATACACAACTTATTGATTTGTAATTTAACCTTTACTGAACTTAATATAAAATTGATAATCCTATCACATGGAATGTAATTTCAAATAAATGAAACATAAAACACATGTGAATATTTTTAATTATATATTTAATATTCTATCACTATTTATTTAAGCACAATTTTTTTAGTATAATACATGATGTGTACATTGTTAAAAAAACGTGTGGTATCTTAAAACTATGTCCATAACACATGCCTAGGGACTTGACATGCTCCCTATTGAGGATGTGTACAAGGTACATTGTGTGTAATGGTTATTACATGGCATGTGGAGTCTAAGTTTCATGGTTTTTAAATCCTCATATCATGTAATGGATTGATGAAAAACATGGACCACCATGCTATTATTTTTGAGTGAAAAAAGTTCTACATGTTGTTTACATGGGTTACATGATGTGTTGTTCAAAAACAATTGTGTTCCAGCCCATGTAGATGTAATTCACGATTTGATTTTATCAGATCACTAATATGAATTCACCATACTAATCTTATTTTATCAAGATATGTAGAGGAGATATATGGGTACATGATGTGTGGTTGGAAGGTATACAATATGTTGTATTTTGTTGTCTAAACATGACCTATAGAACCTTCATATGATTTTTTTGGATTTTTAGTCAATTTATCATTAATGGTTTACTGGTTATGATAGAGAGAATATTGTAAGGGAATAGAAAATGATGTTTGTATTTAAATAATGAATCTATCATATGTAAAAAAATCATAAATTGAAGAAAATAATAAATGGAAAATAAATATATACCAATTAAACATGTGGCTTCTCTAATACCACTTTTTTGTTATATGAAAATGGAGGTACATATATGACATGCATGATATAGATTTTTAGTCTTACTTTATAATTAATTTTTTTACCCAATTATTATCATCATGAACACCAAAAATCATAGATTACATTACCAGAGTAAACACTGAAACTAGAATCAGATGATCTTTACATGAAATTAATAATAGATTTATGAGCAGATCTAGAATTACCTAAACATGTAATTATATCTCTATTGATGCATTCTATCAATATAATATCATTTTTATGACGTTGGGTTATAGATTCCATGTTTATAATCTCTCTAGAAGTGATCCACATGTTCACCACAATATCTAAACATTACCATTGATTTTCTAAGTGATAGTATGATAGACCCTATCCTCTTGCGTCATTTATGGTTGAGAAAATCATCATTTGTTTTAAAGGTTGAATAAATATTGATGATATCTTGAATGTTTGAGAAAATAAGAATAAAGAAAACAATTTTAGATCTATATGACTCGCTTTAGGGTTTAGAGATCTTATCTATATCCATTGTACACAACAAGAGTGTCTATGGAAAGTGATAAAATTAGATATTCATTATGGTAGGACTAGGGTTGGAGACATGCACAAAATACCCAATCCAATTACTTAATTTTTAGAGAACCCCACGTATAAATAATATTATAATTATTATTCACATGACATGTCGATAACATAAGAATAAATAAATATCATTTATAACATTTCTGATCAGACAATTAAACTCAGCTCTCTAATCCTCCTCAACATTTATCAATCATTAAAGAATGATTATTTATTTAATAAATAAATATAAATTCATTATTCATTTATAAATATAATAAATTATACATTCAAAAAAACGTCAAAATAAATATTTATCATTATTATATAACTCATTTTTTCCTTGTAATAACTTTTTATTATGTCTTATTGATCAACAAAAAACGTGAATAAATATTATTTATTCTAACTTGCAAAATTCCACATTGAGTAACCAATATTGTCGATCCAGTTATTATGTTACCCTATAGAATTCATTATCAATGGAATTATTTCAAACATCGTAATGTCCATTTTTAGAATTTATAAACATGTCAAGGAATAAATAGTTAATGAAGTTAATTTTTCATTGACACAGAACATCCTAGGAATTCATAGCATGTAATATACTCCCTTTATAATGATATATTGAATCATGTAGGTTTTATACTATGACACCACTAGTCATTATTACACCATATTTAATGATTTATTACATAAGAATACATATATTACAACCCATTATATTGACAAATCTAGTTTATTTTCTTAATTAGGTACATTATATAACAACTTAAAAAAATTTGTACATCGATATTACTGATATCTTATTTAACAACCTCGTAATATTCAATTGTTCTTAAAACTACATTGTAAAACCTTGGGAGATACATAAGAAATGGGTTTGATATAAATTTAAATTAGTGAATAGGAAATTAATAACATGGAGAAAGTGTTACATGTTAGAAAATAAGCATTAAAATGTTACATAAAGGGTGAGAGAGTCATAACATTAAAAAAGAAGCATGATATAAAAAGATAACATAAAGTAAACAAGGGGAGGTGGAAAAACGTTAAACATGAAATCATAATAATTATTCATGGTTAAACATCAACAAATCATAACATAATGTGCTTATAAAAACCTCCTATGAACCTTTAGTGACATCTTATGAGTATAAAACGTTTTCCAATTCATTGGAACGCTATCTGGACACACCCATCAAAATCATAATATGTCCATGCATAAGTTTTCAACATATATCATATAATAAGAGAACAAATTTCATAAAAATTTTATCAATGATTGTGGAATAAATATATGGAATTTCCTGATAAAATAATTATAGGTATGTCAATGAGAATAACATTGAGTTGAAATAGTGATGTATTCACAAAATGATGTTTTGGGATAAAAAAAGTGCAATGAAATTTTGGTAGCATTAATAAAATACATAATGGTTCCAAAAATGGTTTAATGGGAGATAAATTGGTCTATAATAATTTATATATAAAATAGACAATAAACAGGATGTTTAAAATCATATCCCAACAGTAGTAATTAGAAATAGAAGGCATAAAATGAAGATGATGGTTTAGTAAAGAGGTGAAATAGAGGATACCTTACCTGGAGAGGGTGATTGGAAAAGAATTGTAGGAGCATCTTGAGATATTGTGGAATAATTCAAGGATTATAAAGAGGTGAGGGAAGAGTATGGATATGATCTATGGTTTTTGAGTGAAGAGGAATGGGAGGTTGTGTTGGTTTATATATGGAAGGAGAGGGGAGTTCTTTATTATTTCCCAAATATAGGTTTTGGACTCTTTATAATATTGTAACCAAAACCACAAAATCTATCATGATTTTTCCAATTTTTCATACCACATAAGATTGGTTAAAAATATTTTATCATGAAAAGGTTTGAAATTATTGAAATATTGCACTAAGTGGGGTGGAAGTGAGTCATGTTCAAATTATTTTAAAACCTTAATATATATTATAGGTTTTGTAGGATTCTATAAAGGATTTATAAATTTATTTAAATAACCTAAAGAACAGATTATTTTAAAGGGTAAACATAAATTTTATTTTTTATACACTTTATATTATTTATTAAATATATTTTGGGTCATTTTGATGTCATAATACACACCATATATTTATACCATATTCAATTTTTACCATACAATTCAGCTATCACTGAATATTATTAAAAATTAACTATTAGATAATTTTTAAATCATGTTTATAAAAATATTATTTATTTTTAAAAATAATTTTCTAAATTTGTGATTTTTCCCTATTAAAAAAACAATAAACATTTATTGAGTAATGATAGGATTTTTTTTAAATAATAGTTTTGAACCCTTATAAAAATTACATTTGACTTCATAAAAAAATTATATTTTATATTTAATAAAAAATATTTAATAAATATATAATAATCAAATAAAATTTCTTACATCATTCTATTAATTAATCAAAAAATAATTTCTTAATTTAAATGTCATATTACAAAAAAATATTTTTTTCATTTTGACATATAAAAATTAAAATCATTTATAAGGTAATAAAAATAAGAAGTAAATATATTAATTATTAAATTTAATAACAAATTTACATATTTATATTATTTGGGTTTTGAGAATATCACTTTATTAATCAAAAAAATTACCTGAGGGTATGTTGAGTGATGGTGAGTTTTTTAATGGGGTGGTTTAGAGTACATGGTTTGGGTTGTTATCTTGATGATCTTGAAATTAGCCAATAAATGGTTTAACATGAGCTTTATTTTCTAGATATCATATTGGGATTGGTCATGGAAAAATCCCATTGATTATATCTGCCTTATAATCTATGATAAATGGGATTCATAGGGTATGATCTTGTTGGTTGAGGAAATTTATGGTTTTATTTGTGCCAATTGGATTTATTATATCCTAATATTTACACAAATCATATTCTCACTATTAAATTTATATATTCTCAATGGATATTATTATTAAAATTATTTTAATACTCATTGGATATAATATATAATTTCATGTGTTTCTATAACCATAACCCTTAATAGGGTATTTTAGTCCCTCAAAAAGGTAATTTTATTTATAAAAGTTTAGGTCATTTTAATATTCCCCCTTTAGAAATTTCAACCTCAAATTTTTCATTTCCCATAGTATAATAGAATAGGGTAATTCTACTTCATTAACACCCCTAGTTCCCATGTCTCTTCTTCAAAATTGTGGTTTCTTCATAGAAACTTGACCTAGTGCATTACATTGAGTTTCTGGACATTGTATCTATGATCAAAAATCTTCACCATCTACTCCTCATATGAATTATCATTCACCAATGGTACCACCTCTGGATTCATCACATATAAGGGTTTTGGTATTTACTTTCTCAAGAAAGTTACATGGAAATCTTCTTTCACCTAAGATAGGTTTGATGGTCCAACACTCTAATGTGATCAAGGATTTCAAAGGGATCAATTTATGTTAGAATAAGCTTTCCCATCCTCCCAAATGTCATGAAATTATTCCACAGATATATAAATAGGAATATCTTATATCTAACATCAATCTACAATTCTCTTGGAAACTTTTTAGTATATTTGTTCAATCAACTCTAAGTATCCTTGATGTTCTGTTAAAAAAAACCATTTCCCACCATTTCCTCAAACATTTCAAGACCTGACAGTTTGTGTTCAGAAAAATAATCCCATCATCCGAGTGTTCTACATATCATTTCATAAAGGGGTTCATATGGATCCATTTGTACGTTTGAGTAACAAAAAGGTTTGTATTAGAACATGAATATAGTAATATGATGATCACATCCTCCTTTGAAGTTCATTGAGCATGATCTCAACATGTCCTCAAGTGTATGGATAGTACACATAGACTGGCCATCATATTGAGGGTGATATTACATACTAAATCTCAACATAGTATTTATAGAAACATGGATACTTTTCTAATACATAGAGGTAAATATTAAGTCTTGATCTGACACAATCAATTGAGGTGTTCCATGTTGCATCACCACTTTTCTAATTTATATCATTAATAGTTGATCGAATGAAAAGTACTCTCAGATTGCATTGAATTGAGAAATATTTGTAACACGATCCACCATAACCTATATTGAATTTTTTCCCATTAATGTCTTTAAAAGAAAAGTTTAAACGTCTCAGATAATGTTTTACAATTTCCATGTTGGTATGGGTAATGGTTACCCCCTTGGAGTTTTCCCTTTTAGCATTCATTTTATACTATAAAAGATAGATTGATGTATATACCATGATCTCTTTCTTCATATGTATGTACTAATTGTGTTATCAAAGATCTTGATACATCTTTGTGCTTCTGGGATGGATTGAAAAGTTCAACATTTATGGATCATCTAGTATCTCCTTCTTTAACTCAATACTTTGTGGAACACATTGTCAGGATCCAAATCCTTAAACTCATTCTTCATCAATTTTTATGTTTTAGGATTTCTCTTTTCTTATTACTTCCATATTCTTATGAATTCATAAATCATCTCTTTGAGTGTACTTTATCATCTATAGATTTTATGATTGAACAATAATTTTTTAATGGATATATTATGTTCCTTCCTTTAAGATTCAAATTTCTATCCTTTTTATGTCTAAGAAGATGAAATCCTTCTCGATTATCATCAATGATAAAATGTTAGTACCCTTTTTAATTAAATAATTTTCCAATTTATTTTATTTCCCTGGATTATATTGTATTGAGCCATCATAGTTCCTAATCCGCTCTACCCATCTCTATTAGCACATAGTCAACTCTTTTTATGTTAATATATACATCATTCACATATGATCTGTATATATTTCACACTTCCCACCATAGAGATAATATATCCAAATTTTCAATGAAAATATTACCAATTCCAACTCTATCTCATGTGTCAGGTAGTTCAATTGATGAACATTAAATTTTCATGATGCAAGGGAAATAAATGTTTCATTTTTCCCTAGTGCACAACCCAATCCCTTCTTCGAAGAAACTCCATATACCACAAAATTTTCCCCACTTATGGGTAGAATAAGTACCTGTGATGTGATAAGTGTCCTTTATAACAATTTTAAAATATATTCACATTAATTACCCAAATAACATGACACCCATCCAATTTAACATGGTTATAGGGTTCTCTAATCATGACTAATTTCTCACAAATCGATGACAGTACCCAAATAATCTATAGAAACAATCAATATTTTTCCATAGATTTTGTCCTAGTTTATAAATTAATTTTCTATTTCTTTCAAGGGTCCATAGATACCCCATTACATCTGATAATATTCCCTGTTAATGAAAATTTATTCATCAATAACTCACATTTTTTGTACTTTGTGTGAAGATACTCTTTTCAAATGGTCTTTAAATCAATTGTTAGATACTCTTCATGCTTCTCCTTTATGTTGGAGTATATTTAAAAATCATCTATAAATACTACAAAAAAATGTCAAGGTAAAATCTAAAGTCTCTATTCATCATGTACATAATGTTTTCAGAATCATTAGTGAGTCTGAATGGCATTACTATTAAATTATTGTGCATGTACCTTGAACGGAATATAGTCTTGATGATTCCTCATTCTTCACCCTTACTTGATAATTACCCCACTGAAGATCCCCTTTGGAGAATTATTGGGATCCATGTAGTAAATTAAAAATTTAGTCAATCTATGGTATATGATACTTCTTATTTATCAAGATCATTTTTAGTTCATGATAATCAATGACATGGTGCATTGACAAACCTTCTTCATGATGAAGAGGACTGGTTCACCCCACAATTCTACATTTGGGTATGTGAAACCTTTATCTATATTCTTCTATAGTCATTTCTTTAGCACCACATGTTCCACAAAAACCATTATATTTTGAGTCTTTTATTGTGTAAAATACATAGGAATAAACTCTCCTGAAAATTTAACCACTCCGGTAAGAGGAAGAGCAAACAATTATTTAGGAAAAACATCGGTATATTCCCTCACAATGGGTCAATATTAAAGGATCTTATTTTCCTTATACTCAATAATTTTTTCTTGATATTAATTCCCATAGGTAAATAATATAGATTAATTTGATATTGGTGGAAACTACTATCCATCCTCCTCCTTGTACTTGTACAGAATCAGAGGACGATTCATGATATGGAAAGTGAATTCGTTCTTGTACAAATTTATGTAATCTATATATAGGGAAGTCCAATACATACCAATAATAACCTAAAATTTCACTAAATCATGTATCACAAGGTTCTCCTGGAATTCCAACGCACATATTTTGATAGGGGATGATTTTTATACTTGGGATTCAATAATTTCCTCATTTTCTCTTTTCATCAATAATTATACTTCCATGATATATAGTTGTATTTGAATATTTCTACTAAACATTCATGATATTGAAGAATGCATAGAAATATAATAAAAATGAATGATCACTATTCTTGAATGAACAACTAAGGTACCTATCAAAACATAATTTTCAGGATCCACTATAGTGGTTGTGGTGGAATGTGACACACTTGCATCCTTGGAGGTTGTTGGCATTGATTGTATCTGATAACCCTTGAATTAAGGAATTGGTTACCATAGTTTCCTTGTTCATTGTAGTTGAAACATTGAAAAATAGTATATGGGTATATTAGAGATTTCCACTTTTCCATTACATTGGTGTCTTTCTCTAATTAGAAATTACTTGCTAGAAACCCTTATTTTCTTCCCCTAAATCATTTCCTTGACCCCTTCAGACAATTTATAAGAATATTCTTTCTAGAAATTTGATAAGTGGGATGTTGAAATTTCATACCATAGTGATATCTCTCTATCAAACCACTAGAATTAAATTCCAGTTTCAACTTCTTATCCCTATGAGTCCCTTGGGATTCACTGTTCATCTTTTTGACATATGATGGCACATCATAAAATTACCACAAAGCTATCAAACATCTTGATTACAAGGGATTTTCATATAATTTGTTTTAGCACAATAAAGAAGTGGTCAACTTTGGATTTGGGGATATTTCTATAGCGATAGGAGTATCATGCAAGTCTTTTGATGTTTTCCTCATACACCACGATGGATTCATCATTTTTTCTTGAGGGCAAGGAAGTCACTTTCCATTTTATTTCAGAGAGTGAGATGAAAATATTTGATGAAAAATATTTCCCAAAATTCATTCAACTCCATTAATTTGGTCTCTTCCTCAAGAATTGTATTTTTGATCAATGTAAACAACTATTCATCTTCTCCCTCCATATGATTAAAAACAAATATAACCTTATCATTATCGACACATTGAAAGATAGGGAAGATCTATTCAATGGAGTGTGTCCATTGTTCAACGATTAAAGGTCTAGATGATCCATTGAATGTCAGATGACATTATTGCATAATTGTCCCAATTAAATCATATTATTTCGTATAAGGATTTGGGTTTCTCCAAATTCATGTTTCAATTCAAAACATCATTCAACTTAGATTGTATCATCACAAAGTTCACAATTCCTACTCACACAGGGTTTTCCATCTTTCTTGGAAAATCATCAAATTTTTCATCAATATGTTTTTTACATGGTTAATCTAATTTCTATCCATTGTATAGAATAATAGGGAATTAGGGATGAGTAAATTTTAACCATTAAACACATAAATGATAATACAATAACATGAAAAGAATAACTTATAAATAAAATATATTCCTTAACATATGAATTTCTAGGTTTCAATATATGTTATCTATGGTATATTTACAAAAATATACATTTGTGGATTTTTTAACCTCATAATTAAAATTGGTAATGAGTTTTTGAATTTTTCAAAGAGTACCCCCAAGGGTTTTAAACTAGGTATGCAACAAGGATCATTATTGTGCCCCATCTCCTAAATAGGTCAATCTCAAAATTGTGTTTTTGTGTGTTTCCCTTGTGTACATCTATTCCAGAGTGAAATCCAAAGATAATATCTATATGGAGATTTATATCATTGGAAACTAAATTCTCTATACTTTAATAAAAATTTGGGGTGGTTTCTTATTTTTAGACTTATTCCTAAGTCATTCTCTAGAGTTTCCCGATCATAATCCAAAAAATAATTAATCATTCTTTTGATACGAGCTATGACCACACTAGTATTTACTACACAACAATTCATGATTTATTACATTGGAATACACATACTAAAACCCAAAATATTGAGATGTATAGTGTATTTGGGTAATTAGGTACATTATATAACAACATAAAATAGGTTTTACATTTAAATTATTGAATACATTCTTAACATGATCGTAATATTCAATTGTTCCTAAAAGTGAATGTGATTACCCAAGGATATACATAAGAAGGGATTGATATATAAAGATAGAAATCTAATAAATAATTTCTAATTAGAATAAATTATTTCATGTTATACACTAGGCATTTAAATGTGACAGAAAGGGTGTGAGATTCAAAATAAGAAGAAATAGGCACGATATAGCATGATAACATAATGAAAACATGGGAATTTGGACAAAAATGTTAAACATGCCATAAAAACTTTATGTTAAGACCAAACACCATTAAATAATATCCTAATGTTCATAGGATAACCTACAATGCACCATTCATGGAATCTCATGGGACTAAAATATTACATAAAGCATTAGCACACTATTTGGGTGCACCCATCATTATTATATCATTTCTATGCATAAGTGTTCCAGATAGATCATATTACATGAGAGCATATTTCATCAAATTTAATTCCATGATCAAGGAGTGTGGAATAAATACATACAAGTACCCAATAAAATATGAATAGGTATTTCATGGTGAATACCCTTAAGTGGAAATAGAGATGGTATTCACAATATAATGTTTTGGCATGGATAAAACATATTGAAATTTCAGTAGCAAAATGATAGTACATAATGGTTCATAAAATGTTTAAATAAGAGAAAAATAGATATCTATTAATTTTTAAATAAAATGGATAGTTATAGGTACTTGTAAAAATATATCACTATATTAGGAATTAGAGATAAAAGGTATAAAACAAAAAACATTCTTGAATAAAGAGGAGAATGAAGGGATCCCTTACATGGAGAAGGTTATTTGAAACGTTATGGAGGAGACTATTGAGAGATTATGGAAACATGGGAGGATTATATATTGGGGATGTATGAGTAAGGATGTTCTCCAAGGTTATTTTATTGAAGTAGAATGAGATCTTGGGTGGGTATATATAGGAAAAGCGATGGGAGTTCTTTATATTTTTCCAAACATAGGTTTTGGACTCTATATAATAATGCAATCAAAACCAAAATCCATCCCATCATTTTTTCCAATAGTGATCTCGAATGATGAGTGGTTTTCTTTATTCTATAAGTATGTGGACCAAAATTATTAATATTTCAAACTTGTTCATGTGTATGTGAATCATATTAATAATTAAATGATATTAAAACCTTAAAATATAATATATGTTTTGGAGGATTTATAAAGGATTTATAAAATTAATAAAATGACGTAAAATTATTTTAAAGTGTAAACATAGTTTTAGTCACTTTTACTATTTATAAAATTTATTACATCACTTTTAGGTCATTATTATATTATAATGCACACCATATATTTATACTACATTAAATTTTTACCTGAAATTTTGACTTTCTTGGAAAATTTTGAAAATTTCATTGTTAGACATTATTAAATGGTGATTAAAAAAATAATATTTATTTTTCCAATTTTACTTTTTAAATATGTTAATATTAAATATTAAAATAGAAATAATCATTTATTGAGTAATGCTAGCTTCTTTGACATTAACAGTTTTTGAACCCTTATAAAAATTACATTTAACTTCATAAAAATTATATTATAATTTTTATTTAAAAAATATTAACAATTATATTTTATTAAAATATAATTAATTTTAAAAACATTCAATTAATTAAAATAAATTTCTTAATTGGAAACAAATAATATAGAGAAATAGAATTTGGTTTTTTTGTATCCAAATAAAAATCATTTATAAAGTAATAACAATAAGATGTAAATAAAATATTTATTATATTGAAAATAAAAAATTAAATATTTATATTATTAGGGTCTTGGTATATATCTATTTATTAGACAAGAAAATTACATAAGGTTAAGGTGCATGATGGTAATATTTTCATGGGGTGGTTCAACATATATGGTTTGGGATGTGATCTTGATGAGATTGAGCATCTCTCGTAAACAATATTTTTCTTGCTTTAGTTATTAGATATTGGATTTATATTGGTCAAGGGAGAATCTTAGTGATGTTATATCCCTTGGAAGATCTGATAAAAGGGATTCATATGGTATGCTCCTACTGGTTGAGGCCATTGCTTTATTTTCCAGTGTCAATTGGATTCATCGTAACACTATATTTATATTAATCATATTCTTGCTATTCTACTAAAAGTTTGTCAATAGTTATGATTATTAATGGTATTTTAAATATGATAGGTTTTAATAAGTAATTTAATGTGTTTTCCATAACCATAATTCATAATTGTGAAATTAATTCTTGTAGAAAGGAAAATTTAATTATAAAAGTTTGGGTTGTTACACATATTGAATTTATCAACAAATGTGCTGGATGTCTCTCTCATTGAATTTGTGGAAATTATATCACCCAAAGTATACCATGGACATGGACTTATCCACGGAGTTCTATTCCCATCAATGGTCCTAATATATCAAATTATATCAATGGACCAAAGGGATAAATCCTTTATGACATTATCCCTTAATGAAATATCACCCCTGATGTTCCCAATGTATCCTACCTTTCTATGACCATATATAATCACAATTTTAATAAATAAATCAAATTATGTAACTTGTGATAATCATTAATGATATTCTTAATGTTTATGGAATAATAAACTCATCTGCTGATAGGAACATCCAATGAAACCTAAAATGTCAATTTCTTACTAGTGGGTTCATTCCCATAACATCATATCTTTGAGATTCCAAGGGTGAACACCATGAGAAAGTGTCTCAATATATTATAGACATCTTACCCCTGATATCACATATCATCTATCTCCTATCTAATAATATCATCCATCAATGCAAAATTTCTTCAAGAATACCATCATGGAATCTCAATGTTCTCATCATAGAATAGAACTACTATGAATTTTTATTGTGACATGTTTTATTATGATATTATCACATACAGATGGAATAGAGAGGAAAACTCATTATGTGATATGAAACATCATTAATATAATTATTCTAATATATTAAATACATGTATTCAAGTACTTAGAAGTTTGTTCTAGGGAACCAACTCCAACAATGTGTGATATACATCTAAGATCGCTATGGGGAAATCCCTTTCATATTTCATGGTTATATATATATATATATGAGAACACCATGTGGTCCTATATATCCCCATACATGTGTTACATATTTAAGATCTCCATGTGGGTATGTCTCCCCGCATTAATGTTTTATATATTCAAGATCACCGGGTGGTCTGTTCTTATACTATGCATGTATTTTATAAATGAGATTTTTAGGTGGAAATCTTTCCCTTATACTTGTGTTATTTATATAATACAGCCTGGGTAGGCCTCTCCCCCCGAGTGATTAAATATAATTATGTATAATTATTATTAATATCAGTGGTAAGTACATTTATGTTAGTTGTGCTCGTGTAACATTCTCGAAGACATTTGACACTGACCAATATTGCTATGGCTGATTCCATGTGTCACCATAGATCCAACTGATCGATGGTACATATTTATTATGTTTAATATTTTAATTATTTTACTAGAACATAACATATTAATAAACTATTTTTATTATTTATAATTGTGTTGATGTTGATGGTATCCAACCGAGTTGTACTCACAACCTACGCAAGTGTCCATGAAACATGGGTCCCCGAGCATATATAATTGTTCAGAGTATAATGTATGGTAGAGGTCATGTGTCAGATTATTGAGCTAGGGAATCTTTATGGGTACTTGGATATTTGTATTTCATAAGGTTCGGGGATAGTTTTGCATCCTCCTTAAATTTATATTCTTTTGATTATCTTTATATGTTATCAACTTGGTGGGTGATTAGTAGTGATGTATTACTGTTATCTTCCACATTGTTTTTTTATAGATTGATTGTTATTTAAAAATTATTCATAAAATTGATTGTTTTAATGTATTCCATTTACTTTTTCCCCTATATTTAATTAATCTAAAATAAGGTTGTAGTCAACCTATGGAAACACCTTATATTCTTTGTGCTAGTCGGTATTTTCATGCATATTGAGAGGGATGCTTGAGGTCATGTAACACTCCAGTCAGGACATCAATGTGTGGCCTTAAGTCAGTGATTTACAAAGATTTATACTTGAATTGTTTTCTTATATCACCTTTTTGGTTATAGTAGAACAAATATAGAACGATTTAGAACTTGGGTATAATTTTTTGTTGGGTTCTTAGCCCACATCAACATGAGCTAAAATCCTAGTTACCGGAATGTTGGGATTATTCTTCATGATTTTTTATATTAATATTGAGTTGATTGTTGTTAAAAATTATATTTTGGATTTATTAATTTATTAGTTTTCAAATATTGTATCAAAGTAAAAATAGGCATGATTTCATACAATATATTAGGAACATAGGTTTATATGCCATGTGTATTCTTGTATGGGATCGTGTGAAAATAATGATTCTATAGAAATAAATAGGATAATGATAAAAATGTATCTCCTACATAATGTGTCAAAAATTACCAATATGTGATTGTATCATATAACTTCTTTATGGAATTCAATTTGACAAGACTGAGTAAATTTTAATCAATTTTTGGAATTTAATTGTTTTACAACATCAATTAAATGAGTGTAATTTCAACTAATATATTGATTTCCTTTATAACTTGTGAATGTAATTTCATTTAAATGAACCAAATTTGTTATCTACTTGATATGAATCACCCTTATATGATTTCATTGTATATATGCACATGTATTAAATTATGACACTGAAGGTGGTAATCTGATATATAAATAAATATTGGGGATTTATACCTTACAGTAGGAAATTTTATTGAGTATGAGAAACATGATATATAAATATATATGCATGTATGTATAAAAATAATATAATGGTTGTTTTTTCATGTGAGATGTGTTATGATGCCTGATATTGGTGCATGGGAGATTCTATGTGAGTTATAGCCTTTATTAGTGTAGGGTCCTGAAAACTCTGTAATGGGAATTAAAATACAACCACGGATTTGATGAAGGAATAATACATGAGTTAGATTGAAAATTTGAGAAAAAAATTGTTGAAATCAAATTTAGAAAAGGAATAAAGTGCTCTGTGTACTGATTTTTGGGAATAGTGCATGGATGGTATCGCTTGTGACCCATATAGTACTCATAAAACTTGGGAAATGTTGGCTCGTGAGGCATTGGCCAGAAATCCTTGGAGTTCATGGAATAAATAGAGAAAAGAACTGGAACCCCATGAACAACGTCATTGGATGAATGGAGGCTGAGAAATTCCACCTGCGAACCGTGGCCCCGTGAACTTTGTTGTTGGAGAAAACATAACGGAGAGGTATTCCCCCTCACACCATCCCTGCATACTCATTTTGTGGGTGAGGTGAAGCTGGCAGCATCCCACAAACAACATCATTCATGGGATTGAGGTGGTGATCTTCTCCATTTTGAATCGCATCCCCACTAACCCTGTTTGACTAACTAATCCACCTACAAGGCAGTTTCTTCATGGATTTTCACAAATGGTGCTAAGTGACCCAATGATATAGCTTCAAAAGAACTCTATAAAAGGAACCACAATTGGAACTAATAAGAGATTATTTTTAGGGAGGGCACATAAATTTTATGGATGGGAGACTTCGAATAAAAACAATCGAGTAAGTGAAAAACCATTAATGGTTTCAATCATGTATAAATCTTCCATGAACCATTAAAAAAGGAAGCATAATAATATGTCTAAAACACAAACCTAATTTCATAACTATGAAACATACCCCCTTTCCTGATGATCTTCTCGTGAACTATAAGGCCAATACCCCTTCTCCAATCTAGAGTAACACATGGCACCACACTACGCGGTCGAAACCCGACCCCGTGTAGTGTTCCACCTCACGAATGGACTCCATCGATGTATACCACAATAGTATATGGACGGAACCCAAGGCCAAAAAACACTTTGAATAGGGACCAGATCTAGGTCTATGCACCACCTTGGTATGTGAATTCCATCTAGTTCCATGTACAAACTCTGTATTTGGATGAAATCCACGATTTCATCCCACCTCAGTATGCAGACGGTATCCAATTCTGTGTATTACCTAGGTATGCAGATAACCCCTCCACCTACATAGTAGGATGCCATGCAAACGGTACCCCACCCTGCATGAACAAGTGGTATGCATAATGTGGTAACACTGGGATTTCTATCTTCCGGTCCTGATAATATCCTTTAGTTTCCAACCAATCATCTAAATACCCTCCACTAACCAGTCCATCAATATTTGGTCAAAGCCCCTTCCAAAGCCACTGGAACTGTATAATTAAATCGTCAGGTGCATCAAGCGTCCCTATGAGTTTACATACCCATGGTATTCAAAGTCATGTGGCTAATCATCACAGGGGTGTGGTCCCCCGTAATTTTCTTATGATTACATTCCCATGGTAACCTAAAGTCCAACATTTGATTACTCCTATGAACCTCCCCATTCTAGGGATCAATGTTAATCAATGGATTATACATTCAATGATGAATGAAAAAATCCAAATGGATCATGGATGGTTTTTCTTTTTATGATAAGAAATGACTCTACCCTTTCCCAGAACTCATTTCAGGGCACTCTCTCTGAGGTAAGCTTCTATCCTTTCCATTCGAGGTAGCACACTGGACCCTCTTTGGCTCTGTCAGGGATATGTCTGGATAGATGACCAAAAATGGCTATCCTAGATCCAAACACTGTAGATGAAATTATCACATTCAAATAACCTATCTATCTCCCTTTAGTCTCCGATACCATCTATCAACAGATGAAGGGGGACGTGAAACGACCAAATCCACCTCCTCCTATTGTATCTCACATGGGGCATGACTCATGTGGGATTAGAGGTTGACAGTGGTCATGACACCCACCTAACTCCCAACCATGGGCCTCCTCCTAGGTGTATTCCCCAATCAATCCTACAAATCATCATGAGTCGATATTCTCCTCATGGTTTTAGAAAAATGGGCCTTGTCTTAGGAGTAATCCCCAACTGAAAATGCACTATGAGAACTCATATTTCTTCTCTAAATTGGATACATAGGAAACCTGTCTGAAGGCCTGAGATTAGGGTGATCCTTTTCAAATGATAGTTCATAATCATTACCCTCATAAACACAGTCTTCTTTATTTTATAATTCCCAATATAAAATTAACTATGAAGTCTTTTATTCATAATTAACTGGGATATGTTGGAAGCCCCCCCCCCCCCCCCGAGGTCCCAAACCAGCACCCAAATCACCATATTATTCATTGGTTTGTATCACTAGTAGGTCCATATCCACCCAGGAGACCATTCCTCTCATGAGCATCCTAGGATGATTCAGTGTAATCCCCACACGAAATTTTGACTAGACATCGTCCACCTTGATTTCCCTATCACACGATGCTAAACTGCATGGATGGGTCCCTGTCACATGACCATAAAAGGTGAGGTGTCTTGTTATGTGGTACTGAACTATGTGGGTTCTGATTCCAAACATGATGATACAAAGGAAGACCATATTATGGGTTCAATCCCAATATCAATGCAATTTTACTCTTCTTGGGTGATGATAATCTCTAGAGTGCCTCACCATAGGGCTTTAACTATCATTGTCTTAGTAATTCATAACCCATGTGTATCTAAGGATAATCTTGAAACCCAGGGGTAATTTGAAGAAACATGCCTGTGAATGAACAAATGATTCATGAATATATTAAAATTTCTTTAATCTATAAGAGATTCAATCACTAGGTAATAATTTCCCACAAAATATTGTGATGATGCTGACCCCCCATCCCTTCAACCAGTGAAGTCCTTAAGTGTCATTGGCCAAATAATCCAATGAGTGACTACCTTTGGAAAGTAGGTCTATAAATCATGGATAAAATGGGAATTAGTTGTTTCTGTCTCCATTGATAAACCCATTAGAGACTATCCAGTGACATCATACCTGATGTGGACGAATTTCACACATACTCAACCCCTTATAATAACCCACCAGGACAGTTCAACTATGGAACCTTCTTCACAATGCAAAAGGGACACACTTCCCAGTCTCTATGCGATCATATCACCCACCAAAATAGTTCTCTATGTGTATTAGGTTGAAATAATATGGTAGAATTGACATGAAACTAAATAATAGAAAGCAGTTATTTGTTATCCATCATGCCATTTTGTTCGCCCTTGTATGATGTGAATTGTGGAGAAAAAATAATGGTGAACCTGGTAGGAATCCATAACCAGTCTGGCAGGTCACCACACCTCAATACTATTTCACATTCAAAAGGAAGAGGTTTGAGAATGATTACTAATCAAGAATGTGATCATGACATTATACCTTTATGGGGTTTCAATATATGTTCTTGTTACATGTATTGAAAGGTTTCACATAGATCTCTTAAATCTAAATGGAATCACAAAAAACCACTCAGACACGTGCATTAGCATCCACACAGGTGACCAGATTCTTGAAGAATAGGACATTGTCGCCTACCCAGTGTCTCCAATGATGGATTTCAAACACTCTGATCAAAGAGTATCACCAAAATGGTACTCTCCCTCGGGTGTAATCTATATGGTAGGCCCTCAAATAAGTGAAATATCACCAGCCTCCTCTTCATCCACAACTAGAAATCTAGTACATGATGGCTTCACTAGTCATCTCAAATCATTTCGGGACCCTACCCTCGGAACGCAACAACAAATAACTACCTTATATTGGAGAGGTGGATTAGGTAAATTCCAGTTACTTCATCCCATTAGCATAGGAACCCCACTCAAGGGATCATGCTAGAGGACGTCACCACAAGAGACGTACAACCCAATATCCACGCTCTGAAGATGATCTCTTGCTAAGGGAACCTACTGAAGTTCCATGAAAATGAAAACCTTAGGATGCCTATCGTGGGTGAAGAAAACCATAATCTATAGCATTTTATCACCTTTTTTCATATTGAGTAGGTCTTTTTTACAAATGCAGTTTCATATAATTGGTATTTATACTATTCTTCCTCTCCTACTGAAGCCCTTCATGGATATAACATGGAAATATACTAGTGGAAGCATATCCTCTCACACTCCGATGAAGCCCGCCATGGAAATAGGGTGTCATAATACGAGAAAACACAAATTACTGCCACTTCTCACTAGTCCTTCCATGTAGATAGAGTGTAAAATTACAAGCATATGAAAATCTCTAACAATTATTAATAAGACCCTCATCCAAATAGGATGAAAACCAGCATTAAGTAGGTGGAAATTCTTTCTGACACACAACATTTCCTCTATCATAATAGGGAAAAAATTTATTGTAATCCATATAATATATCCGTTTTATATGACTCCAACTATCCATATATCATGGAATTAAAATATTGGTAGAGTCAAATTCATATGGATGCAAACAAATCCCTTGAGACCAATACAATGAAAAATTTACAAGCAAAAATTCATGATCACAAATATAGAGTCCACTAGTAAAATACAGTGGAATTCAGAGAACATAATTGCATATCCCAGCAAGTTAGGCATAAACTTGTTCCTCTGCACCGACACAAGTGAACTGCTAGTACCCACTGGGAACTCATAGTGGATAAGAGCAGACACAAACTCCTACTCCAACATTAGAATAGTAATTTATACTTATTATAACAAAATTGGTATCATAACACATCTTATAAGTGAAGATGGACCAAACATCAACTCCAAAACATATATTACAAACTTTTAATGACATCATTGTGTCAGTGGGAAAAATAATGTATTTGGGCCCATGAACCCATCTCCTATGGTGGGGTGATTCATCCACATAATCAAATATTCACCTCAGAGCCGACCCACATCCCTACTCCAATATAGAATGGTCGATGGTCATATTATGAAATACATGGACAATATAATTGGGAAAAATACACTTTTCAACTAGGTGACACTGGTCCAATGTGGTGACCGCTCTAGGAAAGAAATATATCCATGCCAGAAATCAAGATGTTCGTCTGCGTATCCTGGCGACATCGTGTGAACCAATTAGATAGGGACCCACACTCGAAGGTCGTTACCAACATCTAGCAGCCCTAGTTTCCCACAAGAGAGAACCAAAAAAACGAGATGTTCCAAGGAAAACTGAAAAATGAAGAGCATACCCATGGTTTTACTCTTCTGTAAGCCATAATTATTGATGCCATCAAACATCTATCCACTGAGGTTCAAGATATTGTCATTACATTAACAAATTATGGATTTGATAGTAGAAATTTTGAAGGTCCTCCCTAAAATATCCCTACCAGCAGCTCTGATGGTCCTCCCCATATCACCCACAGGGGTTTCCTCTGTGTTCCAGAAATAGTTGATCATGAGTGCCTATCCCCTAATGCTTATCAGGGTATCCATTCCATTGACTTTAATATCTTATATTATGAAATACATACCCTTGATATAGTCCATTCAGATGCCCCACCTAGAGTATATGTTGTAGATATGTCTCTCCCTGTAGTTTTACATCAAGCTGTGATGGTAATCCAATCTATAATTGTAGTCACTATTAAGGCCCTTCCTACAGTGACATCAGGAAATGAGAATATCCTATCCTCATTGGAGTACATACTAATGTCCCTCCAAAAAATGTAAAGTAAAAATACTCTACCCATATTTTGAGTGACGATGGAGGTACTCACCCTGAAATAAGTCATTGTGAATGCATTCCCATCAACAATACCAAGCCGAAAGAAGGTCCTCCGTTTACTACGGTCCACCCTAAAGGTAATTCCATTAGAATACACAATATAATTCCTCTCTACATCTAAACACTAATCCATTATGGTAGTACTCACCATTATAGAACCGAATATGAATGAAATCCCCACAATAAATGTTTATCCCGATGAGAAGGTCCCCCCCTCATCAGGTCAAATGAAAGAAAACCCTCATATGCTGAGGCACTTGAAAAAATGGAGTGCAACATGCTGGATACTCTCTCCTGGACATGTGATATCTTTTGTCAAATGGTGGGTGGACTAAGGCCATGCTCATCTTCTGAGCCACCCTTATACAATAGAAATGCCAATGAGACTCAAGCTAACCCTACTACTTGGAAAAAAGTCATTAAAGGGTAGTCAAACAAGGAGGATCAAGAATAAAAGTCCATGGAATAACAACAACATGATATGTTTTTTGTGAGAGGACAACTAGATAGGGATGATATACAAGTGATGTATTAGACGATGACCACTTCTCAGTTTAATATACCAAGAATTTTGTCAGAATATTTTATGCATAACATTTTCCTCAATATCATCACTACTCTCCTCCACCTAAAAGAAAACATTATGCCCTATGAAGGGTACACAGACCATGTTAATCTCATGGGAGAGCATCACCATCAAATAAACCTAGACTCCCTTCCATTTTCATGGTGCCCATATTCAGAAATGTTAAAGAAAGACCTTGGTCTACCCTTCCTACATGTGTTGTGAATGTTGCCATGGTTTATCAACAACGTTCCATGTGGTGTTCATATTTGGGGATGGGGAGAACATGGAGCTCTACAATTATCCCCATATCCTTCCCAATAGATCCCACTGAATGTGACATCCTATAATGTCATCTTCCCAATACAGTAGCCAAATGAAGTCCCTATTTAGGGAAGGTGGTCCTAATGGGAGAAAGACATCGAGATAATCTTGAACTTGGCCACCAAGAACATCCATCTAGCCGCATGTCTAAGACAAGCCAATAAATTTGCACTAATCATGTCTTTTAAAGTAATTAATACACATGTTGCCCCGACACCATATCCTGCTCACACTCGGAGGGGAATTCATCATATAAAGAAGTTCAAAATAGTATCAGTAGCCACCAAAATACATAACCATCCCCGACTCATAGGGTGGGTGGAATTTTTAACAAAACAATCCCCCATATGGCTAGAAAATATAGGCTGATGCACGTAATTAGAGGAAAGGGGGAAACCCCATCCTGTAGGGCTAGGGTAATTTTTACCTTGAATTCCTACACATCAGACATATATTTTGTTCTATATATAGAGAAAGCTGGATAAAGGGGTCACATATTCCATCCCATCCTGTGACTCACAACCCCAGGAATAGAGGCCTACTATAATGTCATATCAGGGCTCCCTTCAAGTCACTCTTCTCCAATAAACCTGAAGAGTGTTACTTAATGGATGGAGGAGATCCAAAAAATGACGTTGGATGACCTCCGATTATTCGTCGCCTATTACGTCACCCCCAATGGGGTATGCATTAGTGAACATTGTGGACATCATCCCCATTAACCTTATCGAAAATAATAAAAATTAATTAGGAAATATGGGAAGAGGGTTCCCTCCTATAGACAGTTCACACTGAGCCTAAAGGTGTACACACCTGAAACCATAGGGTTGACATAAAATTGGGTGCCCCTCAGTTAATTTTCCACAACCTCTAGTGAGAATCTCCAATGAGGGGAATCTTAAGATCATGGTCTATACCCACATCCTCCTCTCCATAAAGCTGAGTCACCCACGCTTGAAGAGAGATTTGCTCAACTTTAGGATGAAATGAAATTATTAATTCAAATCAATGTGGAGCTACTCCAAGAAAGTCATCAAACTTGGTAAATTCACCCGAAAGAGTGTCAACATACACAGCCAGTAGATGTCTCTCTACCCTATAGGCTCATCCTGTTAAATGAATCAAGGTTGGAAAGATCATTCAAGGCAGTTCTCGGACCATCAGTCTAACTAATCCCAAGCCTGGAATGATATCAATATTTCCATCCATTGGGTAAGAAACCTGAATAGATTCAAGAGAATCCATAGAGGATTCCCTTGGCTAGGTATTTGCCTCAAGATCTAGTATCACTGACACACACAATCTTTCCCCTGCTACAACTGCTCATCCTCATATCCAAATAGAACATGCATAAGGGATTCCTAAATACCATTGAGTTATTGAAAACTTGAATTGAAGAAATGGAATGATGGAACACTCCAATAAAAATATAATTAAAACCTTACCTCTGCTGGGTGAGCAACATCTTGTCTCCATAAAATTTCAAGAATCATGTATTCCAATTCTTCAATAACTCAAGGGACCTATAGAAGCATCTAATGCACTACTCTTCTTTTTTGTGATGCCATGATGGAAACCCAAGGGAAAACCATAAGTAGTGAAGCTCATGTGATTCATGTGAAATATTCAAGGTTCAACCATAGTGTGATATACCGGTATACTATATAATTCAATAATAGGTTGGGAAAACCTCTGATGATAGTTTCTCTAACATTTCCATTTAAAATTTCCAAAAAAAATAGTTAGTGATATCAGGAATTGAAAATATTGAGAGAAGGAGATAGTCTCATACTTCATCATTAGTAGGAATGGTCTGACCTACTCATTGAACTGGCCACTCCTCTAAGATGAGATGATGTCCATATCCATAAATAATCTCCATAATGAGCTGTAAACACCACTCCTTCATGTGATGTATACAATTTGGTTCTGGTACATCTCAACCATCACTCAAGGGATATAAGATTCCTTTCAATAGATAATCTCAAATACTAAGAATCCCTAGCAGTCCCTATAAAATTATCAGTGAGAGAAAAAGTGGCTTTTTCACTTTTAAGCCACCCCCTGCACGAGCTCTAACACCAGGGCCCCCACCAAATTGTCTAGGGCTCTCTAAATATTTGAAGCCTCCCCCATCCATTCAAGACAGGCGGAGGGGTCCCAAATGAAATAAATACAAGGAACGTGGAAATAAATTCCACTCATCCCAAGTGGATCATGTATGTTTTTAATTCATAGCCTTTGTGAATTGCTACTTATTTTGAATTCTGGAGATAAAGAGTGATGATCAAGTAGGTATTGATGATGGACCAGATTACTATCCCTTCCATCAGATAAGGGGACACAACATCTAGTTTTGTTTTTTGTTTAAAGACCTCCTATAAAAGATGATAGATTCTAGACAAGTCAAACTGGTACCACTACCAGTACAGGTGGCATATATTTCCACCACTGATCCAGACGAAGAAGGGTAGTGGAAATTTTTTTTAACAAAAAGGTCAATTTTTTTGATATTTCATGGACTCAGAAAAAGAGTCAACTGAGCTCATTTAATACTCCAGTAACAATTGATACAACCAACCATTCCACCACATGCTCCTGATGCAACACAATAAACATTCTAGGACCCAAAATATTCTAAAGGCCGACCACCAAAAAATTAGTCCAATATGAAGGGGAGAAAGAATGTGAATGAAGATGAAAAGTGCACTAAATCCAATGTTGTCTTTAACACTCTTAGATTTTATGCCAAAAAATATGAAGATATTGGCACCACCCAAACAAATGGAATAATGGGAACTAACCCACCAAATGTCACCACAAATGTCAAATGATATGGTAAAGTCCCCATTAGAAGAGAAGATTATTTTTGACTCCGTCTGTGTCATACACATGATAGATACCTTCTCAGACAATTAATAGGACTATTAACCTGAATTCCCCACACCCAGTTGGGGGGTCAGAGGAAGAAACTATAAAATTTGCGAATATCAACAGAGACATAGCCATAGAAGAAACCAAGATTATGACTACACACTCACTCAAATCCTCAGTGTTGCAGAAACCCATGGAATAACCCTATAGTAGTTCCAATAGGGACTTGGAAATTTTTCTACCCCTGAGGGAAGACATAAGTATCAAATACTTCTAATATATCCATCAATGTAAGAATAAAATACAAATTTAGTTTGATAGGAGATCATACCTACCCATCTCAATCCACAATGGATGGAAGCTCCTTCATCTCCAACCCCAGGGCTGACCCGTCTTCATAAAATGATAAATCCCCTAAAGTGCCTATGAAATAAAATCCCCAAGATATGTAGTGTTTTCCTTTAGATAAAAATATGACACTCTAAAACAAATAACTTTAGTACTAGCTATTCTTTAAATCATGTATGCACTGAATCTGTCATCATATCTCAGGGAAGCACTCATCAAATAATTATTGTGTCCCCAAGAGTTTGAATCCAACATAGCCACCCTTGAAGTCTACTAAAAAGATAAAAATCATGAATAATGCCATAGATTTATCTCCATCATGGATTATGATGACGACACAACCATTAAAGGAAACAAAAAACCCTTATATGTGTCCAAAATAATAAATGGTGTCGATATCTGAATGCTCTTCATTGACAATGGATCTGGAGATAAATCCTCCCACTTTGGGCACCTATTCGGTTGGTATGCAATGAGGGTGATCTGACACCCGACAACATGACTCTGTTGGGATAATATAAAAGTGTTGATAACATATTATCCAAATCAATATTTAAACCAATCTCAGTTCCCTCATCGCTCACTCGTAACTTATGGTGATCATAAATAATAAGGAATTAAACACCCTTCTAGGTATTCCCTGACTGCATAAACACATAGAAATTCACTCCTCGTACCATTAGTTCTAGAAATATAGAATCAATGGACAGAATGGGACACTACACACCAATAAGGATCCATTTCAATTCTATTAATCATGCTATATTGATACATGGTTTTATGAACCAAAGGGGAAACAACCCTTAGCTGAAGGAATTGATTGGGTCACCTCCCCAAATAGGCTATAAATGTTTTCCACAATCCCCTCAAGAGGATTAGGGAGTAATAGGTACTTCAATTCAATAAAATTGAAGGCACAAGTCCAAATTTGGATTTATATTCAGCATCCCTCTTGATTTCTATTATTGCTACTGAGCCAGATAATGTTAAAAGGATCATTGAATCTCGAGATATTAGGGAAGGCTCAGGTAAAAAATCCACTAAAACATCATCAAAACCTTGAGAAATACCTACCTCACCCACTAAGGTAGGAGGAATTATATCGTCACTCAAATAATATAATGAAACTCTTTTACCCCTCATTGTGTCTTCTCTAGAGAAACCTCCCCCGATGGATGACATAGAAGAGGTATATTCGCTTCCCAGACACCAAAAATATTACTCTTCCCTAAAAAATAGAAATATCATCTCATGAATTTCCCCCTATATAAGATGAAGCGGAAGACGGTGAGGATGTTGAGGATGAGGAAGAAGAGAACTTGAGGGCTACCCCACCAATATTCAGGGAAGGAGTCTACCACCCTTGATGAAATCAATGAAATCAACATGGGTATAGAAGAAGACCTGTAAGACACACTTGTAAGTGCTCCCATGCCTTTCGAAGAGAAAAAGATATACACCACTTTACAAAATAACAATCAAGACATTTTTCCTGGAACTATACAAAAATGCTAGGTCTCCATCCTGATGTTCCCACTCACCACTTGGGCCTACCAAAAGATCATTGTGGCAACAAGAAAGCTTCTAAAAGGACACACCCAACCCATGCTGCCAAAATAGAGGGTGAAGTTGAAAAGATCATTAGAGAAAAATTCATTCAGGAGGACTAATATCCCATCTGGATAAAAAAAACTTCCACATAAAAAATAAGAATGAAAAAATTAGGGTATGATTCAATTTCAAGGACCTCAACTAGAACTGCCCAAAATATGATTTCCCAGTTTCGATTATAGAATTGTTGATCGATGAAACTGCTGTGTACAAGGCTCGCTCTTTCATAGATGGTTATTCATGTTATAATCAAATATGTATGGCCTATAAAGATGAAGAATCCACCGCATTCAAATCCCCTAAGGGAGTATTTTGGTATAAGGTAACGCCATTTGGTTTGAATAATGTTGGGGATTGATTGGTATGTAGTATGATATTCTACTCTATACCAATATTAGGATCTCCATAGTACTGGATATGCATAATATACAAGAGGGGGTAAATTGTATACTTTAAAATTTTCTTAAGGAAATTTTGTATAAACAAAAATCACAGCACCTCTAATAAGAAATCACCTTCTTAGAGAAATATAAGGTTCCTAAGTCTAAAGTTTAAGAAACATTTCATACAAAGTGATTCTACCACAAGGAGTATAGAATCTCTTACAATAAATTATACTAGTGAGAAAGTTTATACAAAACAACAAACATCCTAACTTTTATAAAGAATAAAAAATATACAATCATCTTTTAACCCAAAGAGGAGGGTATCCAACAACCTTGAATAAAGGTACCTTGTTTTACACTTACAAGAAAGTTTTTCATAGCCAAACCTGGGTAATCCCTCAATCCTAATATTGGTATTTGTCTTTCTATCCCCCCCCCATCCCACAATTTGTAAGGAAATTGGCACCTTTGACTTCAAAACCTGAAGTTGCTGATTTTAAGGGAATCACACCATTTCATGAAGCAATTCTACAAGTAGAAAAGTTTGAACAAGCCATTCAAACTTTCTACAAGAAGCCTGAGAGTTTATAAGAGCCTCTCACTCTAGAGAAAATCACTTTTTGAGAGTTGAAATCCAAAACGATAACATGTGAACCTATGTGAATCTCATCTTCTTAGGATCTATTTATAGGTTTCAAAATCTACCGGTCGGTTCCACTCCAACAGTCATATTTCCTTAAATCTCAGAGGAACCTGGACACATGGAAAAAATAAAATGGTTAGATTATAATAGAAACAACGACATTGTTTTATATAACTAACCATGAATATAAATATCTTACACCTTACATGTAAGGAACTTGGAATCTGATAAAATTGAAATGATATGAATGAAATTATAAGGTTCGGAATTCTAAGGAAATAATTATTTGAATAATAAATTCCGGAATTATAAATTTTGGAAGGTATTATCAACAAATAAGTACGAGAAAATAATAAAGAAATATTTTATGAAAACTTGGTTTTACATAATCCGGTACTGGTATCATGATTTACAGAATGAAAAAATATAACCGGTATCAGATTATAGAAGATAGTGTATAATGAAATTCTCAGTACCGGTTTCTTATTATCTCGTATTGGTTTCATAAGAAATAGTATCACTGTCTCTAACATAAACAGTACTAAGAAAATATTCTTTATAAATGAGGAATGGAAATTTCGGTTAATAAAATTTCAGCTTTTAAAACATCGGTATTTAAATATGTATGAAAATAAAATTTTCGGTATATAAAATAATGGTATAAGAAGTTTGGTATTGAAAAAAAATGGTATGAGATTTTTAGTATGATAAAATCTATAAGGAAAATTTAGTATAAGAAAAATATGAAAACTATATTTTTGGTATGATATGATATCAGTATTGATGAAATAGTATAATAAAAAACATTGTAATAGGATTCCGGTATGGAATAAAAAAATATAGGGATTTCGGTATTGGGATTTCCAGTATAGGTATGAAAAATATGTCTTAAGGAACTTTAGTACTGATAACCAGGAAGTCAGAGTTTAAGTTCTTTAGAAAACTGAAATACTAGAAATCTAAGTATAAGGAAAATATGATACCAGATTTCATTCTAAATGGAAATTCGTATCGCTGTGAAAACAGAGAATGGGAAACGATGTCTTAAGGAATTCTGGTATAGTATAACTAGGAACCAAATTTGATAACCTTATGAGATTTTCCAGTATAAAAAAAAATATTTCTAAAAACCTTAATAAAAATGTATTTAACTCAAAAGTCTAAGGAAATTTTGGTTATAAGGAAATTTACGTAAGTGAAAGGAAATATATTGAAGAGTAAAAAAAATATTTATGAAGAAGGTTTTTGTGATTTTCTAAATAAAAGATTATGAAATAGAGAGGTATTATAGACCTAACAATATCCCCCTTTTTGGAAAGCACAAACAACGTCAGAAAAATTTGACAATGGAAAAAAATGCTTAGAGTTAGAAATACTAAGCTCTCACTTAAGTGTATAACTTAGGGTAAATTATTCTTCCCTTATGTAGAAGTTCATAAAGTACAGAAATCTCCCACTCAGATATATATTCTTCTATTTAGAGATACCCCCCTTAGATATAGAAATTTTCTTTATAGATGAGTTTTAGAAGATTTATTTTTCATTAGATTTTACCCTAAGGAAATTTTCCATTATAAATTTTTCTTCCTTTAACTTCTCATTTTGATAAAATTATCCCCCTTTGTGACATTCAAAAATGAATGGAGAGGGACCTATAAGGTTAGAATGAAATATACATGAGACAAAATATATAAAATATTTGCAAGGAATTTTTCATTAAGTTTCAAATTAAAGAAAATACAAAAAAAATTCATCATGGGAAAAAATGTATCAACCCTCCTTCTTTTCTAAAAGAAGACTTTTCACTAAGGACATAATTTTTTTCACCTCCTTGTGATCTTCTTGAAGCTTCATTATCAAGGCATCTTTCTCATCTACCTTCTTCTCCAAATCCTGGATATGGAATTCTTGGGGCCAATTCTTATCTCCAAGAACATTGATCACTTCCCCTTGTGAATGTGATTTCTTCACAAGACCAGTAGATATTCCTTTCTGATAATTGACAACTTCAGCTACAGTATTCATTAGATCAAGATGATTTTTCTTTCGTTTTTCCTTGTGGCTAACTCACATGAAAATTTCTCAAAAAAAGTAGTCGGGACTTTGGTCAGATCATTTGATACATCATTGAAAGCTCTCTTTGTCGATTCTATGAAGTTTGAGAAATGTAGTGATTTATCTGATAATGTTCGGGTCTATCTAATAACTTTCTGACATGAAATTTTTTGAGATTTGTAATCAATAAGAATATTATTATGATCAGATTCACCTTTCACCACCATGTCCATCATCATTGATGTTGAATCCATATTTTGGTTTAAGGTTTCTTGCATCATTTGGCTCTGGGAATCAATGTTAGCAAGTACAGGAATGGTACTTACTAATTTCCTTAATTAATTTTTTACAAAGTCATCACCCATAGATGAAGAGGACTCAGAGTCAGATTATTCTTTAGTGACCTTCGAAACAAAGGATTCCATATTCTCAAGATCTTGAGGAGAGACGGTATCAGAAGGGAAAACCATAATGGCCTTCCCTTTATCAACTCTCAGCACATCAGAGTGTTTGGAACTCTGAGGGGATTCCTCATTTTCTATGGCCTTATGATCTTCAGAACCTCCTTGAATCTCTTCTTCTTCTTTATCTTCTTCACTTCTAGTATCACTATTTCCAGATTCATGTATTTCATCTTCATCTTTGGTTACATCAATCTCTTCATCTACCTCTTCTACTTCTTCAACATCGGTCTCAACTTCTTCTTCTTCTGCTTCCTCGTTAGAAACTCCCGGGGTTGCGACATAATCATCAACTTGTCTAATCATAATTTTATTCTTCTTGAATGATCTCATCCTCTTCCTGTACTTCTACTTGTGGTTCTAGAATAGGTTCTGATATCACTATAGATTTGTTCGCCTTCTTATGTTTTGGAGTGACTTCTGGTACTGGTAACTTCTCAGAGGAATTTTCTACTTCCTTCGGCAAGGATTGTATAATCTCTAACTCAGTTATCTTTCTTTTCTACTTCTTCTCCTTAGTTTCATTCTCTAACACATTAGCAGTTTGAATCTTCAAATCCTTTTCCTTTTTCGGATTCATCCCAAAGGTTAGATCCCATTCTTTCTTGGATTTAGCTAACTTCCTCCATCCAGTTACAATATCATCATAGTAAGCCTTCAGTTTCCTTATAACTTGTGGAGCTGAAGCCAGAGCTACTGAGATAGGATCTACATGAGAGACCTCATCCAACTTTTTCTTCTTCTGAGCACTATTTGAAGATTCCAGTAATGACTTTTTCTATACCGCTTTGGATGATTCCGGAATAGCTTCCTTCAATACTGGATTCTGAACTTCCGGCATCATGACTTCTTCAAAAATCTTAGAGCCTTGATTATAAGAAAATATCATTCTATTAATTTTATCTTTACTTAGAAACATAATCTTATAAGACTTCAAAGTGGGATTGCATTCAATTTTCATTCCGGCTAAGACAATAAAATATATCCTTGAGATAGTGGCAGGGTACATCAGGATTTGGGATTTGATGGTACCAGATTTTATAGAATTAATCATATGAAATATATACATAACAAAATTAACCTTCCTGAGGTTGATGAGAAAGTCTAACAAGAGATTGTTGCACATCTTTAAGGAATCCTTATCCCCTTTTCTTGGGATAAAGAAACCCTGCATCCATAATACCACCAACCTATGGTCCACTGATACGTGTGCAATCTTCTAAGTCTTAACTCAACTGATGTCAAGACTTTCTAAAGAACGGTTCTCCTTGAAAGAACCTTACTTATCCGGAATTTTGTAAGAAACTATGAGGGCATCTTCTTCATAGTAAATATTTATGTTGTTGGCCACCTTTTGGCATGAAATGGTGTAAGACTTTTCATAGGCCTTAAACCTGAAATACTCATTGTCGTCCCTCTCAATGAAATTGACAGAGTCATAAAATTGTATGACTAGCTCCAGATATATAGGATCTTGAGACTTATCCGTTACTATACAAATACTCTCCCAATGATTACATTTGATAATACGAGAGATGAGGGAATCATACTGATTTTGAAAGTATGAACATACAAGTCTCGTGAAATATCATCTTGTCTTTATTCTCCATGACTGCTATCTGGTCAAAAATTCCTGACATTCCGATCTGTAAGAAATTTCTGAAGAAATTTGGAATGACAAACTCTAAAGTAGCAGAATTTCAACTTGAATTATTAAAGAACTGGTGGGGTCCTCATGAAGTGGGGTAGACCTTATATAGACAAACTACGACATTTCAACTTCCATAAGGAAATAAAACAGCTAAGATTTATCCAATATGATCTAATGGTTGAAGATGGTTGAAAAGATATACCCATACCGAAATTTTGATGTTTTAGAAAAATAAAATTCGGATTCTAAGAAAATATGAATCCGAAGAAATATTTCTTAAAAGAAATAAATACTAACAAATATAACTGTAAGAAAATAACTAGGGGGTAAGAAAATTTACCACTAAGGAATATTTAATGAAATTATCAGTATCGAAGAAAAAATTTCTTCGGGTTAGAAAAACGAGACACCATAAATTTGACTCTGAGAATTTCAACTCCAGAAATATGGATTCTGATAATTTCGATTCTGTGATTTTAAAAATAGACCGAAAAAAATTACCTTAAAGTTGATATAACTTAAGGAAAAATTTACTTAAGGTTAAATTTCCTTAAATAAAAAAATTTCTTAAAATTTCAAAACAGAAATATTTTTGGAACTAATAAATTTCTGGTCTATTGAAAAAACAAATACTGGAAAAATCACAATTCCAAAACTCATTGATTCTAGAAAAATAAAATTTTTATGGAAAACATAATTTTTTAAAATTTTCAAACATATGTACTCCCCCTGAATTTAGGATTAATTTAATGTTAGGATATGGTTAAACATGAAGTAGATATGAATGATTATCTTACAAATATCATTCCTAGATTCTGTTTAATGTATTCAAATCTATCAGATGGTAACGATTTGTTAAATATATCAGCAAGTTGTTCTTGTGTTCCTATGAATTGAAGAATAATATATCCTTTGAGTGTGTGATCCCTAAGAAAGTGATGCCTAATATCTATGTGCTTAGCAGGGGAGTGATGTGTTGTGTTTTTACTTACGGCTATGGAACTAGTGTTATCCCCCCAAATTTGAGTTTTGGTAAAACTCATGCCATAATCTGTGAGTGTCTGTTGCATCCAAAACACTTGAGCACAAAAACTTCCAACTGCTACATATTCTGCTTTAGTAGTGGAAAGTTCTACATAATGTTGTTTCTTACAAGACCAAGAAACTAAGGAATCTCCTAGGAAATGAAAATCTCTGGATTCCCTCTTTCTATCCATTTTAAAACCAGAAAAATCAGCATCCGAAATGCTTTTTAGTTCAAAAACATTTCTAGAAGAATAAAAAGTCCTTAATCCAAGGTTCCTTTTATGTACCTGAAAATTTTTTTCACAGCCTTAAGATGGGATTCCATAGGAATTGCTTGATTTCTTGCACATAAGCAAACAGAAAACATTATGTTGGGTCGACTTGGTGTTAAGTAAAGTAATCTTCTTATCAATCCTATGTAAGATGATTAATCCATAGGTTTCCCTGCTTCATCAATATCAAGAGTATTATAAGTTCCGATAGGAGTACTTATACTCTTAGTGTTATCATTCCCAAACTTTTTAAGAATATCTTTGATGTACTTATATTGATATATATAAGTTCCTACTGGTTTTGAGAAATTTGAAAACCTAGAAAGAATGTTATCTCCCCCATCATACTCATCTCAAACTCAAACTTCATAAGATCTTCAAAGGAATCTGTTAAGGATTGTTGAGTTGATCCGAATATAATGTTGTCAACATATATTTTTACAATTAAAATTCCATTATTATCTTTCATTATAAAATGTTTTGGATCTGCGGTTTCTATAAAAGAGTTTTTTTGATGTAACAATCTTATAATTCTATCATACCAAGATCTAGGGTCTTATTTAAGGCCATATAAAGCTTTGGTAAATTTATATACATGATTAGGATGTTTCACATCTTCAAAACCAATAGTTTGGTCTACATAGACTTCTTCTTATACATATCCATTATGGAAATCACACTTCACATCCATTTGATAAAGATTAAAATTATAGAATGTTGCAAATGCTAGAACAATTCGGATAGATTCATGTCTTGATACCGAAGCTTAGGTTTCTTCATAGTCTGTGCATTCTTTTTTGTTATAACCTTTAGCAACTAATCTTGCTTTATTTCTAAAAATAATCCAATTTTCATCTCATGTATTTCTAAAGAACCATTTTACACCAATAACAGATGTATCCTTAGGTCTCTCAACCAAGGTCCGGACTTGATTCCTTACAAACTCATTAAGTTCATCTTGCATAGCCTTTATCCAATCTTCATCACCTAAGGATTCCTTAGAAGTCTTTGGCTCAAATTGGGAAATAAGAGCAACATGTTCAATTTCATTCCTTAAGGAACTTCTAGTCCTTATCGGTTGATTGAAATCTCCTATGATATTATCAGTATGATGATTTCTAAGTAACAACTAATTAGGGTTTTGTAAAACATGATCATCAATATAAGGTAGAAAATCATCAGGGGTAAATGTTGTAGGAATATTTTCATGAAAATTTTCCTTAGAAAAATCTTCAACTATAGGTTGTTGATCATTTTTAGAAAATATATCTGGAAAATTTAAATCAGGTTGTTTGAAAACAAAAGGATCGATTTCATCAAATTTAACATGTACTATTTTCTCCACAGTACAAGTGTTTTATTAGAAACACTATAATCCTTGGAGTTAGAGGAATAGCCTAAGAAAATTCATTCATCGTATTTTGGTGAAATTTTTTGTAAGTTATCCTTATTATTAAGGATAAAAACTTTACAACCAAAAACCTTGAATTAAGAAACTTTTGGTTTTCGACCTGTCCATAGCTCATAATAAGTTTTATTAAGAAAATGTTTTATCAAAAATCTATTTATAGTATAATAGGCAGTACTTACAGATTCATCTCAAAAGTGTTTTTCTTTAGAATATTCACTCAACAGGGTTCTAGTTATCTTTTGAAGGATTTGGTTCCTTCTTTCAACAACACCATTTTGTTGATGAGTTCTAGGATCTGAGAAATTGTGATTAATACTTTTATTACTAAAAAATGTTTCAAAATATGAATTTACAAACTCACCACCATGATCACTATGAATAATTATCAAAGGTAGGTTTTTTTCATTTTTTTACTTGAGCTTGAAATGTTCTAAAATAAGAAATGTCTTCATATTTTCTTGTTTGAAAATAGACCCAAGTATATCCAGTATAGTCATCAACCAGAAAAATACATAATATTTTCCTCCAATACATCCAGTTTGTGTAGGACCAAATAAATACATATGCACTAACTGTAGGGCATTAGATGTTTAAACTTCACTAATAGATTTAAATCTAGATTTATGTTTCTTTAAAAACTAACAAGGGTAACAATCTTTTGAAGAATCAAAACTTAGAGCCAGTAGATCCTTAACTAATCCTTTATTTGAGAGATTACTGAGGTTGTTAAGGTTGTAGTGTCCTAAACTTCTATGTTAAATCCATTATTGATCTTCAATTTCACTTAAGTAAGGAAGATCTTGACTTCTTATGCATTATATGTTCAAAGTGTAGACATTCTCATGCCTATTGGAAATAAGAATATATTCATCCTTGGAATTTTGAACTAAACACTTATCATTCCTAAAATTCACAAGGTAACCTTCATCACATAATTTACTTATGCTTATAATGTTGTGATTAAAACCATTAACAAATAAAAAATTAGAAATTAAAACTTTTCCAAGAAGAATGATATTACCTATACCGACAACCTCTTTTTGAGAATTATCCCCAAAGGTTACTTTTCAACATTTTGTTTTCACAATCATATGGAAATAACTTTTGTTATCATTCATATTAAGGGAACATATTCTATCCATATACCAGATATTGTTGGTACATTCATCATTTTTCCATAAAAACAAGTTTTAGATCTTCGGAATCCAAACTTGTTTGGATCAGGCGTTAGACAATAAAATTTTAGGAACCCACATTTGATTGGAAAAATAAGTTGTGTGTAATCCTAGAGATTGAATTTTGTTTCTGGAATAGGTTTTCCTCCAATTTCCTCCCCTATGAAATTTCATAAAAATGGGGGCTTTATATGGAATAAAATAGTTATTTTTGAAAATTGGTTTTCTATGAGTATAACCTACTCCATAAGTATTTCTGTGAGGTCTAATTTGGGAATAAATTTTGTCAAGATTTTCTATACCAGAAGTAATGTTGGGAAGATGATTCTTAAGGTAATATATTTCGGATTTTAGTCTTATGAATAAATTCCTATCCTCAAGAATTATTTCCTTAGAGTTTTATTTTTCCTCAAAAACATTTATTTTTGAAATAGCATTATTAAGATCTTTAGGAAGTTTTTCCTTTTCAGAATTTACTTCCTTAAGGTCTTTAGAAATTTTTTCTAGGAACTCATCCTTTTTTTCAAGACCTATAGTGAGATTTGAAATCTCTTTTGTAAGAACTTCTTCTCTAGTATTTTCTTGGTCTAGTTTCTTAGAAAATTTATAATTTTTTGCTTCTAACAACTTGGAAAATCTAGATACTTCTTCATATGAAGGTATTTATTCATTATCTGAAGATGAAGTTTCTTCATCAGAAGTAATATCATCTGGATAATATTTCTTATCAGGAGATAAATTTATTAAAGCCTCGGTAGTACGTACCTTGTCTATAAGACTAGTATTTGGGAAAGAAGTAGTAGAAATGAATCTAATATTATTCTGTGATGATGATTCATATTCAAAAGATTCACTTTTAGAAGAGTCTCCACAACTAGAACTCCAAGTGTCATTTTCTTTAAGAATTTTCTTGTTCCTAGAACGACAGAACTTCTTATTGTTTCTCTCTGAATTTCTTTCCTTCTTATCCATCTTTTTCAAAAGAGGGCAATCTGGTCTGATAAGACCTGTTCTTATGCATTCGTAGAAAGTAACTTCCCCATATTTTTTCTTTTTAGTCTCTCTTTTTAAACTTATTTTGAATGTTCTTCTGAGATACTATCTTGTTCATTCCCCGGGAATGATTAGCTAACTCATTCTCAGATTTTTCTGTATCACTAGATTTTGACTGAATAGTAACTTTCTTTGACTTTGATCGAGTAACTCCTTCTTTAGTTTTTGGATTTCGTATGGTTAGAAGTTGTTGTGAATGAAAAACATCCATTTCCATTATTTTTCATAACATTATCTGCATCTCTGTTTATTCTAGTCTCGTATGGAAGAAGATTTCCAAAAATATCATCTAAGGAAATCTGGGTGACTTTCCTGTTCTCATCAATTACTGTCCTCTTAGATTCCCATTCATTAGAAATGATGTCTATGATATTTTCAACAAGTATTTCATCATCAAGACCTTTTTCTCCCATAGAATCTAAGCTATTCACAATGGTCATGAACCTTTGCTGAAATTTTCATATGGGTTATCCATAAGAAAAGATAAAGCCATGACATTCAGCACTCAACATAGCTCTTCTTGTCTCTATAAAATTAGAAGTTCCAAAATGTGTAACTTCTAATTACTTCAAGATACTATTTGCAGCTTCACATGAGGATATATGACTATAGTTGTTCCTAGTCATGGAACCTAGCAATGTATTTCTATCTCTAAAATTAGCTTGATATTCTGCTTTCTCCTGATTAGTAAAAGTTCTCAATTCCTTATATGGAATCTTATAATCTCCTGTCAGCATTAGGTATTTATCGACTCTAGTATTAATAATGAAATTTTTCATCCTATATCTCCAGTACTCGAAATCATTTTCATCAAAAATAGTAGGTCTGGTATGATTTAAATTTTCCAACGAACCAATATGCATGGATCCTGTCATAGAAAAAAATACATTTCTTCGACAAAAAGGTAAGTAGTAGTGCTTGAAGAAAATATAATGTTGTTAAGGAAAACATTAATAAAATTTTAAATTCTATGAAAAATAAGAACTAGAGTATCTCTAAGAAAAATATGAGTCCAGACATGTGAATCTGAAATTATGATTCCGGAAATATGAAGAAGAATAAGATTTCTCTTCTTAATATAATCATGAGATTAATTCAGATTGAAACAACACTATGAAACAAATTAATAAATTGGTTCAGATTATGAGGTAACCTTCCTCTGATACCAATTGATAGATTTGTATAGAGAATGATATTATACTCTATACCAATATTAGGATCACAATAGTGTTCAATATGCACAATATACAAGAGGGGGTGAATTGTATATTTTAAATTTTTCATAAGAAAATTTTTATAAACAAAAATCACAACACCTCTAATAAGAATTCACCTTCTTAGAGAAATATAAAGTTCTTAAGTCTAAATCTTACGAAACTTTTCTTTCATAGAGATTCTACCACAAGGTGTATAAAATCTCTTACAATCTGAGATACAAGTTAGAAAGTTTATACAAAAAGAAAACTTCATAACTTTTACAAAGCAGTGGAAATATTCAATATTCTTTTAACCCAAAGAGGAGGGTATCTAACAAACTTTAGTAAATTTCCCTTGTTTTATACTTACAAGAAATTATGTCTTAGGAAATCTCGGGTAAACCATCAATCCTATGATCGGTATCTGTCTTGTTATCCCAACATGCCCTAGAGTTGTAAGGAAATCGGAACCTCTGACTTCACAACCTGAAGTCTCTGATTTTAAGGAAATCGCACCTCTGCATGAAGCAATTATGCACGAATCTAAGTTTGAACAAGTAATTCAAACATTCTGTACAAATCCTGAGAGTTTATAAGAGCCTCTCACTCTAGAGAAATTAACTTTTCAGGAGAATAACTCCAATATAAAAACATGTGAACTTGTGAGGATCTCATCATCTGAAGTCCTCTTTATAGCATTCAAAATCTACTAGTCAGTTCCACTTCAGTGGTTATATTTTCATAAATCTTGGAGGAACCTGAACACATGGAAAACAAACAATGGTTAGTTTATAATAGAAACAATGAGATCGTTTTATATAACTAACCATGAATATAAATATCTTACACCTTAAATGTAAGGAACTTGGAATTCGATAAAATTGAAATGATATGAAAGAAATTACAAGGTTTGGAATTATAAGGAAATAAATATTTGAATAATAAATTTTGGAATAATAAATTTCGTAATGGATTTTACTAAAATAGGTACGAGTAAAGTATATGGAAATATTTTATGAAAAATCGGTTTTACAGAATCTGGTATCGGTATCATGATTTACGACATGACAGAATATAACCGGTATCAGATTATAAAAGACAGTGTATAAGGAAATTCTCGGTACTGATTTCTTATTCTCCAGTATATGTATCATAAGAAATGGTATCAATCTCTTTAACATAAACAGTATTGAGAAACTATTCTTTATAAATGCGGAATGGAAATTTACGGTATAAAAATTTCGGCTTTGAAAACATCGATATTTAATGATGTATGAAAATAAAATTTTCGGTTTAGAAAATCTTGGTATAAGAAATTTGGTATTGAAAAAATGGTACAAGATTTTTAGTATGATAAAATATATAATGAAAAAATTATTATAAGAAAAATATAAAAACTATATTTTCGGTATGATACGAAATCGGTATTGATAAAACAGTATAAGAAAAAATCATAATAGGATTTCCAGTATGACATAAAACGGTATAAGGATTTCAGTATTGGGATTTCTAGTATTGGTATGAAAATTATGTCTTAAGGAACTTTAGTACCGATAAATAGGAATTCAGAGTTTAAGAACTTTAGAAAACTAAAATACTGGAAATCTATGTATAAGGAAAATATGATACAAGATTTCATTCTAGATGGAAATCGATATCGCAGTGAAAACAGGGAACGAGAAATGATGTCTTAAGGAATTCTGCTATGGTATAACTATTTACCAAATTTCAGATCCTTAAGAAATTTTCTGATATGAAAAATATAGATTTCTAAAAACCTTAATAAAAATATATTTATATAACAAGTCTAAGGAAATTATGGTTATAAGGAAATTTATGTAAGTTTAAGGAAATATATTGAAGTGTAAGGAAAATATATTTATGAAGATGGTGTTTGTGATTTTCAAAATAAAAAGCTTAAGGAATGGAGAGGTCTTATAGACCTAATAATTAGAACCACTTACCATCACGTCATGCATCACATTTTCAAACTCTTCCTGAGTAAATTCCTTCAATTCTATGTGGATGATATGGTGGTTATGTCAGGACGGTTCTCAGACCTCCTATCTGATCCTGAATCCATTTTCCAATAATTATGAAATCTTATTTTGAAAATGATCCACCTAAAATGTCTCTTCGATGTCACCTCAGGGAACTTCATCGTCGTTGTTGAATGCCACCATGGCATTGGATGTCACCACCTTACAACCTCATTGAGTTGAGAGGACTCCATGGACACCTAGCTAAAACTCAGCACTTCATAAACAATCTCACATGAAAATGCATTCCCTACACCTGGTCGATGATGAAAGGGTTAAACTATCAATGGACTGATGATTATTAGGAAGAATTCGAAAATCTCAAGAAATATCTCCCGATTATACTGATAATAATTCCTCCTATCAAAGGAAGACCAATCAATATTTATGTAACCACATTGGAGTGTTCCCTAGACACCTTCCTCACATTTAATAATGATGACAGCAGTGAAAATAGTCTCTATTATCTCAGCCAAACCATGATTTTTTTTAACAGAGAATAGGTATTCAAATATTGAGAAGATATTTTTAGCCTTAATATATATGGTTCAAAATCTGAATCATTATCTACAGCACCATGAGGTCTAATTGTTCCCTCATAGAAAATTCCTCAAGTATATTGTAACACCTCAAGCTTCCATGGTATGTTTCCCTTTGAATAATACCAGGGTTAAAAGTAAATAGGGTAATTAATGGTAAAAATGATATTATTATTACCCTAACACATGTCCTAATTATATTGGATAAGTGTAATTATACCAAAAACAACCTTAAGAATAAAATGTGATCCTTTAGGTCCACTTGTATTAGATTAGGAAATTTATTATTATTTTAGTTATAGAAGAGTTAAAAGAGATAAAATCAATGTTTTATAACTAAACCATTTTTAATATAGGGTTATACATAATATAAATTTGAATATAAATATTCATCAGTAATATAAAAATATTTCCTACATAATTTTATTTTATTTATAATTTTTTCTACATTAAATAATTAAATTTATGTATGACACAATGATGATGTAGTAATTACCTTATTAATGAAAGATTAAAGTAATTGATATGATAAATATCCAAAATAAATTTTATTTGGGACTTAATAAATTTCAATAATTTTATAGGTTAACATGACATTTTAGGGTTGATTAAATGAATTTTTTTCGAAGTAATAATTCTGTTTTGAATTTCATAAAAACAAAATACCAAATACTGTCAAAATTGACATAAAAGAGTTTTTTAAACAATATTAAATTATTAATTGATATTCTATTCCTAAAAATATATGGTTCATCCAAGGAGCTTAAATAATATTATAAATGTCATTAATAAACCACTTTAGGTTTTCTTGGATGTTTATTGTATGTTTATTTACCATATAATATAAAAATACAAAGAGACAAGGTAAATGTCAAACTATTTAACTAAGAGTTAAATATAAATGATAAGGTAAATATGATGACCTAAAACTATCTAAAACCTATTGGTTGAGAGGTTTTATACCCATCCCCACATTATACTTTAAATAATTCATTTTGGAGTCATTAGAAAATGAAAATTATTTTGTTATAAAATTATATTTCAAGATTTTCCTAAAGTGACCCTCACCTCCCTTATAAAAGGCCACTTCCCCTTATCTCAAATTAAAACCTTCAAAGCCATTTGTCTTGTCCAAACCCTGACCTAATATACTATAAAATTTCCTCCCTTAATCCTAAAGGCATTCATTTAGTCATAAATCCATCTTAGGGATCCCTTAGATCAAATCTAAAAAAAGAACCTGAAGAAGAGGTAAATATTTCATCACCTCTTTCAAGTTTTTTTCTCCTTCCACTTCCTCTTTCTTTGTTGTTTCCATTCTAAAATAATAACTCCAGTATCTTATATATACTGTGAAGTTATTATAAAAATGGTACAACAATATTTATTATTCTCTCCATCCTATAAATGACAAAGTCACCATACGTGCGTACGTACGCATTACCGTCTCCACGTCGTGGTGTATTTTATTATTCAAACACTTCATCATTTTGATGGTTATAATAATGAGTTTAAATGATTTAAATAATAAATATAACATGATAATGATTCTATATATATGATATACAATCCAATTATATACTAATTTAATATCAAAATAATGATATTGTCGCTCATGCGTACATACAGATTACCGTCTCCACGAACGCGATGAGATTCATTCCCCATCGTATCCATTCAAGACTAATTTTTTTTGATGATTAAAAATAATAATAATGCATAGAGACTTAATATCATTCTGAATATGAATAATATACATCCTATCCATCAAAAACATTACTTATATAACAAATCATATAAAGGAAAACGAATCGGTTAACACCCGAAACAATTATACTACTAAAATATCATTAACAAAGCAATATTGAAAGATCGTATATGATATCAAATTTTTGTATATGGTTATTTTATAATTTAATAACAATTATTTAACCATTATACAGGAGGTTAACCTACCCTCGACCAAGGAAAAGTAGAAGGTAAGTGTTAATTTCACAATCTATTTATTTTCCATGGTTGTTTTTACGTATATATCTACTGGGACCTCTTTATCATCCACATCCATGTTTCTTAAAAATGCATTCCAAAAAAAATTACTATTTACTAGACTATGGGTTAAATTCATTTATACCCTTTTTTGATGTTTTATAAAATGGTTTGAAAGGAATCTTTTATTCGTTTTCCAAACAAGGTACTTTATGAACTTTTCGACAAAATTAAGGTAAGAATGTATTTTTTTAAACATATACAGCAGGTGTGGCAATTTTCTGTTGTTATGACATCATTGAAGCTTCCCATACAAGATTATAATAATTTTTTCAAAATAAAGGTTTTCTTTTATAATTATATTTCTTTTCAATTATTTCAAAATAGAAAGAGGTAATTCTCTAAAAAAATTTGACTTCATCTATGCCAACATCCTTTGATGGATTTTAAGCTTGTTTGAAGTTGAGTTATTATGATACAAAAAAAACCATATTATATTGAAGGTTGTGTGATATGTTTGAATGTGTATCTGTTATTTTTATACCATTCATGGTTTATGGATAAAGTATTGACATTCCGTATGCTAGTTTTAATACCAATGTGTATGTTAAGTTTATACCTTTTCATATGAGGAATGCATGGGACATAGTAAGTGATAGGTGGAGCCCGTTATATCTCCTCGATGCATCTATATGAATCATGAGACAAACTAGTGTCTCGACATAGGTCCTTGACGAAATCTTATTTGTAGTCATGACACAAGTCCTTGACTATGTTGTTTTGAAGTCTGGCATTATGCATTCCATCATTATGAAAGTGGCTATTGATATTGCATGTGATTATTCGACTAGTAGAATATCCATGTAAATAATTAAATGGAATTATTTTATTTTATCTTCTCCATATTATGATGGTATTAATGTTTAAATGGATTTTGTTCTAGTCTTACATTTCCTTAGATGTTTATGCTTATTTATAAAATTTTCTGCTATATTTTTATCCTTATTTAGCATCTGAGCACACCCATTTCTATGTTCTATTTTTCCCAGGATGTGAAGAAGTATATTATGACTAACCTGCAGGGATAGTCTAAGGGATATGATTGTGGCCTATGGAGACTATGTTGTTGTAGTTTTTCATTTTATAATGTAATGTAAAACTTATGAATGTATCTAGTATTTCCAAGGCTACTAAACTGATCGGTCTTTAGGGATTTGAACCCTTATGATCATGACAATGATATTTAATAATGCACCAACTCTGGGCAACTGGGGTCAAGGCATTTCATATATTCTTATAAATATAATTTTAATTGGATTCCTGTCATGGTGGGAGATCATATTGTAATAGTTCAATATATGATTCATATCTCATAAGGCTGTTGAAGGTTAGGAGTTAACATAATTTTTAGAAGAAATCCCCTCAATAGAAGTAACTCCATTGGATGTCGAATTACCTGATGGAGAGGTGTTCTTTTTTCAATAGGATCCCCATATATGGGTAATTCACTTTTATGGTGCCTCCAGAAGCTTGATAGGAAAAGAAATGGAAGACACCGAACTCAACAATGTGGGGCTAGGAATCATTATTTTTTCACCCAAATAAGATGTACTGCCATATTCATTCCTACTATTAGAGGGGTGAACAATCAATGAAGTAGAACACTAGTCCCTTATCACATTCCTCAAACTAGAACTCCATGTGCAAGCTGGACACCTAAAGATAAAAGGTTATTCAGAACTGGTCATCAATTAAGTCAATGGTGATTATGCTATTGATAAAGATAATATTTTCCCTTTTAAGAACATTTTATGTGAATTGAGGGAAGAATTATTGTCAGATCCGACATTGAATTATGTCCCCCTATCAAAAAATGTGCATGCTGATGCCTTGGAAAATGTATCCACAACTCTATCCAACCCTGATCAGAGTGAAACTATCATCAGTATTTTCAATCGATAGATATTCTTACCATTAATTCAGGCCAGTATATAAGAAATTAATGAAATTAGTCACATATCTGAACCATATGGCCCTACCAGTAGTTGGATGACTCCCACTGTGGACTATCTTTAAAAGGGATAACTACCAACAGATAGGGATAGAAGAGAACAAATCAGAAAAGGAGGAGTCAATTTCATATTGTATGATGACACAAACTAGAAAAACTTCCTTTACAAGTGAGTGCTTGATGGAGTCCTTCTCAGTCGCATTAAGGGAGAAGAGACTACTACCACCATGAAAGAACTGCATGGTAGAACATGTGGGGCACACCAATCAGTATCCATACTCTCTCATAAAATTTAATGTCTAGGGTACTATTAGCCACCATAATGTGGGATTATGCTGATTTCTCTAAAAAGAGTGATTCCTACCAAGTAAAATCCAATTTCATCCATCAAGCTGTGGAGTTTCATCACACGTCTAAGTACTCCTGTCCATTCTTCATTTGGATAATGGAAATCATGTGCCCATATCCTCCCCCCATAGACAAACAATTCATGTTTACTCTCACAACAACAAATTTGTTTTCCATATGGATAGAATATGTACCCCTTAATGGAGTTAGAGAAAAAAACTTTTCTAGCTTTGTGAAATCCAATATCATCACAATGTTTTGTGTCCCTCACACAATATTGATGGACAATGACTCCAATTTATGCTATGTTGAATTGGAAAACTCTCCCATGGTTATGGGATAAATGCCAACTGTTCATCCCAATACCATGTAGCTGTTGATGGATAGATAGAAACTTTCAACAGGACATTATCCAACAAACTCCAAAAAATGGTTGACAAGGATAAGAAATCATGTCTGGATAAGCTCCTCCATGATCTTTTGGATTACTGGACTGTAACCCACACCACCACTCAAGCAACCACATACTTGAAAGTAAATAGGACGAAGGTGGTTATATCCATTGAAATTTAATATCCATTGCTCTGCATCATAGTTTGCGATCAACAATCTGTAGATAAGAAATCCCAAAAACATTTTGATGAATTGGAGTGGTTGGATGATAAAAAAATCACACATTGCACCATTTGGAAATCTACCAAAATAGAAATGCACGATCCTTTAATAAAATGGTTTTACTCTGATCTTTTATCAAAGGAGAAATGGCATGGGACCTTAGAACCCTGATGATACTCTTGAAGAAGCCTCTAAAGATGGATCCAAAATGGGAAGGACCATGTGTTATACCAAAATTTTACTCCAATGGAGTATATTACATGATCCAATGGATAGAAAACACACCACATCTCCCCCCAATGAAAGGTTTCTGAAAAAAAATCACGTAGCCAAATGCATTGAATGATGTCTTTTCCACATGATATTAAACTATATGGAAAACCTCATATTCGTATGCCAATAAAATGAATTATCAAGTCATCCATACTTCATGATGTTAAACTACTTAACATCTCCATATTAGATGAAAGATGTTAAAATGCACAATGACATATTCATCCATGCTCTATGATGTTAAACTAATTAGCATCTTCATCCTTATCGAAAAACATTAAACCGCATGGCGTTCATTTTTTCCAATACAATAAATTGTTGCACATAAATTAGATAGATGTGATGGAAACATTAAATTGACCCCAATTTCAATGTATGGGTCAGACCATCACATCGATTGTATCTTAAAAATACATATTTCTTGATTCCCATTTAGCAATGGGAAAACTTTTGACCCCTAAATTGTACTTACCAGACCATCCGCCTATCAAAATCATCAATGCCTCTATCCCTGTGTACAATTCAGATATGCATAGATAAATTCATTAGTCCTAACTGCATGATATTAAACTACAAGGAAAAAACACCCACCTGATGTTAAACTATACAAAATACATCTTGATAGCAATAAAATAAGCTACACGATGAATTCATCCATTCTACAAGATGCTAAACTGCATGGCCCCAATAATGTTCTCACCCAAGGGGACATAGCCTCCAGCATCGGCCACCTACCAAGTCATGCTGCAGAACTACATACGGCTTGATTCCCATATGCTGGTGGGAAACATAGTGATTCCAGGATCATTCATCCTAGTCTATCCGTCATAAAAAATTCCGCCCTTTTTTATACACACAGGTCAGACTGGTACAGGGAACATATCATCTTATGAACTATGTACACCATGATTCCCAACTTCCTATGGGATACGTAGATATGCCTCGATCCTAGATCATAGACCAACCACCACCTGGTAACAAAATTACTCTATGTTAATCTCAACTTCCTCTGCATTACGAGAGGAGACCCTGGCCATTTCTTGATTCTAACAATGAGTATAGCTCACGTGAGCTTAGGAATGGAGGTAAATGTTTCCCCTAGAGGAATAGTGGATACATGTACACTATATTCCCATCAATAAAATGGTAAAAAGTGTCTAATATCTATATATATTATCAAAAAGTATATATAGAGGTAGCTCTAGAACTATGTGTGGCTTGATTCCTACTCCCACAGGATACATAGTGATGCCCCAAATTCATCGTCCTAGTCCAGATGCCACCAAAGAAAAAAATTCAGGTTTTCACTGTCTAAAGGTCAGAACTATGTAAGGAGTTTCATTATAATATCCATATATGGGTTTATTCTTACCCCTGCAGGATATTTAAGCTACACCTAGATCTGGAATCATAGGCCTGGAAACATAAATATATTGAATGAAAATGACCATGTCCTTCTTCATAGCCCGATTGTGATGAAGATTAATCCCTTACCAGCCCTATTTACTCAAACTGAGTACTAATCATGTTGGCTTAGGAGCCTCAGTAGAGGATTCCCCCCAGTCATACCAACTCACTACTAGCTAAATTCCTTACATCAACATATAAGACTATAGGGTGCCCCAAGAAATATGTGTGGCTTGATTCCTTCTCTCATAGGATATGTAGTGACGCCCAGATTATTTGCCTTGGTCCAATCACCACATAAAGAAAAAATCCCTCTTCCCTACATATGGATCAGAAATATATAATGAATTTCCTTCAAGAACTACACACGGCTTGATTCCTTCCCTCACAGGACACATAGACACACCTTGACCCTATGTATTGGGGTAGACACCACATGATACAAATGCCCACCACTCTACGCATGGGGAAGAATTCCACATGGTCTATTCAAGAACTACATATGGATTGATTTCATACCATTCAGGATATGTAGATATTCCTAGATCCTTAATCATGGTCAATCCACTATACAAAAAAAAACTCCTCCTTTACTATTCATGGTTCAGACAAGTATAGGGAACATGTTATTCACAAATAAATGAACATTTATTCCCAACTAACTAGGATACATAGGAAACCTCCATGAGGTTCAAGACTAACACATCACTCACCTCATCCTTTTCACATCGATTTATGAGTCTGGACTACATTATGTTAAACTGGATGGCCAAATAAGTCCTAACCACACAAAATTAAAGGGTAAGGTATTTTTTGAACTATGTATGGCTTTATTCCTACCATTGTAGGATAGGTAGCGATTCCCAGATCCTTCATCCTGGTTTTTCCACCACCTAATGAAAACAAAATTCCCCCAACCCTCTACATGTGAAATGAAAAAAGATTCATGGGACTTAAAATATGAATTATTATGTCAAGAAAGTGTCAAATTACCATGATTCAACTTACATACGAATCATATCTATGTAGAGAATCATTTACCACAGAACTTATCATGGTCCTTTTCTTTTCACATACCCATACATCCCCTTTTCATCTGTCAAACTCCATGCCCTAGGAAATCTCGGATCACTATAATCATCCATGGATGACTAGTGTCTTACAAACACCTTTGATTGACTATGCACACATTTACCAAATGGAACTGTATATGTTGCCCACAAAAATGGCCTTTCTACAAAGTAAAATTGTTCCCTAGTTGAGGCTATTTCAACTCATGTACACATATTGTCTCTTAAACCTCACATCATCCCTCTTTACCCGAGTGCTCCAAAAATCATGGTTTAGGCCATGGTCCCTTGCTCATATCTGGGGTGTACTAGGAATAGAATGACCTAATTATCTCATCATCACACATGATTCCTTTGATATCCATCCCAACAACAGGATGATTAAACTATGATGTCATCATCTTTTCCACAAATTGTTAAACTCTATGGAATATGTCTGGATCACATGACAAAAAACTGCATGATGAATTCATCTTTGTACAATGATGTTAAACTACTTTGAATCAACATCCTCACTACATGAAGTTAAACTTTTGGCCCCCACAATACTGTTTTATTTGATCCTTCCATCCATATGTGGTTTATTGAAGCCCTCTCCACCCCTTGTTTCTCACATCAGGCATAACTCATGTGACCTTAAGAATTTCTTTAGGAGACTCCCCACAAAGCCAGGGCGAATCAATATACAATGACTAACCCTACTGGCATGATGTTTAAATTCATATTATTATTCTATAATCCATAGGGGAAAACCTAAAGTCCTAACCGTATGAAATTAGACTACAAGGTACCCCAATCATAGAAAAAATTCCCACTACCTATTAATCAGACCTAGAGAGGGTTCCCAATCACTACGTTCTAGGATCTAAAAACATGTGCACAACCCCGCAGAGGAAATTAAAATAACTCACCCCACATACAATTCATATCTATGTAGGGGAGTTCCCAAATCTATGGTTAAATCATTCCCTAAATGCTTCTAATGCACTCAAGCACACTCCCTCCACGTGTCAAATCTATGCTCAGAGTGATCTAGGATATTTATAATCATCCAATACTATCTGTAATGGACACCAAGTGTCCTATGGACACCTTCACATGACTATGAATAGAATTCCCCAGTGAATCTGCATATGTTTCCAATAAAAATTTAATGTCAACCAAGGGAAAATTCGTCACCAAGAGAGGCTTCTCCATATTTTGTACACCTTACATCATTTAAGCCCCATGTCATTCCTCATCATCCATGAAGCATCAAAACCATGGTTTACACTTTCATTCCCAATCACAGCCTGGACAAGTTAGAATATCCTAGCCCAATTATCATCCAGATATTTGGGGCTTCTATAGAAACTTCCAAATCACATGACATTTAAATTGAACAATACATGATACCCGATATTTACCCTTAATCCATTTAATGAAAAAGGTTATTTCCCCTCATGACCCAGCACAAGAAATAAATTTGCATTGGAATGATTGAAGCACACCCCACCTCATTGGTGAATCTGTATCCAAAACATAAATTCTCCATCCATGTGCATGAATCAGATCCGCAAAGTAATGAACCTTAAAAGAAGTATGTACATCTTGATTTCTATCATCATAGGATATGTAGTGACATCCAAATATCTTATGGAAGATCCATCCATGAAACAGAAGTGCCCCCTCCCTTCATGGACAAGGGTTAGACTAGTGTAATGAAATAACTCATATGGATAGGATAAAAGGGACTCTACTTATACCTAGTATTTGTAGTAAAAGTTCAACCTGAAATTTCCCAATTTTATGATTAGGTACCCTTCTCAAAACACCATACTCTGTGTCCAAAGAGGTATGAATCTCTATAACCATCCATGTCCATTGTAAATGGATGGCTAGTCTCTTGCGGACACCTTTGTTTTAATTTTAACAAAATTCCACAATGACTCTACATTTGTTTCCCACAAGAATGGCTTGTCAACCATAGGAAAATTCATCCTCAAGAGAAGATTTTCTTATCTCTATACACCTCTATGACGTGTACATCTCACCTCATTTTCTGATTTCAGAATCCCAATAGATTTTAGTCTACATATTTTCTCTTTCACGCCTAAAGGTGATAGAACATTACTGACCAAAATTTCTAGGATAAATTCCTGATTGTAAGACATTACAATACACCATGAAATATCGCCCCTTTGAACAATTGAAATTCATGTGGTAGTAGTTTCTGAACCAGAATTAATATGAATTCCCCCATACCTTCAGACATTGTCCCCTTAATAGGACACCCACTAGGGACCTCAATAGAAAAACAAATCCAAAATTCTATGCTAATTTCCTAACCATCAGAAATGGATAGCTAGTGTGCTATGGATACCTCTTTTTTAACTATGCTTAAAATTCCCTAAAGACTCTAATATATTTCTCCCAATAATGTCCTATCAAATAGAGACTAATTCTTTTTCATGATAGGATTATCCCACTTCCATATTTACCATGGATTTAATGCCCCATATCATGTCCCATATCCATAAATCACAAGTTCATGTAAATAAAAATCCCTCATGCATGTCTAAAAGTTTCCAGTACATTCTTAGTTAATAGGTCCTAAATTAGTTCCCTTTCCCGGAAATTCATGGTCAATGTTGTTCTACCTAACACATCAGTAATGATAGTCAGGTTTTCAAGATTCTAGATTGCCAATGGAAAAGACACAATACTTTCCATGGAGAAAACCCACAAAGGGAACCCTAGATAAACGTCAAGTACCAACATGCTAAAACTATACTATATATGGTTTATAAAAAACATCAGGAAATCAAAAAAAATCATCAAGAGATGTAAAGGTTTTTGGTCAAAACCCCACAAAGGGTGGCCTTATAAAACTTCAATTTATACTCGCCAATCCAACACAATAACATGATTAGGAAAAAAATTAAGTAAAAAAAAAGACACAATGTTTTTAGGGTTTTCAATGTGACCCTTTCAAGAGTAAAACAATGCTCACTAAGCCCCTCTGCTCATGAAAACATTAGGGTATGATTTGATTAATTTATTTAGCACTTATTGTGATTCAGATAAATATCCAATTGAGATTATAGATTAAAATGTAGTTGATCATAAATTAATAATTTTTCATAAAAGGGTAAAAGAAGAACACTAGAAAGAAAAAAGATTCTATTTTATCAAAATAAGTGAGAGTGTGGGGACATCCACAACCCAGAGTCTCTCCCCGATTTCAAAATTTAGGTGGTGCAGGGCAGACCAATGGATTAAAATGAGGCCTAAATTTCCCATTCTAGTAGGTCAATAACTGCACAATGAAATCTACCAAGGGCCTATTCCAAAGCATCCCTCTGTTTAGATTCAACATCAACCATTGGGTGTACTATCTTTATAATAGTCTGGTGGTATTTCCCTTTTAGTTTGATGATATCAAAATTAACACTTGATGATTCTAATTGTGCTTTTAGTTTGGCCATGCATGACTCACACTCATGTAGTTCCTCCATAGAGGAAATAAGATGGTCATAAGAACAAGCTTCATCAGCCTCCAAATGGTGTAAATCATTAGAAATATCCTGGAAATTCTGAGCATGGTGGTTAGAAATGTTGAACTGAATGAGGTTTCCATTGCATACAATGAGATCCTATTGAGCTATATCAATTTGGTCCACAAAGAGATGTAGGAATCGGTAATCAAAGGAACCCAAACCTAGATCAAAAAATAGTCATCTAATGTTTTACTCCTTGTTAGATATGTTTTTCAGGGGAGTTTCCGTGCCATGAGTATTGACTTGACACCATGTCCATTTTCGCACAGCTCAATGACTCCAAATGGATTCACAATATTGGTCCTCCTCCACAGCGACATGTATGTAATGAGGAAGCATCATTCTACTATATGAAAGATCCCTTACATGGGTCACCCAATAAGGGGGACATTCCATCCCAATAGATGGCTCAACCTCCTAGACTAGATGATGGGGGTTGGCTGCAATTTCCGGAACACCTAGTGATGTCCCACTCAGAGCATCTTCAGTAGAACAAAAGACCACATTGGAAAAAGATATGGGATCTGAGTCTCTTTACATGGATATGGGTTTTTTGGGTTAATCACCTTGTAAACACATATGATGGTGGGTGGAACATCTTCTCACCATAGAAAGGGGAGCATATAGAATAATTGGCATGTGTGGGACAGGATCAGAAACGGCCAACGGTATATGAACGTGACGAACTAGCCTTCGGAACACCATATCGGGGTAAAAATATACCCAAAATTGGGCATACTCTAATGGAAGGTAATTCGAGGCTACTGTGACAGTTATGGGAACATCCACATTTGCATCATCCTCTATCATGTCAATCCACAATTGGTGAAGAATCACATGATGAGACTCCCTCTAAACTAGAGTAGCCGGGATATGTGTGACCTGTTAATGGAAACCGAATTTCCCAGACAACCTATAAGGGAGGCAGGGTTCATAGATGGTTACCTTATCTATGAGAGTAGATAAAATTTCACCTCCGAGTGCAATTACATAAGAACACTCTTCTGAATAACTCTTTTTTTTATCCATCATAGATCTATGGGGTGCAGTGTAATGTGAGAATGAAAACAGAGAAGCATCACATAATAGTTTGATTGAATCATCCATATCCAATGAATGGGGAAGAACGGGCGAAATGATGTAATGGATTGGGAGAAATTCAGAATAAGGAACTTTCACAGTATGATAATACTCATAGCAGGATAAATTCTCTTCTCTCTAAACAAACAAAAATTTAAATGACATTCTAAGACGATATGGGAGTTCCCCTTCCAGTATTTTTCCTAACAGTTCCTAGATTCATGAAAGGGATGGAATGGCCATGTTAATGGGGTTTCCCTCTACCACTGTGGCCTCCATCATCAAAGTGCATTTCCTAACACCAGTATAAACATTACAAGTGGGGAAGAGGCATCCACTAAAAAATAGCAAATAAACCTACCTATCGGATATCAGGAGGTATGTCTGACCAAATTTTGTACCCCCGGGTGGGGTATCTACCTCCCTCGGGGGTGGCGTCGTATAATCCTGTGATTTTCCGTGATTTTTCAGTCTTGTGAGTTCAGCTACGATGAACCCTCATCGTAGGATTCTCCACCTAAAAGAACATCATGATCAAATCTTCGAATGAAATAAGAGTATGACCATGGAGGGGTTGATTTAGTAATCCCTCTTCCATGACAGATAAATTCATTTCCAGGGGAGAGACTTGTTCGAAATTCCCTTGGGAATTGGCCGCTTCATGAAACTCATCAAACATATTTCCTTGAATGGGAAACCCTCCGAGTTTAGGGGTGTCCCATAAACTAATACCCACCTCACCATGCAATAAGTGGGAGGTATTGGTTCTGGAACACCAATAAATAACTATTTCATGCAATAACTCAACCAGTGTATAGTTTGAAAATTGGTAAACTCAAGCTTCTTGATATGATTTTACTGCTTCAAACTAGCCAGGGGACTCTAAACAAATATGATGCATCATGAATACCCAAAACCACTCACCGAAGAACAATCCTCCCAATAAAATTTCCCATTTTTTTCTCCACCCACCATTAGTTTTCTCTCAAGAAATATTGAAAATGGATGGTACTCTTGTTTGACAGAATTTAAAGTGGTGTTAAGATGACGATGGTCCCTATGGTTCCATACAGGGCCTTTTAGTGTGAACACATTCACTTGTGTAAAATAAGTTATGAGTTCTCCCATCGAAGAAATATCTGCCTTATCACACCCTCATGATGACTCGAGGTGAATAATAGAAGTACTATGATTTTCTAATGGTAGGGTAATGTCATCTAGAAGGTGAAAACTATAAATCATTAGTTGGATAGATAGCAGATAGTCCATAATCTCTTGTGAAATAAGGCCTCAGAGAATACCCTCTTGAGGAACGTCGTATGAATGATGGTTGTTTTAATAATTCTCAACCATAGCTTCTCTCCTCTTGGTTTATTCTATTAGGATAAGAGGAATATCCATCATCATGCATTCAAGAAGACCATAAAAAAGGGTCAACCCAAAAAATGTTAGGGTAAAATACCAAAAAATAAAAAAGGACTACAAGATGTCTGAAAAATGAAGTTATTCATACAAAAAACTAGAAATGGTACACATAATTCATTCCCTATGAACCAAAAAGTTTGTAGACTAGGTGAACCTCATACTGAGCCTCGCTATGTGTTCATCCAATGTGAAAACTACAAAGTTTATGTCTGAAATTTAATGTTCAGTTCTCCAAATTGAAGTTGAGTTTTTGGATCAGGTGAACCACATAGTGTCTTTCTACACATTAGTTCAAACATACGTTGTAAGATTAAATGTTAGGTTTACTGATTCAGAGGTCAGTTTACAGACAAAAAGATCATGAAGAGTTCACAGTTCACGAAATGCGAACCACAGTTCATGGGAGACGGATTTTGTGATGGAAGTTGTATGTCAAAGCAGGGAATACGGAGAGCAATTTGCAGGCAAATTATTGATGAGAATTCTGGTAAGTAAAAAAATACATGATCCCAATATTTAGTTGTGGTCCCCCTAATGGGTCCACATTTATTTTGCAAACCAGTTCAGTTCATGACCATTTTCTGCATTGGAATAGCCTCTTATTCATTCCGATCAGAACTCATTCTATTGGGGGGAATTTGTATGGTCCCAAAAACTCTGCAAAGGGAAATAAAGTACATCCATATATTTGAAGATGGAATAATAAGTAGGTTCGATTCAAAATTTTAGAAGACGAATAAAGAAATTGTATTTGGGAAAGGAAAAAATTAGTCTGCATACTGGTTTCTATGAATGATATGCAGATGGTATCACCCATTAAATGAATGGTACGTGGATAGCCTGTGAAAAACTGGACCATGAGTCATTGGCCATAGAACTAGGATATTCATGAAATAAATGGAGAATAGAAATGTGATCTCATGAACCACGTCTTCGGTAGAATGGAGGTGGATAAATTCCACCCATGAACCGCATCCCTATTAACCATGTCATTGGTGAAAATGTGATGGAGAGGTACTCCCCCTTACACAGTCTCCACAAACACAGCACATGTGTGAGGCGAAGCTAGAAGCATCCCGCAAACTACATAATTCACATGATCAAGGCGTTGTTCTTCACTACCATGAATCGCAGCCCCATGAACCTCATCCTCTCTAACTTTGGTTGACTGAGTTATCCATGGGTCAGGTAGATTCATCATGGGATTTCGAAAATGGTTCTGTGGGACCCCAATATACTGCTTCCCCATTGATCTATAAAAGGGAACACAAGGGGAATTTATCATACTGGATTTTTGGAGAAAAAACATGGAGTTTACGGATGGAAGACATTGAAGGAAAATGATCAACGAATTACAAATCTGTGAATTGTTTCTAGTAGGTATAAATCACTCGTGAACCATAAAAAAAGGAATCATGATAATATGGGTGAATCGTGAAGCAAATTGGTGAATCACGAACCATAAATACTATATGGATGAACTTCTCATGAACTATAGAACCAATTCCCCTCCTATGATCAGACGTACTGCATGGCACCTTGCTACGCAGACAAAACCCTACCCCACGTAGTGTTCCACTGCATTGATGGACACCATGGACACATACCACCATTCTATGTAGACTTAACCCAAATACATGTACCACAATGTTATTTGGAACACAACCAATTCCATGCACCACCTCATTATAAAGATGCAGTCAAAATCCATGTACCACCTCTGTATGTGGATGTCATCTTCGTCTATGTACCACCTCAATAAACAGATGACATCCTGGTGTATGTAATACCTTGGTACACAGATGCCCCCTCTACTTACATATTAGTACACCATGAAAAGGTTACCCCACCCTACATGAACAAGTGGTATGTGGAATGGGGAGCATTTTGGTTTTCTGCCTTCCAATCACAATCACGCCCTTTTATTTCCATCCAATCCCCTGAATACCCTCTACTAACTAGCCCCTCAGCATCTGGTCAATGCCCCTTCCAAAGCTGTCAGACCCATATGATAAAATGTTTGGGTGCATTAGCATGTACATTCGAGTTTACATACCCATGGTAAGAGGATCCATGTGGTAAATCCTCATAAGGGTGTGGGACCTAGGTATGTCCTTATATTTACATTCCCATGGTAACCTGGGGCCCAACTATAGAATACTCATGTGAACCTCCCCAATATAGGGATCAAGGGTAATAAATGGATTTTCCATTCAATGAGGGATAGTGACAAGCCCAAGGAATCATGCCTGCTTTTCCCTTTGATGAAAATAAATACTTCTACCCATTCCCAAAACTCATTTCAAAGCACTCTTCTAGAGGAAAGAACCTGTCCTTTACATGGGAGTTAGTGCATTGGCTAACCTTAGGCTTATCCTAGGATATGTCCTCATATATTTCCAAATGTGGATATTCTTTATATCTTCACAATTGAGGAAATTGGAACATTCAAAGCCCTCCACTCTCTCCCTTTGGGCTCTAGTAACATTTATCAGTAGATGAAGTGGAACATGAAACCTCATGATCCACTACCTCCTCTTGTTTCTCACACTAGGCACGACTCACGTGAGCTTAGTGTTTGGAAGTGGTCATAAAACCCCCAAAAACCAAAACATAGGCCTCCTCCTAGGTGTAATCCCCAATAAAACCTACAAATCATCATGAGTCTAGATTCTATTCATGGTTCTTGAAAAATGGGCCTCTTCCAAGGGGTAATCCCAAACATAAATTGAACTACGAGAACTCTAATTCCTTCAATATATAGGATACATAGGACACCTCTATAAATACTCGAGCTCAAGGGGATCCATTTCCAATGGTTATGTCCCAATCATTCCCCTCATAAATATGGGCCTAATTTATGGTATATGCCCCAACATAAACTGAACTACGATCAATTTAATTCACAATTAACTGAGTTATGTAAGAAGCCCCATGATGTCCAAACCCAACACACAAATCACCCTAGTATTTTCCAGGCCATATCCTCAGTAGGGCCATGTCCACCTAAGAGACCATGCCTATAATAAGTGTCATGGGATGTTTCAGTGTAAGACCCATGAGAAATCTTGACTAAGAATCCTCCTCTTAGATATCATTGCTGGATGATGCTAGACTGCCTTGATGGGTCCCAATCACATGACCTTAAAATGTGATGTGTCCAATTCTATGGCACATAACTATGTGGGTTCTAATTCCTCACATGAGGACACATATGAAACCCACCTTATGGGTTCAATCTTAATATCAAATAAATTTATATCTTCTATGGATGATGATAATATACAGAGCTCCTCCTCGTAGCTTTTAAACTAGTGGTGTCTCTGTAATTCCTGACCCAGGCATATCTATTGTTAACCTAGAAAACTAGGGGTAATTCATAGACACATTAATGGGAAATATACAGAGATTCCAAAATGTATAAAAATCTATTAATTCTATAAGAGAGTCCCAATGTATGCAATAATTCTCCTCAAAAGTGTTTGATGATACCGACCTCCCATCTTCTCAACCAGTGGAGTCTTTAAGTGATTTTGGACAAATCATCCAATGAGCGCCTAGATTTGGAAAGTGGGTCTATGAATCATGGATAAAAGTGTCATTTGGGGTTTCTAGTTTGATGAATAAACACATTTTAGTCGATCCGATGACATTGTTCCAAAAACAGATAGATTGTACACATACTCAACCCCCCCCCCAACAATCACCTTCCAGGACCATTCAACTATGGATCCTCATTCACAATGAAATATGGACACAATTTCCAATCCCAGTGTGATCATATCACCCACTAAAAAGGGACACAATGTGAATTGGGTCGAAATTAAATGGTAGAACTGCTGTAAAAATCTATAATAACAACAATTTAGTAGTTAAATATCATTCCATTTTGTTCTTCTTGGTACAATGCGAATTGGGACAAAACAAAAATGCTGAACCTAACGTCAATCTTTAACCAAGGTAGTAGGTAACCCCACCTCAGGCCCCTTTAAAATTAAAAAAGAAGAGGGTCGATAAATATTACCAAAAATGCATGTGATCATGAGATGATACCTTGTTATGGTTTCTTTGTCTGTTCTTGTTACATGTATTTCATGTTTCATATTGCTCTCTTCAATCCAAATGGAATCTAAAAAAATCACTTAAACATGTGCATCAATGTCCACATTGGTGACTGGATCCCAGACGAACATGAATCTATCTATTACCCAGCATCTTCAATGTTGGGTTTCAAATACATTGATCAAAATGTTCCACCAAAAAGGTACTTTCACTATGGTGGAGGTTGCGAGGCTGGCCTTCCAATCAGTGAAAGCTCACCAGCCACCTCTTCAGTCGTAGCTGAAAATTCAACATGGCCCTGCTCCACTGGCCTCCTCAAATAATTTCTAGAACCTATCCCTGGAATGTGGCAACAAATACCTCCCCTATCGTAGAGAGGTAGATGAGGTCGATGCCAATGGCTTCATCCCAACTGCAAAGGATCCCCACTCAACATCTCTTATTGGAGGATGTGGAGGACGTCACCACCAGCAATGTACAACCCAATATCCTCGATATGAAGAGGATCTCATGCATAGGGAACATGCTGATGTACAATGTACATGATCCCCTCAAGCTACCCACCAAGGGTGGAAAACACATAATTAGCAGAAAGTTATCACTATATTTCTAGAGGAGGAGTTCCTCCACACAAAAGCGATGACATTTAATTGGAAGACATACAATTATTCCCCTCCTTATGAAGTCCTCCATAGAAATACATTAGCAATGTAAGAGATGATGCATATCCCCACTCACTCCTATGAAACCCACCTCATAAATAGGGTGGAACAATATGAGAAAAACACAGACCATCCTATGCTCATTGGTCCCGTCGTGCAGATGGAGTAGCAAATTATAGGCAAATGCCAATCTCTTCTAATGTGTAAGAAGAAAGTCATCCAACTAGGACAAAACCCAGCTCTATGTATGTAAAAATTCTGGATGGTGCACAAATAGACTACTATCTAAATAGGGAGGTAAATTTTGGGCATTCATACCACATAACATCTTAGAGATGATGGAGGATCAAACATTGATTCCAGACCATATCCTCTAGAACTTTAATGACATCATTGCATTAGTAGAAAAATTGAGGTGTTAGGGCCAGGATCCCATCCCCTTGGGTGATGCGATTCATCCATTAAATTAGATATTTACCTAGAGAACACCCACATCCCTTCTCCAGTTCCAGATGGTCAACATCCATATTCCGTGATACAAGGAAAATCGAACCAGGAATAAATACTCATTCTAACTGGGTTACACCGGCCCAATGTGGTGGCCACTCCAGGGAAGTAATATATCCCTTCTAGAACTCAAGATGTTTGTCAGTGTTTCTCGGAGAAATTACAGGAACCATTTATATTGGGAACCATATATGGAGGCCTTTACCAACAGTAGGTGGCCCTAGTTTCTTACAATAGAGCACCCCAAAATGAGATCCACTAAGTGAAACAAAAAATGAAGATTGTACCCATGATTCTGCTCTGCTATAAGATAGAGTTCTTGATGCCATCAAACATATATCCATAGAGGCTCAATATCCTTTCATTCCATTACCATATTATTGATGTGAAAATAGATGTTGTGAAGGTACTCCCCCATAATGTTGCTACCAACATCTCTGAAGTTCCTCCCAAGAGCACCCATGGGGGATTACTTCATGGTCCAAAAATGATCGATCATATGACCTTATCACCTAAAATGTGTTAGGGAAGCCCTCCCTTTGACCAAAATACCATAAAATACAAAATCCATCCTCTTTTTATAGTCCACCCTGATTTTACTCCCCATGGTATACATTGTAGATATGTTTGTCCCTATATTCGGACGTCAAGATGTGATGTTAGTCCTCTCCATGATGAAAGAAACTACAAAGGCCCACCCCACAATGACATCAAGAAACGAAAAGATAATACCTTCATTAAATTACATTCTATAGGCCCTCCATAAAAGATATATTGTAGATATTCACCCTACATCCATAGTTGTGATGGTAATTCTCGCCCTTATAGAATTCATTGTGAAGGCCTTCCCCTCAATGACGCCAAGTAGCATGAAGGTCCTCCCCATGCTGTGGTCGGGCCTGATGGTCATACTTAGGGTATAAAACATAGATGTACTATATATAGACGAACACTAAACCATTATGGTAGTCTTTTCCATCACGGAACCTGCTGCGAAGGTCCTCCCTACTGTAAAAGTTTATTCCAGTGATAAGGTCCTCCCCTCATTAGGTCAAATGCGAGATAGCCCTCATAAACAGAGGAACTTGCAAAAAGGGAGAGTGACAAGTTGGATACTCTCTCCATGACAAGAAACATCCTCCAAAAACTAGAGGGTGTCCTAGGGACATTCTCATCTTCAAAGGAACCCTCATATTTTTCACATGCCTACGAGACTCCTGCTAACCCTATTGCTTGGAATGAAATCATTAAGGAGTAGTCAAACCAAGAGGATCAAGAAGAATAATCCTAGAAAATAAAAAAAGAATATATATATCTTATGAGAAGATAACTATTTATAGATGATATACCAGTGATGTATTGTTTTACAACCACATCTCAGTTAATAATTCCAAGAATTAGGTCAAAAGAATGTATTAATAACATTCACCCCAATATCTAGAAAAATCTTTTATAGCTAAAGGAATGAATTTATTCCCTACGAAGGGTACGAAGATCATGTTAATGTAATGGGAGAGATTTTCCATAAAATTGACCTTGAATCTCTTCTGTATGCATGGTGGCCACAATCAAAAAGGTGAAATAAAGACCTTGGACTGGCCTGCCTCTATGCGCTGCACTAGTTTCCTTACCTTATCAGCAATTCCCCATCTGGTGTTCATATACTGGGATGGAGAGAACATGGATCACTATACTACTCCCCAATTTATGACTAGAAGAACCCACTCGAAGTGACATTCATCAATTTCATCATCCCAAGAAGGAATCCAAATGAAGTCTCTACTCAGGAAAGGTGGAACGTTCAATAAGAATCTTCCTTGAGTAAGTGTCAGAAGCATTAGGCCCGATGAGAGTAATCCATTGTGAAGCTTTTGAACCAGGCCACCAAGAACATCCAAAAGGCCTCCCATATATGGTAATCCAAACAATTAGAAATAATAATTTCATCAGAGGAAAGCAATTAATATGAATAATAGACAAAAAATCTGGTTCACACCCACAGTGGAATGCATGAGATCCAGAAGGTGAAAATATAAGCAATAGCCACCGAAATACGAGACCCGCCCGAGCCAAAAGGAATGGGGGTTTATTAAAACAAAATTACACAATAATAGAGGTAAATATGGGCCGAGGAAATTCATTAGTGGAACATGGGAAAACCCAACCAATAGGGGTGGGGCATTTTTACCTCATATTCCCAGCCAACGGAAGTTTATCTTCTCTCGTTTATATAGGGGTCACCCATTCCATACCATCCCATGACTCACATCCCTCAGAATGGAGGCATACTGTAAAGACATTTCAGTGCTCCCTTCGAGTCACTCTTCGCCAAGAAACCCATAGAGTATCACGCAATGGTCAGAGAAGATCCAACTATGGACATAAGAAGCTATCCTAAAATTGAGTAGCTGGTACGCCACCCCCAAAGTGGTATGAATTAGGGAAAACCATTTACATTATTCCCATAGACATAAATAAAAAAATAAAAAAAATATGGAAATAAGGGAAGTGGTTTCCCTCCTGGAGACGGTTCACATTGAGCATGTAGGAGTGCACACTAGAAACTGACAGATTTTCTCAAATTTGGGTTCCCATTAGTTAATCCACCACTACATCCCGCATGAATCTCCAAAAAGGAGGTGAATAAGAGAATGTTCTATAACCCACCATCTCCACCCTATGAAGATTAATCCACCATGAATGAGGAGTGATTCACTCGATAAGTGGAAGATGTGAAAGAGTTAGGTAGAATCAATGTGGATCTATCCAAGAAATTCATCATACTAGGTACATTCCACAGGTAGAGAATCATCATAAGCATCCAGCAGAACTGCCTCTTCCCCACAGGCTTATCCTAGTAAATGTTGAAATGATAGAAAGATCGATCAAGGTAGCTTTGGGGCCATTCGTCTACCAAAACCCAATCCAAACATGATATCAATATTTCATTCTATTTGGGAAGAAACCAAAAAAGATTCAATCGAATCCACACAGGATGCCCCCAAGTGGTTATATGCCTGATCTTCCAACAGCACCGACACAACTAATATTTCTCACCGTGGCACCCAATCATGCAGAGATCCAACAGAACATGCATCTAGGTCTCTTAAATACCATCATGTTATTGACAACTCAAATGGATTCAATTGAAGGACAGAGCACTCCAATGCAACTAGAACCTAAACCTTAACCAGGCTGGGTGATAAACTTTCCACCTCTAGAAAATTTTGAGAATCATTTATTCCATGTGTTCAATGGATCAAGAGACCCGGAGCTGCATCTAATGCACTAATATTATTACTGTGATCCCGTGATGGGAACACCAGAGAAAAAAGAAGCAGTGATGCTAAGATTCATCATACGAACTGCAAGGTTCATCTGTTGGGTGGTATACCAATCTGTCAGCTAATTCAATAATAGGCCGCGATGACCTCCAGAAACAGTTTGTATTCTAGTTTAGTTAGACATTGTGAAAAACATCATTTAGAGATCTCATGAATTGAAAAAAGTGGGAGAATGAGAGAGTCTTAGAATACATCACTAGATGAAGTGGTCTGACCTACTCCTTGAACCAGCCACTCCCCCAAGATGAGATGTTGGCTATGCACATCGATAATCCCCTCAATGAGTTATGAAAACCACTCATTCCAATAAAGTATACAAGTGGGTTCTTGTACTTCTCTATCATCTCTCAAAGTATAGAATATCCATTTCTATAGACTAATCTAATTTCCTTGGTAACCCCAGCAGTACCAGTAAAAATTGAATAGAGATCATAAACAGCTTCTGTCACATATAAGCCACCCCATTCACAAGCTCTATCTCTAAGGACCACACCAAGATATACATGGCCCTTTGAATATCAGTATCCACCCCAACCCGGTCAAGATGATAAATGGGTCCAAAAGATGTAAATTTATGGAATTAAAAAAATAAATTCTACTCATTTTGAGATAATCATGTCTACAGTTACTTCATAGCCACCATGAATTGAAAATTTCTCTGACTTCAGGAGACAAAGGGGGTTGATGAAGTAGGTCCTGAAGATCAGCTAGATTACTATATCTTCCAATGGATATTGGGAAAAAATATCTATATGTGTTTTGTCTTTAAGGACCTCCTATAAATGATGATAGAATCCAAATAGGTCATGTTGGGACCAAAGTTAGCGCAAGTGGTATATGTTTCCACCATTGATCTGGACAAATAAATAGAGTGGGAAAAGGTGTAAACAAAAAGGGTCAAAATTTTGATTGTTAGTTTACTTAGAATATAGTCAAATAATCTCATGGAATACTCTATGAATAGTTGATGCAACCAACTATTCCTATAATGGCTTCTGATTCAACAGAACCGAAATTCTCAGCACTACAATCATCCAAAGATCAACCATCTAAAAAGGTGTCCAACGAGTTGTGTAGATAGAATGTGTAGGGAGATGAAATTGCACCAAAGAAAATGTAATCTTTGACACTCAGAGATTTTATTCCAATAGATATGATGATATGGTCACCGCCCCCAAAAATGGCACCATAGGAACTGCCCCAACAAATGGCACCACTAGAGGAAGATGATAAGACAATGTCCTCATCAGAAGAGTCGCAGATTTTTTACTCTGTTAATTCCATCCTCATGACGGACCCCTTCTCCGTTGATGAATATGGTTAACATATAGAATTAACTTCTCCCAATTGGGTGCTAGAAGAAGAATCTATAGAATCCATAAATATAAAGAGATACACATCCATGATAGAAACAAGTTTTGGCTACACACCTTATCAAATAGTCAATGTTGCATAAACCCATGGATGGACCCTCCAACGGTTCCAATTGGGAGAGAAAAATTAATCTTCCCCCATAAAAAGCCATCCTGTTCCAATACTTATAAAATATTCATCATAGGAAGAACAGAGGACAAATTTCCATGCACATACGAGCAAACCTTCCTAGACAAATCCAACAAGGAAGAAATCTCTTTCAGATCCGACATCAAGGGCCGGAAGTCTTCATCAAATTCTCAATCCCCTAAAGAGACTATGAAGGAGCATTTCCAATATGGGAATCTTCATAACTTAGATAAAAAATATGAAATTATGAAATTTTTATCTTTAGTAATAGCTAAGCTGTCAATCATTGATTCATTGAATCTGTTAGTATATATCAAGGAAGCACTCATCAAAGATTTACTGATTCCCTTATGAGTTTGAAGCCGAAGTAGCCACTGCTGAATTCTACCAAAAGGAGACAAATCCTATGGAATGAAACAGAATTATCTCCTTCATGGATCGAGATGAAGTGGCCACCACACACAGACACATCAAACCCTTATATGTGTCTGACACAATAAATGGCATTGATATCTGAATGGTCATTATTGACAATTGATTTGGAGTTATTCTCCTACAATTACGGGCACTTCGTCGGCTGGGTTGCAATGAGGGTTATCTATCGCCCTTCACCCTTACCCTATTGGGATATGCCAAAAGAGAGAAGAATCAGTTAGTCCAAAAGTAAAAAACCCATTTTGTTGCCTTCATAGATCACCCATAATTTATTATGGTTTGAAATAATACATTCGTTAATGCCCGTAAAGGGATTCCCTAGATGCATAAATATGCAGCAATCCCCTCCTCATTCCACCAGTGCCTGAAATATAGAATTAATAAACAGATTGGGACACTAGACATTGATAAGGCTCTATTTGACTTCTTTAAATCACACTATATTAATGCAGGGGTTTATGAACTAACTGGGAAACAACCCTCACCTAACAGAATTGATTAGGTCACTGCCACAAATGGTTTGGAAATGGTTCCCACTGATCCCCTTAAGAAACTCGAGGGAGATTATATTCTTCCCATTAATTAGATTGGGGGAACAAGTCCAAATTTAGATGAGTATTAATGTTTTCCATGATTTCACTTATGGATAATGATCTAGATAATGTTAGAAGGCTCAATGAAACCCAAGATAATAGGGAAGTTTAGGATAAAAATGTCCCAAAACAATCATTAAAACCCTAGGAAATCCCTGATTCACCCACTAAGGTAGTAGGATGTATATCATCACTAAAAGAAGACGAGGAAACTCTTTTAACCCTCATTATGTCTTCTCCTGAGAATCCTCCACCGATGGATGAGACATAAGAGGTGGATTTACTTCCCTGAAACCAAATGTATGAATCTTACCTCAATTATGGAACAATTATCTCAATAATTGTTTACCCACAAGAAGATGAAGAGGAAGATGATGAGGATGAAGAGGAGGAAGAAGAAGGGGACCTGGGGGAATCCCCACTAGAATTCAAGGAAGGCGTCTCTAGCACCAATGATGAACTCAAGGAAATTAACTTGCGTATAGAAGAAGACCCGAAACCCACTCTTGTTTGTGCGGACATGCCTTCTAAATAGAAATATGTATGATACTCATTCCTGAAGAATAATAGAGATATTTTCACATGTAACAATATAAAACTGTGAGGCATTGATTCTGAGGTGGCCACTCACCATCATGGCCTTCCAGAAGAACATTGATGCCTCAAGAAAGCTTCCAAAAGGACACACCCGACCAATGCTAAAAAAATAGAGGCTGAAGTAAACAATATCGTTATATCCAAATTCATTAGGTTGGTCCAATATCACATCTGGATAGTAATAATTTTCCCCTTCAAAAATTAGAACATGCATATCAGGGTCATCATCAATTTTAGGGACCTTACTCACACTACCTGAAGGATGATTTCCCAGTCCTGATCACAGAATTACTGATTGATGCATTTACTAGGTATGGGGATATGTCTTTCATGGATGGTTATTCAGGGTATAATCAAATCCATATGCCTCAAGAAGATTATGAATCTAGTACCTTCTTATCCATCGGTTAATATTTTTCAACAATGTAATGCCTTTTGATTTTAAGAATACTAGTGCCATACACAAGTGCACCATGCATCACATCTTCAAACCCTTTATGGGAAAATTAATTAACTACTATAAGGATGATTTGGTGATTAATTCAAGATTAAAATAAGAAAACTTGTTTGTTCTTGAAACCATTTTTATCAAACTTTGACAACAAATATTGAAAATGAATCCCCTGAAATGTGCCTTCAGTGTCACCTCAGAAAAATTCCCCAGCTTCTTTGTATGGCACTGTGGAATCAAAATCAACCCTTAGAAGATAAAATATATCATTTTCATGTCACCACCTTGAAAAATAAATGAGATGAGATGACTCTAAGAAAGAATGGCTTACATTAGGTACTTTATATCCAATCTCATAGGAAAATTCCTTCCCTTTTCAAGGTCTATGAAGAAAGGGGTAGAAAATCAGTGGAATGATGATTGTAAAGAATAATTTAATAATCTCAAGAAATATCTTTTGAGTATGTCAGTTCTAATGTTGTCTATTGAAGAAATACCACTCATTCTAAACATAAACAACTTCGAGTGATTGCAAGGCGCCTTCCTCACATAGATTAATGACAACGACAACAAAAATAGTATATATTATCACAGATGAACCATGATTGATGTGAATAATCAGTATTAAAATATTGAGAAGTGCTTCCCAACCATAATATTTTTAGTTTTGAAGTTGAGGAATTATCTTCGGCACCATGAGGTCTATGTGGTTTCTCGTAGAAACCATATCAAGTATATTATCAACCTTCCAATGTTAACTAGACACCCGTCATGGTTGGCAGTCATCATAAAATAGTTTGACATATGATTCATACCCTAGAATTATATCAATGGTTAAGTGATAAAAGACTTCTTGGAAGAACACCCCTCAGTATAAGTGATTCCATTGGATGTCTAATTACCTGATGAAGAGGTGTTCTCTATTGAAGAGGATCCCCATATATGGGAAATTTACATTGATGGTGCCACTAGAAGCCTAATATAAAATGGAATGGAAGACACTAAACTCAAGAAAGTGGGTCTAGGAGTCATACATGTATCCTGAAAAAAGTATTTCCTAACTTATTTTGTCCTACTATCAGAGGGGTACACAAACAATGAAGTATAATACCAGGCACATGTCGCAGGCCTAGAACTAGAACTCCATGTTCTAGCTGGACACAAAAAGATAAAAGGTGGTTTAAAACTGGTCATCAAGAATGGCCTATCAAACAAAGGAAAATTTTGTCCCATGAAAAGGATTTTCTTACTTCAGTACTCCTAAAGGCTTCAAATTCCCATTTCAATCCTCTTATTCCAAGAGCCCTCAAGACTGTAGATTACACTTTCATTCCAACTCATGACATGGACATGTTATACCATCCTAGACTGATTATACTCCAGATACTTGGGACATCTATATCAATTCCCTAATCACATGATGTTTAAACTGCATGATACTTTATAAATGGTATTCACCCTTAGGCCAGGTAAAGTCAATGGATATTTCCCCACATGGCCCTATATAAGAAATGAATTTGCACAAGAAAGTTCAACATAGGCCCCGCCTCTTTCGTAAATCTGTATAAAAAAAAATGCCACATCCATATTCAAGAATCAAATCTGCATAGGAATAATCCTTAAAATAACTAAATAGAGCTTGATTACATGTCATCATAGGATATGTAGTGACATCCAAATCTCAAATGTTGGATCTAGCCATGAAACAAAAGTGTCCCAACCCTACCTGGGAAAGGTTCATAATTCCATAAGTAAATAACTTATATATATAGAAAAAAATACCTCCACCTATACATAGTATTCCCTGTAAAATTTCAACCTGAAATGTATGTTTTAATTGTTAGGATCCCCACTCCACACACCATAATCTATGTCAAGAATGGTAAGAATCCCCACAACCATCCATGGCCATCAAAAATGGATTTCTAGTGTCTTGCATACACCTTTGTTTGATTATGCACACAATGCCCCAGGGGTCTTTGCGTATGTTGTCCAAAAAATGGCATGTCAATCAACAACAGAAATTTCCTCAAGAGAGAATTTTCCTATCTCCATACACCTCTATGAAGTATATGTCTCACCTCATTCCTTGGTTTTGGAAAACCCATGAATTTAAGTTTACATCATTCCCCCCTCATGCTTGAAGGTGATAGAACATTGATTGATGAACTTTCAGGCAAAAATCCCTAGTTATATGATGTTAAAGTACACCATGCACTAGACCTAATTTCCACATGTCATATTATTGCAAGAGAATTTTCTAAAACATAATCAATATGAATGCCCCTGTACTTTCTGACATTGTTCCCTTAATAAGCCACCCACTATGGCCCTGAACAGAAAAACATATACAAAAGACTATACCAATTTCATGGCCATCAGAAATGTACTGCCATTGTGCTATGGATACATTTGGTTGACTATGTGAACAATTCCATGGTGGCTACGATTATGTTTCCCAAAACATTATCCTATCAACTAGACACAAATTCATCCTTAGGAGAGGCTTCTCCTACTTTTTTACACCACATGGCTTACATGCCCCATACCATGTCCCAAATCTAGAAATTACAAGTTAGGGTCAAGAAAAATACCTCATCCATGTTTGAACATTACAGGGAAATTCTCAATAATGAGTCTGAAATTGGGGCCATTGCCCCGAAATTCATGGTCAAAGATATTCGACGTAAAAGATTTGTGATGATAGTCCGGTTTTCAAAACTCTAAACTGCCATTGAAAAAGACACAAAACTCCCTAGAGTGAAATCCCGCAAGGGGAACCCCAGAAAAAAGTCATTTACCATCTCACTAAACCTATACTACATAGGTTTCAGATAAACATTGAGAAATTATAAAATAAAATCATAAAGAGATGCAAAACTTGTTTGGTTAAAAACCCATAAGGGGTGGCCTATGAAAAAGTAATTTTATACCCGCTAATGCCACACCATAACATGGATAGGTGAAAATTAGTTTGATTAGAAAAAAAGGCACAATGTTTGTAGGGATTTTGTGCACTTCTCCAAAATCTCGTGCACCTCATGCCTTTCCCAATTTTCAAGATTATTATATCAGAACACCTTTTCTGGGGAAAACATCACTTCACTATTACATGAACCACTAAAATATTTCATGCACCTTCCATTTCCAAAAACACAACTCCCCAATTTCTGATTTTTAGGCCCAAAAATTCGGCAAATACTAGAAAACGACGCCACCTTATATATGCTCTTTTTGTACTACCTCCATATCATACATTCCTTTTTCGAGGTTCTTCTTTCAATCATGAATTTTCAAAAACATCTATTGAACCCGAAAAATCACTATCTTTTCCCACTTTCCCCACAAACTAAACAGATAAAGCCACCTTTTCAACAAACTAAACATCGAGGCCCACTTTTTCAATAAACACAACCAACCCAGAAATTCATCAATGATGCCTGGAGGAATTTTTTCCTAATAGCACACAATTACCAAGAGGCTCTGCATATGCTACCCAAAAAATGGCCTATCAAAATAGGGGAAAATTTGTCCCATGAAAAGGATTTTCTTACTTCGGTACTCCTAAAGGCTTCAAATCCCCATTTCAATCCTCTTATTCCAAGAGCCCTCAAGACTGTAGATTACACTTTCATTCCTACTCATGACATGGACATGTTATAACATCCTAGACCGATTATCCTCCAGTTACTTGGGACATCTATATCAATTCCCTAATCACATGATGCTTAAACTGCATGATACTTGATACATGGTATTCACCCTTCGGCCAGGTAAAGTCAATTGATATTTCCCCACATGACCTTACATAAGAAATGAATTTGCACAGGAAAGTTTAACATAGGCCCCGCCTCTTTCGTAAATCTGTATCAAAAAAAATGCGACATCCATATGCAAGAATCAAATCCGCATAGGAATAATCCTTAAAAGAACTAAATAGAGCTTGATTCCATGTCATCATAGGATATGTAGTGACATCCAAATCTCAAATGTTGGATCTAGACATGAAACAAAAGTGTACCAACCCTACCTGGGCAAGGGTCAGAATTACATAAGTAAGTAACTTATATAGATAGAATAAAAATACCTCCACCTATACCTAGTATTCCCTATAAAATTTCAACCTGAAATGTATGTTTTAATTGTTAGGATCCCCACTCCACACACCATACTCTATGTCCAGAAAGGTAAGAATCCCCACAACCATCCATGGCCATCAAAAATGGATTTCTAGTGTCTTGCAGACACCTTTGTTTGATTATGCACACAATGCCCCGTGGGTCTTTGCGTATGTTGTCCCAAAAAATGTTATGTCAATCAACAAAAAAAATTTCCTCAAGAGAGAATTTCCCTATCTCCATACACCTCTATGAAGTGTATGTCTCACCTCATTCCTTGGTTTTGGAAAACCCATGATTTTAAGTTTACATCATTCCCCCCTCATGCATGATGGTGATAGAACATTGATGGATGAACTTTCAAGCAAAAAGCCCTAGTTATATGAAGTTAAACTACACCATGCACTAGCCCTAATTTTAACATGTCATATTCTTGCAAGAGCATTTTCTAAAACATAATCCATATGAATGCCCCTGTACTTTCCGACATTGTTCCCTTAATAGGCCACCCACTATGGCCTTGAACAACAAAACATATACAAAAGATAATACCAATTTCATGGCCATCGGAAATGGACTGCCACTATGCTATGGATACATTTGGTTGACTATGTGCACAATTCCATGGTGGCTATGATTATGTTTCCCAAAACATTATCCTATCAACTAGAGACGAATTCATCCTTAGGAGAGGCTTCTCCTACTTTTGTACACCACATGGCTTCCATGCCCCATACCATGTCCCAAATCCAGAAATTACAAGTTAGGGTCAAGCAAAATACCGCATCCATGTTTGAACATTACAGGGAAATTCTCTGTAATGAGTCTGAAATTGGGGCCATTGCCCCGAAATTCATGGTCAAAGATATTCGGCGTAAAAAATTAGTGATGATAGTCTGGTTTTCAAAACTCTAAACTGCCATTGAAAAAGGAACAAAACTCCCTAGAGTGAAAGCCCGCAAGGGGAACCCTAGAAAAAAGTCGTTTACCATCTCACTAAACCTATACTACATAGGTTTCGGATAAACATTGAGAAATTATAAAATAAAATCACAAAGAGATGCAAAACTTGTTTGGTTAAAAACCCATAAGGGGTGGCCTATGAAAAAGTAATTTTATACCTGCTAATGACACACCATAACATGGATAGATGAAAATTAGTTTGATTAGAAAAAAGGCACAATGTTTGTAGGGATTTTGTGCACTGCTCCAAAATCTCCTGCACCTCATGCCTTTCCCAATTTTCAAGATTATTATATCAGAACACCTTTTCTGGGGAAAACATCACTTCACTATTACATGAACCACTACAATATTTCATGCACCTTCCATTTTCAAAAACAAAACTCCTCAATTTCTGATTTTTAGGCCAAAAAATTTGGCAAACACTAGAAAACGGTGCCACCTTATATATGCTCTTTTTGTACTACCTCCATATCATCCATTCCTTTTTCGAGGTGCTTCTTTCAATCATGAATTTTCAAAAACATCTATTGAACCCAAAAAATCACTATCTTTTCCCACTTTTCCCACAAACTAAACATATAAAGCCACCTTTTCAACAAACTAAACATCGAGGCCCACTTTTTCAATAAACACAACCAACCCAGAAATTCATCAATGATGCATGGAGGGATTTTTTCCTAATAGCACACAATTACCAAGAGGCTCTTCATATGCTACCCAAAAAATGGCCTATCAAAAAAGGGGAAAATTTGTCCCATGAAAAGGATTTTCTTACTTCGGTACTCCTAACGGCTTAAAATCCCCATTTCAATCCTCTTATTCCAAGAGCCCTCAAGACTGTAGATTACACTTTCATTCCTACTCATGACATGGACATGTTATAACATCCTAGACCGATTATCCTCTAGTTACTTGGGACATCTATATCAATTCCCTAATCACATGATGTTTAAACTGCATGATACTTGATACATGGTATTCACCCTTAGGCCAGGTAAAGTCAATTGATATTTCCCCACATGACCCTACATAAGAAATGAATTTGCACAGGAAAGTTTAACATAGGCCCCGCCTCTTTCGTAAATCTGTATCCAAAAAAATGCCACATTCATATGCAAGAATCAAATCCGCATTGGAATAATCCTTAAAAGAACTAAATAGAGCTTGATTCCATGTCATCATAGGATATGTAGTGACATCCAAATCTCAAATGTTGGATCTATCCATGAAACGAAAGTGTACCAACCCTACCTGGGAAAGGGTCAGAATTCCATAAGTAACTTATATAGATAGAATAAAAATACCTCCACCTATACCTAGTATTCCCTGTAAAATTTCAACATGAAATGTATGTTTTAATTGTTAGGATCCCCACTCCACACACCATACTCTATGTCCAGAAAGGTAAGAATCCCCAAAACCATCCATGGCCATCAAAAATGGATTGCTAGTGTCTTGCAGACACCTTTGTTTGATTATGCACACAATGCCTCGGGGGTCTTTGCGTATGCTGTCCCAAAAAATGTTATGTCAATCAACAACAAAAATTTCCTCAAGAGAGAATTTCCCTATCTCCATACACCTCTATAAAGTATATGTCTCACCTCATTCCTTGGTTTTGGAGAACACATGAATTTAAGTTTACATCATTCCCCCCTCATGCCTGAAGGTGATTGAACATTGATGGATGAACTTTCAAGCAAAAGCCCTAGTTATATGATGTTAAACTATACCATGCACTGGCCCTAATTTTCACATGTCATATTCTTGCAAGAGCATTTTCTAAAACATAATCAATATGAATGCCCCTGTACTTTCCGACATTGTTCCCTTAATAGGCCACCCACTATGGCCCTGAAAAGCAAAACATATACAAAAGACAATACCAATTTCATGGCCATCGGAAATGGACTGCCATTGTGCTATGGATACATTTGGTTGACTATGTGCACAATTCCATGGTGGCTATGATTATGTTTCCCTAAACATTATCCTATCAACTAGAGACAAATTCATCCTTAGGAGAGGCTTCTCCTACTTTTGTACACCACATGACTTCCATGCCCCATACCATGTCCCAAATCCAGAAATTACAAGTTAGGATCAAGCAAAATACCTCATCCATGTTTGAACATTACAGGGAAATTCTCTGTAATGAGTCTGAAATTGGGGCCATTGCCCCGAAATTCATGGTCAAAGATATTCGACGTAAAAAATTAGTGATGATAGTCCAGTTTTTAAAACTCTAAACTGCCATTGAAAAAGACACAAAACTCCCTAGAGTGAAAGCCCGCAAGGGGAACCCTAGAAAAAAGTCGTTTACCATCTCACTAAACCTATACTACATAGGTTTCGGATAAACATTGAGAAATTATAAAATAAAATCATAAAGAGATGCAAAACTTGTTTGGTTAAAAACCCGTAAGGGGTGGCCTATGAAAAAGTAATTTTATACCCGCTAATGCCACACCATAACATGGATAGGTGAAAAATGTTTCTATTTTATCAAAATAAGACAGAGTGGGGGTGGGAATCCACAATACAAAGTCTCTCCCCGATTCAAAACCATGGTGGTGGAGGGAAGTCCAATTGATTACAACAAGGCATGAATTTCCCTTTCTAGAAGGTCGGTAACTACCTGACATGGGTTATCAGGGGCCTATTCCAATGTAGTCCTCCATTCAGCTTCTCCATCAACCATTAGACATACTCTCTTCATAACAGTCCTGAGGTATTTCCCTTTCTATTGGACGTCCTCATAATGAGCACTTGATGATGTGATTTGCACTTTTTGTCTTGCCATGTGAGCCTCGCACTCACACAGTTCCTCCATCCGGGAAATCACCTGGTCATGAGCAACAGCTTCTAGATGATGCAACTCATCGGTAATATCCAAGAATGTCTTATCTTGGTGGTGAGAATCATTGATCCGAATTTTTTCACCATCACAAGATGTAAAATCCCCTCAATCTATAAAAATTTGGTGCACAAAGAGATATAGGTGCTGGTAATCAAACCCACCCAAACCCAGATCGGAAAATAGTTATCAAAGGATTCCCTCTTCATCGGAAAATTCTATCATGGGAGTTTTCAGTGCAAGAGTTTATATTTTACGCCATGACCATTTTTTCACATCTTGATGCCTCCTAGTTGGGTCAGAATCTTGGTCCTCCTCCATCTCGATAATTATTTAATGAAAAAGCATCATTCCAGCAGGCGAAATCACCTAGAGTTTGGTCACCAAAGCAGGGGGAACATTCCCTCCAAAGAGATGGTTCATCATGCTCCGAGAATAAATGAGGGGGGATACCAGAAACTTCTGGTACACTTTGTGATGCCCCAGTAGGACAGGATTTGGTTGAACCACATACCACATCGGCCAAAGATGTGAGATCTGAGTCTCTTTCCATGGAGATGGGTTGTGTGTGTGAATCCCCTTCCAAATTCATATTATAGCAGGTATAATTCATTCTCTCCGTAGGGAGGGTAGTAGATAGCACAACTAGCACAATTAGGACATGATCAAAAATAATAAAGGATCGATGGAACCATCGAACTGGCCGTTACAAAACCCTATCGGGGTAGAAAGCTACCCACAATTGGGATTACCCTAATGATTGGTATAGTGAGCATACTATCTGAGGGATGAAAACATCCACATTAGAATCCTCCTACATCATGTCTAGCCACAATTAAAGAAGAATCACGGGATAATACTCCCTCTTAACTAGAGTAGCAGAGAGAGGTGCAACCTGTCGAAGGAATCCAAATTGCCCAGCAGTTCAATAAGGGATGTAGGGTTCACAGATGTTTACCCAATATATGAAAGCATATACAAATCCATCCCGGAACACAATGATATAAGAACACTCTTCCTAAGAGCGCCTTCTATTATCCATCAAAGATCTATTGGGAGCAACGTAAGGTGTGGAGAAAAAATGAGAAACGTCACTTAACAGTTTGATTGCATCATCCACACTCAATGACTTGGTATGAACGATGGAATTTTTGAGAGGAGTTGGGTGAAATTTAAAATGAGGAACTCTTGTAGTATGCTAATACTTGTAGCAGTATAAATGCTCTTCTACCTAGCCATAAAAAAATTGAAATGGCCTGCTAAGATGATGCATGGGTTTACATTCATGTATCTTTCTTAATAGATCATAGATTTAGGCATGCCCAGGAACAACCAAGTTAATGGGTTTTCCCTCTACCAATGTGGCCACCATCATCAGAGTAAAATTCCATACACTGGTATAAACACCACGAGAGACGAAGATACATGCACTCAGAAATGTAGAAACGAATCACACAAATATGAGATTGGGAGGTACGTCTGATAGAATTTTGTACCCCTAGGTTGTGTATCGACCTGCCTCATGGGTGTCGTAGTATGAGCCAAGAATTTTTCGTGATTGTTTAGTTGGGTGAGTCCAGCTGCGGAGAACCCTTGGTCTAGGACCGTTCACCTGCAAGCAAAACTGTTGTGGTTGATGAGTCTCAAAACCATGGACACAAACAACTCGGAAACAACACAAAAAATCAGAATGGTGCTGGCGACGTGCAGGTGAACCAAGAACCGCAATACAAGTAAGAAAAAGCAAGAAAAGTAAAGAGAGACAGGATTTACGTGCTTCGGATCCTTATGGATCCTAGTGCACGGCAAAAACACCTCACACACACACACGTTTTATTAATCTCTCAAAGAAATCAATACATGGCAAGGCAATCAGCCAATAATGGCACAAAAAAACAGGAAAACTATTACAGTTCTACTTGAAGCTCGCAAAAAGAGGAACGACTTACAGTGCCGGGCACAAACCGCCCGGCGGTCCAGAACTCTTCTTCTTCTCTTGGATCTGGTCGAAAAAACTCGTGTGCTGGTCCTCGGGAAACTGAAGCCGGGGATGTTCGTGACGAAGCTCCACCGAAGGCGACACACCAGCAGTGTGCCGCGGAGTTTGCTGCCACTGAGAATACCCCAAACAACCAGGGTTCGTGAGCCAGGATCTAAAGGAAGGATCACCGAGTTTTCTTGGAATGGAAAAAAAACTCCACCGATCTCACCACCGTCCTCGGGAGGAACCAAGCAGGGGTGATCAATGCCCCTGCGAGCGCCCATTCCCAAAAACAGAATGCCCCAATCAGGGCTCGCCACGAATCACGCGAAGTGAAACAGAAACCAAACAGCCAGCGCGTGATCCACGAAACGCCGCCCAGATGGACGGCCCAGAATAAAAGGGCGGTGAAGGAGATCGACGGCCACAACGCAAAGGCCAGTTGGAAACGGATTGCCACCGTGGCAGACTTATGCGGGAGATTTAACAAACAAAGATATGCGGTGTTTTAAAAACAAAACAGAATAATAAAATGAATTTAATATAAAAACAACGTTGAATTAAGACATATTAAATCACAAATCTCCACCATTTTTAATTAAATTCAGTGATGTTCTTGCACCTTGGGGTCATGGAATCCGAACCAAGTTCAATCTATCTAGGCAAAAATTAAACTTTGACAAGACCACAGCTTTAGTCAAACTATCAGCTGGGTTTATGTCAGTATGTATCTTATTGATACACACGGTTCCAAATTCTATGATATCTCTGATAAAATGTAGTCTAATATCTATATGTTTTGACTTACCATGACAAACAAGGTTTTTTGACAAATGAATAGCTGATTGACTATCTAAATAGACATTAATAGCAGAATTGTAAATGCAAAGTTCTGAGGCCATACCTTTGATCCACAATGCTTCCTTGACCGCCTCAGTCAAGGCAATGTATTCAGATTCTGTAGTTGAAAGTGCAACGACAGATTGCATGTTGCACTTCCAGGAAATGGTACCACCAAAAGCACTAAACACATAACCGGTTAGGGATTTACGGGTATCGACATTTCCAGCATAATCAGCATCCACAAAACCACAGATAAGGTCAGCACAATTAATGTTTCTACCATAACATAAACAAACATTGGGAGTACTAGAGAGATATCTAAGAAGCCACTTGAGAGCATGCCAATGTGGCTTCCCTGGTGTGCCCATGAACCTGCTAAGGGTGCAGACTGCAAAAGCAATATCAGGGCGCGTACAAATCATAGCATACATTATGCTTCCAACAATGTTAGCATAAGTAATATTGGACATAAATTCAACATCTTGTTTAGCAGCAGCAGCTTGAGATATAGACAATTTAAAGTGTTGAGCAAGAGGAATATTAACGGGTTTGAGAGTTTCAAACATATACCTCTTGAGAACTTTTAAAATGTAACTATGCTGAGAAAGAAAAAGCAATTTATTGGGTCTGTCCCTAATGATTTCAATGCCAAGGATTTGCTTGGCCGCACCCAGGTCTTTCATTTCAAAGGTGTTTTTCAACTAGATTTTGACAGAAGAGATAAGGTTCACATCTTTGCACATGATGAGCATATCATCAACATACAGCAAGAGGTAAATAATGCAGGTGCTAGTTTCTTTGAAATAAACACAGGCATCATATTGACTCCTAGTGAACTTATTCATTAACATGAAAGAGTCGAACTTCAAGTACCATTGTCTTGAGGCTTGCTTCAAGCCGTATAGAGACTTGTTCAGGAGACACACATGATGTGGTTTGAAAACACTAGGATAACCTTCAGGAGGCTGCGTATGAATCTTTTCCTTCAGATCACCATGTACGAAGGCAGTTTTAACATCCAACTGCTCAATGTGGAAATCTTCATAGGCTGCATAGGCTAACAGGAGCCTAATAGAAGAATGCTTTACAACTGGGGAGAAAATCTCAGAATAATCAATTCCCTCTCTTTGGAGGAAACCCTTAGCTACTAACCTAGCTTTGAACTTGATTTTGTTTCCCTTAGTATTATCCTATTTTCTTTTGAAAATCCATTTGGAACCAATTATTTTAGCATTAAATGGTTTGTTCACAACACTCCAAGTATGGTTTCTCATTAAAGAGTGCATCTCTTCATTCATAGCAAAGACCCATTGTTTGGAGTCTTTGTCTTTCAGCGCTTGCTTATATGACTGAGGATCATCATCGATGAGATCCTGGGCTACATGAAAAGCATAGGAAGCCATGTCATACTGGCTAAACCTAGCAGGGGGCCTAGGGACCCTTCTTTGTTTGTCGCGGGTCAACTGATAGTCCCTGTAGGTATTAGAAGGTTCAGAATCCGAATCTGAACCAGAACTGCTTTGAGAATCAGTTCCAGCAGTGGGCTAAGAAGCAGGCTGATCAGGCCTAAGATCAGTCTCAAACTGAGCCAAGGGCTCAGGTTCATCAGACTTAGAAAGGTCTGGTTCATCACTGCTTTGATGCGTGGGTTTAGGCTTGGTAGAAGGGGACTCATGAAAAACCACATCCCTGCTGATAATGCATTTCTGGTACCCGGGTTTATCAACCCAGAGTTTGTACCCTTTGAATCCTTCGGGGTAACCAATGAAAATGCATTTCACAGCTCTTGGTTCCAGTTTATCAGTCCTAACATGGGCGTAGACCGTGGAACCAAAAACCCTAAGATGAGAATAAGATGGAGGCCAACCAGTCCAAAGTTCTTCGGGGGTCTTGAACTGGTTAGCAGAAGAGGGACATCTATTGATAAGATAAACTGCAGTGCTGGTAGCCTCAGCCCAGAAAGATTTGGGGAGGCCAGAGCACGCAAGAATGCTTCAGACAAGCTCTAAGATGGTCCTATTCATCCTCTCTGCTAGCCCATTCTGTCGGGGAGTTTCCCTAAAGGTCCTATGTCTTTTAACCCCTTATTTTTCACAAAATTCAACAAATTCAGTGGACAGATACTCTAAACCGTTGTCGGTTCCCATGGTTTTTATTTTCTTTCCGGTCTGATTTTCGACCGAAGCCTTCCAGGTCTTAAAATTTTAGAAAACCTCTGATTTATGCTTCAGGATGAACACCCAGACCTTCCTGGAAAAATCGTCAATGAAGGTGACAAAGTAAGATCCTCCACCATGAGAAGTAGTCCTGGCTGGACCCCATAGATCCGAATGGATGTATTCAAGTGGGGCAGCGGCTTTGAAGGTGTATCTATTGAAACTAACTCTCTTAGCCTTTCCCATTATACAGTCTTCACAAAAAGGCAGGTTTATTGGTGTTATGTCATTCAGCAGCCCCTGCTTGCTGAGTTCTTCTAACCCCTTGGAGCTTACATGCCCCAAACGCCAATGCCAAAGCATAGTATTTTCAGAGTTTGTGTTGTAAACACTACCCAACTTCCTTGAATGGGTCTTACCATCCAAAACATACAACCCGTTAGTGAGAGATCCTTTAATAATGGTCCTAGATCCTTTAGAGATCTTAATTGATCCCGATTCTGATCTGAAGGTATATCCTTTTTGATCAAGGACTCCTATGGAAATTAAATTACGTTGGAGGTTTGGGACCCATCTTACATCAAGTAAGGTAATCACAGATTGATCGTCAAGTTCTAATAGAACAGATCCTCTACCCTCCACTTTACACTTTGTTTTTCCGAGCTGGACATCCCCTTCCACTCTCTCCACCAGCTCTGAAAATGACTCTTTGTATGGACACATATGGAAGGAAAAACCGGAGTCAAGGACCCACTCTCTATCGAGTGTATGGCTGGAGGCATTTAACACTTCGGCGGTGTCATAACCAGAGTCAACAACGAGGGACTGGTCAGTGGGTTGCGCACGTTCTTGCTCACGCTTGAGCTTCCTGCATTCGGGCTTAATATGCCCAGGCTTGCCGCAATGGAAGCAGCTGACTTTTCTTTCTCTATTATTATTACTATATCTAGGTCTTGGTTCTAGCTTAGGTTATTTTCTACCTCTACATTTGTCTCTTTTAAATTGTTTCTTTTTGCCTTTAATTTGGGGTCTACCCCTAGTAAATAAACTCTCAGCCCCACATTTGGTCTTAGGTTTTGAGTGAAGGTCTTTAGATAGAAGGGCAGACTTGACTTCTTCTAGAGTCAAGGAGTCTCGACCATACATCATGGTCTCGACCAAGGTGCTATAAATATGGTCAAGAGATATCAGGAGAATGATGGCCTGATCTTCATCATCTACCGAGACATCTATGATGGCTAGGTCTAACATGATTTTGTTGAACTCATCTAGGTGAGATTTCAATGCATCCCCAGGCCTCATCCTAAAGGTGAACATGCGATGCTTCTTATACAGTCTACCTACAAGGGAGGTAGTCATGTAGAGTTTTTCTATCTTAAGCCAGATGCCGACAGCGGTAGACTCATAGGCCACTTCTCTAAGGACTTTGTCTCCTAAGGACAACAAAAGGGAATTGTGGGCTTTAACAAGAATATCAGAGGGGACAAGCTGGTATTCAGTTACAGTTTGACCAGTTTCATTTACAGATGTAATGGGTTTAGTAGGCCCGGAGAGGGCATCTATGAGACCTTGTTGGACAAGCAATGCCCTCATTTTTATTCTCCATAGATTGAAATCGTTGTCTCCATCAAATTTTTCGATCTCATATCGCATTGTAGACATGTTTATCCAGATGAGTGGATGCCGAATGACTGGGGACAACGATAAGCGTATGCCCCCAAAAATCGACTGATCTCACTGGGTAAATGTGTATCCTGAGATATGAAGACAGAAAGGGTTCGGTGAATACAATTATTTCAGCAGAATAGAAAGAGAAAAAACAACAACAATATTCAGGCAGAATTAAACAGACACAAAGAATGCGGAAGACAGAAAACCCAAATTGTAAAGAACTGCAAATATGGAGACTAGACAGTGAGCAGAAAGTAACTGAACAGATTTGAAACGAAGCTGTAAAACAGTACATAGAAAGGGAGCACTAGTAGGGTACTGATAACTACAATTACAAAAGGATCACAAGGTAAATAACAAGGTCCTGAAAAAAGAATTACAAGCATTCAAGCAGGTTGCAGAACACAGAACATTGTTATATAAGAGAAATGCAGCAAGTCAATCAGCAAGACTGTTAATATGAGAAACAATGCAATGAAAACAGAAGGCAAAGAACTAGGGGCAGTGCACACAGTAGGTCAGGTGAAGTCAGCACAGCAGCCAAAAGTGGATCTGATACCACTTGTTGTGGTTGATGGGTCTCAAAACCATGGACACAAACAACTCGGAAACAACACAAAAAAACAGAATGGTGCTGGCGACGTGCTGGTGAACCAAGAACCGCAATACAGGTAAGAAAAAGAAAGAAAAGTAAAGAGAGACAGGATTTACGTGCTTTAGATCCTTATGGATCCTACTGCACCGCAAGAACACCACACACACACACGTTTTATTAATCTCTCAAAGAAATCAATACATGGCAAGGCAATCAGCCTATAATGGCACAAAAAAAACAGGAAAACTATTATAGTTATACTTGAATCTCGCAAAAAGAGGAACGACTTAAAGTGCCGGGCACAAACCGCCCGGCGGTCCAGAAATCTTCTTCTTCTCTTGGATCTGGTCGAAAAAACTCGTGTGCTGGTCCTCGGGGAACTGAAGCCGAGGATGTCCGTGACGAAGCTCCACCGAAGGCGAAACACCATCAGTGTGACGCGGAGTTCGCTGCCACTGAGAATACCCCAAACAATCGGGGTTCATGAGCCAGGATCTAAAGGAAGGATCACCGAGTTTTCTTGGAATTGAAAAAAAATCCACCGATCTCACCACCGTCCTCGGGAGGAACCAAGCAGGGGTGATCAATGCCCCTGCGAGAGCCCGTTCCTAAAAAACAGAATGCCCCAATCAGGACTCGCCACGAATCACGCGGAGTGAAACAGAAACCAAACATCCAGTGCGTGATCCACGAAACGCCGCCCAGATGGACGGCCTAGAATAAAAGGGCGGTGAAGGAGATCAACGGACACAACGCAAAGGCCGGCTGGAAACGGATTGCCACCGTGGAAGACTTATGCGGGAGATTTAACAAACAAAGATATGCGGTGTTTTAAAAAAACAGAATAATAAAATGAATTTAATGTAAAAACAATGTTGAATTAAGACATATTAAATCACAAAAACCTTATCCAATATTAGAATTAAATAAGGGAATGAGCATGAAGGGGTTGATTGAGTAATACCACTTCCATGACCAATAAACTCTTTTCCAGTAGAGATACTTCATCGAAATTCCCCCAAGAATCGGTTTCTGTAAGAAACTCATCATACATGTTTCCTAGAATGGGATGCCCTCAGAGTTTTTGGATGTCCCATAACAAATCTCCACCACCATGTGAAATACGTGAAAGGTATTGGTGCTTGAAAACATACGACTACGAAATTCGGGAAACATATCACTTGGTGAATAGATTGAAAATTGAGAGACCCAGGCTGCCTGATATGAGTGTACTACTTCCAACTATCCAGGAGAGTCCAAACAAATCTAATGAACCCCCCGGCCCACCCATTATAAAAGCATCCTTCGAATCATAAGATCCATTAGTTTCTCCACCAAACATTAGTATTCCATAGACAAAGACTGAAAATGGATGGGTAATCCCATATGTACAACCTCAAAGAGTTTTTATAATGACGATGATCACTCCGGGTCCATGAAAATCCATTCAATGTGAACAAGTTCATTTGAGTAAAAGCTGTTACGAGTTCTCCTATTGAAGAATTATTGACCCGATCATTCCCTCAGGATGCCTCTAGGTGAATAATAGGAATATTGTGATTGGCCAATGGTAGGGAAACATTATCTAGGAGGAAAAAAATTTAAATTAGTAGCAGAAAATATATCTGATAGTCCCTGAGCTCTTCAAAAAGAATGTTTCTAAGAATACCCTCTTGAGGAATGTTGTTGGAACGAAGGTGTCTTTATAATTCTCAACCAATGATTCCCTCCTCCTAGTCACTTCTACTAAGATAAGAGGAAGAGCCATCATCCTATATTCAAAAAGTCCATGCAAAAGGGTCGGTCTAACAAATTTTTTAGGTAAAAGGTAAAGAGATGACAAAGGACTATAAGATTTTTTTTTAAAACAATTCTATGCATACAGAGCGCCATGAATGGTTCATGGAATGGATTCCCCTTGAACTATTGGTTTAAGAAATGCTCCACAAGATGGTAGCCTGTGATGCTGTGGTCCATGAACATAACAGTTAATATACTTGGTGAACTGCATATCGATCCTCACTACGTGGTCATCTGAAGTGAATACATAAAAGTTTAATTTGGTAATTTAATGTTCAGTTCCCCAAATGGTGGTTTAGTCTGCATATTAGACGAACCACGTTGTGTCTTAATACACTGTAGTTCAAACATATTTATTATGTTTCATAGTTTGGTTTTCATATTCTTGGGTTGGTTTGTGGGTGAAATTGATCGTGATGATTTCAAAGTTGGCTGAATACGAATCACGGTTCATAGGCGAAGTATTTCACAATGGAACTGGTACCTAGAAGTAGGGAAATCAAGGATCAATTTGCAGAGAACTTTTTGCTGAGAAGTCTGGTAAATGAAAAAAAACCTGGGCCCCTATATGAAGGCTTGTTCCCCTCAATATTTCTACCCCTATACCACAAACCAATTTAGTTCATGGCTGCTTTAAACATCAGAATAGCCTCCTCTCCATCCCAATCAGAACCCATTCTGATACGAGGCATTGGTTGAGTCATGAAAACTCTTCTTAGGGAAGGAAAATAATCCCAAATATTTTAGGAAATAATAAGATGAAAGTTCAATTGAAAATTTGAGAAGAATGTTGATTAAATAGAATTTAGTAATAGACCAAATTGGTCAGCGTACTGATTTATAGGAATTGTACGCGGTTGGTATTACTCATGAACCGAACGGTACGTGGACAGCCCGTGAAACAGTTTCACATGAGGCATTGGCTAGAAAATTTGGCTAATCATAGAATAAATTGAGAATAAAACTATGACCCCAAGAACCACATTTTTGAGGGAATTTAGGCTTAGAAATTCCACCCATGAACCATGGACCCCTGAACCATGTCATTATAAAAATGTGAGGGAGAGGTACACCCCTGCACTCCGTCCCTGCAAAATAAGTTTTTGGGTGAGGAAAATTAGGGAGAATCCCACAAACTATGTAATTCATGGGATTTAGTTGGTGATATATGTTTCTGCGAACCGCTGCCCTACTAACCTCGGTTGACTGAGTCATCTGTGGGTTGGGATGTTTCTTGATGGGCTTCAGCAAATAGTGTCATGTGACCGAAAGATACATCATCCCCAGTTCTCTATTAATGGGAACACAAGGGGAACTTAGAAGATAGGATTTATTAAGAGAGAACATGGAGTTTATGGGTGGAAGACTTTAAAGGAAAACGATTGAGGAAGTACGAAACTGTGAATGGTTTCCAGTAGGTATTAATCTACCGCGAACCATAAGAATGATGGAAGCATAATAATATGGGTGAAACACAAACATAATTGGTGAACTTTGAACCATTCCATTCACAGATGAACATGTCAGAAAATGAAGGTCTAATTCCCCTTCCCTAATCTATCATACCTCATGGAACCTCGCTACGCAGATGAAACCCTGCACAATATAGTGTTCCACTACACTAATGGACTCCATACCTGCATGAAACCACAATATACGGATGGAACCTGATGCCATGTACCACTATGATACACAGACCTCATCTAGGCCCACACACCACCTTGGTAAGAAGATTCCATCCAAGTGTGCGTACCACCTCAATACGTGGACGACATCTAGGTCCGCGTACCACCCCGGTATGTAGACGGTATCTATGTCCGCATACTACCTTGGTAAGCGGAAGACCCCTTCACCAACATAGAAGTACACCATGCGGAGGTTACCCCATCCCATATAAACATGTGGTATGTAAAATGTGTTACCTTCAAACCTTCTTCCTTCCAGTCTAGATCATGCCCTTCTATTTCCACCCAATCCTCTGAATCCCCTCTATTAATCAATCCATCAGTATCCAGAAAAATCTACTTCCAAATCCTCGAGACCTATAAGATAAAACCTCCAAGCTCATTAGAATTTCATTTTGAGTTTACATAACCATGGTAAGCGGGGTCATGTGGGTAATCTTTGCAAGGGTGTGGGCCCCCATAATTTCCTTAAGTTTACATTCTCATGGTGACCAGGGGCCCAACCAGGGAACACTCATGTGAACCTCCCCATTATAGGATTCAAGGGTAATAACTAAATTATTCATTCAATGAGGGACAATGAAATGGAAAAGTGATCATTATTACTTTTACCTTTTACAAGAATAAATGATTATATCGTTTCCCCGAACTCATATTAGGGAACTCTCCCTAAGGTAATCCCCTAACCTTCTCATGGGAGGTAGTGATTCGGCTTCTCTTTGGCTTAACCAGGGATATGTCTGGATAGATGTTGAAGCATTTCTATCATGTACATCTACATGAGAATGTAAATTGTAACATTCAAACCCCCTCTATCTCTCTTTGGGCTCCCGTACCATCTATCATCATATGAAGTGGGAAATTCAACCTAAAGATCCATGGATACCTCTTATTTCTCACACCTGGCATGACTCACGCGGCTTTGAGTTTTGCAGTGGTCATGAAACTCTCATAACCCCATAACTCGGAGCTCCTCCTAGGTGTAAGACCCAATCAAACCTCCTACTCCTCATGTGTCAAGATTCTCCTCAGGTTCTAAAAAATGGGCCTCCTCACAGGTGTAAGCCCTAACATTAAATGAACTATGAGAACTCTAATTCTTGCTTTAAACATGATATGTAGGATGCTTGTCTGATATCCCAAGATCAAAGGGATCCTTTTCAAAGATTAATTCCATGTCATGCCCCTCGTAAATAGGGCCTAATTTACTATATAATAACCAACATAAACCAAACTACGAGGGATTTTATTCCCAATTAACTAGTATACGTCGAAAGCCCCTCTTTGGACCAACCCACCACCGAAATCACACTAGTGTTCACCAAGTCATATCCCCAGTAAGGCCATTTTTACCAAGGAGACTATGCCTCTCCTAAAAATCCATGGCTTCTTCGATGTACGTATCATATGAAATATTGACAGGGAACCCCCTCCTAGATTTCCTTTTCATTTTACAGTAAACTACATGGATGGGTCCCCATCACACGAACTTAAAAGGTTATGTGTCAAGTTATGTGGCACTGAACAACATGGGTTCTGATTCCTCACTCGGGGATACATAGTAATCCTATGTTATTAGTTTTATCCTAATATCGATGAAAATGTTTTCCTACCTGGATGAAGATAAACACTAGAGGACCTCCTCATTGGGTTTAAACTAGCATTGTCTCAGTAATTATTAACCCATGTGTATCTCTGATTAATCATGAAACCTAAGGGTATGTTACAGACACATTCTTAGGAAAGAACCATTGATTCATGAAAATTTTAACATTGTTGAAATCTATAAGAGAGTCACAAAGTAGTCAATAATTATCCTCAAAAGGGTGTGATGATCCTGACCTCCAATCCTCTCGACCAGTGGTGACCTTAAATTTCATTGGCCAAATTATCCAATGATCTCCTCCCATTATAAGGTAAGTCCATGAATCAATGATAAAAGGGTCTTTGGGTGTATTTGGGTCGACATATAAACCTGTTGGAGACCATCCAATGACATCATACCTGATGTGGACTGATTTAAAACATACTCAACCCCCCTTCAATCACCCACCAAGACCGTTCAACTATGGAATCTACTTCACAATGTAATAGGGACACAACGTGTAGTCCTGATGCGATCATCTCACCCACCAAAAAGGTTTAGGAAGTGAATCAGGATGAAATGAAATGGTAGAATAAACATGAAACTCTATAATAGCAAGCATCTAGCTGTTATTTATCGGAACATTTTGTTCGCCCTGGTACGATGAGAATCGGGTCGAAACACTGAGATATGGTTTTGGAAAAGGATGGAGAACCTAAGGAACCTGACACATGAACCTATATATTAGTGTGTTTGGTATTATAACTAAATGGTAATACTCTTCCTATTATTCCCTTTGTCAATTTGGTATTTATGATGGTTACCCGAGATAGAGGTTATCTTAGTCCTATGACTGCTTTAAACATGGGTTGCATGGTTACATACTTCTAGTTGTGATATTGATGCATGGGATATGATTCATAGTATGTGATATAATCATGGCGATTCCTTATATAGTATGGATATGAAATAACATGTGGTTCTTATGTTATTATATGTTTGAAATGTATGGGAGAACTGGTTAGCACTGTGATTAGGCAAGTGAGCTTATCACTGATGAGGTATAACTCTATATTTTATAGTAGCATGGTAATAAAATTCACACCTTCTCGAACATGCCTTTTTTTAAACAAGGTCCATTATAGAACATTATAAAGAGTTTCCTTTTGAGTAGAGTGATGTGTACATGAAATGGTTACATATGTTTTGTTTACATGACATGAATTTTGGAACTGATGCTCTAATATAGTTTAGTGTAAGAATGGTTTAATGATGTTTTTTATGAGAATGTGAGGTTTTCTCTATTGTGAGATATAAAATCATAGAGTGATTCAGGTGTGGTGGATCTTATGATCCAACTCTACATTAGGATAGAGGTTAATAAGAAATATGATCATGGATAAAGAAGAGTGATACATGTATAATATGGTAATTTCCCAGAATTACTTCTGATGATCAATTTATGGAAAACTCTAGGTTTGGAAGAACCCCATAGGTGTTCTAATCACATTTATCTTATTTTGAGTGGTATATAGTAAACGTTAAGAATAATATGAAAGTGGAACCAATCAAGAGGTGGTTACCGTTCCTGTAATAAAGCATTGATGAAAATGGATAGTTTTTATTTGATAAGTAAAACCATACTCATATTCAAGTATTAGTCAATGGAAATCGTTGTAGTTCAATAACTGATGTAACTAAGGGCCTCAATGCATGGAATGATGCTTAGGTGGGATGACCAGATGTGTATTTCCATAAAATATTGGTAGGGTGATCTGGAAGATGTAAATTTTGATGCTCGTAGGTATCGCATGGACAGGTAAAGAAAGGCATTGCCTTGTGATAAGATTGTATCTGTGGGAGTAAGAATGTTAATACATAAAAGATTTATATGGTGATGTTTGATCATGATATTGAGAAGGTGATAAACCAGTGTATAAAAGTGACATCAACCAATGATGTGTGATGTAAATAAATTTATAATTAATGAATTCTACTAGAATTGGGGAAGCATTGTGAAACTGGGGGAAATAATGGTTGAAATGATGTGTACTATATGGTATTGTATATATTGTTGTTGATTTGATTGTAGTATTTAAATGACTATAATCACAATTAAATATGAGATTTGGGCCATGTAATGGGTCTTGGTTACTAGGATGATTCATTAGGGACACACAATGAGAATTATTAAGGATTATTATTGTTATGGTCGGGATGTTTTAATGAACTGATCCATTACATTTTTGTAAAATTTGAAGAAATTGGAATATTTGTCCTTGAATAAGGGAATGTTTTGAGAATTTGGGATCTAATCAAGATTCCTAATGTTATAACACATTTTTCAAAATTATATATTGATGTGATTGATGGATAAATGAATACCTTGTGTTCTCAAGTGAATATTTGGAGAAGGGTTGGATTTATAGCCTATGTATGTGAAAATTAGACATCAAACCTTGTAGATGTGTTTGAAGTGTCAGTATAGGATATAGATCAATCCATGGGAGTTTTTCCATGATCAATGGTTTAAGAATTATAAAAAAATTTAGGTATTTTGGCATGAACTTGTCATTATTCAAGGGTTTGTAAATTTTTGGAAGGGTTAAAAATGATTTTTTTTTGTGCTTTGGGGGTCTTTTGGGACTAAAAAATGATTTTCTATAAAAAATCACATTCAATGACTAAAGAGTTATTTTGTAAAAATAATTACTAGTAAGACTTATTATATAATAAATAGTCCTTGTTAGATTTTATTGGGAAATACTTTCCTAGTAATACTTTCCAATGTAAAACATTCCTAGTTAGAGTATTCTGTAGAGAATAATGGTTTAGTGTTGGTGTGATTACGAATTTTTAATGAGTAAGAAATTTGGAAATTCCTTACTTATGAGGTTAACTATTTTTTCAAAGACGTATTATGATAATAAGACTTTTTGGAAATACTTAATATTATAGTAGGGCTTATGGAAATGCCTTACACGTGATTGTAAAGATTATGGTGAATCTTTATTGTCATATCTAGACTTCTAGGAAAGAATTTCTATGATAGTAACACTTTATGGAAATCTATACTATTTTAGTACGACCATCAAGAAAGCCTTACTATTTAATTAATGATTTTAGGAATGTCTTACTACACTATTAATGAATTTGGAAAAGCCTTAATATGATAGTAAAACAAGAAAAATGTTTACTTTTTAAATGATGATTTTTTAAAATCCTTAATACAATAGTGATATTGTTGGAACAACCTTAATAAAATAGTAAAACGTTTATAAAATATTTTCTATGACAATGAGACTTGGAAAGACATCACTATAAATGCAGGGATTTAGAAATTTTTAAAAAATGGATGTGATAATCATTTTAAGATTTTTCTAAAAATGACCTAAATGATTATTTAATGTATAAAAAATAAAAAAAAGAGAAATTAATGTAGTTTTACAACATGTGTAGAGAAAAATAATCCATGATATAACTCTCACAGAAACATTCATCTTAAATTGATATCTATCTTGTTTCTCAACTAATTCATGTCTCATTGGATCTGGGTGGTAATTATAGAAAGTCTACTAATAAGTGTCCACCCATTATTAGTTAATAGAATTATTTATTAGTAATACAGCATGTGTATACATTTATACCCAATTATATGGTTTTTAGAACCTCATATTTCTATAAATTTCTTATTAGATTCATGGTTCATTTGATTTGATGTAAATATTTAGGTAAATATAATATCACTTATAATTTTTTCCTTCCTGTCTTTCCGTCATTCTCACTGATAAGTTGTGTGTTCTAGACTATTTATTTGGTAATGATTTCACAAGAACATAGTAGAATCACTTAGATGTCAAGGGGATGTTTATTTTATTGGCTAAAGAGGGTCCTCATATGATGACCACACTTGGTTTATTAATGATTTATCATGTTATATCACTAACCTAATTTATTTATGGGTTTTTAGTATTTTTGTAAAAGTTAATGATTATATTAGAAGATGAAGGTTGGATTTTCTGTGTGTTAATGGATCAAATTGATGCTCGGGGTGGTTTTCCCCCATTTTCATAAGGTTTATGGCACAAAATTTTGTTTACATGATATTCTTGGTTTTAACCTACAAAATAATTGAAGAATAAATTAGGGAATTATATTTGGAATAATGTGTAAAAAAAATTAATTGTTTTATAAATTTTCTTAAATTAAATTAATGAAGTTAGGTCCACTAATAAATTCATGCTGGCTGAATAGGCTTACATGGGTTTTGGAAAGGGAGGCCAAGCATAATTTATAGGTAATAACTCTAAGATTGAGGCATGTGGTCCCTTATAATCTTCACTAATTTTATGCATAATGTTATGTATCGTATGATATATGGTCATGACACCTTGTGAAATTTGGTATTTATTTAAAAATGGAATGTTTCCCATTAACTTAATTTAATAAAATTGTGTTTCATGGGATATGATTCCCCCTTTGAAACAATAATGATGTCACAACTTCACAATACTAAGGTACTGATCATAAAGACATTCCATGTGACATATAACCCTTAGAAGGGTTTGAGTGAAGAAAATGAACACAATGGAACTTGGTACTAGTTCCCATATACCCCAATTTATAGAGGAGAGTATGGGATGTGGAATGAGTAGAACAAGAAGGCCATAAATGAACCTTGGGAAACCATATATCCATTGGTATAGTTGATTAGAGAGGGGTGAGTGTTTCCCCCATACGAGTATGTAAGCACCCAAGTGGATATACCCAGTGTGGGATGATGTGTGGCTTTGGAGTGAGAGGACATTCCTAGGATGAATTTGGGACTATAATCAGAATTATGAGTTTTCTATAGAGTACAGGTAGTGTGATTTTTTCCTATATGGAATGTGAGGGGATGATCAGATGTAACGACCCCATGTTTTATCAATGGAAATTCCATTCTTATAAATATATCATATAGTCACATGAAATCAAAACATAATGAAATACTAAGTACTATTTGACCTTTAATCATATTTGAAAAATATTTTCTAAAAAGTGGATTTAATATTTGTATTCTACACATTGAAAAATGGTTAGGGTTATTTTTTAAGAATTTTTCTAAAATACTTGAATTTTTGATGAATAGTAAAATATAAAAATTCACAATAAACACTAAAACCAGAATTTGTGCATCATGGTTTAGTCATGAATGATGTAAATCGCCATTTTTTATAACTTACAAGCACACATTACTATTTTTGGTCACAATAATCATTACTATTTCTTATCTTATTAAAAAAATAAATAACTAATTATTAAAATATTATGAAAACCCTCCTCCCCTCCACTACGAAAACCACCAACAGTCCCCTATTCTCTTCACTCCACTAAAGCCATGTTACTTACCTAAATTATTCCCAAATATCTTACCAGGATCATCCCCCATGTCCATAATACCTTGGCCTCCTCAAAATACCAAATCATCTCCCCTCAATTGGTTCTGAAAGGAGATAAACACAAGAGGTAAATTCCTCTTTCAGGTTCTTTTTTATCAAGTTCTTTTCTTTTAATTTTTCTTTCCACACCTACCTTAAACTAAATGATATGATAACTCTAGTAACATAAAAATACTTTAATTTTTTTAGGATTTTGAGATAATTCATTATCAAATCTCATTTCGTCTTCTTTTATATAAATCAAACGAAAACACCATCCATGATTTGTTAATTTATCAACTTCAAGATCGATAGTTTATCATGTTCTTTTACCATCATATATTCTTGTAATGAAACCGTATTTATGGTTGAACCAGACTATTAAATATCTCTTTTATCTTATGTGTGGTTCTGGAATCCTTTTTCAAACATGATGTAAAATAATAATACCAAATGTGTTAATTATGAAAAAAATCACAATGTTAATCCAAGCGTTAACATTAATGTTTTTAAGTAATGATTAACCTTCACTAAAAATATCCAAATGAATATTATCACCTTGTAATATTATGGATGTTAACTATTTTTGTATAAATTCAATTCAGGAAAACCACCTTCATCCTACATGTGTGTTCGAACATGAATATAAGTGAACCAATTATTAAAACCAAGGAAACATACGAACCCGAACAATGAAATCGAACATCATAACCTATAAAAAGGCTATGAATGAACTCAAAAATGTTATCATAAATCATTTAAATGTAAAATAGGTTTTGGAATTATTAATTAATGTACCTTATTTTACTATTCAGGTTGTTAATATCATGTGGAGAACACCATCAGACTTAAAGTAAGGGATCCTCTCTTTTTCACTTTTATTGGAGAATGTCCTCTATGTTATGCCATTTTATGTGTCATTACTAATGTTGGGGTTTGCTTTATAACCTACCCCATACTTCCCTCATGATTTATAAGTAATTATAAACCACTTTCTATATCATTAATCAATCTTAAGTACACCAGATACTATGCTAATAATCTGCAAGGGATTTTACCTGAACCTCCTATATTTTTTCAGGTTGCCTCATCTTTATTATTACCAAAATGAAGTTATATAATATATTTAAGTGAATCTTATAAATGTAGTTATAATTTACCAAATTAATTTATCAAGACCTTTCATCATTCTATTTTGGGTATATACATGTTTTTAACTGATTCCCTCCTCAATACTTCCAGATAAGCAAACTTGTTTTAAGGGAAATTCCTAAATTCTTACCTGATTTCAAGTTCACCCTATCCTCTATTTTATGACATCATTGTATTCATAATATATGGATTTTAATTAAGAAAAACTTCTTTTTTAACTTCTTGTTTTATATAAAATATTATTCACTTTTCTATTTAATGGTTCTATAGTATTTTCCTTAAAACCGCACAGAAGCGTTTTAATGCTAAAATGTAATAAATTATTTTCAAACATATTGTTAGTTAAATATGATAACACTTACCATGAGACATTAAATTTTACCCTTATGAATTTCCATGTTTATTTTAGTTCCTTTCATTCATGGACACTTTTAGGATACACCCATTTGGTATGCTTTATAACATGATTGTGGTACCCAATTCATTCCATGGGTAACCCTTATGTTTATGTAAGATTGATGATGTTTGATTATTTGTGTGGAAATCATATTCATGAAAAGTTAAAATGGGTGCCCAAATAGCGCTCCAATGAATTGGGTAAATTTGAGTCTCATTTGATGTTATGTGCGATGGTCTTTGCGGTTAGCCTTTGCTTCTGCTACCATCTATGATGGTCTTGGCGGTTAGCCTTGGCTTGTGCTACCATGTGAAACGTTCTTGGAGGTTAGCCTGTACTTGTTCTAAATTCATGTTTTATGTGGCTTCAACATTATTATGACTCCATGTTTATATGATTCCATGTTTATATGTTATGATTCCATATTCACATATCTTTTTATGTCATCATATCATGCATTCTATTCCATGTACTAATGATTTGTTCTTATGGTTATTCCCTTACGGATATTTAGTTTATCCCTTTGTTCATGTGTTACCCGGGGTACCCTATGTATATTTTTTTAGCAAAATAGAAGTTAGGAGATCGATTTTAATATTCAATATTCTATATTTTTATTTTTATGTACCTAGTTCTCTAAGATAATAGACTTTACAATCCATGGATTATACTCTACTATATAATTTTACTTAAAACCATTTAATGCTATATGTGAAAGGATAGGGTCCCTAAAGTTGGTATCATATTATGGTCTAGTCATTTTTTTATTAGGAATAGAGTACTTTAGTAATAACCTTAATGATTAGACTATGTATAAGAAAACACCCCTTAATGTTGGTAAGTATTGAGTAAGTATTTTATCAAATAAATACATCCCTATCTGGATACAAATAGGTATATGTGGCTCTAAAATAGATGTATCTAGGGGAAAACCTGAAAAAACCACTTTCAGTTAGACTCGAATGGGAATTAGTGAACATCAATGGGCCTTACTGCACTCTCAGTTTGACACTGCTGGGAGATATGATTTGGTAAATTCATGATCTTGGTATAAAACATTATTAGGGGAATGAAAAATAAATCCAATAATAATATAAGTTGAGAAACAGATCAAGGATAAACTAGATTAAAACCTAGGGTATCAAAAGTTAGGATATACTTATCATTTACAAGTTTATCCTCTTATGTTTAATGTTTCATTTTTTCAATCAATATCTAAGTATTAAATCCCCCTAATTTTACATTATGTTTCTTAGTTAATGCAGGGAAATAGAATAACACATTCAAAAAATAAATGTGATAGGGAATGTGAATTTTTCCCAGACTATATGCCTGATATGATGGGAATGGGTTCTAAAAAATTCATGACAGTACTTGCTCAGCTGGCTACAGTTATGAATAGTAACTTGAATCATGTGGAACACCCTCCTCCTCCTAGGAAAGATCAATTTTCTGTTGAATCCTTTATATGGAAAATGCCTCCAATGTTAAGTGGATCTTATGATCGCTTCCTCATGGAATAGTGGATTATATCTATTGAGAAGATATTCTCTATCAACCAGTGCTCAGAATAAAAGAACGTTGTGTTTCCAATCTATCATTTTGATGGGAAAGTTGACCAGTGGTAGACACTGATCAAGAATACAAATCCCTTGGAGAAAATTGATTCCATAATTTTGGAGGAGTTAAAGAAAATGCTTCTCAATAAAACTTTTCCCTGAACCCTCCATCTCAAGATGTAAAAAGAGTTCCTCAGACTCCAATAGAAGGAATATGAGTCCATCGGGGCGTATGAAGAAAACATCACAAGGCTTGCAAGGTACAACTCTGGCATTTTCTTGAACACATAATGCATGGTGAATCACTTATTTATCATTATAAAGGTGAGTGTATGAAAAGAGTTGGATATTAGAGACTTTGAAAGTTATGAAGAGATTGTTTTTTGTTCCCTTAAGATTGAAATAGAGATCAGAGACTCTCAGTGGTATCGTGGGATTGATGACAAATAGAGTAAAATGTAATCTAATGTGGTTGGTCCCAAAAATAAATTCCATGATGGAAAGATTCCCGACAATCCCACATATAAAAAAATGTGGGAATAACCATCTTGGAAACTATCTAAAGGGGACCTAGAATTGCTTCAAATGTGGATAGTTGGGACATATTGCCAAGAAATGCCAATGGGATATGGAGAATCCTGCTAATTTGGAATAAGAAAGGAAGGTTTAAATCAACAATCAACCTATAGTACAATGTTACAACTACATGGAGGATGGGCATTATGCGAACAATTGTCCTAAACCCAGGGTTCTCAGAGGCAATCAACAATAACCTCTAAGGAAACAAGGATGGTATTATGCTATAACTACTACTGAGGTGGATCTGGAAAATTATGTGGTGACAGGTATTCTAGTTATTCATGAATAAAAACCATAATATTTGATTCTGGTTGTACACATACATTCATATCTTGCATGTTTAGTAGAACTGCTAATGCATCACCTCAAAATTTGCAGGATATGTTTTCTATGAGAACAGTGAATGGGGAAATTATTATGTCCATGGTTTATAACTCCACCTCAGTTAGACTTTGTGGAATGAACCACCCATAAAATCTCATCATACAACCTTTAGTGATGTTTGATGCAATCTTGGGCATGGATTGGCTATCATTATACGAATACAACATCAATTGTCAAGAAAGGGAGATTACTCTTCACATCCCAAAGCATCTTCTAATTCATTAAAAGTGTAATAATTAAGATGAATCGTCTTTTGAATCATTGTCTCAAGTGCGGATATTAACTCCTTATGATCACACATGTCTAGATCAAATGATTGGCACAAAGGTGAGAATCATTCTTGAAGACATGCCCATCGTGAGGGATTACACTAATGTATTCCCAAAAGAGTTGTCTGATCTTTCTCCCGATCGAGAGGTTGAGTTTTCAATTGCACATATTATTGGTTCTCTTCCTATTTCACAGACACATTATATAATGGCCACCATAGAGATGGAGGAGCTGAAGAAGCAGTTACAGGAGAATATGGAGAGAGGTATTATACACCCAAGTGCTTCACCATAGCGTGTCCCAGTCCTCTACACCAATAAGAAGAATGGATAAATGTGCTACAAATTTAATTATCGTGAGATCAATAAAATATTGATAAGGAACAAGTATAACCTTCCACAAAGAGATGACTTGTTCGATCATTTTCATGGGGCCAGTTATTTCTTTAAGGTGGATCTTTGGTCAGGATATAACGGATTAATGATGTGGAAGGAAGATATTCCCAAGGATTCCATCTGAATGAGGTATAGACACTATGAGATCATAGTGATTCCCTTCAGACTCGAAAATTTTTCGACAATTTTCATGGATTTAATGAATATGGACATTATAGATTACCTTGAAATTTTTTTGGAAAACATTATCGGCAATATTTTGATATACTCTGAGATCATGGTGGAACAATTGGATCATTTGAATACAGGGTTAAAGACTTTACAAAGAAATAAGTTGTATGAGAAGTTCAATAAATGTGATTTATGGATGGAGTAAGTATAATTCTTAGGACATGTTATCACCAGCAAAGCGATATCGGTGGACCCTTCTAAGATAATGGTGATTGAAGAGTGGCCCATGCCAATATATGTAACGGATATCTGTAGATTTCTGGTTATAGTAGGGTATTATGGATGATTTGTAAAGAACTTTTCATGATTTTCAAAAAAAATGACCATGCTGACACAGAAGTGAGTCAAAGTTGTCTGTACTCAAGAATGTGAAGACTTTTTTAAGGATTTGAAAAGGAGGCTAATCACTAAGCCAGTAATCACACTCCCAAAAAGTGGGTAAATCCTCTTGAGGTACAACATTTCTTAAAAGAAAGGATTGGGTTGTGTGATGATGAAAAATGATAAAGTGATATACTATGCCTCAATGAAGCTTAAAATCTATGAGCCTAACCACCATACACATGATTTGGAGTTGGAAGCTGTGATCTTTTAGTTAAAAATATGGAGGATTATCTATATTGGGATAAGTGAGTGATATATACTGATCTCAAGATTATCAAATATAAATTCACACAAAAAGAGCTTAATGTGCACCAGCAAAGATGGATAGATCTCATCAACGATTATGACTTCTCACTCTACTACCATCCAGGTAAGGCAAACAAGGTGGTGAATGCTCTATATAGAAATGATCCTGCATCTTTATCAATGATGAGAATTGAAAAAGAAAAAATATTCATATATTTTATGAAGATGGAAATGGGGATTATTAAGGGAGTAAAATCACCAATCCTTTCTCAAATGATTGCACAACCATCCCTCATATAGAAAATAAAGGAATCTCAGAGAAAATTTGTGAAAATTCAGAAAAGGGTTGAAGCAATTAAAAATAGAAAATCATTTGAGTTCATGATTGATAAGGAAGGATTTTTAATATTTGGGTAACAATTATGTGTACCATCTGATTCAAAGATAAAGAAGTGGCTTCTGAATTATGTACATAGATCATCCTTCTCTATCCACCAATGGAGAACAATGATGTATTGGGATCTCCAAGAAACAATTTGGTGTGATAAAATGAAGAAGAAGATTGCTACATATTTATCAAAGTTCCTGGTATGTCAACAAGTGATGGATGAAAGTGACAAGTCTATGGGGATGATGCAACAACTACCCATATGAACATGGAAGTGTGAGAACATCACTATAGACTTTGTCAATGGACCTATAAGGACATCTAGAGGAAACAATGTTATATGGGTCATTGTGGATCGTCATTCAAATACATATCTCTTTATCGCAATTTATGAGGACTAATTATTGGATCAAATTTCATGTATATATATCAAAGAGGTGGTAAGGCTTCATGGAGTAACACTATATATTGTATCCGATTGAGATATGAGATTCACCTCGATGTTCTGGAAAAGTCTCAAATATGCCCTAAGAATTGACCAAAACTTTATTACACCTACCATCCTCAAACTAATGGAAAATCTGAGGGAACTAATCAGACACATAATGATATTTTGATGTCATGTTCTATGGACTTCAATGGAGTATGGGACCAATATCTTCCACTAGTTTTATTCTCCTACAACAACAGTTTCCACTCGAGCATCTGAATGGAACTATATGAAGCCATTTATAGGAAAATGTGTAGAACACATGAGTTTTGGGATGAAGTTGGTGAGAATAAGCTAATAGGACCTAAAATGGATGCTGAAATGGTGGGGAAGGTGAAGACCATTAAACAACACCTCAAGGGAGTAAAAAGTTGACAAACAAATTATGTAGACAATCATCGACGAGACCTTGAGTTCAAAGTTGGAGACATGGTATTTCTATGAATATATCCATGGAATAATTTCCTGGGGTTTCGGAATAAAGTAAAGGTAATTCCTAGGTATATCATCCCCTTCGAGATTCTTGATCATGTTTGGGTTGTGGCCTATCCAATGACACATCCACCCACCATGTCCAAAGTACACAACATCCTTCATGCATCCCTATTAAAGAAGTATATACCAAATACCTCACATGTACTATCTTCGGTGGTGGTATAGATGTAGGATGATCTTTCTAATGAGAAGTATCCATTGATGGTCATGTATTTTATAGATAATGTTCTACATTACAAGACTACTCACCGAGTCAAATTACTATGACAGAACTATATGTATGAAGAGGAAACATGGGAGCTGGAGGGGGAAATGATGGAAAAGTACCCACACTTTATTAAAGGATTATAATGTTAAATTAAATTTCAAGGGTAAAAGTTCATATGGGGGAATAATGTAACGACACAATGTTTTATCAATAGAAATTCATTTCTTATAAATATGTCATATAATCACATGAAATAACAACATAATGAACTACTAAGTACTATGTGATATTTAATCATATTTAGAAATATTTTTTAAAACATTATTTCAATTTATTAATTATACACATTGAAAAATGGTTTGGGTGTATTTTTGGGATTTTTCTAAAAAACCTGAATTCATTAATTGATAGTAAAATATGATAATTCACAATAAATACTAAAACATAAATTTTTTCATAATTCTTGAGTCAAGGATGATGTAAATTACCATTAGATAGAACTCACAGACACTTATTACTATTTTTGGTCACATGGATCATTACTATTACTTGTCTACTGAAAAAATAATAAATTAATTATTAAAATATAATAAAAACCCCTCCCCTGCACTACAAAAACCACCCACACTCCCCTCTTCTCTCAACTACTCCCAAGCCTTGTTCATTCCCTAAATTATACCAAAATCTCTCCCCATGACCCTCTCTCACGTTCAGAATCCATTGGTATCTTCAAAATATCAAATTATCTCCCTTTAAGAGTTTTTCAATGGTGATAAACTCAAGAGTTAAATTCCTCTTTCCGATTATTTTTTTCTTTTCATGTTCTTTGATTTTATTTTTTCTTTCCTCAACTCCCATCAACAAAATGGCTTGACAACAATAGTAACATATATGTACTATAATTTTCATATTATAATGGGATAGTTTATTATGATCCCTCCTTTCATATTATTTTATACAAAAGAAACGAAAACATCGTCTGAGATGTGTTAATTTATCACATTCAAGGACAAACAATTTATCAATTTCTGTTACCAACCTATATTATAGTCATCAAACCATTTTTATTATTGAACAAGACAATTAAATACATATTTTAACTTATTTGTTTTTATGGAATCATTTTTCACACTTGATGTAAAATATTATTACCAAACAAGTTAATTATGAAAAAAATTGCCTTGTTATTCCTAGAGTTTAACATTAATGTTTTATATTATGGTTACCTTCACTAAAAATAACCAAATGATTTTTATAAACAAGTAATATAATGGATGATAAATAATTTTTTATATATTTAATTTTCTAAAACCACCTTCATCATACATGTGTGTTTGAACTTGAATATAAGTGAACCGATCATTAAAACCAAGGAAACAAAAAACCCCCAACAATGAATTTGAACCTCATAGCCTATCGAAAAGGTTTTTATTGAACTATAAAAGGTTATAATAAATAATATAAATGTAAAATAGGTTCTTTATTTATTATAAAATCAACCTAATTTTATTATTCACGTCATTAATATCAAGTGGAGAACACCATCAGACGTAAGGTAAGGGATTCTCTATATTTCACTTTTATAAAAGAATGTCCTCTCTATTATGCCATATTATTTGTCATTCCTAATGATGGGGTATGATTTCTCACCTACCCCATACTTCCCTAATGATTTATAAGTGATTATAAACACATTTATCTCTCATTAATCCATCTTAAGTACACTTGATACCATGCCTATAATCTGTAAGGGATCTAACCCAAACCTACTTTATTCTTTGGGTTGCCTCATATTTCTTACTACCAAAATGAAGTTATCTTATATTTTTATTTTAATATTTTAAATGTTGTTCAAATTTAAATAAAATTAATTTATCAAGACCCTTTAATCTTTCTTTTTATGGGATATACATGTTTTTAAGTGATTCCCTCCTCAATACTTCCTGATAAACAAACATTTTTCAAGGGAACTTCCTGAATTATTACATGATTTCAGGTGCAAACTATCCTCCATTTTTAGACAAAATTTTCATTATATAATCAGTATTTTTATCATGAAAAAATTCTTGGTTCACTTCTGGTTTTATATAAAAGATTGTTCCCTTTACTATTTTAAAGGCTCTATAGTATTTTCCTTAAAACTGCAAAAAATATATTTTAATGATTAAATTTCATAAAAAAAATTCATACATTTTGTTACTTATAATTAATAAAAAATACCTTGATACGTTCTTTTTTTACCTTATTAATTTCCATGTATATCTTAGTTTCTTTTTTCATGGGTACTTTTATGATACACCCATTTGTTATTCTTTATGACATGACTGTGGCACCCAATTCTTTCATTGGGTAAACCTTTTGTTTATGTAAGACTGATTGTGCATGATTATTTATGTGGAAAACATATTTATGAAAAATCAAGATGGTTGTGCCCAAATATCTCTACAATATATTGGTTAATGTTGAGTCTCATGAGATGTTATGTGCTATGGTCATGGCGGTTAGCCTCGGTTTGTGCTACCATGTGCGACGGTCTTGGGGATTGGCCTTGGCTTGTGATACCATGTTCCAAAGTCTTGGTGGTTAACCTTAACTTGTGATAAAGTCATGTTTTATGTTTCCATCACATTATTATTACTCCATGTTTATATTATTCCCTGTTTATATTTTAGGATTCCATATATACATGACTTTTCATATCAACATTTCATGCCTTCTATTCCATGTTCTAATGATTTGTTCTTAATGTTATTCCTTTTATGGGCTATTTAGATCATCCCATTGTTCATGTGTTCCCTAGAGTACCCTATGTAGATGTTAGATCACAATGGAGTTACTAGATAAATTTAAATAATAAATAAAGAAATGTTTAATTTAGTTATATGTTTAATTTTTTATGTACCTAGTCCACCAATACACTAGATATTATGATCATTAGATTATACTCTAATGTATAACTATAATTAAAACCATGTAATGTTATATGAAAAAGTATATGGTCTCTATATTGAAACATGATTATACTGAGATACATTATCCCCTTTGAGTGATGAGATTCAACCCTAGAGTTTCAAATGATGTAGAGGAAACTGTGTAGTGTTTCAAGTCTATGATGTAACTTATATGACCATTATGGGTGAACCATCCCTATATTGTACCATTATAGGTGTAGTACTATGCAGATAACCTAGATTTATATTAGTATGGATGTTTTGGAAGTTATATGTTATGTAATTTAGAGGCTAAACATGGTTATGTGGGTGGTGTTTTAGTGGATTATCTTACTATGTTATCATGATATGGGGTGGTCTCCGACCCCAAATTATTATTATGAGATTTTATGGGGTGTATGAAGCCCCCAATTATTATAGGATATTTTGAGTGGGGTTTATATTCTACCCAAACTAATTTTATCTATGATTATGGGGTAGGTCTCTATTCAACTCTAATGTCACATTTTAGATTATCAGGAGGGATGATATTCACTCATTCTTGTGTTATATATCATATATTTCTAAGCTGACTGATTATTCTCAATGCATGTGTTTCAAATTTAATATTTTCATTTGGGATTCACTTCCCCCATGAATGTGTGATATTTCTAAGATGATTGGGTGGGCCTATTTTCCATGTGTATGTGGAACATATCTGAGATCACTGGCTAAGAAAAACTTGTATGATGAATTTGTTACATATCTAGGATCTCTAGGTTAGTCGATTTTCAGTGATTTCGTTGACGTGATCTTCCTGCGACTTGGATTTTTAATTTATGTTGATTTTTAATTTTGAATTTTCCCTCTGAATTATGTATGATTTGATGTTGTGCGGGTTCCCACTCTAGCCCTAAAAGTGCTTTAATGAAAATTTAAAAAATTATTTTCGCGAATTGTTTAGATGAGTCTGGGGATTTTTTGATTCATGGAACTCTATTTTTTTGAGAAGTAGAGTGAGGCACATGATTGGTGGATGATTAGTGCTAATTGTACATCTTAGCCATATGGACCCAAAAAGGAGGAGCATGGTTTGTTAAATTGTGTTAGGTAGGTTATATGATCATGAAAGTCCAACAAAAAATTACATGTATAATGAGAATGGGTTCCGCATGGTTTATTTAATGATTATCATAAACAATGTTAGGGGTGTAGTCCTTGGATATTAAGCATTCATTGGTAGTGTCGCGACCCAAGATGAGGTTCGATCTAACCTGACACCCAATCTAGTATGTAACATGGCCCAAAGGGTGTTCTTGATCCCCATGGGATGGTACCCAGTGATTGGGTATCAAAAATATGCTTGGGGAATGGATTCAAGAATTTTTATAATCATAAAAAACCAAAAAAAAAATCTTCCCATCAACAAATAACCATCACCAAACAAGGCACAATAATTTTTAGATTCATGGTTTACAACAAAGATAATAAACAAAAACTATTAAAATTAAAAGGAATACCATCTATCCCAACAACATCCATACAACAAGAGGGATATTACCATCAAGCCACCACAACCAAAACCTGCATGATGTAGAACTCTAGTAACCAAATACACCATCTCCATGTGTATTTATTTTATATGAGTCAAACATAAACATCTCTACATACATCCAAAGGTGTATTCTAGGTTTAAACCAATTATTAAAAGGATTACACCCAATAAAAGAGATTCCATGCTAAAAAATTATATGATAAATCAATATGTTGGATTTATAAAAAGGGATAGATACATTTTTATATATTTTTTTTAAAAAGAAACATGCTTTTATTTTGAAGTCAACAACATGAAGCATCATATGTCTATGGAAAGTATGATATCATAATATATCACTATATAATTGGAAAACACTATAGGATCTAGCTAAAATGGGGAACTAAGAAACTCTTATCTTCGTGAAAGGTGGTTTATAAACCACAAGCTATAACATCCCTATGAATGAGCTACTAGACATGAATTCATCCAAAGTTATAATGGTCACTATTAATCATAATAATTTAATTAGTGTTTTGAATGTAATTTCTGGTAGATGAACTGGGTCTACGACACTTTTGAGACATCTATCGTACAATTCCTCAACTGCACACCAAGATACACATGATTCCCTTTTTACTCTATTTCCATTCCACAAATCACATAAGACTTAACATTCATGCATGCACATCCCAAACAATATAAACTCACATGATAAACCACTATTTCCATAATCAAATGGTCTTTAAATCCAACATAACACCAAATCCATTTCAAAACATGTATCTCACCACTTACACATTTTAATAAATACCATTAATAAGTAAAACAACGGAGCACGCATGTAACACACATTGAAAATAACTCAATTCCATTTTAAAACCATATTTCAACATAAACACACCTTGAATATTTTAGAAAATTTATTTTCACCTCTTGAACAATTCATAGAACATAAATAATAAGTAAAGAAAGCATATAAAAATCACTAAACAGTGGTTACACTTGGAACCACCTACTATAAGGTAAAATCTTCTTTAAATCGGTGTTATAAAACAACCACTACACCAAGGGCCCTAAAAAGGAATTATTGAACCAAAACACGAATATTGAACCCTAATAATAAAGATCCAACACTAAACATGTCACCCAACCTACTAGAGACATAACATACCATGAATGGAGAAGAGAATCACATGAAATGGGAGGTAATAAAGAAGGAAAACAACTTAATTGAAGAGTTTTGAATAATACACACCTAACCTTGAACCAACCGTGTGGCTAGAATATAATAAAAAAATAATTTTTGGCCACATATGTTCTTGGGAAAGGGTTAAACATTTATGAAACCATGTTCCAACAATGTAACCTTTTCTATTAGGAAAGAAAACCCAATTTTCACCAAAACCTCTATGTGAAACTGACATATAAATGAAAAAATAAAAAAATAGAGTAATACATCAAAATAAAATAAAATATATGAAAGGTCTCCCCACCATGAAAAATTTCCACCCCATAAATCAAACTCAATTCTTGATCACAGAATAAAATATATACTCTTGTTAAATCCATGAATTCTGCACCCAAGTCTCGTGTACATCATTTCCATGTTTCCATAGAATTGAGACTAATTGAATATACTTCAAATGAATTAGCATCACTTGGAAATCCATAATCTATACCCATCGTTCGAAGATGGGAAAATTAGGTTCCAACACCAGATCTTCCCAGTTCTACACATGAGATGGGTTTGGGTATATTTAATCATCTTATGAACATGTTAGACATCATGAATCGACATAAACTGATATGGAAAAAATCAAACTTATATCCGCTTACCAATAAGCTCAGTAATCTCATAAGGTCTGACACACCACATCTCTATCTTCATTTTCTCATTCAAATGGTGATGATCCAAGAAATGTTACACTTTTAGAAACATATGGTCACCCACAAAAAACTCAAAATCTATGTGCATATTGTTGGTGTTGGAATTATAGAAACATTGTGCTATAAAAAAAAATCTAATTAGCATAGCATTTTTAGATGTTTCTTTCATATGGATCAGTTCCAATAGTTATGTCTCACCATCCACACCAAACAAAAAGAATTCCGATACGATCAGCCAAAAAATGATTCAAAATGTTCCATTCGATTCGATGATTGGTAACTATTTTTAAATACAAACTCAACCAATCCCAAATAGAAATATCATGAAACTAGTAAATCCAAGACACAAGATTAGAGCATGTCTTCCAATATTTTATTCCCCCACTCCATCTGACCTTCCATTTGAGTATGGATTATCATACACATCTTGACTTGTAACCCCAATTATTTATGAAGACCTTCCCAAAACCAAGAGGTAAAATGGGGGTCATTGTCTGAAATGATTTCTAAAGGCAACCATGAAGTGTCACAAATTCCTAAACATATAACATACCCAACACATCCTCCTTGGCTAAATCCCCAATTGGAATGAAATGGGTTGATTTGGTCAGATGATCAATCACTACCCAAATAGTATTCCTTCCCCAATGTAAATGGCATAATCTAGTAATAAAATCCATGGATATATTATCCTAATTCTAGGAAAGAATAAGTAGTGGTTTAGGCAAGACTGAGGGAATTTGGTTCTATTCCTTAACCTAATGACATGTATAACACCATGATATAATGTCTTTCACTTATCACCTCATACCTAGCCATCATAACTATCGACTCATGTCATAAAATATCTTGGTAGAACCATGATGACAGAACCACTGATACTAGTGGATATCCTCTATCACCGATGTCATCAATGATATCTACATAACAAATAGATCCTTGAAGCACACAGGTTCCTCATGAGACAATTACAAATCATATGGAATCTCCCCACATTAGAGGAACTGTGTAGACTCCTTGAAAAACTTATTACCAGGATTCTATCACTGAATCAGTTCCTGAAGGGAATGAGTTAGCAGATAAATGGGAATGAATGCACCTCCAATGTTCTACTTGGTCTCTAAATTCATTTGATAAAATATCTTCATGAAATTCCACTCACCACTAGACTCTTTCAATGCTTGCATTGGAACTTCTCTACTCAAATAATCAGCCACAACATTACCATTGTCTGAGGTATAGACTATATCAATTTCGATCCCCTGAAGGTAGTCAACCCAATGATGTTGCATTAAATTCATATCTTTGTAAGAGAAAATTTAGGATAAAGTATGATGATCAGAATACACCACAAACTTATATAAAAAAGATAATGGTTTCATGCCTTCAAATCATGGATCACTATTTCCAACTCCAGGTCATGGGTTGGGTAATTATTTTCATGTGGTCAGAGTTAGAGAGAATCATAATCCACCACATGTTCATCCTACATCAGCACACACCCAGTACACATAACTGAGGAAACAAAATAGACCACATATCCCCTCCTAGATTTTATAAATATCAAAATAGGAGTCGTTCTCATTTATTGTTTAAGCTCCTCAAAGGTTTATTGACTGTTTGGGTTCCATTCAATCTTCACCCGATTCCGATTGTGCATTTTTATAGACGAGTGAAGACAAGATAAATATCGAACTAACCATTTTAATACACTATCAAGCCTAAAAATCTCTTAATCTCAAAAAAATTATATGAATGATCACATGAAATCACTAAACTGGTCTTCATATATTCCACTGAAACCCCTCAATTAGACGTCACATGACATAGAAATGTCACCTCATTAATCCATAAGGTTCTATTCGAAAACATGGAAAACATATGATGTTCTCAAAGAATTCCCAAGATGATTCTCATGCTATTATCATGATCCTCTATAGCCTAAGAATAGACTAGGATGACCACCATGGATACCACAAAAATTGAATCACGGTACTGGTGGAACACCGTATTCATGAGAACCATAAATTCCATTGGAGAATTTTTCATCCTAAAAAGAATGAAAAAATAATTGAAAAGGCCATACCTACTTAAATAGGTAGTTTTTGGAACATCCTCTTCTATACCTCGGACATGATGATAACCAAAACAAAGATAAATATTAGAGAATCACCTCTCCCCATAAAATTGGTAAAAAATATCATCAATATGACACAAAGGCTACTTGTTCTTGACATTAACCTTACTGAACTTCTGGTAATCAATGAAAAATTAGAGAAAAAGAATATCCTTCTTCATGAATATAACATGAGCGGCCCTAGGTGATCTTCTTGGGTAAATGTATCATTTTTATTCCAAATCATCAAGCCACACCTTTAATACCCTCAACTCAGGGAGGGGAATACGGTGTGAGGGAAGATATATCAATTGTGTTCTGAGTTCCAAATCAATGGTGAACTCCACATCCCACTCTTGGGGAAACCCAAATAAATACTCTAGAAAAACCTCCATAAACTCCTACACCATATAATTTAAACTACTCTATAGAGAACACCCATCATTCTCCAAGGCGAGTGACGATATCTCAAAATTAATATTTCTGAATTTCAGAAGTAGAGGTTCAAAATTTCCCATAAGAGGATATCATTCACTAGGAAAAGCTTGGGTACAGCTATTAGGTGACACAATTCTCACTCACCACATAAAATAATAGATGTGTTCAAAAATCCCACCATAAAATCCATACTGAGGATTACATCAAAGAGGTCTATTTATAAAATAAGGACCCTCATTCCAAGTCTAACCCTAACATGGGAGGTGCACATGACAGACACCTGCAACCCTGCTCTCTCTTCTTACTAAGAAGAGTGACCAACTCTGTAATGACCCAAACATTTGTTAATGAAAATCCCTATTGATCTAATTAAATTTCTTAATATGTGAAATGGTTATACAACATATGAACTTCTTTTGATTTATTTTTTTGTATTTAAAAATACCATTAATAATTGTGACCATTGCTATTGTATATGTTGAATAGTGATCACATGATTTGTATAAATATGGGATTTAACAAATCCAATTTACTTAGACAAAGGAAGTGATGGCCTCATCCAGTAGTCTTTCCCCATATGAAGCCTATTTTTTGGAGCTCTGAAAGGACGTGGTGTCATTGGGGTTCACTCTTGACCAAGTTCAAGCTGACCTTGAACATTTTAAGCTTGATCAGAACCGCCTACAGGAAACGTGGAAGTCGATAGAGATTACCACATGAGTGATGTTATCCGAGCCACCCCAAGAGTCTTTCACCATTGCACACCTCACCCTTCGGTCTTATGCAAGTGTTTTATGGGGCTATTTAACAATAACCTTGTACTATGGTTTTGTACATTATTTTTTTATATAATAATGAATATATTATTATTACCTTGTAAATAGTTTTTAATGAACAAATAATATTTTTAGTAAATGTTCAACTAAGAAATATATTTTGATTAATTAATGGATATTTAAATTAAATAATATTTTAATAAAATATTATAATTATTATTATATCAATTTTTATTAAATATAAATGATCGTATAATTTTATGAATGAAATTGTAATTTTTATTATGGTTTGAAATCCATTTTTGTCAAAACACGTGAATTTTTGATAAATGTTAGTTTTTATTATAATAGTGAAAATTAACCTATTTAGAAAATTATTTAGAAAAAATGAATGTTATTTCTAGAATCAGGACGTAGAAATTATCCAATGGTGAATTTTTCATAATTTCTTGAGACAATGAATTTTTTTGGTAAAAATTAAATACCATTTAAATATATAATGTGTTTTAGGACATCATAATGAGCCAATAGTAATGTAATAAAATACTCTAAACTCTATGTTTGGACAATATATGTCTTACCATTAAAATAATGTGAATTTTGGTTTGATTTATTTATTTTACAAAGATTTTGTAGACCCTTCAAAAATTATTAAACATTTTGTCTTTTTAAATTGTTTTCCTTAGGAGTGTGACTCACCTCCGCATAATCAACCCCATTATTTTAAAAAGGAAGTACATTGGCCTTATAAAATATTGTTTTCCACTTCCATTTGCCAAAACCCATAGGTAATAACCATGGGCTGGTTTGTGGTTTGGATTAGTTTAATGTGAGATGCCCCAGACCTAAATAATAATGAATTCTCTCACCTTTCCTATATAAACCCACCCAATCTCCCACTTCCTCCTAACTCAAGGCCTTTTCAGTTCATCCAACCTCTGACCTCCTCTCTCTAGAATCCTCCCAAGGTTCCCTAAGCTCCCATTAATGCTCTCTCAAGCCTCTCTCACACCTTTGGAAGCACACTTCCAAGTAAGGGTTTTTCTTCCTTTCTCATTTTTGTCCAATATTCTTGAAATTGTTATGCCCTATTAATTTCAATTAAAAATGTTGGGGAATGGTTTCTGAACTCCCCCATACTTCCTTATTTATTTTTTAATGATGGGATACCCCTTTCTCATTCATTAAATGCCTCCCATGTACACCCATTACTATGCCGAAATTCCAAAAGGAATTTCTCTCTCCTCGTTTACATTCAAGCAATTCATCTGTATCATGAATATAAATTCCATTACATTTGTGGGGACATGTATCTATATGAAACCTTACTTTCCATGTCAAGTAAATATGATGTGAAACCCCTTTCTCTATCATCACCCATGTTTATGAGTTCTTATGTCACGTCGTTATGCTGCCGAAATTGCACCACGCTTTTCCAAGCCAAAGTCAATGTGTAGTGTATACCATGCCCATTTATTTATCAATGGAATTCACCTTTATAAACATTTTATTATTGTTTAAAGAGTTTCATATATGTATTCCATAATCATTTATCATGGAATAAAATATTATGTTGAAAGATTCAATGTTTTATGATCCATGTGTCAGAGTTATGCATGAAATGAAATGTTTAAGAAGGGTGTGCCCTGATAGTGATCCAATGCATTGGGTAAAGTATAGTGTCATGATATATCATGTGCAATGGGTGTTTAATAATTATAATTCAAGTGAAACTAGGGTTTACTCATGCTTCATGTGCAATGAGGGTTTACTCATGCTCTATGTGCAATGAGCCTTTAGTCATGATAATTCCATGTTAAGTGTTGTTGCCACATTTCCATGTTATGATTATCATGCTTTATCATGACTTCATGATTATGCTTCTATTTTTCTCTATTGATATTCCTATTTTCTAACATGTATTGTATTCCTCATGTTATTCCATGGTTATTCCCTTATTGGGATTTATAGCTCACCCTTTTCTTATGCATGTCCTCAGGTTATCCCATGCAATGCTAAGTACGACAGAATGTAGTGGTCATGTAAAGGAAGATTCCAATAAAGATGTTTTATTTCATGTTTTAAGTTGTTAGGTAATGATCCTAATCCCCAAATACACTAGACCTCTCAATATTCTATGTTGTATCAAGTGAATTATATGTAATAAATTATGTTTAATTGTATAATAAAAAACTGGGTTTCCATAGTTGGTATTAGAGGATAGGTTTAGTTATTTTTGGTATTAGGATTAGAAAACCCTAGTAAAGCCTTATAGACAAGACTAAGTATAATAAAAACATCCCAAAGTTTTGGTGAGTATTGAGTAAGTGGTTTATCAAGAAAATACATCCCTGTCTGGATACGAGCAGGTAGAGGCGGCTCTGGAAAAGATGTATCCTAGGGGTAAAAATGGAAAACACCGCTTTGAACTCGACTCGAACGGGAACGGGTGAACGACAATGGGTCTTGCTGCACTCTTGGTTATGACACTCCTGGGGGATATGCTCTGGTAAATTCACAAGCATAGTATGAACCATTATTAAGTGACAAAAAAATTCCCTAAAAATATATGTTAGAATGTAGATCATGGATAACATAGGCTAAAGCCAATAGATTTATATGTTAAGGAAATAAAAATTATTTATTAGTCATCATTTTTTTCCTTGGATTACCCTTTATGTGTTACCCCTAACTTTCCTTTTATTCCAGCCAATGGCTGGTAATAGGAGGACTTGGGATAACAACCGATGTGAATATCAATGTGATGACAGTAATAATGAGATTCCCAATCCAATGGGAGAGAGAATCGTGAACTTTGTCATGCTTATCTCTAAGCTAACTCAATCTTTGAATAGAAACATCAGTCAAGAGAAACATTCAACCCCCCCTAATAAATAACAAGTCACTATCGAGAGCTTTATGAGACAATGATCTCCTCATTTTAATGGATCATCTGATCCCTCAATTTCTAAACAATCGATCAACTCCATTGAAAAGATATTATCCATCCTTCAATGTTCTGAACAAGAGATGGTTCTCTAGTTTTCTTATCGTATGGAGGGTGAATCTTGTCAATGGTGGTTTTTGATAAAAAATACTAAGACTGAGGAAGAGATCGAGGAATTGGAATGGAAGGATTTTTGGAAGATTTTTTTCGATAAATATTTTCCCTGCACCCTCCAGCTTAAGATGGAAAGGGACTTTGATTCCCTCAAGAAAAAAGACGATGAATCTATTGGAGTGTACGAGGAAAAATTTACAATGCATGCACGATATGATTCCGGCATTGTCGTTACCCCCAAATACAAGGTTGACTACTTCTTTGGTGGGATGAAACCTAGCCTGTGAATAGCACTAGCGATCCATGACTTCGACAACTATGAAGAAATTGTCCAATGTGCCCTCAAGATTGAAATGGAGATCAGAGAATCTAATGGGTATCATGGGGATATGAAGCGTAAGGTGGAACTTAATGTTGGAAGTCCAATGGATGAATCCAAAGGTGCTAAGAAGATCCATCACCCCACTTGTGAATGGTGCGAAAAGAAGCACCCTAAAAATTGCCTGAAAGGGAAGAGGAAATGATTTAGGTGTGGAAGAGAGGGGCACCTGGCCATTAACTGTCAGTAAGAAAGACCTGCAGCCATGATAGAGGAGAGTAATGCTCTGTTTGAACCTCAATGCATGGTTCATTGATAAAATTTCAAAGAACCAGGGCATCTTGAAAATCAGTGACCTAAGCCAGGAGTTTTTGGAGGCAACCAACAACCTCCAAGGTAGCCAGGGAGAGCATTTTCCATCACTACTACCGATGTGAACCCCGAAAATGAAGTGGTGAAAGGTAAGCTAGTTATTTATTCAATAATAGAAAACATACTTTTTGATTCATGTTCTACGAATTCTTTTATATCTCGAAAGTTTAGTAGAACAATCCCAACATCACCACAAATCATGGAAGTGAAGATGTCAGTGAGTACGACAAATGGGGAAATCATTGCATCCCATGAATATAACTCCTCCCCTATCTTAATATGTGGATTTAACTTCCCAAAAAACTTCATCATACTCCCTCTGGTAGAATTTTATACAATTCTAGGCATGGATTGGATTTCCATATATATAGCTAACATAAATTGTCGTTAGAGGGAAATCACTCTCCATGTGGATAATCGACCCCCGATTCTATACAAGTGCAAGGATGAATATGAATATTCTTTAGCTCCATCTTCCCAAGAGTGGATATTACTGCACTATGGGCACACATATCTAGCTCAGATGATTGACTCCAAGGAAGCAACCATCATTGAAGACATGCCAATTGTGAGGGAATTTACTAAAGTGTTTCTCGAGGAATTTCCTAGTATTCCTCCTAGAAGAGATATTGAATTATCAATTAATCTTATACCTAGGGAATTGACAATATCCAATAATCCATATAGAATGGTTGTTGTGGAGCATGAGGAGCTGAAAAAACCACTACAGGAGAATTTGGATAAAGGGTTTATCTTCCCAAGTGCTTTACCATGGGGTTCCCCAGTCCTCTTCGTCAAGAAGAAGGATGGGTCAATGTGCCTTTGCATTAATTATCGCGAGCTTAACAAAATCATGATAAAGAACAAGTATAATCTCCCACAAATTGATGACTTGTTCGATCAACTGCATGGAGTAAAATACTTCTCCAAGGTGGATTTGCGGTCAGGATATTATCAAGTAAGGATGAAGAAGTAAGATAACCCCAATACTATTTTTTGTATAAGATACAGGCACTATGAATTCATAGTAATGCCTTTCAAACTCACTAATGCTCCATCAATCTTCATGGAATTATGAATAGAGTCGTTAGAGATTACCTTGAAAATTTTTTGGTAGTCTTTATAGTCGATATTATGATATAATCCAAAACCAAGGAGGATCATGAGGAGCATCTAAGAACTATACTAGAGACCTTTCAGAAGAAGAAGATCTATGAAAAGTATAGAAAGTGTGAGTTCTGGTTGAAGGAGGTCTCATTCTTGGGCCATATCATCACAAGAAATGGGATATCTTTGGATCCCTCCAAAACAGATGCAATTGAGGGATGGCCAAGGCTAACATCGGTAACAGATATCTGTAACTTCTTGGGGTTAGCTGGATATTATTGACGATTTGTGATAAAATTTTCAAGATTTTCCAACCCTCTTACCAAGCTAACTCGGAAGGGAGTAAAATTTTCCAAGAGTGATGAATGTGAAGAAATCTTCAAGGAGTTGAAAAGGAGGATTATCACTACTCTTGTGCTCACTTTACCCACAAGTGGAGAACTTTTTGTGGTATTTCGTGATGCTTAGAAGAAGGGTCTGGGATGTGTGTTGATGCAAAATAACAAAGTCATTACCTATGCTTCAAAGAAATTGAAAGTTGATGAACAGAACTATCCAACACATGAACTCAAGTTGGATGTAGTGATATTTTCTTTGAAAATTTTGTGCCATTATCTCATTAGGTAGAAATGTGAAATATATACGGACCACAAAATCCTCAAGTATATATTGACACAGAAAGAGTAGAACATGCACCAACGAAGATGGTTAGTGATGATCAAAGACTATGACTGCTCAATCCATTACCACCCTGGGAAAGTGAAAAAGGTGGCATATTCCCTAAGTATAAAAGACCCAGTGATTATATCATTGATGAGAATTAAAAAGGAACCAATATTATTAGATTTGATGAATATGATCATGGGAATCATAAATAAGGGAACATCATCAATCTTTTAACAAATTATTGCTCAATCATCACTTTTGTAAAGGTTAAAGGTGGCTCAAAAGGATGATATAGGAATTCAGGAAAAAGTGGAAGCTATCAGAAAAGGGAAATTGACAGAGTTTAATGTTAATGAAGAAAGAATTGTGAGATTTGGGAAAAGACTATTAGTTCCATCAATTATTGAGTTAAAGACAAAACTTTTGGATGATGCACATAGTTCAAATTTCTCAATTCACCCAGGAAACAAAAAGATGTATCAAGATCTATGAGAGCGTTATTGGTGGGATAATATGAAGAAGGAGATCGATGAATATACATCAAAGTGCCTGGTGTGTCAGGAAGTGAAGGTAGAGAGGCAGAAGTCTAAGGGGATGATGAAACCATTGACCATAATAGAATGGAAATGTGAGAAAATCACCATGGACTTTGTCCCCAGAAATCTGAAGACATCCAAAGCCAATAATGCAATCTGGGTTATTGAGGATTGTCTTACAAAGGATGAACACTTAATTGTTATTTTTGAGGATTTCTCATTGGATCAATTGGGACAGATATATATATCAAGAAAGTGGTAAGTTTGTATGGAGGACCACTATTTATTATGACTGATTGAGATCCAAGATTCACCTCTATGTTTTGGAAGAGTCTTGAACATGCTCTGAATACTGAACTGAACTTCAGTACAACCTATAATCCTTAAACCGATGGCCAATACGAGCATATTATCCAAACACTTGAGGACATGTTGAGAGTGTGATCAATGGACTTTAAAGGTGGATGAGATCAAAATCTTTCTCTGGTTGAGATCTCTTATAATAACAGTTTCCACTTGAGCATCCAAATGACACCATATGAAGCCCTTTATGGGAAAAGGTGTAGAACACCGACATGTTGGGATGAGGTCAGTGAGCGTAAGCTACTTTGACCATAAATGGTCAATGAAATGGTGGAGAAGGTGAAAACCATTTAGCAGCATATCAATGAAGCCCAGAGTCGACAGAAGAGTTATGAAGATAACCATTGATGAGACCTTGAGTTTAAAGTTCAAGACATGGTATTTCTATGCATATCTCCATGGAAGAAGGTCATGAGGTTTGGAAATAAAGGAAAGTTAAGTCCAAGTTACATTCCCCCCTTCGAGATTCTTGATCGTGCCGAGGCTGTGGCCTATCGACTAGAACTTCCACCTACCATGGAAAAAGTACATGATTTCTTTCATGTATCCCTCTTAAGGAATTACATACCTATCCCTTCACATGTACTTTCTTTAGAGGTGGTACATTAAAAGGAAGATCTTTGTTATGAGGAGAAACCAGTGAAGATCTTTGATTGTAGAGTAAATGTTCTACAAAAAAAGACACTGCCCCCAGTCTAGGTGTTGTGGTGAAACCACAAGTTGGAAGAAGTGATGTGGGAATCAGAGGAAATTTTGATGCAGAGTTACCCACATCTGTTTTAGTGTGGGAAAAGGAAATTTCAAGGGCAAAATTTCTTAAGGGGGGAATATTGTAATGACCCAAACTTTTGTTAATGAAAATCCCTCTGGATGTAATCAAATGCCTCAATATGTGAAATGGTTATACAACATATTCACATATTTTGTTTTATGTTTTTGGATATTAAAATACCATTAAGAGTAGTGAATGTTGATATTATAGCCATTGAATAGTGATCACCTGATTAGTATAAATATGGTCTTTAATAAATCCAATTTATTCAGACAAAGGAAGGGATGGCCTCATCCAGAAGACTTGACCCGTATGAATCCCATTTGTCAGATCTCAGAAATGAGGTGGCATGATTTGAATTTTCTCTTGACCAAGTTCATGCCGAGCTTTAACATGTTAAGCTTGAGCAAAACTGCCTACGGGAAAAGTGGAAGTTGATAGAAATTACCACCCGAGCGATGTTATCCGAGCCACCCCAATAGTTTGTTACCATCGCACACCACACCCTTTGGTCTTATGTGGGTATTTTAAGGGGTTATTTAACAAGACCCTAGTACTATGGTTATGTACATTATTTTTTTATATAATAATGAATATATTATTGTTACCTTGTAAATAGTTTTTAAAGCACAAATAGTGTTTTTAGTTAATGTTAAACTAAGAAATCTATTTTGATGAATTAATGGATATTTGAATTAAATAATATTTTAATAAAATATTATTATTATTATTAAAATAATTTATATTAAATATAAATTATATTATAATTTTATGAGTGTAATTGTAATTGTTATTAAGGTTTGAAATCCATTTTCGTCAAAACCCATGAATTTTCGATAGATGTCGGTTTTTATTTTAAAAGCCAAAATTAACATATTTTTATAATTATTTAGATAAAATGAATATTATTTCTAGAATCAGGATGTTTAAATTATCCAATGGTTAATTTTTCATAATTTTCCGAGATAGTCAAATTAGTGTGTAAAAATTAAGAACCGTTTAAATTTATAATGTGTTTTATGACATAATAATGACCCAATAGTGATGTAATAAAATACTATAAACTTTTTGTTCAGAAAATAAATGTTTTACAATTAAAATAATTTTATTTTGGGTTTGTTTGATTTATTTTACAAAGCTTTAGTGGACCCTTCAAGACTTATTAATCATTTTGTCTTTTTAAATTGTTTTCCTTGGGAGTGTGACTCACCTCCACATAAGAAACCCCATTATTTTAAGAAGTTCTGACTTTGGACTTATAAAATATTATTTTCTACTTACCTTTTCCAAAAACCATGTGTGAAAACCATGGTCTGGTTTGTGGTTTGAATTAGTTTAATGAGAGTTGTCCCAAACCTAAATAATAAAGAATTCCCTCACCTTTCCTATAAAAACCCACCCAAGCTCCAACTTCCTCCTCACTCAAAGCCTTTAGAGTTCTTCCAAACTCTTCCCTCTTATCTCTATAATCCTCCCAAGGTGCCCCAATCTCCCAAGAATCCTCTCTCAAGACTCTCTCAAGCCTTTGGAAGCACACTTCCATGTAAGGGTTTTTCTTCCTTTCTCATTTTTTCCAAATATTATTTAAATTGTGATGCCCTTTTAATTCAATTATAAATGTTGGGGTATGGTTTTGAAACTCCCCCATACTTCCCTTTTTATGTTTTAATGATGGATACCCCTTTCTCTCTCATTAAATTCCTCCCATGTACACTCATTACTATGCCGAAATTTCAAAAGGAATTTTTCTCTCCTCATTTACATTCAAGCAATTATTTTATATCATGAATCTAAATTCCATTAAATTTGATAGGAAATGTATATATATGACCCCCTTATTTTCCATGTCATTTAAATATGATAAGACACCCTTTTCTCTCTCATCAACCATTTTTATGAGTTCTTATGTCACACCGTTATGCTGCCGAAATTGCAACGTGCTTTTCCAAGCCAAAGTTATTGTGTAGTGAATATCATGCCCATTTCTCTATCAAGGGTATTAAACTCTATGCACATTTTCTTATTGTTTAAATAGTTTTATGTCTGTATTACACATTTTTTTATCATGGAATAAATGATTATATTGAATGATTCAATATTTTATGATCCATGTGGCACACTTATGCATGAAATGAAATGTTTAAGATTGGTGTGCCTGGATAGCGCTCCAATGCATTGGGTAAAGTATAGTATCATGATACGTCATGTGAAACGGTTGTTTACTCATGCTAATTCAGGTTCAATGTGGTTTTACTCATGATTCATGTGCAATGAGGGTTTACTCATGCTCTATGTGCAATGATCCTCGACTCATGCTAATTCCATGTTAAGTGTTGTTTCAACATTTCCATGTTATGATTATCATGATTTATCATGACTATATGTTTATTCTTCTATTTTGATATATTGATATGCTTATTTTCTAAAATGTATTTTATTCCTCACGTTATTCAACGATTATTCCTTAACTAGGCTTTATAGCTCACCCTTTTTATGCATGTCCTCAGGTTATCCCATGAAATGCTAAGTATGAGGGAATATAGTGGTTATGTAAAGTAAGTTTTCAAAAACGATGTTGTATTTAATTTTGTAAGTTGTTATGTAATGATCCTAAGCCCAAAAAACACTAGACCTCTCGATCTTCTATGTTGTATCAAGTGAATGTTATGTAATAAATTATGTTTAATTGTGTAATAAAAAGCAGGGTTATCATAAACTTCATCCTTTATGGAAAAATATCAATTAGAAAAATTAACAATTCAACAAGGAAAAAAGAATCAAATTAAATATAATCACTAGAATCAAAGACAAAAACAAATAAGGATGATGCAATATTAATAGTAACTTGAACTATCAGAGGCATTATATCTGATTACACATGTGCTTGATCCACTGCATTAAGTTTCTTTGTCTCACACTAAGCCTGAGAAAGAACACTAGAATGTGGTTCTACCCTGACTTGACTCTGCCCATAAGATGATCTTGTCTTGCCTCCATGACCGCCAAACTGAGAACCCCCTATCCGGGACGACCATGATTGGTCTAATATTCCTCTAGAATGTTCAGATCCTACACTATTATGATAAGAACATGGGGCCCTACAAATCCTTTTCAAGTGTCCCATATCTCAACATTGGTGACAAGGATTGGGTGGAGATGTTCAAAAAGGTCATATGTTCCCTTCCATCCTACATTGATGGGACACACCCAACCCATCATCAAAATATGTAGATTATGATAGTTAGAAGGGATATCCTAAACAACCTCTTAACTTCTTCCCCTTCTCGTCCCACTTCCTCTTATTTTTGGATGAGAATCCACTGTCCAAAGATGGAAAAAATCCATAGAAACAAGGATAGTCACTAAAATAAATCAATAACCTCATCACATGATCAACCTCTTCAGAATAAGTATTTCCCTTATACAAGAAGAACTGGGATCTGAATTATGGATGCAACCCACTATAAAAACATTGAGCCATCATTTGTTCATTGGAAATGAGCTTGTTCACGTAATGAACCAACTCAGTAATGTAGTTAGCAGATTATATCCGAGATCCGTCTCCCTGGATCAACTCCATAAAATCTAGGGATATGGAATATGAGAATACCACAGGACAATAAAATTCATTGAAAACAACCATAATGTCATTCCAACCCATCTTCTCATGCATTATTTCTTGAACCATTGAGTCCCACCTCTTCTAGCTGGGACCTACCAACATGAATGAATAACATTACACTCTAACAGCCTTAGGAGTATCGAGGAACTTGAGCATCCACTCTATTTTCTCAATACACTACACTCATTCATGTGGTTACATGCTGCCTCAGAATGAAGGATGATTGTTCTTAAGGAACTCCTAATTCTTGTCTATACTAGGACCTGGTTCAGCCTCTCTAACATGATAAAGACCCGATCCCACTTCATGTCACAAATCTTGGATAGCCAGAACCATAGCTTCCACTAATCTGTGATCAACTATAGAGGGATAACTCTTTCTAGATTCCACCCATGGTTTCACGAGAATTATTTGGGGAGGCATTTTTATACCAGAAGAAATAACCACACGGAACCAATAAAACCATTCATAAAATTTTCAAAAAAAATAACTTTTCAGAAATCAATGAAATCAAATCCATCACAATAATAGGGAAACCAAACCAATTCACCCACACACATAGTTCCCATATACATTTTGTAGACTGTAAATCTCACATGGAGGAGAAGAAAAATAAAATCATAACATCCCATGGAGACTTAAGATATTTCATTTGGTGTGCTGGCCATACACACTATATGAAACAAGAACCTCAAGCCCCAATATTCCTAGCTGATGTCTATCAAGTGTCCCTCCCAAATAACATGACCCAAAAAAGGGCATGACCTACTCTGATGCCATTTTATCATGAACCAAGATGTGGTTCCATCTAAACCTAACACCTGACCCAATCAAGAGCATTTTCTGAAGGGTTTTCTCAACCCCCATGGTCTAGAAACTAGTGCCTGGGTATCAGTAATATGCTTTGGGAATGGTTTCACCCATTTTTATAATCATAAAAAAACAAACATCACAACAACAAATACCCAAAACCAACAAAATCACAATAATTTTCAGATTCATGGATTACAAATACAATAAACAAAAATTCTACAACAAAAGGGAACAAAGATAATCCCAAAAACCTATTGGTAATAAGTGGGACAATTCCCTCAAGCCACCCCCACCAACACCCATATGAAGTGTAACTATAACAACTAGATCCACCATCTCCATACAACATTCCTTTACCCAGTCAGACATAGCCAAGTCAACATACACCAAAAGGTGTGTGAATGGTGTGATAAAAACTTGTATAGGATTCCACCCAATAAAATATATTCAATGCAAAAACATTATAAGGAAAATCAACATGTGGGTTTTATAAAAATGGCTTGAGACATTTTTATGGAAAATATTTTTAGTGAAAACGTGATTTTCTTTTGAAATAAACAATAAGGAGAATTGTATTCCAATAGTAAGCATCATATCACAAAAGGGAACTATTTCATGGGAAACCCTAGTTAGAACTTGCTAAAATGGTTCATTAGGAACGTCATATCTCGGTGAAATGATTTATACTAACCACAACCCACAACATCCTCATTCATTATCCACTAGAGATGAATCCATAAAAAGTTATAATGGTATCCACTCATCATTATAATTTTGTTAGTGTTGTAGTTTTTAATCCTTCTAGATGAATATAGGCCAATACACGAATGATTCATCTAGCATACTAGTCCCAGTCCACCCATCTACGTAGCTCGTATTCTGTTCGTGCTCTAATTCCATTCCATATAAGACATATGATGTCACATCCACACATGACCATGCCAAAAAATATAAAATCACATGATAAACCACAATTTAGATAATAAAAAACTCATTTAAATCAAACCTCACACCAAATCCATTTGGAAACATGTTTCTATTAACTTACACATTTTGTAAAATACCATTAAGAATTAATGTAATGAAGAACACATGAAACAGACATGAAAAATAAATCAATTCCTTTAGAAAAACATATTTCATAAGAAAAACACATTGAATATTTTTAAAAACACATTTCACACCTCAAGAATAATACATATAACCAAAAAAAGCAAAGAAAGCATACCAAAATCACTAAATAATGTTTTATCATGGAACCACCTACCTCATGTGTAGAAACATCTTAAAATATGTGCTAAAACACAACCACACCACCATGGGAAACTATTAAAAAAAATTGAACCAGAAACATCAATATTTGACACTATGAATCAATATACCACCCTATATAGATCACCCAACCTATTGGATACATAAAATCCCAAGAAGGGGGAAGAGAAACCCTAGAAAAGATAGAAAGTCGAGAAGGAAAACCACTTACATGATGTTTTTTAATAACACCCACCAAAATAACCTAAAAATTGACGTACAAGGGGTAATTGATGGGAGGATTAGGATCCTATGGTGAAGAATCTAGATGGGGTGGTGGGATTTGGGGTTTTTAGGGTTAAAAATTGAAGGAGGAAAAGGGTGAAAATCCAATTTTTAATTATCTGGACAGGTCATATGGTTTACCATAATGGTTGTTCAAACTATGTGAAAACCATTCACCCCAATATATCCAAGAGGGACATGCTAGACAATTCCCTTTCATCGAATCCTTACCATGAGCCTACAATTCAGTTCACCTCTATCTAAAAATGATGTTTCCCCGTATGGTTTTCTGGGAAAGTGTGCACCATTTTTAAAACCATGTGCCAACTGTGTGACACCTAATGTAAGATTAAAAATCCCGTTTTTCACCAAACTCTCACGGGGAAACTAAGGGATAAAATCAAAACCATAAATAAATTGAATAATACCTCAAAATAATATCACATATGTTATAGGCTGGGAATAATTTTTCAATCCATGCTCTTTGCCATGTGAGGGGGGTGTCATCTTAGATAGTATGTGTCCCAAGATGGTGCATGGTTTGGACTACCATGTGGAGAATCTATGTGAACCACAATAAAAATTTGAAATTTCTGTTTTACCCTTTTGTAATTTATAATACTAACACCCCTGTCCATCTATTCATACACAACATATCTCTATTAGGATCTCTCCTCCACCTCTCCCACTAAGTTGTTTCGATCTCCTCTATCCAAACATTGAATAAAATTTCATTGGTCAAATTTGATCACCCTTGGTTTTTCTATTATTTCTTTTTATTCCTTTCATAGTTTCTATTTCCATATTAGATACTATCTTCATGTGAGCTAATATGACATATTTTAGGAAATTTTTCTAATTACTCTAATATCACACATTCTAAATCAAATATACAACAGACATCAGATGAGGAGCTATCCACTGGTATAAGGTAGGTGGTCTTCTCCTTTTACCTAAAATTTGTGAAATCTATATATATCATGTTCCATCATACTATGCACCAAAATTTGTATGTGATGCCTCTAAAATATGAAACTCTTTTAATTTATTGTTTATACCTTGATCATATACATCTATAGACCCCTGATGTTTCCAATGGTTGTCTACCTTTACTAGTACCACCCATTTGGTTGTGTTAATTATATTTCCTTGACACCATATAAATTCATATGAGGCCAAACCACCTACTAAGTGGATTTCGACAATTTAATATAACTCAAATGAAATAATTGAATCAATTGAAATGTTAAATTAATTGAAAAGAATGTGAATGGAAATCCATGTAACATGAACATGATTAAACTATGAATTATGCCCAAGACAAAATGGGATTAAATTAAAGGTGAATTTCAAGAACTTGTCACATCGCTCATGTTTAATTATGAAGGGATATCATGTATATCATTAGGAATGAGGTCACTTCATTTACTATCATAAGGTTTTTGTATATGGTTACAGATCGAATTTAACATTAAAGGTGTTTCGTTCATTTAGTGAAACATGGACTCCCATTGTGTTAAGACTTTAATGGACTCATGGGATGTCAAATATTTCATTGATTCATCTTTTTAGTGATGTAAAACACCTGGATTTATTATTTATCTTATTCTATTAATTCCTCATCATGGAAACAAGGGTTCTCTATATTTTTGAAAATTAAATTGAATGACTTGGATGATTCTACTTGGATTTTTCTTGATGTTACAAACATAATTGGGAAATTCCTTGGGTTCCATTCAAGTATAACAATAAGGCTACATAGGATTTTCTTTCAGGGATTAGGTAGAAAGATCCCCTTAGGGTTAACATCCATGGGTATCCCTTGTAGACTTCACCCAATTCATGAAAATTTAAATCCATAAAATTATGAGAACATACAAGATTATCATTACTTATGGATTCCTTGGTTTTATTCCTTGGATCCTATCATATTAACTAAAATTTTAAAATGATAAAATGCCTCAAGATATTCCAGATTATGATGAAGTAGGTATTTTCAGAATGGTTTCCCTTAATGAACCCATAATGGTATGTTTTTTTATTTTCATCCTTTATGAATTATAATGGAACACTTCTCATATTTTATTCAAAGATTGGATAATATTATACACCATTAGTGGGGGGGAAATTTATTTTTACTCACACCCTATTAGGGATTTTGAATAGTACCCAAAAATACTTCATGTAATAGGTAGGGAAAATTAATCACTCAACCATAGATGCTTGATTTTATGTCATAGGATAGATTGTAGAAGTATAGGACCAAGCATATGCTCATAATTCTATTGAATATATCATTTTTCTGTATTTATTGTATAAAATGTGATATTTTCTTCCCACCACCATGTTTCCCATGTATCCACCATTATTTGATAGCATCATCACATCATCCTTCTGTATATGACTCTTGATATTTTTTATGTTTTATTATTCCTATGAAGCAAATTTACATAATATTCTTGATTTATATTGCATTTTCTAGTTTATATGTTATTCCCCTTTATTCCACACATTTATTAGGAGGGTATAGTCTCCCCAACATACCACCATAGCCATTAATTCTAGTGGGAAGCCTTTGGTGTATGAGGAAGAACACATGAGGCCATATGGCCACTCGGTTGGGTCACTTATTAGTTGGCATGGTTTGGGGCATCACAAATTGGCATTAGAGGCATCGATACCTTTGTCACACTGTTATGGGATGGTAGTTATGATACTAGGGTGTGTAGGAATTTTTAAATGAGAATAATCATGGTATTAGTTTACCCACATATATGAAAAAATCTGAGTCTCCTGGGAAGGGACACTCTATTCTAATTTTTCCCTATTACAATTCTATTGATATCACTATTGGGTAACACACATGAAATATGGTATTTTTTATCATTATGTATTTGTTTTACCCTTGGATTGGAATGAAAAGGAGGTATTGTCTCATGTAGAATTATAGGAATGTAAATACTCACATGTCAATAACATAACATGCCTTGCTCAATTTATTACATGCATTTTTAGTATCATCTTATATGTTCCTTGATTGATATACATGTGATTGTACAAACATTTATTGTAGGAAAATTATAAAATAATTGGATACATAAAGTGTCTTAAAAAATCTAACTAACATTTTACCACACAACTTGATGGAGTAACATTAAATAACAAATTATCAAATGTCTATTCTATGTAACTATAGTTAAATTTGCTGAAAAATTAGTTTATTAATATTAAATAGATGCCTATTGTAATTTATAAATACTGAATTTTTATAAATTTAGAATGGTTAACAATATAAATGAGTCATCATATATTTAAGAGTTACATTCTATGACCATATGAAAATGTCTGGATATAGTTACATTATGGTCCAATTGTAACTTATAATGATTATGAATTTATAACATGGGAATAATAACTATTCATACTAGAATATGATATGTATATACATATATAAAAGTATTTATTTTTGAATAATTTAATTAAATTGTTTTCATTAACTGTGTATTGCAATTGAAACATACAGAAAATTTTTCTCTATACCACTCAATTGACACTCCAAATAATGGAACTTGTATTGTGAGATATGGAACAAAGACTTTTACCTAATGTTTTAGGGGCTAGTTGGGAGTTTCTATTCTATTCCTCCATAATCATGTAAGTCATATGGACGTATATTTAGGAGTATAAATATGGGGTTCGACTCTATATCTTGGAAAAGACATGATGATCACCCATATTGTTGGGACAAAATGTTCTGACACATTGATTGGGGGGGGGTGGTGCCTATAAAATCATTCACAATGAATTCACCATTCAATTTTTATATTCTATAGAATCTACCAAGGGTTTCCACATCCATAACTGGGAACATACCTTCTTTCAAATGGTAGGTGTCCAGTTGTGGTTTTTGACCCAATGACACTTAGTAACTCAGATTGGTCAACAGGATGAGAGATTAGATTCATTAATCCCTTTTCATCAAATTTTTTCCCTACTTTCAGACCCTCTTATATATTTTAGATATTTTTTATAATCTCTTCATAATTCCGATAATGGAATAGTTACCCTAAAAAAATGATTAATTATTAAATCTATTCACATGTAAAGGAGATAATATTAACTATTCAATTTGTATGTTTCTGAGGATCATAATTAATTTATTTTTGATGAATATATTATTGTATATTGAGTCCCAATTGTTGAGTCAATAAAGTTTTCCTTATGACTTTTCCATTCCTTCATACTTGAGGGAGATTGTCGAGTCAATAAGGTTTCCTTATGAATTTACCATTCCTTCTTGTTTTGAATATCACAAACACCTTATCTTATGGAAAATTTCATTCTACCCTATGTTTTACATTCATAAGGAAAATTTTCCTTCCCCAATGAAATATATCCTTACCATGATTTTCATTATTCATTTTTTCTAAATATAAAATTTGGTTTCATATACAAAACCTCGGAATCATATAATACTTAGATATAGAGCATTCTGTTTTTAGGATCTGAATTCAGGTTTCGAGTTCTCTGAATTCAGACTATGAACTCTTATGAGTTCTAACTCTGAGTTCTCTGAATTCAAACTCCGAACTCTTATGAGTTATGACTTTGAAATCTCTGAATTCAGACTCCGAATTCTTGTGAATCCAGATTCTGAATTTCCTTGAAATTCAGACTCTGGAATTCTATAGAATTCATGTTCCGAATTCCTTGGAAAACAGAATCTGAATATCCTTGTATTATAGACACCGAATGTATTTTTGGTAAGACTCCGAACTTTTATTTTTTTTCTTACACTCCAAAAAATTAATTTGCTTAAGTAACTATATTTTTTCTTACTCATGTTTTGGTTATAAAATGATTTCATGCATTCAGTTACTAACTAACCTTTGTTTGAGTGACACATGTACAAGTCCCTTCGAAATTCAAAGAAATATATGACCATTGGAGGAGGGAGACAACCGTTGAAACTGTGCTGATAAATAGGAGATCATTTGAACGATCTTAGAAGAGGTTTCAACTTTGAAAACATTTCTTACATGCAGTTGAAGTGATTACTAGAGAGAGAGGCTCTTATAAACTCTCAGGCTTCATGCAGAAAGTTTGAAAGGCCTATTCAAACTTTTGTTTATATAGATATTCTTTATTGAGAGGTGAAATTTTCTTGAAATCAGAGACTTCAGGTTGTGAAGTCATAGGTGCTCATTTCTTTAAAAATCTAGGGCTTGTAGGGATATCAAGACAAATATTGATCTTTGGATTGAGGGATTACCTGGGTTTGGGTAAGATAGAATTTCTTGAAAGTATAAATCAAGGGACCTTTATCCAAGGTTGTTGGATACCCTTCTCTTTGGGATAAAAGAGATACAACTTGTTTCGTGTAGTGTTTCAATTTTGTTTTCCTCTATATTTTTGGTTGTTGAAGAAAGTATAATTTTCTTATACTTCATTAAAATTGTAGTATGATTATATAGGATTCTATATTCATTAAAGGTAGAATCTTAGTTGTTGTAAACTTTTGTCATGTTTTATTTCTAGAATCACTTTTCTGGAATAAAGCATGTTATTAGAGCATAGAGGTGTTGTGAATTTTGTTTATGAAAAATTTCCTTGAGGATTTTTTTAAAGTATACAATTCACCCCCTCTTGTATATTGAGTATTTTCACCATAGTTTTATACTAAAATTAGTATCATATCTATCATACTATCGATTCAAAAATTGTTATCTGAGGAGGTGACCTTGAATCCTGAACCAATTCATCAATTGGCTTCAGAGTTTTGGTTAAATATGAATTAATCTCATGATTAGATTTTGAAGAGAAATAATTTTCTTCAATTTTTCGGAATCATATTTTCGGACTCATAAAGTTCGGATTCATTTTTTCTTAGTGATACTCTAGTGTTATTTTCCTTTCTTAGGATATTTTCTTTTGTTTACAAAATAATATTACAAACAAGTTTGTATACCAAGATTTTCCTTATGATGGAAGGTTTAAATGTGGGTTCTATCGACAGTATAAATCCTACCAGACCTCCTATTTTTGATGGAAATGATTATGTGTACTGTAGAGTATCGTTGAAGACTTTTTTTATTAATACTGGAGTTGATAACTACCTAATTATGACAAGAGACTATAAGATTCCTGATAAGAAATTGAGAACTTCTACTAATCAGGAGAAATCAGAATATCAAGCAAATTTTAGTGCCAGAAATACATTGCTATGTTCCATGACTAGGAAAATCTATAGTCAAATATCTTCATGTGAAGCTAAAAACAGTATCTGGAAGAAACTTGAAGTTACACATTTTGGTACTACTAAAGTTATAGAGACAAGAAGAGCTATATTGAGAGCTGAATACCATTGGTTTAACTTTTCCTTATAGAGAACCTTTAAGAAAAGTTCAGAAAAGGTTTATGCTATTGTGAATATATTACAGTCTATGGGAGAAAAATGTTTGGATGATGAGTCTCTTGTAGATAAGATCATAGACATCATGCCAAATGAGTGGGAGTCCAAGAGGACAGTAATTGATGAGAATAGAATGTTACCCAGTTTTCCTTAGACAAGCTATTTGGAACTCTTCTTCATCATGAGACTAGAATGAAGAGAGATGCTGATAATGTAAAAAAGAAGAATGGGAATGGAGGAGTTTCTTTTACAACTACTTCTAAACATATGAAATCCACGACTCTAGAAAGAGTAACTAGATTAGAGACAACAAAAGTTACTATTCAATCAGAATCTAGTGATACAGAAAAGTTTGAGAATGAATTAGCTAATCTTTCTTGGAGATTGAACAAGATAGTAGCTCAAAAGAACTATCAAAATAAGTACAAGAAGATATACCAAAAAGATAAGAAAATGGGGAAGTTAATCGTTATTAATTTTTAAGAATAGGTCATATCAGACCTGATTTCCGTCTAATGAAAAAGAAGGAAAAGAAGGAAAGAAATTCAGAAAGAAACAAGAATAAGGTCAATCATTCGAAGCATAAGAAAATTCTTACAGAAAATGATACATGGAGTGATGGCTGTGGAGACTCCTCAAGAAGTGAATCTTCTTGAATATGAATCATCAGCACAGAAAAAGATTGGATTCATTGCTTCTACTTCTTTCCCTAATACATGTATTTGTCCAAGGAATGCTCTATCGAGGCTTTAACAAATTTATCTCTTGATAAGAATTTCTATTCTAGAGATATTACTTCTAATGAAAAAAACTTCATCTTCAAATAATGAATAAATACCTTCTTATAAAGAAGTATCTAGATTTTCCATGTTGTTAGAAGAAAAAAAATTGTAAAATTCCTAAGAATTTGGACAAAGCAAATAGTAGAGAAGAAGTTATTACAAAAGAAATTTAATACCTCTCTAGAGATCTTGATGATAAGGATTATCTTTTAGAAAAACTTTCTAAAGACCTTAAAGAAGTAAATTTTGAAAAGGAAAAACTTTATAAAGATCTTAAGAATGATATTTTAAAAAGTAATGTTTTTGAGGAAAAATCTAACTCTAAGGAAATAATTCTTGAGGATAGAAATTTAGTCATCAGAATAAAATACGAAATATATTCCATTAAGAAACTTCTTAGAAACTTTACCTCTGGTAAGGAATATTTTGACAAGATTTATTCTCAAATCAAACCTAAAGGAAATACTACTGGACTAGGTTATATTCACCAAAAACCTGTTTTCAAAAACAACTATTTTATTCCATCTAGAGCCCCTTTTGTACTAAATGTCAAAGTTTTGGGCATTGGAAGATAAATTTCTCTTTGAATAATTTTCAATCTCTTGGATTTTATAAAGCTTATTTTTCTAAAAAAATGTGGATACCCAAAATTTTGTTGTCTAACAATTCCGGATCCAAGGAATTTTGGATTTCGAATGCCTAACATTTTTATTTTTGGGAAAATAAAGAAGGTACCAACATCACTACATGGTACATGGATAGTGGATGTTTCCAGCATATGTCTGGTAACAAAAACATATTTGAAAATATTATCAAGACGAAATGAGGAAAAGTAAATTTCATTGATAATTCTAAGGGAGAGATTATTGTTATAGGTAACATCATTTTTCATGAAAAAACATTGATTTCAAATGTTTTATTTGTTAAGGGTATTAAGAATAACCTCATTAGAATAAGTCAATTATGTGATGAAGGTTACCTTGTGAATTTTAGTAATGACAAGTTCTTAGTACATAGTTCCAAGGAAGAGTTTATTCTTTCTACCAATAGGCAATAGAATGTTCAAACACTAAACATAGAAGACCTTAGGATCCAAGATCTACCTTACCTTAGAGCAATGGAAGATCATTCTTGGTTATGGAATATAAGGTTAGGTCACTGTAATCTTAGGAACCTATGTAAACTTTCTAAGAAAATACTAGTTAAGGATCTATCGGAGCTTAGATTTGATTCTTCAAAAGTCGGTGATCTTTGTCAATATGGAAAGAAACATAGATCATGTTTTATATCAGTCGGTGAAGTCTCAACCACTAATGCATTACAGTTGGTGCATATGGATCTTTTTGGTCCAACACAAACTGAAAGCATTGGAGGCAAATATTATGTATTTTTCTTAGTTTATGATTACACTAGATTTACGTGGGTCTATTTTTTAGAAAAGAAATCTGAAGATTTTTCTTATTTCAAATGTTTTAGAGCCCAAGTTAAAAATGAAAAAAAATTCCTTTGATAACAATTCATATTGATCATGGAGGAGAATTTAAAAATTCTGATTTTAAAACTTTTTGTAGTAGAAAAGGCATTACTCATAACTTCTCATCACCCAAAACACCTCAAAAAAATGGTGTTGTTGAAAGAAGAAATAGAATTCTTCAAGAGATAAAAAGAACCATGTCGAGTGAATATTCTATAGCAAAACATTTTTGGGCTAAAGCTGTAAGTACTTCTTGTTATACTATAAATTGTGTTTTGGTTAGAACTTTTCTTAATAAAACTCTTTATCAGTTATAGAATGGTAGAAATCCTAGACTTTCCTATTTCAAGGTTTTTGGCAGCAAGGTATTCATTCGGAATAGTAAATATAACTTACACAAATTTGCACTAAAATCTGATGAAGGAATTTTCTTAGGCTACTCCACAACTTCTAAGGCTTATAGAGTTTTTAATAATAAAAAACGTGTACTGTTGAAGAAACAGTACATATCTAATTTGATGAAACTAATCCCTTTGTTTTTAAACAACCCCAACCTACATCTTCAGACGTGTTTTCAAAAACAGATTATCAAACTTTGTTAGTAGATCCTTCTGATAAGGAAAATGTCCAAGAAGATGCTTTTAAAGCATTTACCCCAGAAGATTTTCTACCCTATGATGATGAATAGGTTTTACAAAATCCAAATCAGTCATTTCCTAAGAATCATCCTAGTGATAGTATCATGGGTGATGAAAATCAATCCGTTAGGACTAGAAGTTACTTAACGGATGAAGTAGAACATCTAGCATTTCATTCCCAATTAGAACAAAAAAGAACTGATGAGTATTTAGGTGACGATGATTGGATAAATCCTATGCAAGATGAACTAAATGAATTCTAAAGGAATAAAGTCTGGACCTAGGTTGAAAGACCTAAGGAAACTTCTACTATTGGAGTAAAATGGGTCTTCATAAATAAGTATGATGAAAATGGAATCATAGTAATAAATAAAGCTAGATTGGTTGCTAAAGGCTATAATCAACAAGAAGGAATAGACTATGAAGAAACCTACGCTCCAATAGCTAGACTTGAATATATTCGTATTTTACTTGCCTTTGTAGCATTATTCAATTTCAAACTTTTTCAAATGGATGTGAAATTTTCTTTCCTTAATGGTTATGTACAAGAGGAAGTTTTTGTTGAACAACCTCCTGGTTTTGAAGATACAAAACTTCTTGAACATGTTTATAAACTTACCAAAGCTATTTATGGACTTAAGAAAGCTCCTAGAGCCTGATATGATAGATTTACATGATTTTTGCTTCAAAATAATTACATTAAGGGAAATGCAGATCCAACCCTTTTTATAAATAAAGATAAGAAAAATGTTTTGATTGAACACATTTATGTTGATGACATTATATTTGGTTCAGCTCAGCAATTTTTAACTGATTCCTTTGCAGATCTAATGAAATCTGAGTTTGAAATGAGTATGATGTTTGAGTTAACATTTTTATTTGGTTTTCAAATTTATCAAAAACCAGAAAGAATATACATATCCCAACATAAGTATATTAAATATCTTCTTAAAAAGTATAGATATGACAACACTAAGAGTATTAGTACTCCCATTGGTACCTCAAACACACTTGATCTTGATGAAGATGGGAAACCAGTAGATCAATCATATTTTAGAGGTATGATAGGAAACTTACTCTACTTGACAGCTAGTCGTCCAGAATTAATGTTTTCAGTATTCTTATGTGCAAGATATCAATCCAATCCTAAGGAATCTCATTTAAAGGTAGTGAAATTAATTTTTCGCTACTTAAAGGGAACCATGGATTTATGACTCTTTTATACATCTGGAAATGATTTTATTCAAAAAAAATTTTTGGATGCTGACTTTGGTGGATGTAGAATGGATAGAAAAAGTACATCCAGAATGTGTCATTTATTAAAAGATTCATTAATTTCTTGGTCATGAAAGAAGTAAAACTCAGTAGAACTTTCCACTACTGAATCTGAATATGTAGCAGCTGGAAGTTGTTGTGCTCTTGTATTGTAGATGCAACACACACTCACAGACTACAGTATAAGTTTTACCAAAACACAAATTTTGTGTGATAATACTAGTGCCATTGCCTTAAGTAAAAACCCATTCACATCACTCTCGTTTGAAACACATAGATTAGGCATCATTTTCTTAGGGATCACACACAAAAAGGGGATATCATTCTTCAATTTATCGGAACACAAGATCAACTTTATGATATTTTCAAAAAATATTTACCCTCTGATATATTTGAATACATTAAAGAGAAGTTAGGAATGATAACCATAAGGTAATCATCCTTGTTAAAATCCTGTTAAAACCAATCTCCATACATTAATAAACTCATTTTTATAGGGGGAGTACATTCTCTTGTTAGTTAGATCAAAATTTTTCGTAATGAAATTTTTTCAAATCTTTCGTAATGAAAATTTTCGTAGTTATATTTTTTCAAATATTTCGTAATGAATATTTTTGTAGTCAGATTTTTCAAATATTTTGAAATGAAAATTTTTGTATTCATATTTTTAAAATCTTTCATAATGAAAATTTTCGTAGTCAGATTTTTCAAATCTTTCTTAATGAAAATTTTCGTAGTCAAAATTTTTCAAATCTTTTGTAATGAAAATTTTCGTAGTCAGTTTTTTCAAATCTTTTGTAAAGAAATTTTTCTTTGTCAAATTTTTCAAATCGTTCATAATGAACATTTTTGCAGTCAGTCTTTCAAATCTTTCGTAACGATGTTTTTTCATAACGATGATTTTCTAAGTTTTCGTAACAAAGATTTTCTAAATTTTTGTAACGAAGATTTTCGTACTCAAAATTTTCGAAATGGATATTTTAGTTTTCTTTTTATTTTTTGTAATCAAATATTTTGGAATCTAAAGTTATTCAAGAAATTTTTTTCCTCGATACAAATAATCTTCCTAGAAATCCGAAAGGTATGTTTCCTTTCTTAAGTTTTCGTAATCATCATTTACTTGCTGGTATTTTCATTTGGCTTTAAAATTTTTTCGATTCTAGTTTCCTTTAATCCGAATGTTTTTCTTTAAAAAACTCCAAAGATCAGATCATATCAAGATTTCCTTGCGGTTATCATATCAACCGTCAGATCTGATCAGAAGAATTTTCAGCCATTGGATTGATTTTGGAAGATGAATCATCACTTATAACGCCTATATAAAGGACCCCCAAAGGGTTGTCCCACATCGATCTCAAGATCTCATGTGATGAATTTATGACCCTCTACCTAAGCCCATTCCAAACTTCTCAGAGTTTCTCAATTCCAATTGTCAGTAGACGAATCCTCTCAGAAAGATATGTCTACTCTCAAGATAATTCTGGAGTAGCGGGTATATAGAGAGAGGTTGGTACTTCCGAACATCTACAACATGTATGATTCTATAATTTCAAAAAATATTAAGTTGAATGGATGAGAGAGTGTTTGCATATCAAATCCAGGGGATTAAGACTTAGTGTGTCCAGATTTTCTGATAGAGTTTTATGAATCGGTCAGTTTCTTTAAAGAAGAAGGCAGAGAGACTTTCTTTTCAAAAGCTATGGAAATCCCTATCATCTTTTATACACTAAGGAAACTAGTCTGATTGGAGTGTCGTATGAAGGAAAATCTGAATTATATTCTCACAAGCTGCCGGATGTTAAAGGAAGTTTTTTTAATGTAAAATCTATAGAGTGCCTCAGTCTTACAGATGTCAAGACTCCGAATATTTCTCACCTGTCTACAAATAATCGGATCCTTGAACTCTGGGTGCAAGGATTTGTCATTCTGATAAAAGCTGACAAGGACACCTGGAAGAAGAGTGATATGTATATTTTGGGTTTTCTATTGAATCTAAGGAAGATCAATCTGGTTAAGAATATTCTCATTATGATTGTGAATATTAAGAATGGAAACTTGAAGGCTCAGATAATCATGTACCTGGACATTCTTTCAAAGCTGATTGTTCATTGTATAGAATGTTATAAAATCCATTGCAGCTCGAAGACCAGGAAGTGTAATGTTATGATTTTCAGTGATGATACTTTTAAAATAATTAACATTGTATTTTATAATGACTCCAGAAAATTATATGACCTACTTGAGGAGGAAGCTGAAGCTAAGAAACAAGAAGTAGATGAAACTTCTAAAAAGGTTGTAAAGAAGAGGAAGTTGAAGGAAGTGGAAGAAGAAGAAAAAACCCCAAAAGCTAAATAAGCTCAATCCGCACCTCCAAAACCTAAGAAGAAAAAATCTTATCCATATGAGGTTGTAGCCATATGGAGGGAAGATAAGAAAAATAAGAATGAAGGGGAGCCACATTTTTTCTTAGATCCTCCAAAAGCCATGACTTTGAAAGAGAAGACAACTGATGAGCTTGAGAAGCAGGATAAAGAAAAGAAGTTAAAGAAAAGGTTGTCTGAGACTGAGATTGTGAAATCCCTTCTGAGGGATACTGATAAATCTTCCAAACAAATTCTGGTACCAGAATCCTTCATGGTATAACCCTTACCTGAGACTCCAGGGAAGTAGTAAATGACTCAGGAAAATTCCCAAGAGAAGGTTGTTGAAGAAAAAGAAGCTATCAAAGGAGTAGAAGAAGAAGATGGAAGTAGTGGTGATACAGAATATTTGATAAAGAAAGTGGAGGAGTTTCATGAGAATGAATTCCCATATGAGATATTGTCAATCCGAACTTCTCAAGACTAATATTCAAAGCTTGCTTCTCCTAGATTAGATGACAAGGCTAAAGATGAAGTGAACAAGCTGTCTAAGGAAGAAAGTTATAATCGTCATTTTATTCATCCTGAAAATACTGAGGCAGGAGCTCAGAAAAAAGAAGTAGATGAGGATAAGATTGTTCAGTTTTCTGATAGCGAACATGAATCTCCAGATGAGGAAGTCGTTCTGAGAACTGATAAGGGGAAATAGGTGGTTGTTGATACACCTACTAAAGCTGTTTTAAAGAAGAAGAAAGTTGGTGAATTTTCAAAGAGGATACTTGCTGAATTGGAGAAAGAGCCTTTACCTAGAAAAATTTCATATTCAAAATCATCGTCTCCTTGACATGATTTCGTTGTTTAGTCATTGAAGAAGCTGGTTGTAACCATTCTGATTTTCCCAAGCATAGACTCCAGATGACAGATGCTCCAACATTCCTTAAACCAAAAATTAGATTCAGTTTCCATGGGGATGGACAATTGTGTCAATCTTGAGGCTGATCTCAAGAATTTCATCATAACTACAAAGCCCACAAGTGGTCCTGTAATAAAATGGTTGGCTGGTAAAAGAAGGTAGTTGAATACTTGAGAGAAATTGATGAGTTCCGAGATAGTGTAATTGAGGCTTTTGATATTGAAGATGGTAGGATCAAGGATTTTACAACCAGTTTTGAACAAAAGCTAACTCTTGAGCCAAATACTCAGGTTAAAGAAGTAAAGGATTTGAATGGAAAGTTGTATTCTGTTTCCCAAAGCTGGAAGAGGGAAAGGTATCTTCGGATTGAGATTGAAGAAAAGCTTGTTAAGCAGGGAGAAGTCCTAAAGGCTTAGGAAGAGGCTCTCAAGGATCAGAAAGAAAGAATCAATGCCTTAGAGAAGAAAGCTAAGGATCACAAACAGATTATTAAGAGAGAAAAGGAAGATCATAAGGAGCTCAAGAAGCTAAAGACTATAGTGAAGAAGCTGATTCCCAAGGAAAAGGAAGGATGATAGACCCAATCTGATTTTTTGTTGTATTCATTTCCTTGTAAAAATTCATTCTAATCATAATGAAATTTGTAGTTGTTTGTCTTTTTCATGTATTGTAATAATCTTTCAGGTACCATAATTTCTTTTACATTCCCTAAATTTCCTTTTGAAAATCACAAAGGGGGAGAAAGGAAAAAGAATTCTATGTAAACAATAAATATCCCTATCTAAGGGGGAGTTTTCATTACAGAGATTTCCATATGCAAGATAATGAAAAATATCATTCCGGAAATCTAGAATACGATCCTTAGAGTTCCAAAGCCTAAGGGGGAGTTAGTCGTATTCATCATTGTTAATGTGTAAAGGGAGATAAATTTTTATTTCAAAGTCTAGAAAAATATTTTCTAAGTCCTTATATTCTTTTTCATAAGGATGCTTGTGCTTTCCAAAAAGGGGGAGATTGTTGAGGCAATAAGGTTTTCCTTATGAATTTTTTCATTCCTTCATACTGGGGGGTGATTGTTGAGTCAATAAGGTTTCCTTATGAAATTACCATTCCATCTTGTTTTGAAAATAACAAACACCTTATCTTATGTAAAATTTCATTCTACCCTATGTTTTACTTTTATATGGAAAATTTACTTTCCCGAAGGAAATTTATCCTTACCATGATTTTCATTATTCATTTTGTCTAAATAAAAAATTCGATTTCATGTCCAAAACCTCGGAATCATATAATAATTAGATATAGAGCATTCTGTTTTCAAGATCTAAATTCAGGTTCTGACTTCTCTGAATTCTGACTCCGAACACTTGAGTTCTGACACCGAGTTATCTGAATTCAGACTCCGAACTCTTATGAGTTCTGACTCCGAACTCTCTGAATTCAGACTCTGAATTCTTGTGAATCTAGATTCCAAATTTCTTTGAAATTCAGACTCTGGAATTCTATAGAATTCAGGTTCCGAATTCCTTGGAAAACAGAATCTGAATATCCTTGTATTATATACACTGAATGTATTTTTAGTTAGACTCCGAACTTTCTTTTTTTGCTTACACTCTAAAAAATTAATTTTCTTAAGTAACCATATTTTTTTCTTAATCATGTTTTGGTTATAAAATGATGTCACGCATTTAGTTACTAACTAACCATTTTCTGAGTGACACATGTACAAGTCCCTCTAAACTTCAAGGAAAAATATGACCATTGGAGAAGGGAGCTGACCGTTGAAGTTGTGCCTATAAATAAGAGCTTGTTTAAACGAGCTCAGAAAGGGTTACAACTTTGAAAACATTTCTTACATGATGTTGAAGTGATTTCTAGAGAGAGAGGCTCTTATAAACTCTTAGTCTTCAGGAAAATAGTTTGAACGGCTTGTTCAAACTTTGCTTCATGAAGATTTTCTTTGTGCAGAGGTACAATTTAATTGAAATTAGAGACTTCAGGTTGTGAAGTCATAGGTGCCGATTTCCTTACAAATCGAGGGCTTGCAGGGATGGGAAGACAGATATCGATCTTCGGATTGAGGGCTTACCTAGGTTTGGGTAAGACTAACTTTCCTGAAAGTATAAATAAAGGGACCTTTATCTAGGGTTTTTGGATACCCTTCTCTTTGGCTTAAAAGAGTTTCTACTTGTTTCATGTAGTGTTTCAATTTTGTTTTCCGCTATATTTCTTGTTTTTGAGGAAAGTATAATTTTCTTATACTTCATTAAACTTGTAATCTGATTATATAGGATTCTATACACTTTAAAGGTAGAATCTTAGTTGTTTTAAACTTCTGTCAAGTCTCATTTTTGGAATAACTTTTTCAGAATCAAGAAAGTTATTAGATCTTAGAGGTTTTGTGAATTTTTTTATGCAAAATTTCCATAAGGATTTTTTAAAGTATAAAATTCACCCCCCTCTTGTATATTGAGTATCTGCACCATAGTTTGAAACTACAATCAATATCATATCTATCATACTATCGATCCAACACTAATAACTATACACTCCAAAATGTGATGTCATCCATAGATGTAATTAATATTTTGAGGAAGGGATTGGGTTGCTATGAGGTGTCCCACAAATACTGTTTACAATTGGAATAAAACCCTCATAGTTCGTTAAACCCATGAATTTTAATATCATGTGGAAATAAAATATATGGGAACACTTAGGCACTAGATATCAAGATCGAGACATAGGAAGATGAATAACATATCATTGTTATTGTGGAAATCAGAGTCATTGTAGTTTGATCACGCCCTTTGGATGTGCCCTAGGGTAGTTTCCCTTTATATGGGAGTTGATATATCTCACAAAAAATCAAGGATTAAACCATTAGGTTTCCATAGGAGTGACTGGGTTTCTGTGGTTGAAATATCTGAGACATGGTGGGACATCCACTGAGGTGGATGACCATTGGGGCTCATTCCACGTAGAGGAATCCTAAAAATATTTGTTATGATAGGAATCATATATATCACAGTTCAATGTGATTACGGCTTACATATTGACTTTTCTCATCTGTGGATCTTGTCATTTCATGCCACTGGTTGAGGCTTACATAATGAGGATAACCTTATGTGGGGGATGTCATATCATTCCACTAGTTGGGGATTAGACATTGTGGATTCCATGATGTATCCATTATATATGTGGTTACCATGTCTTAGGATGTCATCTTTCCATACCCTGATTAACTGTCTGACATGTCTGAGGGTGTTTACCTAGAATTTTCAAGGATTTATACCTATCATGTCTCACTATATATATACATGTCATAGTTTCTAGGCGGACATGACCAAGGAGAACCGCATGATCCAATTTAATTTTTTATGTACATCTCAAAATTTTTATTATATGTTTGGAGACAATAACATGATCAAGAATTTAATTCCTGGAGGGTGACACATGACCTGAATGAATAGTCTGGAGGACATCAAAGAATCAAGGATGGCATGTCTAGAAGGTGTCACCTGACCAGGAAAACTTGTTCGGAGGAAATCTCATGATCTTGGATGGAATGTGTGATGGGAGCCACATGACCTGGATGACTTGTTTGGAGCATGTCATATGATCATGGATGACATGTCTGAAGGGTACCATATGACATGGTTGACTTTTCCAATGGACATCACATGGACCAATTGACATGCCCTGTTGTGACCACATAATGATGATGAAATGCCTAGAGGACATAATGTGATTTGGATAGAAATACCAGTGGACTTATCATGATTTGGGTTTCATTCCTATAGGGAATCATATTACTTTATTGACATGTATAAGAAACATCCCATGATCCATATAGCTTGTCAAGGGAGAATCATAAGATTTGGGTGACATATCCTAATTTTATCTCATGATCTAGATTTCTCATCCAATGAACTTGAGGGTCAGAAAAACTAACATTGAATAATTCTCCAATATTTTTAAAATCATTTATTTCATCTTGTATTTCATATGTGACTTAGGTTTTTCCAGTGTTAGCTTATTTTAGTTCTCCTATAACCCATTAGAAATGCGGGATGTCCATCATATAATCTGGTGGGCATTCCAGAATTCCCTCACATAATCTATATGTTATTGTGGGTAGTGCATAAGAATTTTTTATGATCCATTATTTCATTACCAATAATTTACCTGTCATAAGAACTATTATATTCCTTGACTGGTCTCTTTGATAAGTTTACTACTACTTTCTTATGCATGAAAGATCATGGATGTTTTTTTTGAAAAGGGGGTTTGATTTAGGGACCTCTTTATCCTAGTAATAAAAATCTTTTCATAGATCATACCTAACAAATTTGGGCTATATCCAATGTAGGGTTTTGGTATCACGTGCTTTGCGATATATGTTCAGGTTTTATTCATGGAACGAACTAATGATAATGAACATGAGAATATTTAGTGTTATGAAATTTTTATAGGACCTTGGATGATAAAAGTGAGTTATCCAAAACATATATTTATGTCAAATAGATTCATCAAAGTTAGGTTGACATTTCACGGTTTCTTCACAGGATTAAGATTCTTGTGGAACTTTTGTGTGATTTAGGATGACTTATCTAGAGTCCTCAATGAGATAAAGGAATCATGTAATGTAGGAATTCATGGGATCATGCTGACAGGGTGAGGGGTCTTGTGATATCATGCTAGATTGTTGAGAGGGTATCACATGATCAATGGTGATTTCTCATGGAATATGATATCTTTCGTGTGAAGGAAAACATAAACACACTTCATATGATGCTTTAAAATTTTCATGTTTTATCTCCATATTTATATTAAAATGGTTAGGGATCTCATAAAGGATTGTGGGTGGTATAGAAGAAAACAATTCCCCATTCATGTGATGTGTAACCTCACCAAAAATGGGTCTGGTTATGGCGTGGATTTATTATTATGGACAATCCTTCTTCTTATCTATAGATCCAAAGAAGAAGCAAAAAATCGAATAGTCATGTCTGAGACCCTTCTCATGATGAAGGAGGCATGTCAATAGGATTTTGTGTGAAATGGTGGGCTTATCATCAGGGGATTAAAGGCATATTATGAACTATTTTCCCACATCACAATAATACCAAAGACCACATATGATCTCCAAATTATCAATATTTCTTTACCTTAATTTTTAAAGGGTTATTGATGATTGTCAAGTAGCTACATATTGAAAAGTCTCATGACTCGAAGAAACTAATCGAGTATCCTCTTCATGATCAATGAGTGTCTTGGATGCCTCAACAATAATAAGGGTATTTTCAAATGGGATTTTCATGATCAAAATCATATAATGCAATATGCAAGACTGATCGTACCACAATTCACTGTTTTATTCCACCCTTACACCGTAGTTTTAAACTAGTTTTGTAATGAATATTCTAAATATAATAATAAATTTCACTTCATTTTTGAATAAATCAATTAATGTTAATCAATATTATAATGGTAAATGTTACTTGTTTTCATTGTTTCAATGTAGGTGGAGGTGATTTGGAGGGCCTTTGATGAAGTGGAAGAAAAATGGGCCAAAATTGCATGGATCCATGGACATATGTCCACTGTTTTGCATATTAAACAAAATACATGAATCCAAATGGGCTGAAATTTTGTGTACCTGTCAAAATTTTAATAGGCTACATTTCATATTAAGGAACCAAATGCTGATTCGGCTTATATGGGGCCCATCCGAACAAATCTGTCCAAGACACCGAATTTGGACCAAGTCAAATGCGGTGTTCTGTATTTTATCAATATATTGAGCTGTAGTTGTCCAAAAGGTGCCAAAAGTTCTGTGGAGATAGTAAAGAGGTATGGATAAAACTTTTAAATTTTCTCCAAAGTAAGATAATACTGTATGAAGGCCGAAACATGTGGTAAAATTGGATTGAATAAATCTGTGTGCCTAAAACCATCTTCCAATTTTCTTATAAAATGGCACCTTGGGCTCCCCATTTGCAAGTTCGGCCAAGAGGCAAGGTGCTGCCATTTTGGAGTCCCCAAGGAGTCTTCTCAAAATACCTAGAGGTTCTGGAGGCTATGGTAAGTTCTACCCCAACATCTTTCTCTTCCTCCTCTCCCATGGGTTTCTAAACCCCTTGTGATCACCCAGGGAGGAACGTGATGTACATCCCGAGCTTCATGTTTGTAATATTTGAATGATCTTTTAAATTCCAGGTTTTTGTGTTTTTTTTCATCATACTCTATTCTTATTTTATTGAGTTATGTACTGGTATGTCATGCTCAACTCATATGATCATGTTTGGGGGTACCCATTCATGTGATGTTTCACACACTGTTCACCACTTTCTTTCCCCCTTTCAATTGTGGTGTTTGTGTGGTTTATATTGGTCAATTGAAATCACACAAGAACTGTCAAGGATATGTACATTTATGTCATGGTATCACAAAGAAATAACATACAAACCAGGACAGCGGATCGAGTTTTTCGTGTGTTGCCTTGGTGAGTTTTGGTTATGAAGTCAAACACAATTCACTCAATCATCAGCGGTGTCTGGTGAATCATTGTGTGTTTTTGACTAAACCCTAGGAGGTATCCTAGTATGAAATCAGTAACATTATAGTTCTAGGTGTTAAAAACCAGGTATTAGAAGATAATAACCTTATATCATGAAGCGATGAAGGATAAACATCATGTGAGTACCCCGGGTTGATCACACTTAATTAATTCTGTTAATCTCTACTTTATTTTATAGCTTCTATTTTCTATTGTCATCTTTAATCATCAAACACAAGTATTATAAAACCCTATATTCCTTTTTACCTTCATAATCAAAACCAAATTTTAGAATTAATGATCTAAGGCTCCGTTGAGAGACGACCTAGGGTTGCTGCTATATTGCAGAAATTCTAGTTAAAAATAAACATCTAATTTGACGCGCTCGACAACACGGTCAAATTTTTACGCCGTTGCTGGGGAGTCAAGGTAATTTTTTTCTTTATTTCATTTTATTTATTTATTTTACTTCTTAATTAGTACTCCTTTAAATACCCCACCCCCATTTGATTGTTTTTTGTTTTGGGTTTTGTCTTTATTTTTGGTTGTTTTTGGTGTGTTCTTTATCACTCTCTCTCTCTCTCTCTATCTTATTTTCCATCTCCCTCTCTAATTATATAGTATAAAATTCTATTATTCTTTCAACCTTCTTACGTTTCTATTTTAGCCATCTTAAATAAAAAAAAAGAAACACAATAAACAATCAATCAATCAAACTGGACATCATTGTTGCGTGACAAGATCTGGTAAAGGAACACTACTTGAATTTGATCCTGAAATCGAAAAGTCACTTCACACACAAATCAATGCATCTAGAGAAGGTCAATCAAGTAACATTGTGGAACCCCATTTAGAAACTCAAGTGGTTTTAATCCAACCCAAAATTGAACCCAATCAAACCCAAGAAAACATGGCTGCAAATAATCAAACTTTAAAAGAACTTACTACCCCTGATGTGGAGTACCAACCTGCGTACATCCAATATCCCAAGGAAGCAGCCAACATTGAGATTAGATCAGGTCTCATCCACCTTCTTCCAAAATTACATGGTCTTCCCGGTGAGGACCCTCACAAACTTCTAAAGGAGTTTCACATAGTGTGCTCCACCATGAAACCCCAAAATGTGTCTGAGGAACTCATTAAGTTTAGGGACCTTCCCTTTCTCCCTTGATGGTGTAGCCAAATATTGGATATACTATTTGCCTTCCACAATTGGGGGATGGAATGACCTAAAAAAGACTTTTTTTTAGAGAAGTTCTTCCCTGCCTCCCGAACTGCATCAATTAGAAAAGAAATCTGTGGAATTAGGCAATCACAAGTAGAGACCCTTCATGAATACTGGGAGAGATTCAAGAGACTTTGCTCAAGCTGCCCCCACCACCAGATTAGTGAACAAATATTAATACAATACTTATATGAGGTACTTATCCCCATGGATCGTGGAATGATTGATGTTGCGGCTGGTGGTTCCCTAGTTGACAAAACTCCTTCTGCCGCTCGTGACTTAATAGCCAATATGGCTCAAAATGCACAACAATTTGGTACACGAGCTATTGCACCAACCCGAGGAGTTCTTGAGGTAAGTCATTCAGCCCTAGAACAAAATGTAGATACTAAACTTGATGAGATTCATACCCTTCTAAGGCAATTAGCTCAAGCACAAGGTAACTCACACTCTACTTCTATTCCATTACATTGTGGGATTTGTTCTGATAACACTCATTTTTCTGACCAGTGCCCACAACTTCAAGATTCATCTGAGTCCTGTGCAGCTGTGTTCCCAGGGCGTCTATTCCAACAAGCACCTCCCTTCAAGCAAGAACCATTCATGCCAAATCCAAACCTCGGGTGTCAAGCACAACCCCAATACCGACAAGGAGGAAACTCAAGCTACCCAAAGTAGAATTGGTATCAACAAGGACAAGGTATGAAACCTTCTTATCCTTAAACTTCTCAAAACAATCATCCTCATCCTCCTCCCAAATCTGAACCAAGCCTCGAGGACATGGTGAAACAAATGGCAACCTAGAACATTTAGTTCCAACAGACCACACAATCGGCAATTCAAGACCTACGAACTCAAGTGGGACAATTGGCGAACACCATCGGTGAGCTTACGATGCAAGGGTCTGGACAACTACCATCCCAACCCATTTCCAATCCGAAGGACAAAGGTAATGTATGTGCAGTTACACTTCATAGTGTTAAGGAAGTTTCTCCTTCTACTGATTATGCATAGCAGGTATGTCCCTATCACGACCCGACCTCGGGGCCCGTGACGTGACTACCCCAAGCCCGCCTTCCATAGGCCAGGGGCTGGCGACTAGCACCAATGGCGTAAATCCCGATAACTGGGAAGGCATTTCCATTACAAAAGCAAACAAACACCACAGAGTAAGCAAGCGGAAAAGTAAACACAAGCGAAGAAAAGTAAAAGGGCCGGAAATACAAGCCCAACTGTAAAGTACAACTCGAAAGGGAAAAACAGCAGCTGGAAGAACGAAGCGGCTCCTGGGTCGTCCTCCTCGATTCCTACCTGAAGGGTAGGTACAGATGGCTCAGCTCCTGGATCGTCCACCACGGATCCTACCTGAAGGGTAGGTACAGATAGCTCCTCTACTCCTCGGGTCCTGTCGTCTACTCCGGGTACGTCCGCCCAGTGGTCCTCCTCCGGGTACCGACCTGCTCCGCAAGCCTCAACTGCGATCTGCGCTGTCCGTCGTCTGCAACCAACACAACGAAGTGCGGGCATAGCCCGTGCAGGGGTGAGTATAAGCTACTCAGTAGGGACCCCGAGACCCTTAAGGTCTCACTAAATCCAACATGGATATCCACAAAGTAAAGACAGCAATCACGAAGTAACATCAGACTCTACTTAGGTATATGCCCATACATATACCTAAGTCATCAAGTAACCCATCCAATCACAAGGATACACAAAAATCATGAAATCAACGGATAACCATCACCCAGGTATATGCCCATACATATACCTAAGTTATCAAGCGACCCATCTCAATCATGAGGAAACACAAAGATTCATTGACTCAGCTCAAACCAGGATTTTCATTATCGAAACTGTAACTACTGAGGAGCTCCGTCTCTAGAGTGTACAGTGGTCCTGTCACGACTCCGAGGTACTGCTCACTAACCTAAGACTGCTGAGGTACTCCTCCTGTCGAGTACTGCGGGTTTGCGGCCAACTACCGGGCGCTCCGTCCGCTGAGGGTCTGTCGCCAAATACCGGGCGCTCACCCAAATAGCCTACTGAGGTACTCCTCCTGTCGAGTACCGCGGGTTTGCTGCCAACTACCAGGCGCTCCGTCCGTCGTGGGTCTGCCGCCAAATACCGGGCGCTCCGTCCACTGGGCTAGTCGACTCACTCCAAGTCGAGTCGGTCAAGCAGTCGTTAGGTCTCAGTCGGCTACACGGTCTCCGTACTCTGCACGCTCGTCTCCGGGAGGGTCCGCTCCACGAGCTACTGGTCGATACTCCAAGTATCACAAAGTCCCACAAAGAAGTCTCTTAAAGGACCGCCTCATCATAGGGGTCTCAACGCAACAGACGGCGCGTCAATCGGACGCCCGGTCTGTGAGTTATTAGCCTTTTCGTCCCAGGGGCCCGGTTGGTTTCGTGTGCGAACCAATCCCGGCCGTATCACAACTGTACCCTGAACTCCCATAGGGTATACTCAAAGGGACCGTTACTCAACGCAATCACCAACGCCGCTGACGGTTCGTCGAACGGACGTCCTGGCTGAAAGATATCAGCTTTTCCGTTCCAGGGGCCCGGTTGGATTTCGGGTACAATCCAATCCGGCCATACTCCGACTGCATTCAAAACTCGGGCGGAGTATGTCAAAAGTTCCATCTCATCAAGAGGAAGTCAACGAAACAGACGGCGCGTCAATCGGACGCCCGGTCTGTGAGTTATTGGCTTTTTCGTTCCAGGGGCCCGGTTGGTTTCGTGTACGAACCGACCCGACCGTACTCCGTCGGCATCCAAACCTCGAGCAGAGTAAGCCAAAAGTTCCGTCTCACTGAGAGGAATTCAACAAAGCTGACGGTACATCATTCGGACGTCCGGAGCTCAAGATATGTGAATTTGACCGAAATGGTCCGAAAACGGGGGGGGGTCCGGGTCCGGGCCGACCCGGCCCGACCCCCCCTGGGTCGGCCCGAACCGGGTCCGACCCGGTTGGCCCGGCCCCGCCCGGCCAGGGCCGGTCCGGCTCGGCTCGGCCGAGCGGCCTGACAACCCCGCGGCACCCGCGGGGTGTCGCGCTGGACACCCGCGGGGTGCCGCCTGACAGCCCCGCGGCACCCGCGGGGTGTCGCGCTGGACACCCGCGGGGTGCCGCCTGATAGCCCCGCGGCACCCGCGGGGTGTCGCGCTGGACACCCGCGGGGTGCCGCCTGACAACCCCGCGGCACCCGCGGGGTGTCGCGCTGGACACCCGCGGGGTGCCGCCTGACAACCCCGCGGCACCCGCGGGGTGTCGCGCTGGACACCCGCGGGGTGCCGCCTGACAACCCCGCGGCACCCGCGGGGTGTCGCGCTGGACACCCGCGGGGTGCCGCCTGACAACCCCGCGGCACCCGCGGGGTGTCGCGCTGGACACCCGCGGGGTGTCGCCTGACAACCCCGCGGCACCCGCGGGGTGCCACCCTGGACACCCGCGGGGTGTCGCCTGACAACCCCGCGGCACCCGCGGGGTGCCACCCTGGACACCCGCGGGGTGTCGCCTGACAACCCCGCGGCACCCGCAGGGTGCCACCCTGGACACCCGCGGGGTGCCGCCGCCTCCGGCCGCCGGCGCCGCCGCGCAGGCGACCCGCGCCGCCGCCGGCTTCCGCGGGCCACCGGAGACGCTCCGGTGGTCCGATTTGCTTCCCGTCTGCGCCTACGGTCATCCCGGGACCCGACCTTCACTGCGGAGGCCTCAAAATTAACTTGCGGCCTCGTTTGTCGTCGCCCGTCAATCTGCGCTCAAGAACAAATTAAAATTAATTTAATCTGCGGCCTCTTTGGCGCGGTGCGACGACGTCGCGTGCTTGAACGACTTCTCGGCGTGGCGCGAAGGCGTCTCGATCTTGTTTGATTTCGTTCCACAGCACGGCGTGACGGCGCCGCTCAATAGTTGCCGTACGATTCCCGCGTGGTGCGACGACACCACGCCATCTCGCTCCATCCGCAAGAAACAACAAGAATAAAGGAGGGGGGGGGGTTCGGCCGTGTTTGTGCGGCCCGACCCCCCTCGCATTAGATTGATAACAATCGGCCTTTCTAGAACGATAATCCATCACAATCTTTTTAAAAATAAATAAAAAGATTCGGAAACAAGGGCCGACAAAAAAAAAAGAACCTTCAAGATCGAAGGAAAGATCAACAACTTTAAAAAGGTATAAAACCCCTACCTCAAGCGTTGTCGCTCGCGAGTTCGTCGCGGAAGAGGACGATCATCGCGGAAGAAACGTCGCCGGAGAAACGTCGTTGATTCCGTTGTCGTCGAGGTGCGTCCGAAGGGAGAACGTCGCTTGGAAAGGAACGATCTTCGCGGAAGAAACGTCGCGGAAGAAGCGTCGTTGATTTCTGCGGTTTCGGCGTTCTTCGCCGGAGGCCGGCGTTCTTCGCGTTCTTCGCCGAAGAAGAACGCTCTCCTCCAAATTCTCCCCACGCCACAAGCTTCCACCCAAAATAAAATAAGAGTAATCTTATTTTATTAACGCACAAGCAATGATTAAAAAAAAAGAAACGAACAATTAATTCCAAGAATTAATTTACCAAAGAAACCGCCCAATTAATTGGACGAAAGAAACAGCCCAATTTAATGGTCTGTTAAGAAACTAAGAAACCGCGTCAGTTGACTTTCAGTTTCTTTGACGGGTTTTCGCGGGTGCGTTACTTAGCGGAAGAAACGGCGGGGCTCGTGCGGGCCCCACCCACAAATATCCTATCAAGAGGATAGGATATTTCAGTTTCACCCTATCCGCTTCAACTAAGCTTAACCAGCTTAATGTGGCTTTCAAGTGAAATAAAAATAAAGTTGTCGTAACAACATTATTTTATTTCTTAACCTTAAGTCCCAAAATTTAAAAACCAAACCTGAGAAAACGCAACTCCGGAAGAGGCGTTTCTAGGCAAAACCCGGCGCTGCGATTTCATCGGTGCCCTCAGAATTCGATTCCGGGCACCGGTTCAAAAGTTAGAAAAACCCGCTCCTCCGTTCACTGAACGTACCCGAGCCAAAACTTCGGAAAATGATTCCGGGCACACCGGGCCTCGGAATCAGGTGCCGTCAGAAACTGCGTTCTTGTAAAATTCCAAAGAAAATTAAGAAAAAAATTTCCTTGAAATTTACGAGTCTTTACATTACTCCCACCACAGGGCTTTACGTCCCCGTAAAGCTTCACCACAGACTTAGGGAAACAAAGCGGTACTGAGCACGCATCTGAGCCTTCCGCTCCCATGTGCTCACCTGGAGGTTCCCGCGCTGCCAAAGAAAGTGCACAAGAGGAATCGACCATCCTCCTAGGATCCGCTCCTGTCGATCGTCGATCCCCACAGGAACCTCCGTATAAGACACTCATCGCCACCGTCTAGCTCCTCATGGTCAATGATATGCGAAGGGGGGTCGAGCACGTATCTCCTCAGTTGGGATACGTGGAAAACGTCGTGCACCTAGTGCAACTGAAGTGGATGGGCCAAGCGGTAAACCACCTCGCCTACCCAGTTGAGGACCTAGATAGGTCCGTTGAACCTCGGAGATAACTTGCCTCCCAGGACACATCTCCGTAAACCTCGTCGAGGTGAGACCCGTAAGAAGACGTGGTCGTCATCCTCGAACTCCAGAGGTCTCCATTTCTGATTAGAACTGAAACTCAAAACTCCTGCTGCCACGAAGGTAAGGTGGGTCGACCCAAGAATGATCGGCTACACCCTCCTGTGCATGAGTTTATCTTGAGCTGCCCAGGGTTTCCTTTTCGCTGACCAAGGAAAAACTATCCCAACGTTGTAGATAAACCACAACCTTTTTGCCTAAAACAGTCAACCTGGGTATGATCTGTGAATTCGATCCATAACCAGACCAACGTCGCAAGGCCTCAACGCTGCCACCAAGAGATTCCAACCGAAACTCTCGCCTCGTGGTCAGATCACACTGTCGGCGTAAGTGTGATTATCGAGTCTCCTCCCAAAGGTATCTCCAGACGTGAGGGTCAAGTCAACGGCTTACCCGGAACCTCTAGGTTTGGGACAAGATTCGTGGAAGGAAAGAATGATTGGTACCTATGTCTAAAGATATGGCAGCTCATAGTAGACATAGCCCGTACCCCGAATCATTCTTAGAGCCCCTGGGTCACACTACTTGACCGCATGCAGCTACTCTCCTTCCCAGCCCTCCTGCTCCCTGAGCCTGGCGGGGATTTCAAAGGCGGGTGGTTGTAACATGTTGAGATGTACACCACCACCTGCTGCTCTCAAGGCCCCACTTCCACGTCTTCTACTCCGCAGATTCATCTGTCCTTTAAGCTTCCTCTTCTTGAAACATTTAACACGCCCGAGTCTCTAAGACTGGCACTGGTTTCCTGTTTCTTACTGCACTGTGCAGTCTTCATCCGCTCCTGGATGAACTGCACCTCCTTTGCATATGATCTGGAAGAGCTGCTAAAATTTCTCCTTTGCCGAAAAGAGAAACCTGGTCTCATCCCCTCTCTATATGAACCACGACCATTGCCTAATACAGTCAATCCTGGCATGAAGGATGCATTCATGCCATGGATGACGTCGTAAGGCCTCGACGTAACTACTAAGAGATCCAACTGTCACTCTCGCCTCCAAGGGTCGAGTCACACTTTCGGCATCAGTGTGAGGTCACTGGGTCTGCTCCAGTTGAAATCTCGAAAGTGAGGGTCAAGTCAACAGTTTAACCGGGACCACTCAGTAACATCACAAAAGAGGACAGGAAGGCAAACATCACAAGAGATAAGTGTCTTCTTTATTATTGCAGCTCATAATACAAAGACACGAATACAACGTCAAACATGGAACTAGAAGTACAAGAGATGTATCCACTAGTTCCGCTCCTGTCCACCTGCTCCAAGAGTTCTACTGTTGCTCAAGCATTTGTCGTTGCCTCTATCTCGGTGGCTCCCCCAAAGCCTGCGGATCGGGAGTTGGACAGTCACGTGCCATATGACCCTTTCCACGGCATGAGTAACACAACCTGCTCCTTGCACGGCTAGCTCTGTTCCCACTCTGGGTGCCCTGCACCACCGGTCCTAAAACCCGAGATCGCCCAACTGCTGGTCTGGTCTTTCTGGGCCTCTGCATTATCTGTCTACTGCCCACAGATGACTCGGCTTCTGATCGAGAAGCACGCGACAAAGGCAGCAGCTCCCGAACATGCTCAGGGTGTAGAGCTACTGGCACATACTCCAACCTGAAGGAGGTCTCGAAGTCTTCCCAAGAGAAGGCCATCCCACGGCAAAACTGGAACAAGTGGCTCCACCACCTGCCTGCTGCTGCCTGAAGAAGGCTAGCCGCAAAGATCTCCATAAAGTCCGATGGCGTCCCCACTAGCCTGAAGACTCCCACCACAGCCTCCAGCCAATCCTCAACCGCCTGCGGGTCCGTCTCTCCCCTGAACCTGGGTGGCCTCTGGCGCTGGAACTCATGCAGCGCACTCAAGCGTCGTGCATCGCCTACTGCTGGGGCTAGTGGCATCGGTGGCCCAACGTATGGTAGTACCGCTGGTGCCTCTACTGGTGCCTCGACTGCAAGAGGGCCCTGAACCGAAGCCTCGTCGGTCGGCAGGTTGTCAGTACGCACATCCCTCTGGGCTAAAGCTGGTCGTCCGAGAAAAGGCATCCTGAAAGAAACATCGTAACACGGTCAAACGATTAAACCTGGTGAGCTGACCTGGTTTGAGCTGACATTTTTAAACTTTGGAAACACACACGCAATCAGTGTTTTCGTGCACAAAGTCGGAATTCAGTTGTCAGGGTCCTGGTGTATGGATACGTCGGCCGCCCGCACCAACACTGGACTCCCTGAACTGAAAACCATACTCGGTACCCTTAACACTATTGCTTCACAGAAAGAAAGATCAGAATCGGCGGTAGAACCGACCACCTTTGATACCAATCTGTCACGACCCGACCTCGGGGCCCGTGCCGTGACTACCCCAAGCCCGCCTTCCATAGGCCAGGGGCTGGCGACTAGCACTAATGGCGTAAATCCCGATAACTGGGAAGGCATTGCCATTACAAAAGCAAACAAACACCACAGAGTAAGCAACCGGAAAAGTAAACACAAGCGAAGAAAAGTAAAAGGGCCGGAAATACAAGCCCAACTGTAAAGTACAACTCGAAAGGGAAAAACAGCAGCTGGAAGAACGAAGCGGCTCCTGGGTCGTCCTCCTCGATTCCTACCTGAAGGGTAGGTACAGATGGCTCAGCTCCTGGATCGTCCACCACGGATCCTACCTGAAGGGTAGGTACAGATAGCTCCTCTACTCCTCGGGTCCTGTCGTCTACTCCGGGTACGTCCGCCCAGTGGTCCTCCTCCGGGTACCGACCTGCTCCGCAAGCCTCAACTGCGATCTGCGCTGTCCGTCGTCTGCAACCAACACAACGAAGTGCGGGCATAGCCCGTGCAGGGGTGAGTATAAGCTACTCAGTAGGGACCCCGAGACCCTTAAGGTCTCACTAAATCCAACATGGATATCCACAAAGTAAAGACAGCAATCACGAAGTAACATCAGAATCTACTTAGGTATATGCCCATACATATACCTAAGTCATCAAGTAACCCATCCAATCACAAGGATACACAAAAATCATGAAATCAACGGATAACCATCACCCAGGTATATGCCCATACATATACCTAAGTTATCAAGCGACCCATCTCAATCATGAGGAAACGCAAAGATTCATTGACTCAGCTCAAACCAGGATTTTCATTATCGAAACTGTAACTACTGAGGAGCTCCGTCTCTAGAGTGTACAGTGGTCCTGTCACGACTCCGAGGTACTGCTCACTAACCTAAGACTGCTGAGGTACTCCTCCTGTCGAGTACTGCGGGTTTGCGGCCAACTACCGGGCGCTCCGTCCGCTGAGGGTCTGTCGCCAAATACCGGGCGCTCACCCAAATAGCCTACTGAGGTACTCCTCCTGTCGAGTACCGCGGGTTTGCTGCCAACTACCAGGCGCTCCGTCCGCCGTGGGTCTGCCGCCAAATACCGGGCGCTCCGTCCACTGGGCTAGTCGACTCACTCCAAGTCAAGTCGGTCAAGCAGTCGTCAGGTCTCAGTCGGCTACACGGTCTCCGTACTCTGCACGCTCGTCTCCGGGAGGGTCCGCTCCACGAGCTACTGGTCGATACTCCAAGTATCACAAAGTCCCACAAAGAAGTGTCTCAAAGGACCGCCTCATCATAGGGGTCTCAACGCAACAGACGGCGCGTCAATTGGACGCCCGGTCTGTGAGTTATTAGCCTTTTCGTCCCAGGGGCCCGGTTGGTTTCGTGTGCGAACCAATCCCGGCCGTATCACAACTGTACCCTGAACTCCCATAGGGTATACTCAAAGGGACCGTTACTCAACGCAATCACCAACGCCGCTGACGGTTCGTCGAACGGACGTCCTGGCTGAAAGATATCAGCTTTTCCGTTCCAGGGGCCCGGTTGGATTTCGGGTACAATCCAATCCGGCCATACTCCGACTGCATTCAAAACTCGGGCGGAGTATGTCAAAAGTTCCGTCTCATCAAGAGGAAGTCAACGAAACAGACGGCGCGTCAATCGGACGCACGGTCTGTGAGTTATTGGCTTTTTCGTTCCAGGGGCCCGGTTGGTTTCGTGTACGAACCGACCCGACCGTACTCCGTCGGCATCCAAACCTCGAGCAGAGTAAGCCAAAAGTTCCGTCTCACTGAGAGGAATTCAACAAAGCTGACGGTACGTCATTCGGACGTCCGGAGCTCAAGATATGTGAATTTGACCGAAATGGTCCGAAAACCGGGGGGGTCCGGGTCCGGCCCGACCCGGCCCGACCCCCCCTGGGTCGGCCCGAACCGGGTCCGACCCGGCCCGACCCCCCCTGGGTCGGCCCGAACCGGGTCCGACCCGGTTGGCCCGGCCCCGCCCGGCCAGGGCCGGTCCGGCTCTGCTCGGCCGAGCGGCCTGACAGCCCCGCGGCACCCGCGGGGTGTCGCGCTGGACACCCGCGGGGTGCCGCCTGACAGCCCCGCGGCACCCGCGGGGTGTCGCGCTGGACACCCGCGGGGTGCCGCCTGACAGCCCCGCGGCACCCGCGGGGTGCCGCCTGACAGCCCCGCGGCACCCGCGGGGTGTCGCGCTGGACACCCGCGGGGTGCCGCCTGACAACCCCGCGGCACCCGCGGGGTGTCGCGCTGGACACCCGCGGGGTGCCGCCTGACAGCCCCGCGGCCGCGGGTGCCGCGCTGGACACCCGCGGGGTGCCGCCTGACAACCCCGCGGCACCCGCGGGGTGCCGCCTGACAACCCCGCGGCACCCGTGGGGTGCCGCCTGACAACCCCGCGGCACCCGCGGGGTGTCGCGCTGGACACCCGCGGGGTGTCGCCTGACAACCCCGCGGCACCCGCGGGGTGCCACCCTGGACACCCGCGGGGTGCCGCCGCCTCCGGCCGCCGGCGCCGCCGCGCCGCCGCCGGCTTCCGCGGGCCACCGGAGACGCTCCGGTGGTCCGATTTGCTTCCCGTCTGCGCCTACGGTCATCCCGGGACCCGGCCTTCACTGCGGAGGCCTCAAAATTAACTTGCGGCCTCGTTTGTCGTCGCCCGTCAATCTGCGCTCAAGAACAAAATAAAATTAATTTAATCTGCGGCCTCTTTGGCGCGGCGCGACGACGTCGCGTGCTTGAACGACTTCTCGGCGTGGCGCGAAGGCGTCTCGATCTTGTTTGATTTCGTTCCACAGCACGGCGCGACGGCGCCGCTCAATAGTTGCCATACGATTCCCGCGTGGTGCGACGGCACCACGCCATCTCGCTCCATCCGCAAGAAACAACAAGAATAAAGGAGGGGGGGGGGTTCGGCCGTGTTTGTGCGGCCCGACCCCCCTCGCATTAGATTGATAACAATCGGCCTTTCTAGAACGATAATCCATCACAATCTTTTTAAAAATAAATAAAAAGATTCGGAAACAAGGGCCGACAAAAAAAAAAGAACCTTCAAGATCGAAGGAAAGATCAACAACTTTAAAAAGGTTTAAAACCCCTACCTCAAGCGTTGTCGCTCGCGAGTTCATCGCGGAAGAGGACGATCGTCGCGGAAGAAACGTCGCCGGAGAAACGTCGTTGATTCCGTTGTCGTCGAGGTGCGTCCGAAGGGAGAACGTCGCTTGGAAAGGAACGATCTTCGCGGAAGAAACGTCGCGGAAGAAGCATCGTTGATTTCCGCGGTTTCGGCGTTCTTCGCCGGAGGCCGGCGTTCTTCGCGTTCTTCGCCGAAGAAGAACGCTCTCCTCCAAATTCTCCCCATGCCACAAGCTTCCACCCAAAATAAAATAAGAGTAATCTTATTTTTTTAACGCACAAGCAATGATTAAAAAAAAAAGAAACGAACAATTAATTCCAAGAATTAATTTACCAAAGAAACCGCCCAATTAATTGGACGAAAGAAACAGCCCAATTTAATGGTCTGTTAAGAAACTAAGAAACCGCGTCAGTTGACTTTCAGTTTCTTTGACGGGTTTTCGCGGGTGCGTTACTTAGCGGAAGAAACGGCGGGGCTCGTGCGGGCCCCACCCACAAATATCCTATCAAGAGGATAGGATATTTCAGTTGCACCCTATCCGCTTCAACTAAGCTTAACCAGCTTAATGTGGCTTTCAAGTGAAATAAAAATAAAGTTGTCGTAACAACTTTATTTTATTTCTTAACCTTAAGTCCCAAAATTTAAAAACCACACCTGAGAAAACGCAACTCCGGAAGAGGCGTTTCTAGGCAAAACCCGGCGCTGCGATTTCATCGGTGCCCTCAGAATTCGATTCCGGGCACCAGTTCAAAAGTTAGAAAAACCCGCTCGTCCGTTCACTGAACGTACCCGAGCCAAAACTTCGGAAAATGATTCCGGGCACACCGGGCCTCGGAATCAGGTGCCGTCAGAAACTGCGTTCTTGTAAAATTCCAAAGAAAATTAAGAAAAAAAATTCCTTGAAATTTACGGGTCTTTACAGTCCCCCTCATGAAAAATCTCTTTCCCAACCCTCAAAAACTTTATGTAAAGAAAAACAAGACAAAAATGGTAATAGAATAGTCATTGATGATTCAAATGAACAATCAATTCCTCTTACTTTCCCTCAAAGACTCTCTAAATCTAAGAAAACTTTGATAATGAGATTGACAATGAAATAATGGATACATTTATAAAAGTTCAAGTTAATATTCCATTGTTGGATGCAGTCAAGAAAATTCCTCGTTATGCCAAATTTCTTAAATAGATTTTCACCCATCGACGAAGGCTGAAGGGGAATGAGAGAGTCAACCTGGGAAGGAATGTCTCGGCCTTGATTCAACCAGAAATTCCAACAAAATGCAAGGATCCAGGAACATTCACGATACAGTGTACCATAGGGGAGACCTTCTTTTCTGATGCTATGCTAGATTTAGGTGCTTCCATTAATGTAATGCCTCACTCCGTGTATACTTCTCTACAGGTTGGAGAGATTCAACCAACATGCATTGTTGTGCAACTTGCCAACCGGAGTACAACACATCCAAAAGGAGTGATTGAGGATGTCCTTGTTAGAGTGAAGAATCTCATATTCCCTTCTGATTTCTACATTCTTGAGATGGAAGATACTCGAACCCAAGGACATTCCCCTCTCATACTTGGGAGGCCATTCATAAAAACAGTAAAGACGATCATCAACGTTCACAATGGTATGTTTTCCATGGAATTCGGAGGAAAAAAGGTAAGTTTTAATATCCTTGAGGATATGAAACACCCCATTGAAGAGCACTCCACTCTTCTTGTCTCTTCGATGGAAGTGCTCTCAAACGATGCACACACACATAATTCTCTCCTCAACCCAAACTTTGATTCATTTTTGTTTTCTTCACCCTTGGATGATTTGAGTTTTGGTTCTTCTTTTGAATGTTGTGTGGGTTCAGAAAAATATAAATTTTGTGCTTTAATTGATGAGTGTGTTTATTCTGAGGTACCCATGACTATCGATGATTCTGCAAATCTCATTTCAATAGATTCTCTTTCATTTGAGAATAAACATGAACAGATAGATAGTTTCATGGTACTCACTCCCCCTAAATCCCCTCCCTCAATCCAGAAACAACTGGTGTTTGAACTTAAACAACTTCCTTCTAATTTAAAATATGCATATCCTGAGGGTATTGACCAATTGCCCATCATTATTTCCAATAACCTCTCTCCACAACAGAAATTGAAACTGCTCAAACTATTGAGAGAGTGTAAAAAGGCAATATGATGGACATTGGCTGATATTCCCGGGATTATCCCATCTATTTGCATGCACCATATACTTTTGGATGATGAGGCTAAACCCGTAAGACAATCTCAACGCCGGTTGAATCCCACTCTCCTTGAAGTGGTAAAATTGGAAGTCAGTAAATTACTTGCTGCAGGGATCATTTATCCTATATCTGATAGCAAATGGGTTAGTCTAGTGAAAACTGTGCCTAAAATAACAGGAATAACAGTTGTGTCAAATTAAAGGAATGAATTGGTTCCAATGCGTGTGCAAAACAGTTGGTGAGTCTGTATTGACTATCTTCGACTGAATCAAGCCACGCATAAGGACCACTTTCCTTTACCTTTCATTGACCAAATGTTAGAACGATTGGCTGGTAAGTCCCATTATTGTTTCCTTGATGGCTATTAGGGTTATTTCCAAATCCATATAGCCCCTGAGGATCAAGAAAAGACAACATTTACCTGTCCATTTGGCACATTTTCATACAGAAGGATGCCATTCGGTCTATGTAATTATCCTGGTACTTTTCAGTGATGTATGTTGAGTATTTTTTCTGAGTACCTTCAAAGTTGTATGGAAGTCTTTATGGATGATTTCACGATTTATGGTTCTTCTTTTGATGATTGTTTGGAAAACCTAGGTTCTGTCCTCCGCCGCTGCATTGAAAAAGATCTTGTTTTAAATTATGAAAAATGTCATTTCATGGTTGAGCGGGGGATAGTTCTTGGGCATATCATTTCAAATAAGGTAATTTATGTTGATAAATCTAAAATTGAATTAATTTCATCCCTTCCATTTCCAAAATGTGTTTGTGAGGTGCGGTCTTTCTTGGGTCATGCTGGTTTTTACCGCCGATTCATTAAAGACTTTAGTAAGATAACACTTCCCTTATCTCAGTTATTACAAAAGGATTTTGAGTTTGTGTTTGATAAAAATTGTGAGGATGCCTTCAATTCACTAAAAAGGAGTCTCACATCACCTCCCATAATCCAACCACCTAGGTGGGATATCCCCTTCAAGCTTATGTGTGATGCCTCTAACTTTGCAGTTGGGGAAGTTTTATCACAAAGGGTTGAAAAGGCTCTTCATGTCATTGCATATGCCTCGCGTACCCTTGAACCTGCCCAAGTAAACTACTCAACCACAGAAAAAGAACTCCTTTATATTGTGTTTACCTTGGAAAAATTCCGTTCATATCTTCTTGGGTCAAAATTGATTGTGTTTTCTGACCATGCTGCCCTTAGTTTCCTCCTAAAGAAACCTGAAGCCAAGCCCCGCCTCATTTGGTGGATGCTCCTCCTCCAAGAGTTTGACCTTGAGATTAGAGATAAGAGAGGAGTGGAGAATTTTGTAGCTGACCACATCAGTAGGATTTCCCCACCATTGGACCATCATGTTGACTCACCCCTACCTATTGGAGAATTCTTCCCTCATGAGAACCTTTGTGATATTGTGGACCTTACCCCCTGGTATGCAAACATTGTGAATTTTCTAGCAACATCTAGGGTCCCCACTGATTTTAGCACTTCACAATCCCAGATACTTAAACATGATTCTCGATGGTACATTTGGGATGACCCATATTTGTGGAGGATCTGTAGTGACCAGGTTGTTCATAGGTGTGTCCCTGACCATGAGTTCACCTCTGTTTTGACCTTCTTCCACACCTTGGCATGTGGGGGCCACTTTGTCTCTCAACGTACAGCTCGAAAGGTCCTTGACTCAGGATTATATTGTCCAAAATTGTATAGAGATGCCCATAGGTTTTATAAATCATGTACTCGATGTCAATTCACAGGGAATATCTCTAAGAGGAATGAAATTCACCAACAGCCCATGTTATTCTGTGAAATCTTCGATGCATGGGGCATTGACTTCATGGGGCCTTTTCCAAATTCATTTGGATTTGTGTACATCTTATTGGCTATTGACTATGTATCTAAATGGGTGGAAGCAAAGGCCACCAGGACCGATGACTCTCGAGTGGTTGTTGATTTTGTGAGGTCCCAGATTTTTAGTAGGTTTGGTCTACCAAGATTCATCATTAGTGATTAGGGGTCACATTTTTGCAATCGTAACATGAAAAAATTTCTTTGTAAGTATGGGGTTGTTCATAAAGTCTCCACTGCATATCATCCCCAAACTAACAGACAAGAAGAAATTTTAAATCGGGAAGTTAAACGAATCTTGGAGAAAACGGTACAACCCAATAGGAATGATTGGAGTTTGCGCTTAGATGATGCACTTTGGGCATACCGTACTGCTTTTAAAACCCCAATGGAATGTCACCATACAGAATTGTGTTTAGAAAGGCTTGTCACCTCCCGGTGGAGGTAGAACACCATGAATATTGGGTTGTTAAACAATGTAATATGAACCTTTCAGATGCAGGTGAGGAAAGAAAGTTGTAGATTCAAGAGTTGGAAGAAATTCTACATGATGCATATGACAACTCCCGAATCTATAAAGATAAGACAAAGGCTATTCATGATAGCATGATTCACCAGCGGAAGTTCCATATTGGTGAGAAGGTCCTCATGTACAATTCCAGGCTTAATCTTTACCTAGGTAAGCTTCGTTCCCGATGGCTCAGTCCTTATACTGTTACTAATGTTTACCCTTTTGGTGCAATATAGGTTTTGCATGAGCAGAGTGGACGAAGTCTTACCGTCAATGGGAAACGACTTAAACACTTCTATGAGGATTTTCCGAAGAATCCGGTGGAGGAAATACACCTTCTTGACGCATCATACCAATAAAACACACCAGGTTTTATCCTTCATTCTCACACTCTCAATTATTTCAGTGAGGACACTGCATACTCTAGGTGTGGGGGGTGGATACATTCCTGGGTTAATTAGGAATTTTCATTGTTTTCTCTTTTTGTCCTTCTTTATGGTATTTTCATTTTCCCCATCGACAATTTCGAAGTTCCATGATTTGGCGACCATAAAGTGGGGAAACCAAAAATACCATAACGAAGGCTAAAAAAAATTTGTGTATGAGTTTACCATCAAGGAGTTATTTTTAGTGAATTGGTTTTCTGTCAATGATATAAATGGTCGTATCTATGTGAAACCTTTGAGATGATTGATGCCCTTCGTGTGAGTAGTTTTTTTGGAAAACTGTGACACTAATATCTCCACAAATTTTTGAACCAAACCAAAAAGTGTGATTATTTCTTACTTAATATAAGTTAAATATATGTTGGGTTAATATTTTTCAGCTTTAAATGATATTTCCATACGTTCGTTCCTTATCTGATCTGTTTTATTACTGTACCAGATTGACCTATGCGTGTGTACCTAATGTCCAACTGTTGTACGCCCTAAAAAAAATTGTTGTGCCTTGGGCAGGTCAAAAACCACTCCTCCTCAACCTTTGATCTTATTATAACTATTCCAATTAGTTTCGTGAGGAGATCAAACAAGGATTGAGAGATGAGTGTGAGATTTGTTCCAATTGCAACTTCAAAAAAATATAATAAATGAGGGGAGTGATGAAATGTGCAACATATGGGGATATCTAGGTCAGGAGCTTATGGTTTGACTTCTGGGAATTCTTAAATGAGTGGGTCTTGAAATATTATTGCAAAGGATGTAGGAAAGGTTTGGTGACAAAATCATTTAAGCTGAAAAATGTTAAAATAACATATATTTATTGGATATCAAGTGGAAAGAATTGCATGGAATGGTTTTCACACACACACATGGAGAGTTAGTGTCATGGTTGACTTCTGAATTCCTTGCTCAATTTAGTATCATGAATCTTTTTGAATTTCACTATGATATGATTTATGAGACATCTTTTTCTATTTTCACTAGGAAGAACTCCTTGGTGTGGTTCATGCATTGATCACTTTAATTTAAATAAAATTTCCTCAAATGATAAATCATCAGGATGTTGGAAATATATATATATGAATCATTGTATTTGGATATGTTAATTTTCCCAGGAGTGCAAATGTTTAGGTGTGGGGGTGTGATCGTACCACGATTCACTGTTTTATTCCACCCTTACACCGCAGTTTTAAACTAGTTTTGTAATGAATATTCCAAATATAATAATAAATTTAACTTCATGTTTGAATAAATCTATTAATGTTAATCAATATTATAATGGTAAATGATACTTGTTTTTATTGTTTCAATGTAGGTGGAGGTGATTTGGAGGGCCTTTGATGAAGTGGAAGAAAAATGGGCCAAAATTGCATGGATCCATGGACATCTGTCCACTGTTTTGCATATTACACGAAATCCGTGCATCCAAATGGGATGATATTTTGTGGTCCTGTCCTAAATTTAATAGGATACATTTCATATTAAGGAACCCAATGCTGATTCGGATTCTATGGGGCCCATCCGAACTAATCTGTCCAAGCCACCGAATTTGGACCAATTCAAATGAGGTGTTCTGTATTTTATCAATATATTGATCTGTAGTTGTCCAAATGGTGCAAACCTTTCGGTGGAGATAGTCAATAGGTAGGGATACAACTTTTATATTTTCATCAAATCAAGATAAGACTGTTTGAAGTCCAAAACGCGTGGTACAAGTGGATTGAAGAAATCTGTGTGCCTAAAACCACCTTCAAATTTTCCTATAAAATGGAACCTTGGGATCCCCATTTTCAAGTTCGGACAAGAGGCAAGGTGCTGTCATTTTGGAGTCCCCAAGGATTCTTCTCAAAATCCCTAGAGGTTCTGGAGGCTATGGGAAGTTCTACCCCAACATCTTTCTCTTCCTCCTCTCCCATGGGTTTCTAAACCCCTTGTGATCACCCGGGGAGGAACGTGATGTACATCCCGAGCTTCATGTTTGTAATATTTGAATGATCTTTTAAATTCCAGGTTTTTGTGTTGTTTTTCATCATACTCTATTCTTATTTTATTGAGTTATGTACTGGTATGTCATGCTCAACTCATATGATCATGTTTGGGGGTACCCATTCATGTGATGTTTCACACACCGTTCACCACTTTCTTTCCCCCTTTCAATTGTGGTGTTTGTGTTGTTTATATTGGTCAATTGAACTCAAAAAAGCACTATCAAGGATATGTACATTTATGTCATGGTATCACAAAGAAATAACATAAAAACTTGGACAGCGGATCGAGTTTTTCGTGTGTTGCCTTGGTGAGTTTTGGTTATGAAGTCAAACACAATTCACTCAATCATCAGCGGTGTCTGGTGAATCATTGTGTGTTTTTGACTGAACCCTAGGAGGTATCCTAGTATAAAATCAGTAACATTCTAGTTATAGGTGTTACAAACCAGGGATTAAAATATCATAACCTTATATCATGAAGCGATGAAGGATAAACATCATGCGAGTACCCCGGGTTGATCACACTTAATTAATTTTGTTAATCTCTACTTTATTTTATAGCTTCTATTTTCTATTGTCATATTTAATCATCAAACCCAAGTATTATAAAACCCCATTTTCCTTTTTACCTTCATAATCAAAACCACATTTTAGAATTAATGATCTAAGGTTCCGTCAAGAGACGACCTAGGGTTTCTGCTATACTGCTGAAATTCTAGTTAAAAATAAACATCTAATTTGACGCGCTCGACAACACGGTCAAAGACCCATTTGTACGACCTTTTAGAAGACATGAGATCACATATTATCATAACTTTATGAGATCCCTTTGTTTTGGCCACCTTCTCTCCCTTTATTTAATACATAAAACAATACCATGTCTTGGTTATTTCTCCATTTTTATATTTTACAATTTTCATTTTTCAGATGTTAACAATTAACCCCCTCAATATATATGTTTGTGAGGATAAGGGCTCAGTTATGAGGAATGTAAATGTCTGCTTGAGTCTTTAGGGTTGTTTCTAACTAATGTCTAGAGAAATTCTTGGCCATCCGGAAGACACTTGGTATTATATGAAGTGACTTATTAATATGGGAGAAAATAGGATCTCATTAAAAAACTACTCTAACTCATTGGAGAACTTATTATTTTCTTCCATTGAGTGACCCCTCTACAAGACCCCTAATGAGAACCGATAATGAAAGCATTCCGTAAGTATATTTTGTGGGAAATATTCCAAGATATTTTCATTCACCCATAAATTTCTCAAAGAAATAATGAATGAAATATTGGTAGCTTCTAGATATTTGTACTACATCCTTAGCATATTGGACATCTTATTGGTCTCATGTGATCTGGTAGTTTGGTCACAAGACCATTCTACTATCATGGGGATAAAATTATCATGTAACGACTACATGATCATGAGTCCCATGACTAATCATGAGGTCATGAGATATCTTACATGTTACATAGTCGCAAGATCTACATGGGTAATGCTGTTTGTCAGACCTATATTTGGTCATGCAGTTCACAAATACCCTTAGGATTCATGTGATTCACATGATGATGACAATGTCATAAATCTATTTTGATGAGATTTCACTTTCATTTGTATAACATATTCCACTTAATTTGGTTCATATTTCATCTTGATCTTGTCATAGTTCTCAGAAATCTAAAAAAGAAAGAGTGTGAAGAAAGGATGTATCACCAGAATGATATCGTAGAAAGTGTGGTTGCAACCAATCATCGCGATGTAAAGTCATCAAAGATAATCTTAATAAACCTAATGGGAGTGGGACCTAGGGAATATCCACTTTAATAATTCATTCCCCTTGAAATGTTTTTTTCTTTCCAATGATGCTTCCATCCCCTCACTCCAATCACCAATTATACCACTCGCATGGGTTCTAAAAACACATAATACGTTTTGGGTAAATTTACCCATTGTGGATGTATTAATTGTCGAGGGGGAACACACCGAAAGGTATATAATGGAACTTATAACATATAATTTGATGGGATTTTCCATGAATAAGATTCTCATATCAATATGTACACTTAAATAATGAGTAAGTCTCCAACCATCCCAATATTTGAGTTGTTTCAAAAATAAGACCTTTGATCTGGGGTCGATTTTAGAATAGACTTGGGTTGGACCTTTTTTGGTAAAGTATATTGTTTCAAAATTTTCCATGAAGATGAAGAAGATCAGGATATCTGAGGCTATATGGATCTCAAATAGCTTCTCCAATTATAAGAAGGGCTTGATATCTGACTTGTTCAGTCACTGGAGTCTAAAAACAAACACATTCCACCTGACGCAAGGTGATGTGGGCATTAGACTATAGGATGTTGATCTGATATGTGGCGCTCCCATATTGGGGGGGTTTTATGATGAGTTTTTCACCATGATCCTCATGGGATTACATAGATAATGACTCCACCTCTCTGCCGAGAGTTGATCAGGCTCTCCAAAAAGGCCCTTGAAAAGGAGACACTCCATGGGAATGTTATCCGATTCAAGAAATGGGAGATATACTTCCTCAAGAGTGTATGTTATGATTTAGAACCCATGAATTCGAAGGATTTCCCTACAAATAACCCCTGAAGTAAGGAGACTACTTATTAGCCCATAGTTGAAGAAGGGAATTTTTACCACTAGGGGTGGGAGCTTAACTCCGATGTTGACTGGACCATTCAGATGTACGGATTCCTTGCATTGCAACTTAGTATTAATTTACACCCAAAGAAGGAAAATGGTGAAGTTAGGGTCTCCACTTTTATGATGGTGCCCTCTACGATAGGAGGGAAAAATATTACATCATTTATCATTGTGTTGGGTAAAAAATATCACCTCCTTCACCATATATAAAGTGTAATACCCCCTCACAGAATCTAAATCCCCATTAATGTGTTATGGGGTTAGATGTGGTCTCATATAGGCGCTTATGATTACCTATTCCTAAAAAAAATCCCCAATGTCTGTTTCAAACCATTTGGGTTGTGAATCAATGGGGCATGTCCCATTATATTAATGGATTGGGAGGTCTAGGCTATCATGAGTTGTTATGACCGCTTCTCCTTCAAACCAGAAGGGAATTTCCCACAGATAGTATGGTTAATAATGGTTGAGGAAACCTTTAGGATCGATCATTATTGATATCCCTTCATGAGGGTGTCCTAGATGACCATTTTGATGGGAGTCTCTTCTATGAATGGTATGCACCATGCCAGTTTAGTCATAAATTTTGGTGTGTACAGTCATGATGTCTTCCCCGATTCATGTCTGATCCGAGAGTCATCCTATGGTTTCTCACCAATTTTGGATGATGTATACTAGGGAGGAGACTCTGGCTGAGATAAACCCCCACTACATGATTACACGATTGGTTTGCCCAGGAACTATACTAGAATTTGTATTTTCTAGTATCCAAATGGGAAATTATCCCCAATGGTATAAAGGGATACCCAATTTCCGTCAATTATAAAAGGAAATTTGAGGCCTATAAAGAAGTTGGTTTTGATAGGGCCAATAGGCCCAAAATCACTTAATAATGATGTGAGGTGTATAACATTACTCTGGTAGCTAGAATTAGTGCCAAGGAGGATGTAGGTAGTGGGTGTAGTTCCAACGAGTGAAGTCATGCAGGCATTATAATTTCTTATCTCATTTTAGTAGTGGATGAATTGGAGAACATAGATCTTAGAGGATGAACATTGGGGTGTATTGTTCCAGGAAGACTATCACATAGTAGGATTCACACACATTACTAATCCCCTATGAATAAAATTCAATGACAAACCTATGAAGGTCAAGGATTTCCTCCAAGACCTTGACAGAATATTGGAAACATGCAATGTTTGGGTTTTCTATTCCCCTTTGGTTCATCAAATTGTGGTTCGGGGCACACTGTAGGGGGTCGTGGGAAGACAAGGCTATCCCATTGTTGTGGAAGCGGTAAGGCTAGTCTTGCAGCTCTTTTCAGAGGTACATTGTGTTGTCGTAACTATATTTTTTTCCTTTTTGTTTTTAGACATAGAAGGACATTTTAGAATACTGTGCACCCCTTTAATCTGCAGTATATTATCATCAGGTCATGGCTATTGGAGATCGATTTTGTAGCGATCAAAGGAAAAATCAAGAATTATCCCTAGGGAAAATGGAATTAATGAGGGTAGTGATTTCCATTTTTAGAGAGACACCCTTTCCATCAAAACCATCTATGGGTCCTTCATTAATGCTTTCTGCATCTATACTTTCTAGAGATCATTCCCTGAAAGGGAACGGGGAAAGGAAGTGTTTTAAATTTTCATACCCCTCACCTATAAAATCCATAAATAAATGTGAAATTTCACTATTATATTATTTTGGAATATTCTAGTAACACATCCCGATTTTTAAAAAATGTTCAAGCCCCCTCAATGCTTTCTTGGGGGAGCATGCATCCACCCTTGAGCATGCAGATGATAATTTTGATGTTGTTGGGTTCTTCCCATCAAAACAAATGGAGGGGAACCGTTCCATCCCATTTAGGCCAGATTCCTACCACATATGCTCCAGGGGTCATTCCATTTTATCCAACATAGGTGAAAACACTTTTGGATGTCACTGATATAGGTAGCTATTCTGCAACTGAATTATTACTGTTAGAGGCATGTTTCAAAGAAGGTGAATACTTATTAAGAAATTGGGAACATATTTATCTTTGTGTCATGTCACCTAGATATTTTTTGGGTCTTGAAATCATCAAGGGATGAAATAAATTCACAAAATTAGATAAATAACTGGTGGTGCCACTAATCAGCTCATCGTAAGAGGGTGTTTCCTATTCACAAGATGATGGGGTGGGAGAAATAGATTTTTCCTATGTTGTAACTAATAAAGGTGTGTTTATAACATTAGTCATATCTATCATTCAATTGGTGGTATCATTTTGATTTTCCCTCTCAATGATAAACTCTCATGTTCCTTTTTATAGTTCCTTTGCCTCAGATCATGGTGTTTGAGTCCCAGCTTTCTGCAGAATTAATTTGTCCAAGTCAACTAACATAGAGGAAAGATCCCTACCTACTTATTCAAAGACGATGAGCATGACTCCCTTAGTTATACTATTATTCCTTGAATATGTTCTTATTCCCTGGATGGCCTTCTATCATGATTTGATGTCTGCATCACTTTACCAGTCGATGCAGTCACATGTATGGAGGGAGATTTGGACTTTAATTTTAGAGGCACCTTTAGAAGTGTTAATAGACCAGTAATGTCAAATTTTATTTATGTTTTCCATACTCAATGATAATGGGTTTTATTACATCGACCTTTATGCTTGTTTGAAAGATGTTATCTTCTCTAGGGAGTAATAGAGTGTCCTTTAATTAAGGGTAGTAGCAGGAAAGGCTTACACTTCATGTAATAAAAGTTGGTATGGGACCATGGATGAAGCTTCCCAGCCTACAGTGGTGGTGGAAATTAACTATCATTTGTTCATCACTAGGAAGGTTTAAATCAACCTTCTGAAGTATAAAATTAGTCGCATTCAAGAAGATCTATCTGGGTTTCATCATGCACGTTATATATCATAGAAAACTATACCCAATAATAAGGGGATCTTTAACATGGAGAAGATGGCCATACCTGGAACACTTACTAGGGAAGAGGAGTTTCATTAGAATATAGTGTGGAAACTAAATCTTTTGATTGATTTCACAAATCCACTTCCTCCCATGAGAAAAATTATGTCGATTTCAAGGACTCCTCCAACCGCATGCTAGCAAGTGTTGGTAATTTCTTGACTTTACATGTACCTTTATATCCATGGTAGAGACTCTCATATGTGAAGATTCTTCTTTCATGCTATAAATGAACATATATTCTGAACATTATATTTTGTTTTCAGGTTTTTTTATCCATGATATTCATGACATTTCATTGACCCAATGTTGTATCGGTCATCAAAAATACCCATCCTACATATAATAACAAGTAAACCTGAATACATGGATATGAATATTTACACAATAATATATTTTCAATGGGGAATTCTCATGAATTCCAACCAACATGAGATTCCTCTTTGATGTTTTTACTCCAATAATATTAGTATTTTGTGATTTATAAGAGGATAATTTGGCTAAAATATATCTCACATAGGGATAATTCTATATTTTTTGGATGAAGTCAGTGGACTAAGCAAGCATAACATGATTTTTTTCAAGGCCATATGATGGGCCCCACAAGATTTATATCATTTCTAATTTGTATTGCCATAATTTTTTCTAATGCTAAATATAGGAGGTGTATTAGTAGACAAGGACTCGACTTTTCCTTAGGACACCCTCTTATCAATTTTCAACCAACCAGGTTTTGGGCATTTTTAGGACTTTAAAACGAAATCCTTTTTTGTAATAGCTTAGGGCCTTATAGCTTAGACATTCTATGGTTGTAGCTTAGGGTATTTTAACTCAAACCTTTTATTTTTGTAGTTTGGGGTATTTTATGTTAGATATTTTATTACATTATTTTAGATTTTGTTGGCACTAGAAAAAACATCCATCAAATTCATTGAATGCTGCCAAACATGATCTCAGAGCATAACTCTTTTTGTTGCCTACGATTTGGCTGGTCATGAAGCATGAATGGAGTAACAGATCAGAAAATATGGTTGTTCGAAGTCAGACTGCTAAAAATGGCCATCCAAGGAGGTTTTGGGGAAAAGTATGGTTTTGCGTGCAAGAAAGGAAATTTGGAACGCAAGAATGTGTGTTTTGCACGCATGAATGGGTGTTTTTCACGCAAGAATAGAATCTTGTGAGAAACAATGGAATCTTGTATGCAACCCATCAAGAAAACCTTTTATGTTCTCAATGTGATGTCATCTTCCTCCGCGTCCACCCGAAAATGGCTAGGTAATGTGCATGCATGATTCGAGATGTGCGCACAAGATCAACATCTATGTGTAAGAAGCATACGTGCCCAATGTGACATTGAATGCCCCTTTGAGCACTCTCCCACTATAGGTCGTGCAAAAAATCTCTTCTGCGCCCAAAATCTTATGAGAAACCGCTCATAGTTGTGCCTATAAATACATGTGCACCACCTCCCCTCGGGGAAGTCTCCGAAGGTCGACCACCACTCTATTGCTTATAAGAGCACCTATTATACACCTGTGCGGATGAATGGAACCCTTCATTTTAGATCTTGCATGACATGTCCCATATCAGCCCACCTTCGCGTGGACCCACAGTGGTTTGACCCTCACCCATCTGCTTTTCTTCTACAGTCATGTGCGCACAAGATTCCATTATTGCGTGCAAAAAATCCAATATTTTGCACAAGACTTCACTATTGTGCACAACATTTCCAATGTGTCCAATCTTGTGTGCAACCCATCCTGTGTTTATCCCATATTATACACAATAGTATACAGGCATGTGCCCGATGGTCCATACCAAGGGAGTTGTGCCCCCACACCCCCGCTCCAGATCATTGCCGCTTTGCAGTCCCGTCCCTCCATGTCGGTCCCTTACCTATCGTCATTGACCCCCATGAAAAATGGAGAGTCTCACAAAAAAAATTTCAGGCCGAGACATTGACATTTTCCATTTCTCCCTTATGCACATCCACCTTCCACCTATGGAATACCATGATTTGAGATACTCCTCCACACTCCATGAAACACCTTGAGTCGACATATTTCTCTTGCTCTATTTCCCATGTCACGTGTTGAGATTCTCATCATCAATTCCCCTGAGTACCTTCAGTCAAACCATTCCTCAAGTAACTCATCCAAACCCCATCACCTCACTCTTATGCTAGGATCCACCATAAAGGGTTGTTCTTCCATAAGTCCCAACACTAGGCATTGTTAGGTGCCTTAGGCCTCATAGTCCTCTCTATATGAAATTAATCTATAGTACTCCCGATGTAACAAATATAGGATGCCTATTTATCTAAATAAGGGATGCATTATGCATCAAGAGTAAGATGCCAACCGTCCTCTCTACATGACTATAAATTGTAGTACTCCCTATGTAACAAACATAGATGCCTCTTGCACTAATCCAGAGATGCCTTATGCATCAAGCGTAAGATGCCAATAGTCATATCTACATGACTACAAACTGTAGTACTCCCTATGTAATAAATATAGGTTCCCTTTTTCTCTAAACAAGAGATCCCTTATTCACCAAGAATAAGATGCTAATAGTCCTCTCTACATGGCTATAAATGGTAGTATGTCTTATGTGACAAATATAGGATGCCTCTTGTTCTATATAAGAGACGCCTTATGCATCAAGAATAAGATTCCAATTGTCCTCTCTACATGACTATAAACTATAGTACTCCCTATGTAAAAAATATAGAGTGCCTCTTTCTCTAAACAATAGATTCCCTATGCATCAAGCGTATGATCCCAAAAGTATTTTCTACATAATTATAAACTATAGTACACCATATGTAACAAATATAGGATGCCTCTTTCTCAAATCAAAAGATGTCTTATGCACCCAACATAAGATGCTAATAGTCCCCTCTACATGACTATAAACTACAGTACTCCCTATGTAACAAATATTGGATGCCTCTTGATATAAACAATAGATTCCTTATGCATCAAGCGTAAGATGCCAATAGTCCTCTCTACATGACTATAAACTATAGTACTCAATTTGTTAAAAATATAGGACACCGGTTGCTCGAAAATAGATATACCTTATGCATCAAGCATACAATTCTGATAGTCCACTCTACATGACTATAAACTGTAGTAATCTATATGTAAAAAATATAGGATGCCTCGTGCTCTAAACAAGAGATGCCTTATGCACCAAGCATAAGGCGCTAATAGTCCTCTCTACATGACTATCAACTATAGTAAAACTTATTTGAAAATCATAGGATTCCTCTTACTCTAAAAAAGATATTCCCTGTGCACTAAGCATAAGATTCCAACATTCCTATCTTCACGCAATAAACTAAAGTACACCCTACATGACAAACATAGGATTCATCTTGATCTAAGAAAGATATTCCTTATTTCCCAAGCATAAGATTCCAATAGTTCTCACGAAATAATATTAAACTACAACATCCACTATCATTCAATAATAGGATGCCTCTTGCTATAAACAATAGATTCCTTATACACCAAGAATAAGATGTCAATAGTCCTCACTACATGACTTTAAACTGTTTCATACCCTATCATTAAATAATAGTATACATCTTTCTCTAAACAAGATATTCTTTCTGCATCAAGCATAAGATTATAACATTCTTATCTAAACAACTATAAACTATAATACACCCTTTATAAAAAATATAGGATGACTCTTGCTCCAAACAAGATATGCCTTATGCGCCAAGCATAAGATAAAAATACTCCTCACTACATGACTTTAAACTATAGCATTCCCTATCATTTAATAATAGGATGGATCTTTTTCCAAATAAGAGATGCCTTATGCACTAAGCATAAGATTCCTTATGCCATGATACAGTGGAATAATTTCAGGTGAGTTGGAATCCATTTGAGCATTCAATCACTCCACCTCTAGCTTTAGGTGTCCTTAATTTTGATCTTCATACTCTTTCATGTCTGAAAGAACCCACTAATGGCCTGGTCCCATGCCACTTCGGCTGAACTACCATTTTGGGCCAATGCAGCCGATGAATTTAGAAGACACTAAGAGTTTGGTCCTATGTATAGAATATGGTTAGTGGTTGTCCCTTGTTTGTTTTTTCCATCTTAGGCTAAATTGATGTGGATACTATGATTCAAATATGGTCAGCAGTTATTTCCCTTCATCATGTTGATGCCATTGTGTTCCAAATATTGGGCATGTGATTCAAACTTTTCATCTCCCTTTGTTTGGACTGATTACAATTCCCTTAGCATTATCCCACTATTCCACTAGTGCATAGGTGTAGGCCTCAATTATATTCCTCAACCCACCTGTGAGTTTAGGATGCCCTCATGGCTAGAAATGAGAAAGTAATTATGTTCAACTTCCATTAGTAAGCCCCATTCACCATTTCTTCTCCTTAGTGGCATACTGGTAGCTTCCATGCACAATTCCCATCCACCATTACCGCTCCTTAGTATAACCTAGGAAGCTTCCATGTGTAAGTCCCATTCACCATTGCCTCTCTTTAGCGGCACCTGGGAAGCTTCCATACATAATCCCCACACACCATTGACGCCCCAAATTTTCACTTAGGAAGTTTCCATGTGTAAGACTCATCCACCATTGACACTCCACAACAGCTCCGGGGAAGCTTCCCTGCAGAAGCCCCATTCACCAATACTGCTCCTTAGCAGCACCTGGACAGATTCAATGCATTTGCCCCATCCTCCAATTGTGCTCCATAGCGGAACCCAAGAAGCTTCCATGTGTAATCCCCACCAAGAAGTTTTGCTGCATAGCTGCACCAGGGAAGCTATCATGTGTAATCCCCATTCATTATTTCCGCACCATAGCTACACCCGGGCAACTTCCATGCATAAGCCCCATCCTCCATTGATGATCCATAGAGGCACCCAACCAACTTCTATATGTAATACCCATTCACCATTGTCACTCCGTAGTGGTACACAGGTAGCTTCCATGCATAATCCCCATCCACCATTGCCACTCCATAGCGACACTCGGGCATCTTTCATGCATAAGTCCCATTCACCATTGCCTCTTCTAAGTGGCAGATGGAAATATTCCTTACGTATGCCCAATCCACCATTGCCACTCCTTAGGGACACCCAGGAAACATCCATACACAAGCTCCATCCACCATTGCTACTTCAGAGTGGCACTCAGACAACTTCCATGCGTAAGCCCCATCCACTATTGCTTCTCCATAGCGGCTCCCGAGCAGTGTCCACGCATAATTCCCTTCCACCATAGCTTCTATACAGGGCACCAGAGCTACTTTCATATGTAATCTCCATCCACAAGTGTCTCTCCATAGCGGCACCCGGGTAGCTTTCATGCATAAGCCCCATCCACCATTGTCGCTTTTTAGCATCGCTTGGGAAACTTCCAAGCATAATCCCCAACTGCCATTGCTTCTTCTTATCGCCACCTGGACATCTTCCATTTGTAAGCCCATGTCACCATTTCTGCACCATAGCAACACCCAAGAAGATTTCATGTGTAATACCCATCCACAAGTGTTGCTCCATAGCGTCACCCTGACACCATACACACGTAAAACACATTCCCCACCACTCATGGTTGCACATTTGCACCATGATCATCAAGTCTGTTGTTGCCTCTTGTTTCTCACACTGATCATAGATCACATGGGATTACAGTAAGCATTGACCATGAAATCCTCTTAGACTACCTTAGAGCGTAAGCCCCATCCCAAGTCACTGAACTATGTGGACATTTATTTTCTACCCAGAGATATGTAGGATGCCTCTTAGAGGTTGAATCCCAACATCACTATCATATCTATGTGAGTTCCATCCCATTCCTCACATCCAATTCGTTCAACCATCCATCATCTATCCTAATTCCTACCCAAGTCACCACATACCAGTGGGATCACACCATTTACTTGGGCAACTAACCAAGCATAATCACCACACAATACACAACCATCCAACCAAGAGTGTCCCTCTTGCGATGGCCTACAATCCATGTGTAAGCCCTAGTAATTCTATACGTCATTATAATATGTGTACACCCTGATTACTTGTATCTACATTAAAAATACATGGGTTTTGATCCTTGTCATCAACACATGGTATATAGGAAGTATCTCTCAGGTTCAATCCCAACCAATAATAAACCCTAGTGTTCCCATTTCTAGGGCAGACTCTCCCTGATCTGCCCTCAGTGGTGTCCAGATCAGCCTTCACGGTGTGACATCCTCCCTTTATAGGGAACACCATGCTGGGTCCACTTTCATTGAGTGTTATGATCCATCCTTTTAGTGTCCCATTTTTTTGGTGTTCCATCTCCCCAGTCCTCCCTCAGTGGTGTCCAGATTAGGCTTTACGGTGTAATATCTTCCCTTTATGGGACACACCATACTTGGTCCCCTCATATTGAGTGTTCTAATCCTTCCCACTGGTAAACACTTCAAGTGATCCTTCCTAGGTATGTAGCAATATTATCCATCCTGATGGGATGTTATGACCACTCGCATTCCATATCTAAAATATATTAAACTCACAACATTCATTTTTTTAAAGATGTGATGCCTCAAGAAAACCTCAGAAGACACCCCTTCAGAATAATCGTATCTACTGGACATTAAAATAGTGGCATACATGTGTTAAACATGGAAAGATGAGGAAAACCTTAGAGACATGGCTCTGATAGAAGATAACACATGATCGAAGTGGGATTCCTCGATTTCTGTACCCTTGAGATGCCCTCTTATGTGGAAGAATTCATTTCTTCCAATGTCCACACATCCAGAGATGCCTCGACATGCTTGATGTTAACATGTACTCTGACAATGGTTGCTAAACTTTCATGACCCATTGGAATGTTCAGACAAAAATAGTGTAATTAAATGGAATCCCAAAAGATATGGAACATGGATTTATATTCATGAACAACAACTCAAATATACAATGGAGACCTGGACTAGGTGATGAGTTCTGATAAGGATCCCAAAGAAGGAGAGACCGACATCCCATCATCCCATTTCGATCAAGGAGAAAACATCCCTGAACTAGAGAAAGTTTTTCCCGCCTATGGAAAGTAGAAATGTGGGGCAACAGATATTGTGTCCCCATGGACAAATGCACACCTCAACAAAAGCATCATAAATAAGAGTCTTTTAGCTCAGACCTTATATTACTGGTAATATATAGTTTTCAATGTGGCGTTCTCCATGAAATTTAATGTCATACGGTAAGGACATATGCTATACATTTTAATATCTTGTATTAAGGACTTAGTTATGTTGTGTGGTTTAACATATTACTTTCAATACATAAAATACTATACTGTTTAATGTCATTCTTCCAGGAATTGAATAATGATAATAGAATATGTTCCATATATGCTAGGGATGACCCAAAACACTCTGGGGTGCTAGGTTCCTCAGTGGTTTTGATGGGGCTCATGATGATTATAGTTATATTACTACATGGAGGAGTTTCCTCTTATTGACACATAAATTGAAATTAAAGAATTTGAGACAGGTTATTTGCGATGGGACCCCATTACAAAAGGTTATTTGCTATAGGGTCCCATTTCAAATTACCTTTTCTAGAAAATGGAATCACAAATAGTTTATCCGGTTTTTCAAAATAACCCTTTTGTGTTGGGCCCATAGAAAATATAATTTACAATCATCCAATAGCAAATAAGTAGTCATAACAAGATGAGATACCCATCAAAAAAAAAATAACAAACTTAATAATTTAATAATAATAATAATATAGTATAATAATTTGTTTAAAAAATAATAAAAACTAATACAATTAAACAAATTAATAAACATATTATTTTAATAATAATTTTTTTTGAAATAAAATAGAATAAAATAAGCAAAATATTCACAACAATAAAAAAATAAAAAATAAAAAAATAAAAATAATGAATATAATAAAATAATAATACAATAATAAAATCATAAAAAATCTGAAAATAAATAATAATAAAAAAACACAATATTTGCAGCAATATAAAAAAAGTATATAGAAATGTAAATATATGGATTAATAAAAATATTACAAAACATTTTTATAGTCAAATGTTTATCAGAAAAAGTATATAAATAGCAGGGGGTTCATCTAGAGGATATGGAGTCAATGGAGGAGATGGTGGAATACACTTCACCCCTAAACCATAATTCAGACATCACATGTACTATATCACTTGCTCATGTTGTTGTTGCTACCATTGACACGTCTCCTCCTACTATTACTGCTATTGTCGACATACTCTTCCTGCTCCACATGCATGATCTCTATAATATCACTCTAAGCTCACAGTTTCTCCTCATACCATATAGTAGGTGATGATGACTCTCCCGAGAACCCATACCACTAATTAATACTATTTTCTGATATTTTCCACTAATTACTTTTTATTACTATATTTTTTAATATTTTTACAATACTTTTTACTAATTACAGCAAATTTTTACTAATTATTAGTAATTATTACTGATTATTACAAATTATCACTAATGATTAATAATTATTAGTTATTATTACAATTTATTACTAATTATTACTAATTATTACTAATTATTTAAAATTATTACTAATAATTATTAATAATTACTATTTATTCCTACTTATTCTTACTAATTAGTAATTATTGCTAATTTTTACTAATTATTACTAATTATTACTAATTATTAATAATTATTAGTACTATTACTAATTAATACTAATTATTATTAATTATTACTACTTATAACAAATAATTACTATTTAATAATATTTAATAGTATTTATAACTATTTATTACTATTTTATATTTTCTATACTATTTATTACAACTTATTATTAAATATTACTAAATATTACTAATTATTAATAGTTATTCCTAATTATACCCAATTATTGCTATGTATTTCTAATTATTATTCATTATACCTAATTAATACTAATTATTATTAATCATAACATTTGTTTTCAAATTATTCTAAATTTATTCTAATTAAGACTAATTAATCCTCATTATTCCTAATACTTCCTAATTTTTCCTAATTAATCATAATTATTTCTAATTATTCCTAATTATTACTAATTATTCCATATTATGTCAAGTTATCTATAAGTAAAACTAACTATTAATAATTTTCATTAACTATTAATATTAATTATTAATTTTTACGAATTTTTATTAATTATTTATAATTTATATTAATTATTACTAATTTTTATTCATTTTCAATAATTTGTAGTAATTATTAGTTATTATTACGAAATATGACTTATTATTACTAATAAATACTAATTATCAATAATTATGACTACTTATTTCTAATTAACATTTATTTTTATTAATTTTTATTACTTTGTAACAATTTATTACAAATGTGTATAATTTTTTAATAATTATTAATAATTTCCACTAATTATTACTAATTACTGCTAATTTTTACAAATAACCATTAATTTTTACTAATTATAAAAAATTATTACTAATTATTACTATGTAGTACTAATTATTACTAGTTATCACTAATAAAAATTAATTTTTATTAATATATAACAGTTTATTGTTAATTCATATAATTTGTGACTAATTATTAATAATTACCATCAATTATGACTAAGTACCACCAATTATAACTAAATATAACTAATTATTATAATATTACTTATTATAAATAATTATTAATAAATGATGCTAATTATTAATAATTATAGATAATTAAAATAAATTATTGTAAATAAAACACTTTAATTTTCATTTAAAATGTTAATGAAAATTAAACCTAAATATTTCTAAAAAAATTACCACAAAAAACTAATTATTATAAATTAATTCAATTTTATGTTAATAAATATTATTTATTACTGATATTAAATAAATTAAATTATGTAAAAAATAAATAACCTAAAACTTAATCTTTCAACTGATGTAAAACATGAAATCTGAACCCTTGTAACTTTTATAACTTTGAAAAATTTAGGAAAAAAAATATTATTGGAGAAAAGGTCAGGGAAGTTTAGAGAAGTTGTGAATGAAAAAAATTTACGGGGGGATTAATTAGTTAGATCTTTTGTGAAGATATTATTTGTGATGGTATCCGTCGCAAATATTTAGGCTGTTATTAATTGCAGTGGTTTAAAAAATAGTATTTACGATGGGGATTTAGCTATGTTGTAAATACTATTCCCACATTTTGGAGTGCACATTACGCGAAATGTATTTTTGAAGGGCTGACACAAATACATCTTTTTATAGACTAATTGTGACAGATCAAAATTGTTATCAGAGATAGTCTTTTTCGACGGGTTATTTGCAACAGGTCCCACACCTATCACAAATAACATGTAGCAAAAAGTCAAAATTCTCGTAGTGGTAGGTCAAAGACCTTATGCATCAATATCATAGTAAAATTGTGGTGTTCCCACTCTTTTTGAAGGTCCATATAAGATTTATGGGGGTATAATTGGCTAAGGGTAAAATAATTGGGATGCAAGGTCAACCTTACTAGTTAGGACCTGGGTGATGTAAGACATTACCCATAATTTTGATTCAGTGAATATGGGATCGGGTCGATGAACCTTAGATAACCCAAAACACCCTGAGATGATGAGTTTAACTGTAGAGTTTCTAGGGGTCATGAGGATTGGATTTCCTTTCCTGAAAGGGGATATTCCTTTAGTTGGTGTGTCAAAGCCCTTAGGCATCGGTAGCATGGTCAAGAAAAGATGATCCCATCTCTTTTCCAGGACCCATGAATGATTTATGGGGACTCAAACATCCGTAAAATGACATTTTATGTAGAGTAAAGGCTATACAGGAAGGGTTCTAGCACACTAGGGAAATTTAATTTTTTTATTGGGAAGCACGGGCCTTTTGTCCTATGATTTCCATTCAAGAGGAATGGTCCATCAAAAGGATCAGATATTTAGTGTCCCATTCTTCCTTTGTGAAAAAGTAAAAAACATTGATATAATTTTGAGGGTGTTGAATCTACTTGAATAGTTTGGTTATGGGGAATGTAAATCATGGTCCAATGTTCCCAGGCTAGGAATAGTGACATGGGATAATCCTATCGGGGATAACCCAAAACCTTCTGAGGTGTCAAGTTCTATCATAGTGACATTATGGTTCACAATGTTTAGAAATCATTTTTTGTATTATGAATCATTTTTTTGATGACCATATGCTCATATGCTGGAGCCATATGCATACATTAATACTCAAAAAAGGCCTCCAGATGCCTGGTATCCTCTTCTGAGGGCCATGAAAGGTTGTGGTTATATGAAGTGCTCAAATCATTATGGATGATTGGTGGAATAAAAAAATATTCAAGAAGGGTTTGAAAACACTAAAATCCATTTCACCTCATAGTGAACATATTATTTTGGGAGGATATGCGACAAAACATTACCCTAAAATTTTCCTAGACCATGGGGTCTAGTGGGCATGGATCCGTTTCTGCTAGGGCCATACAATGTCCCATATGACCTTTATGTCTCATTCATTTATGCATTATCATTTTACTAAACTCTGGAGTTAAAGTGTTCTGAGAGAGTAGACATTATTTTTTTTTCTCCAGCTTCCCTTTTCTAAATTTCTACCTGAAAATATTTGTTTCTCTTTAACTAGTAGCTTAGGGTATTGAGATTTGGACCATCGAGGGCTAATTCTTATGTTCATACATCTTTGACCAAAGTGCATGCAGTTTAAGGTCATAACACACATGGGCCTAATATGAGTGGAATTCTACCCAAGAACCTAATTATGATACCCATGGTAAAGAGTACTCCAACATTTTTCTTAGGGGAGATGAAAATGTTATAAATATTTTATTGAGGTTCTCATTTCATGAGTAATGATGTGGTAAAATCATACTGAGGATGACCCAAAACACTCTAAGGTGCTAAGTTCATCCATGGTCATGTTAGGCTCACAATGATCAGAATTATGTTCTTACAGGGCCAAGATATCTATGGTAGATATATCTATGCCCCTGCACATCAATAATAAGGTAAAACAATGAGGGCTCTACTACTTTCCATGTTCTATGAATGGTGTATAGAAAATCAAGGCACTCAAGACATGAAGTGTGATTTATGGGATGGGGGGATTAAAATATAAAGAAAGTGCATCGTACTAGGTTTGACCAAGGTCAATCTTTTTTTATGTTCTGAGCACAATGGAAGCATGCGATGGGTGGTTCGCAACATTGCATTTTTCAGAAGCGATGTTCAATCAAAGATCTAAATGTCAATAAATGTCGAGATCTTTGGAATTAAATAAAAATAGACAAGGGAAATAATGCTGGAACCATAGGGAGGATCATCACATATTATTTATGATTAATTTAATTTAATAAATAATTACCTTTATGTAATTATTTATTCGTTGATGAATCTGGTGACAGATCTATGGTCCACCATCATTGTTTTGTAGAAACCAACTATAGAATTCCTCTAGTGGTGATACCCACATGTTCCATGAATCTCTAGGAGTCTATGAAGGAATCTGCGAGTGCTATCATGGTAGATTATTGCTCTAGTGTCATTCACCTTTGATCGCTTTAATAACAGCTTCCAAAGTGTTCTCAATAATCCGACGGAGGACGATTTCTCTTTGTTCATTAAATATTTCTTGGATAAGTTATTTATTTATGTTTGAGATGATTTTAAAAATCCGTTATCCAAAACCAAGACAAATGAATGGGCTCTATTGAGGAAATAACATAAATGGGTATTTTTATTTATAAGGTTAACATAAAATGCGTGAGTGTGTTCCCTTAATTTTTTACTTAATCCTATCAAAAACCCCATGTAACATAATAATAATAATTTCATTTATTAACATGCGCTTAACATGGAAATTCATTTTAAATATAATATAATTCAATAATATTCAATATTTATTATTTATCCCTAGACCATTAAACTAAATCTTCCATTCCTCCACAATATTTCTCATGCCCTGAATAATTTATATTTATTTATTAAATAAATATCACTGAAATATTCACTAATAAATAAATAAATATTTTATTCACTAAGTAGAAAAAAATATTTATATGTGATCAAGCATAGATGAATAATTAAAAAACCACATATGGGAATAATATTTATTCAACTAGTGAAATATTAAAATAATAATATATTATTTAAATGAGATTCTAGACACAAATCGTGTGATCCCCTCTTGGACACTTTTTTAGTGGCATTAGGTGTTGTAACCTAAATTTAACATCTATAAACACACCAAGGAACCCATAGGGAAATAAGTTTATGATAGAATGACATGTTACCTCATATGGATGCTTAATATGTAATATAATCCCTTTACCTTGACACTTGTAATCAAGAAGTTTGGATGCTAGTGCAATCAACCTATGTGCTCGATTTCAATTTATTTGACTTTCTAGAAAATGAAAATTTCTTAATAATACAATGGTCATGGATTTATTTAGGCTATATAATTTCCAATAATGTTGCTATGATATCAGCTTCCATTAATAATCATAGGGAGAAAATCATTTCTCACAATATTAATTAATTCAATATTACGTCAGACTCACCCAACATATCTTACATCACTATAAATATTTTCATGAATGGTTTTCATAAATACATATATGTGTGAAACTCATAATACTTATTAATAATATTCATAAATCCTAAGGACCAATGCACACATCCAAAGATATAAACATCCAATGACACATATAAATTTGGATTTCCAACTAGGTGGTCTCATTCATAGAATGTACTATTGGATATTTCCATGGTCATTCAATAATAGAATGTGCCTCAATGTCATATGAGTCTCTACCCTAGACAGTCAGAATCATTTGTGTCACTCAAATGATATCATCTGACTATAGAAAATTTATTCAATAATAGTGTTGTACCACTTCCTAGCTCTTATCATATTGGGTAACTATTATATCCTTTTATTTTGGAAGATACACTCTGGACATTATCACATACAAGGTCATGAAGACGAACATTCATAATGTGATAAGTATTATTGTTAATTTTTAAAAAAATGAATACATGATTATCATAAATTGCAATGAATTTGTTTCTAGGGAACCAACTCCAACAGAATCCCACTTTCACTAGATTGAACTGCTAACAACCATATGTCTACTACCTCTCACATGATACTCATGCTTATACTAAGATATTCCATTAGTTAAGGGGTCTGCCACATTACCTTCTGTGGGTGATCTAATCACTGTAACTTCAACCCTTTGATAAAAACCCCTCAAGAGGTGATGCTTCCCATGTATGTGTTTTTTCTCTTGGTTTAAATTTGTATATTTTTCAAAGCCACCACTATAATATTTTCAAAATAAAATTTGTTTGTGTCTTTACTACTAGGTTCCACATCAAGCTGATTGAACAAGTTATGAATCCAAATGGATTTCTTGGCTGCATCAGAAGCTGTTATATACATTGAATCTGCTATAAAATCAGTGAAAACTATATCCATTGAAATCATTATCTCACAACTCCTATTTTGAGATAGAAAACATATACTAATTACTAATTTTGATCATTTTTATCTTCTCGAATACTAGATTCATTATAACCATTGATGAATTTCTCCTCATATCCTCTATATACAAATAAAAACTCCTTAGTTTTTCTCAAATAATTAATGATAGACTTAAGAGTATTCCAATGCTATTCTCTTAGATATTCTTCATATCTTCCTACCATTCTGATTTCATAAGAAACTTCATGTATAGAAAAAAACATGGCATACATGATTGATCCTATTATCGAAGTGTATGGTATCTAACTCATTCTATTTTTCTCTTAATTTGTTGGAGGAAGCATTTTCTTATAAAGATGTAACCCATGTGACACTACAACCAATCCTCTATTGTATTGTTCCTTATTAAATCTCTATAGTATCTAGTCAATATATTTACTTTTACATAGTCCAATTAGCCTCTTAGATCTATCATGAATGATCTTCTTCCCTATAATATAAGCTTATTCTCTTATGTCCTTCATTGAGAAACAGAAATTTAACCCATCCTTAACTGACTATAATACTGGTATTTCATTTCTAATAATAATATGTCATCAACATATACAACTAGGATAACAAAAACATTCCCAATAAACATCTTGTAAACACCAGCTCACATTCATTCATAATGAAACCAAATTATTTTCTGGAAACATCAAATCAAACATTCCATGACCTGGATTCTTTCTTCCATCCATAAATAGATCTCTACAACTTGAAAATATTTTTGGCACCACCTGATGTCATAAACCATTTTGATTATGTCAAATAGACATATTCCTAAAGGTTCCCATTACGGAATTCAGTTTTGACATCAATCAGCACAATATCATAGTCATGGTAATATTCAATATCAAGTTGAATTCTAATGGATTTAAACACGAAAACTGGAAAAACAAATTCATCACAGTCAATTACTTAATTCTATTTAAAACTTTTATCAATTAAACTTTCTTTATAGTTATTTTATTTACATTCCATGTTTAGTTTCCTCTTGAATAACCATTTGTTTCCAATTGGATTTACATCCAATTGTGTATCAACCAAAAGCCAAACATGGTTATGATTCATGGAATCCATTACATAATTCATGGATTCTTACCAACTTGTAGATTAAATTTTTATCAACTTTCTCCTTGTAGGATATAGGTTTATCATATTGAACCAATGATTAATCACCATCCTCAATGACCAAAAAACCATATCTTTATAGTTTTCATACTTATATTAAGATCATAAATAGTACTTGTGTTTTATAAACCAATTCTTCGATAGGGACCTATAGAATTTTGTAATATTCAAACTCTTGTGCATATTTAGCATCAAAATCATTGAAGTCAACCTTGCTCCCACTATACTTTTTTAGGATGTTCTCCCTCTAAAGGATGATTACTTGTTTGGTGATAGTCATGTTCTTATATAAGGGGATATATGGGTAGTATCACCTTGTTTCCTTGGGATACCCTATAAATATACACATAATTCACAATGGTTATAGTTTGTTTCTCGATAAGGCCTTAAAAAATTCCAAGCAGCCCCATAAACATGTATGTATAAAAATGGGATTCTTTTCACTCCATAGATCAGAGTTAATTTGATTTTCATCTTTAGTTTGATCTTGGTATTTTGTATATACCACATTTCTTAATGCATATTCACAAAAGGATAATTGAAGATATTCAGGAATCATCATTTTACTTACAATGTATATCAAGGTTCAATTCCACTTTTAACTAACACCATACCATTGTGTTTTATTAGGTGCAATAAGTTTATATTGAATCCCAAACTCCCATAAAAATTCAATGAAATATTGGTTATGAAATTCACCATTAGAATCCAATAGAAGATTCTTCATCATCTTACCAATTTGAATCTTTACTTAATTATTGAATTCATTTAATTTTACAAAGGACTAAGAATTATTCCTCATCATGTAGATGTAGAAAAATATACTAAAGTCATTGGTAAAAGTTATGATATAAGAATATCCACATCTATCTACTGCTATAAATGGTCTACAGACATACTTTTGTACCAATCCATGAACCTATATATCCCTTTCACCCTATCCACAAAATGGTGGTTTGGTCATTTTTTCTTTAAAACAAGAATAACATATTTCATGTGGATTTATCTCAAAAGTGTTTAAATATCCATCTTTATAGAGTTTTGTTAAATTCATCTCATTTACATTACCCAAATGATGATGCCAAAGCTGGGTGTTGTATGTGTTGTCTAAATATGATTCTTTATCAATTACTAACATGTGGTTTTCAAAATTTTATACCTAAATACCATTATATAAATGCACCATACCATACCATATGTTTTCCTTACAAAAGAAACTAATTTTATTTTCAAATTTGAAAAAATTCAACTGTATCTCATAAAGATACATAAAAATATGTTTTTGGTAAATGCATGTACTTAATAACAATCATTCGAAAAAAACATTTCTAGTATGAATGAGAGGTGGAAGTCATAAATAGCCAAAGAAGCCAACGTCAAACCATTAGCATCTCTCAAATCCACCTCACATATATAAATATTTCAAAATATAAATTGTTCATTTATTTGGATATAGATGTGAGTTCTAAAAGTAGTATTTAATACCCAGTGTGTTGACATTGAAATATTACCCTTGATAACCAATGAAACTTTGCCTTCACCATTCATATGGAGTAAGTTCCTCTATCATTGTTCAGAATTTCTACATTAAAAATGTACTAACCCAGTTTCCTATCCCGGCCCCTAGATCTTCTTCTTCTTGGATGGAATGAGCTCAGATGCTTTATACTATTTATTAGTCAATTCCCCCTTTTCCATATTCTTAGTTTTCTTATTCACCATAAGAAATGATGTTTTTTCACACCCCCTATACTTATCCACTTGTAAAATCAATTTATTATGTTTTTAAATAATCATCTCAATATTGGTCATATTGTAATTAATAATAATGGTGGAGATGTAATTGGGTAGTGGTGAATGTGTAATATTTGTATGAAACTCATCTGGGAATTTAATCACTAAGATATACAGGCATTCAATATAGCTGATGAGCTTGAATACCTAACGTACAGCTGGTAAAGACTCTCCAAGATTTTTTTAAACAATGAATTGGAGTGCCGCAAAAGGGCTCCAAGTGTTCGTTTGGTTGTTCCTCCTTCTACGTCCGTAGGGCCTGTAGCTCCGTTAGTGATCAGTGAGGATTGATCGGTCTGTGCTTCTGCTCCATTAGGGAATAAGATAGTGTGTGGTGATGCCTCGGGGCATGTGGCCCCTGAATCTTAGGGTGAGGAAAACCTCAGGAAGGTCATACACCATGCATATGTTCCTTCTAGTTTGGGGTTGGGATGTTATTCAGGCGCAGTGGAGAAATATTTTTCTCCAGGATCAGGGCCTCGCGTCTCGGACATTTTTGCTCATCTAAGACGGGATTTGGGTGTTATTCTTCTGTCTAGGGGGTGGTGGTGTCAATGCATGTGCATGAGGATGGGCTTGAGGAGAGAATCCCCCCTGGATGTTGTCTCAGTCAGTCTTCCAGAACCCTCCAGCCCGACCAATGAACACGTTGTGCAGAAGGTCTCTTCTCTAGGTGCTGGTGATCTTCTTCAATGTGTGGGTTTGGAAGACACAAACAAACAACCTCAGTATATGGGTCATGGTTTTGAGCAGAGTAGTGGTTCAGAGTTTTCCGAGAAGGTCTTTTCGGCTACTTCAACCTATGCGTACAAAGTGAAGTTTGGTGGAATGGATACCCGTTCAATTAATCATTTTGCAGTGTTGGAAGAGGAAGAGTGTCATGTGGTTGATGAAGGGGATAAAGAGGAGGATTTCCATGGAAATCCTTCATGCCTGGAGGATCCTCAAGTGGATATAGATTCTTATTCGGATTCCCGGGTTGAGCCAAAGGAAGTGGAACTTGAGGAGTAATATATCATATTCTCTTCAAAGAAGGGGAAGAACACCATCATCGACCCAGAAGGTTTTATAAAGCACTCTCGGAGGCCACGGAAGAAAAAATATTATTTCTTCCTACCTAGACCTTCTGTCATCAGATCCTAAAGTAAAGGGCAGCCCCATCAGAAGGGTTCCAAGAAGGTGGGGACAATTTCTTCAAAGGAGTTGGAATCGCCAGCAGGGAAGTCATCTTCCACCCACCAAGTGAATGAAGTAAAGGAGCCGATTGTTCTAGATATCCACCAAAGTGGGAAAGAAATTATGGAATGTGATGAGTGGGAAACCATTATCGAATGCAATGAAGAATTCTTGGAAAAGGGAATAGAGGTCATCACTATGCAAGTGGAGTTTGACAGACAGGTTGGGAGGTAGTTCTAGGCCCACCTATCTAAGGAGAAGGGTGCTTGGGCCCAAAAACAACTTGGAATTTTTTCACATGGATTCAACGGGCAGAATATTACTATTTAAGAGTTCATATAGACTTGGGACAAGATGGTTTATGGTTTCAACAACATCCTCAATGACATTCCAGAAGAGAAGGATTCTGGTCTCCACTAGAACCTCCTCAGAGGTAAGGTCTCTAAAAGGCGTAAACTGCAACTCATAGATTCAGCTATTTCATATCATGTTGACTGATCGCTTATCTGTGTACTGAATTGGTTTCATAATTTTCCATAAAAGTGTTTTTCATAATAAAAAAACAAATATTTGGATGGGTATCATCATTAAGATTTTTCTCATAGAGTGATAATTCTTCATCATTTGCCTCATTACCAGGTGCTACAAGAAAAATATATTCCATCACATACAATTTCCTTTCATGGAGAAGTTCGACACATTGGCATCTTTTCAATTCATGGAAATTTGTATTGATGATTAGGTTTTCCTCTGATGTATGGATTGAAATGATATGTTTTATTTCATTTCATTTCCATTTATAAAAAATAAGATAAGAAGAATTTTTGTAATTTATCAGATAAAATTTAGGCAAATAAATAAATATTATATTCATTATTCTCCCTCCATTTTATCGAATCCCAATAGTACTCACAATTGGCATTGGAGTATCCTAGTTCATAGTCATTCTGGTGGATATGATCCATATTCCCCTTATCATTACCCCAATATGGTACATTCATGCAACATGAATTGTTTTAGGTAGTTATTCCAAATTCCAACTGAACTAACTCATAGTTCCATGATCTGTTGAGTGGACTCCCCAATCATGAAATCCTTAAAAGGGATTTCCCCAAAATAAATTCTCAGTTACAACAAGTTCTACTTGGGAGGGTAAACCATTGATTTGAACTAAAATAAGTCAACCTAAAACATCAAGTTAAAATTCCCGACAATTGAAATCACTCCAACTTGGGTTGGTCGGGAATGTTGAACTACGGTTCTATTTTAACCAAAGTAATGGAAGGCTATACCAATGTAATATTTCATTGAGTAATTTTATTATTTTATGCGTAAATTTAAAATTATTACCTTTATCACATTCTTGTTACTATTAAGCATGTTTAATTTTTTGATTAAAAATGTATTAGATGGTATTTATGCATATACGAGTTTATTTTAGTTCTATCTTGAATGGTCATTAAATAATTAATTATGTTATCATGAAAATACATGCATAATTAAATAAACATGAAACATGATATACTTTTATAGCATTCCACATATCCACCTATGTATCTCCTTAGATTGGTTTCTGCTCGGCTCTAATCTTGGACCACCGCCTCTATGTTTGGATATCTATCCATTACATATGACTTTTACTCACATAGAGGTGTGGATAAAAATTAGTTTAGTTAAAATAAATAATGTGCACACATGGCCTACATAATGAAATGAGAGAATTCACGTAGGCCAACAATTTAATTTAATAATAAATTAAATGAATCTAATCACATAAAAAATGTCTAGTCTATCTCATGATCATACACATGCATGAAAAAAATTACACATTTAATAAAACAAGCATTAGATTCACAATCATTATTATTGATGATGAATCACGCTCAAATCAATAAATTATTATCCTTAATTAATCAATTATTTTATCTTATTTCTCATATTAATTTCCATGACATTCTCATCGATTATAAACATAAAAAATTAATTAAATTCACCTAAAATTAACTTTTTATATAAATGATCCTTGGAAGAAACGTGTTGAATACACATCAGATTATTACCAACAAGTATCATATAAATATAATGTTTTACTCTTGTGATATATGGAATACACAACTTATCACGTACATTCACAATGTGTACTTCATAGATGTTTACACAAATTACATCATTTTTCGGCCATGTATTATTCTTAAATGCATGTAGAGTAACAATATCTAATAAATCTCATATATGATATGCATATCAGAACATTACATAGATATTAATTCAAAATTTAAATATCTATATACACTAAAACATATCACATGGTTTGTCGTATCTTTTTGACCACACACAAGTATGTGAATCAATGTTTACATAGTAAAATAAATAAATTTTAAATATTCATAACATGGTAGATGTACATGGTGTGTAGATCCTATCTATAAGACATGTACACCTATCACTATCTATCCGATACACACACCTAGGGACTCAATGTGTAATTTGTTCCTTGGAAAATTTGGGGTACATGGTGTGCCTAATGGGACACACACCATGTGAACTATGAGTTACCTGGTCATCAGTTAGGTAGACCGTGTAAGGAATATGTGTCCCACCTGTGACACAAAGGGAATACATGTCATATACCTGAGCTACAAGACATGTAGTCTAGATGAACATGAAATATTAAATTCTTGTCAACACATGGTGCATCATGTATTTAATTGATGTAATAATTAATATATAATACTGAAATGATTTTGGAATCAATTCTGATGTATTGATCATGACTACATGGATTGTAACTTTGATAACATGATGTGTAGTCTAGTTTTCTCTCACCAAAAACCATGGCTCCTACAGATGAGTTCCTTAATATTATTTTGTTCATAAAATAAATTATTTCGACTAGGTCTACAGGAATAAAATGAGGAAGAATCCTATCTCGCAATTTGGATTAAAGGAATCACTAAACGTGAATTGAAAAACTAAATTAAGATACATAAATCACCAAAGATCATTAAATAATTATAAATAATTATGTGATTGTTCTGATATAACATGCTGGTTCTGGGCATAGCAGAGGCGTGTGATGGGAAATGCCCATCATTTCTTTTGTCATGATCGATGATAAATTCATGATATAAATGAATAAAAATTCCGAGATCTATATAATTAAATTAATGAAAAAAGTGAACTCACACTAGAAGCAGAGGGAGGATCATCACATATTATTTATAATTAATTTAATTAAATAAATAATTACCTTTAATTATTTTTGTTGTTGATGAATTTGGTGACAGATCTGTAGTCCACCATTATTGCATTGTAGAAACCATGTGTAGATTTATTCTAGTGGTGATCCAGAAATGTTCCACGAATCTCTAGACAACACCAAAGGAATATCTGAGTTCTATCAGGATAGATCATTGTGATTTGGATGTTTACCTTTGACCTATTTGGTAACCACTTACAAATATTTCTCCTTGATCCGGTGGATGAGGATTTCCCTTCATTCATGGGAGCATTCATGGATAATGGAGCTCTCTAGTATTGATAAGATTTTCCAAATACATTATGCAGAACCATGAAAAACGAATTGGTCATGTTGAAAAAATAACATGTTTGGGTATTTATATTTCTAGGGTTAGAATAATATTATCACACAAGTTCCATTAATTAATTATTTAATCATATAAAAAACCCATGTGAACTTATAATAATATGATCAATTTTCGACATGCACTTAAATTGATATTTAAAATTAAATATTATTCAATTAAATAATATCCTATATTTATTATTTCTCATCAGAGAATTAATCTCGATCTACCATTACTCCATAATATTTATCTGTATTTGAAAAATGTTTGGTTATTTATTAAATAAATATCATTTTATTATTCACCAATAAAAAAAAATATTATATTTAAAAAATTTAAAATAAATATTTATATGTGATCAAGAATACTTGAATGATTTTTAAACAGCATAGGAGAATAATATTTTTTCAACCTATTTAATAATTAATAATAATATATTATTTTACTCAGTTTATGGATTTACTTAGTGTGTGATCCTCTAGGGATCTTTCTTAGTCGCATTAGGAAAAGTAGCCTAAAGTCCAAGGTTAACATCTTGAAATAGGCCAAGGAATCCATTGGGAAAGAAGTTAATGTTTCCATTACATGTTAACTTATTTGATTTCTTACTATGTAATATAATCCATTTATCCCAATATATAAAATCTAGAAGGTTTCATGTGGGTTAAATCTACCAATTTTCTCGATGATTCTTTCTTTTACTTCCGGAAAAATGAACTTTCCTTTAGAACACCACAGACATGGATTTATTTAGGCTATGTCATTTCCATAAAAGGGATTGTGATATCAACTTCCGTTAATAAATAGAAGGGATAAATACTTTCTCCCATTATTCATTAATCCAATATTTCTCATGATGAACATAACATATCCTACCTCTAGGTTAACATTTGTAGTCACAGTTTTCTTCAATACATCTAAGTGTGTGACTCATAATACTCATTAATAATAATCATAATGTATAATTACCAATACACATGTCCAATGACAACAACATCCAATTACACATAAAAATGTGGATTTCTTACTAGCAGGTATCATTATCATAACATCATACTAGATATCACCAAGGGAGTACACCATGATAAGGTTTCCCAAAGTCATATGAGTCTCCACCCTTGATAGACTATATCATTTTGGATCTAAAATGATATCATAAGGGAACAAAAAATTTATTTAGTAATAGTGTCATAAAACTTATGATTTCTCATCATAGTGGGGAAATTCTTTGACCATTTAGTGTGAATGATACTCTTAGGATATTATCACATACTATGTCATGTCGATGAATAATCATGGTGTGATAAGTATTTTAGTTAATATTAAAAATATTAATACATGTTTATCATAATATACAATGATGTTGGTTCTAGGGAAAAAACTCTACAACTTCTAGGATCCTCTAATAATAAATGTTGATGGGTGATATCTAGCATATTATTGCCTTATTTATTTGGGATATATTTGAATTAATGTTTGAATTTCATGTGATTAGAGTTCAACTTCATTTGTTAAGGATGTTTTCTTTATTCCTTCTTATTTAACATCATTTCTAAAGAATATTAACTACATAGGTCTATCACATATACAGTTAGGTGTAAAATTTTATCCTTTTATATGATGAAGACGAACCCATGATTGGGGGTCTGGGTGTTGTTACATATCCTATGATGTCAAAAATAAGGCCATATATAGTTATTTAATGGGAAATTCTATTCAAAGACAAGTCCCATTTTCATAGGGGGGGAATTGATCGCATTGATTGTTGTATCTGGATCCAGGATGGGAGATCCATGTATCACTATATCTCTTATGATGACAGGAATCATGATACTTGTAGTTATAGAATGAATGTGTAGTGGAATTATAGAACTAAGGGTAGTAGTCCTCTCAGGAAAGGTCTATAATAATGCATAGTTCAATGTCTTGGAAGAGAAATCAACTATGATGCTTAACATCATGAAGCATTGACTTGTGGTTTTTCCTTTTAAGGTTCTGCTTACCAGACCATGTTATCCCTACATGAACAGATATGGATTCGTCATGAAAGGGAGACCTAACCAAAAGTCTAAATCCCATGTGAGCTATATATAGTGTAAAAAAAGAAATGGAAATGGTTCCATTCAATGTATAGATGAAATTAAATACATGTGAATTTTTTAATATGTGGTTGTAGGTCCAAGATATAGGAAATGAGTGTCCCTACGAATCTCATCGTACTAAGAATCAAGCCATACATAATTATGGAAAATCATTCAGTATAGAATCATGTAGTGAGGACATGATTCATGATATTTAATGACATGTGCTAGAGACAAAGTTTCATCAACTTGAAAGAAGAATAATATTATGGATAGTACCAATAATGGAGGTATAGGAATCACAAAGTATCATGTAATGATTTTAATCATGGTACAAATAGTTTATGGACACTATAAAGATTAATGTCATGTGTTGAAGATATCAGGTGTGTTGTTTAGCGGCATGTGGTAAGGATGAGGGTCCCCGAATGTGGAAAATAAGTATTTAATATTTTCATTCATTCTGATGTATTTTTATTTGGATAAATATATTGTTTTTGGGCCTTAGATTAGAGATCTGAGTGTCACTAGGTATCCATTGGTGGAATGAATCAATACCTGAGTTGTTCTCTAATGAGTAATTCCCTACGTGGAACTGACTCACACAAAGGGACATGGAGAAATTCATTTTTACATTAACTATATATGGATTGTGTGCAATGAATCACTCGGGAGATGATAATTCCTATACATTTTACTATCATGTAGTGAGGAAGCCTCATGTGCAATGTAACTTCATTCATTAAGGATGTGTTTCGTACAGTTTAATGTCATGCGGTTAGGATGTGATATGCAGTGTAGATTTACATCTTATAGCAAAGACTTCATCTGTGTAGTTTAAAATCCTGTGTGTAGGATGTTTTTTTTGTAGTTTAACATCATTTTATGATGAATAATCTATTTATTTTATGTTTAGGTGGACATGACATGTTCCATTACTGTTAAACATCATGTGGTTAGGTTGTTAGGTTCCTTGATGACAACTTCTAACAATTATTTCTCAATAAAACTCACATTAGTGTGGGGTGAAACATTCCCCATTAATAGTTCACAATATGTTCCATTATGATAGACCTTATATATGATATAAGGCCCCTCCCATTTCGGTTACATCTTAATAGGATTTTATTACTTGTATCATTATTTTTCTTGTGAGACAATACAAGTTCTCTATTAAGGAACAAGTGGAAGAAATCCATTTTATTGATTCATGTTCAATTAGATTATGGTTGTAAAATGTACTCATCATTTTCTTATAGATCCACTAAAATTCATTAAAAATATTTTGTGATTTATGATCAAATGAACATTGTTCGAAGATAGCTATTTAATGTTATGGAAACTGAAATTCCAACGGTAACACTTCCTCAATTCTGTACACTAATGAATATGGGGATATTTGTGTAGTAGTATATGTAGTGGTACAATAAGACAATAAGGCATGGTGGATTCTATTTGGTGAGTAAATCTTGTCCTTGTTTACCATTATCTGAAGTATATTTGATAGAGATTTATTGATGGCCTCTATCTATCCCTTTTCCACTCAGAGGTAGTTGGATGAATGATGGAACTTTTTGACGTACTCCTTGTACAATTTATTTTTTTATATATAAATGAATTTGGTGTTTTTTCCATCAATATTGTGTGTGGGATATTTAACCTAATGATTATATGAGACTTCATGATATTTATGATATCATTCAGCCCAAATTGTTTGAGGGGTATTCCCTCATTGAACATGGAAAATAATTTGGCATTAGTAAGGATGTACATGAACTAAATAACATTGGTTGGGGGATATGGACTTAGAAAATCCATTCCCCACATGGAAAATGGCCAGGAATATTTAGTTTTATGTATAAATTGCATTGAATTATTATTGGTGTTTTCTGGAATATATCATTCATGACATTTCCTATTGAATTAAACATTGTTTGGTATTATGGTTTTCTATTTGTAACCCAACCTCTTGATTTTGTGGGAGAGCCTATTCCCATAATGATGACCACCATAAGAGACAACATTTTCATCTTCCATGATGGTGGAGATATCCTATTTTTCTATGCATATGATGTGGATTCCATTGAATCCTATCTTGTAGATGTATTTATTCTCATTTTCACCATTAGACAAGGTAAAGTTATTTTTCGACATTGAATATATATCCTTCAAGGTCGATCTGTGAGGAGAAACCCATTTTGATGATTGTCAATTTTGGACTCCGACTTTCTATTGTTGGATATTAGCTCATCACAATTTAGGGCAGTGTTGAACTAAATTATTTCTTCCATGTCATAGATGATGATTGATGATACCAACCATCATTGCGTGATGTGGAAGATCACCTCTTCTTGATCATGGTATTCGAGAACTTTGGCCGAATTAATTAGTATGTTAGTGAAAAAAATTTTTAATCAAGGGACATGATGAAATGTGGGAAAAAGGGAAGTCTACCATTAGTCCTCAAATATAGCAAGTGAGAAGGGACAATTCTTTTTTTGAAGGAATATTCTCAATTGGTCAGATTTTTTCACCAACTCCAAATCCCTTTGATGTTCAGGTAGGTTATTTACAGCTGTATGGATAGTTCCAAGACAACAATGAGTTATTTTTATTCTGACCCATTATTCATGTAGCCTTCAAATAGTGATAAATTGTTGGGAAAAATTTCACTGTGTAGAGAAACAAATACAATCCCCAAGACAACCCAATTGAGATTTAGGTTTTCTTGTATTTTTCATATAGGAATTATGGATGATATATAAAATTAAATCTTATAACACCCCAAGATTTCATATTACGTTATTTTTCAAAGTAATTCAATAACTTTCACTACACGCAACACTGAGTTCTAGGGCACCATAACTTACCAAACAAGCCGTTGAAAAGCGGTTATGAATAGTATTAACTGAATTTTGAACTTTATATAATCCTTATAATTTTAGAATCCATATTATGAGTTTCTTATACATAATGTAAGAACAAATACATTTTTTTAGATAAAAGAAGTATTTTAAAATAAATGAAATTTTACCGCTTTTTAATGGAGAAGCCTTTTAAATCCAAAATTTGAAACTTTTATATATTAAATTTGACAAAATAAACTTATTTTTTAGAATCAGGAAAAAATAATTTAGTTTCTATAATGTTGTGGTGTTTTTCTGATAACTTTCATATTTGGGTGAATAGTGAAAAATACTATATTTTAACTGAAAAAAACTTTTTAAACCAAAATAATTTATGTTGTTAAATTATACATATTAATGTTTAGGAAGTATAAATAGAATACATTTTTAAAATTTAATCCAATGATAGTCATTTTAAGTAATTTCATTTTGAAATTAGATATAAACAAGTGTCAAACTTTTGGTAGTTATTATTTCTTAAAAATACATCTTTTGGTTTTCACAGCGGGAATTAATTTTAAATTAATAAATGCAACCTGTATGTTTTTAATTTGGTAAAATAGACTTAGTTATTGAATTAGGAATATCAAAATTAGCTTAGAGTGAATTTTTGGTATTTTTCTGAAAACTTTTAATTTTTGATGAATAGTGAAAAATAATAAGTTATAGTTTAAAACCGAATTTTTATTTAAATAATTATTTATTCTATTTAAATTTAATTAAGGTAAAAATAGATACATAATAAATATATATGTTCAATTTAATTCATTGGAGTTAGTTTAGAATAATTTTAGATATATAAAAATTTTATTGAACTTTTCACCGTCTTCTACCCACCTCCTAGGAAAATTTGGAAATTCACATAAAACTTAATTTTACAGCTTCTATGAGTGGAATTTTGAAAATCCGAGAGACACGGTTAATATCAAGGAGTAAAATGTGGTTTAATAAGATAAAAATAATTTTTGGTGAATAATAACTTTTTACTTTTATTTACCACGGTAAAAAGTAAATAGGGTAATTAAGGGTAAAAATGATATTAATATTACCCTAACACATGTCCTAATTCTATTGGACAAGTGTATTTCGACCAAAAACAATCTTAGGAATAAAATATTATCATTTAGGTCCACTTGGAATAGATTAGGACATTTATTATTATTTAATTCAAAGAAGAGTTAAAAGAGTTAAAATCAAAGTTTAATTACTAAAACATTTTTAATAAAGGGTTATACATAAGATAAATTCGATTATAAATATTAATTAGAAAGATAAAAATATTTCCTACATAATTATATTTTATTTATAATTTTTAGAAATTAATTAATTTAATTTATTTATGACATAATGATGATGAGTAATTTCCTTATTAGTGAACTATTAAAATAATTGATATTATAAATACCCAAATAAATATAAATTGAGACTTTTAATGAATTACACGAATTTAATAGAATAATATGATATGTTATAGTTGATTAAATGAATTAGGTTAGAAGTAATCATGATGTTATGATTTTCACAAAAATCAAATTCCAAATAGTGTCAAAATTGACATAAAAAAGTTTTTTAAAACAAATATTATATTATTTATTCATATTCTATTCCTAAAAATCTAAGGTTCGACCAAAGGACTTTTATAATGATAGGTTTATCATTAATGGACCACTTTGGGGTCTCTTGGATGTATCTAGTAAGTTTATTTACTATATAATATGAAAATACAAAGTGACATGGTAAGTGTCAAACTAATTAACTAAGAGTTAAAACTGAATGATAAGGTTAATATAATGATCCAAACCTATCTAAAATCTATTGGTTGAAATTATTTCGACCCATACCCACCTTATACTTTTAATAATACACATTGGAGCCATTATAAACCAAATATGAATTTATTCTAAATTAATACTTTATGTTTTTCTTAAAGAGCCCCTCACCCCTCTTATAAAAGGGCACTCCCCCTTCTCATTAATTCACACTTTCAAAGCCATTTGGCACGGCCAAACCCTGCCAAAATATCCTCCCAACTTCCCTAAATTAATCCTAGAGGCCTTAGTTTTATCAGAAAGCCATCCTAAGGATCCATTTTGATCAAATCAAAAGGAATAACCCGAAGAAGAGGTAACGTCTTCACCACCCTCTTTAAAGTTTCTTTCTTCTTCAACTTCTTATTTCCTTGTTATTTCCATTATAAAATAATAAATCCAGTATCTTACATATACTATGATGTTATTATAAATATGGAACAAAAAAATTCATTATTCTATCAATCCCTTGAATGACATGTCACCAAACGTGCGTACGTACGACCTACCATCTCCACATTGTGGTGTAATTGTTATTCAATATATTATTATTTACATGGGTATAATAATGATGTATAATTAATGTAAATAATAAATATAACATGGTAATGATTCTATATATATGATATACCATCCAATTATATATTATTTTAATATCAAAAGAATGATATTGTCGCTCGTGCGTACGTACGGACTACCGTATCCACGAACGTGATGAGATTCATTCCCCATCATATCCATTCAATAATAATTTTCATTTTATGGTTAAAAATAATGTTTAAAGACTTAATATAATTATGGATTTGAATATGATACAACCTATCCATAAAAAATACGGCTTATGTAACAAAACATATAAAATAAAATGAGTAAGTTAACACCTGAAACGATGATAATACTAAGATTTTATTAACAAAGCAATGTTAAAAGATCATATATGATATCATATTAATACATATATGATTCTTGTATAATTTAATAACAATTATTTCACCATTATATAGTATTTTAACCTACCATCAACCAAGGAAAAGTACAAGGTAATGGTTTATTTCATAATCTCTTCATTATTCGAGGTTGTTTATACGTAATTATCTACTAGGACCTCTTTATCATCCACATCCATGTTTCTTAAAAATGTATTTCAAAATATTCTTACTATTTTACAGAATATGGGTTAAAGTAATTTATACCCTTGTTTTAATTTTTATAATATGTTTATAAATGAATCTTTCTGTCATTTTCCAAACAAGGTCCTTTTTAACCTTTTCGACAGAATTAAGGTAAGAATGTCTTTTTTTAACTTATATGGTGGGTGCGGCTATTTTCCACCATTATAAAATCTTTAAAGCTTACCTTACAATCTTATAAGGATATTTTCAAAGTAAATGTTTTATTTTATAATTATGTGACTTTTAAATGATTTCAAAAAATAGATACTTCTCTCCAATAGTTTTGATTTCATCTATGTCAACATCCTTTGATGGATTTTAAGCTTATTTGAAGTTGAGTTATTATGATACAAAACATCTATATTTTATTGAAAGTTTTGTGATATGTTTGACTGTGGATGTGTTATTTTTTATACCATTCATGGTTTATGGAGAAAGTATTGACATTTTGTATGCTAGTTTTAATACGAATGTTTATGTTATGTTTAAACCTGTTAATATGAGAAATGCATTGGACTTAATAAGTGACGAGTGTAGCCCGCTATAGCTCCTCGATGAATCGGTAGGTCTCATAAGACAAACTAGTGTCTTGGCACGAGGCCTTGACAAAATATTATTTTTAGTCTTGGCACGAGGCCTTGGCTACGTGGTTATGATAGTCTGGCATTATGAATTCCATCATTATAAAAGTTGTTATTGATATTTCATGTGATTATTCGACTAGTAGAATATCCATGTGAATAAGTAAATGGAATTATTTCATTTTATCTTTGCCATATTATGCTAAAGTTCATTTTTAAAAGGCATTTGTTTTAGTTATACATTGCCTTAAATGTTTATGTTTTTTTATGAAAGTTTCTGCTAAATTGTTATCCTTACTGAGCATCTAAGCTCACCCCTTTCAACATTTTATTTTTCCCAGGATGTGAAGAAGTAATTTATGAATGACCTGTAGGGATAGTATGTGGGGATATGAGTGTGGACTATGGAGACTATGTTGTTGTAGTTTTCATTTTTATGTTGTAATGTAATACTTATGAATATATCTAGTGTTTCCAAGGCTACTAAACCAATCAGTCTTTCGAGAGTTGATATTTCTTGTGATCATGCCAATGTTATGTAATAATGAACCGACTCTAGGTAATTGGGGTTGGGGTGTTACAGTTTGTATCAGAGGAAGTTTATTACAAACCTTGGAAGCTAGATTTAGACAAACTCTGATTAGAGCACATAGACCTAAGATGAACTTTGAGGATTAGTGTAGAAGAACTTCCTAGAATTTTGGTATTATAGAGAATTTGTGAGTTTTCCGAGCAATACATCCATGTATGGATACGAGCAGGTAGAGGTGGCTCTAGAATAGATGTACCTAGGGGTAAACCCCAAAAACACCACTTTGAGCTATACTCAAACGGGAACTGGTGCATGACAACGGGCCTTGCTGCACTCTTCATTACGACACTCCCGGGGGATATGCTTAGGATAATTATCATTTTCTTTATGAACCATTATGAAGGGTTTATGAGTATATACTTCCTCAATGAAAACATCTTTATGATAATGGATTATATCCATAAACCGTTCAATTTACGTTAGGTATTTTACAAGTTTGGAATTATTGTAATTCATAAACTGACCTAGTTTATGCTATTGTATAGAAATGGTTCCCAGTATAAGGATGTGAACTCCAGCAATACGTATGATCCAAAGAGTAATAAGGATCATATATTTCATAGTATTAAGACAAAATTTAAGAGGGAAATAGTCTCCCATGTATTCTCAACATATGAAGAAAGAGTATTATGTGTTAATAAGATAAGTAAATAATTTTCTGATCCCTATGTCATTGAAGGAAAGCAAGAGAATAAAAGGATGGAAGAGAGAAAGATGGATAAAGGGAATAGGGAAAAGAAGAATTTTCCCATATGTGATAACCGTGGGAAGAAACACCCTGGAACTTGCCTGAAGGGAATGGGAGTTTGTTATAAGTGTGAAGAAAAAGGACCCCAAGTACTTGACTGTAAGGGTAAGAAAAAGGTTTCAAATGTACAATGCTTCATCTGCAAGGAGTTGGGACACTATACAAACCAATGTCCAAATCAACAGAGTATGCCCCAAATGATGCTATTGGATAATAATAAAGTTATGATACTGCCACAAATGAGGAGGAATGATTAGAGTTCTTATGTTGTTATTAAATAATTACGTCATTTGAGTGTTGTATCAATGATGTACTGGTTATAATAATTATGGAGTATGTAAGGATTTTACTACAGTACTATTTTATTAAGGACTTGAGATTGTGTGGAACCAAGAAAAGTGACTCAATAGCATGTTAAATTTTTGGAAAATAAATGGTTAAGAGAAATATAAACCATAATATGGTTCTGATACCGAGGTAGTGATTTTGGAATAATACATGATTGATTTGGATAAATTATATTGGATATTCTTGACTACCATGAAAGTGATTAATGATATTCCATAATTGTTTGAGTTTAAAATATTTCTAGATAGAAGGATTATATCCAGTATTCTATAAGGAATAAGGGATTATGAATGTAATCAATAAGGTTTTATGGTAATTCAGGATGTTGCAGTGTTTTAAAAGAATACATGATAAAGGCGTTCACATGTTATTATGTGGAAAAAAGGATCTTCATTGTGTTTAACATCCTTATAAATTTTGGACAATGAGTTTTGAAAGAAGTATTTCGGATAATTCTAGATTGAGATTATTTTGAGATTGCCATAAAAGGACAACCCGGAGGTCGGGCGGCAACCTGTCGCATCCGACAAGGCCACGAGACTTGAACCCGTAACTAAAGGGCGACAAGGGTGTATCACCTACCACTGACCCACGTGATGTCCTGGATTGAATAATGTAGTCTTTAAAAAAAAAATTATGGTAGATGAATTATAAATTCATTTTTTTTGAAACCCTATATGAATCGAATAAATAGAATATTATTTTTAAGTTCTATTATTTTTTAGAGTGAAAGATGAGTTTGTGGTAGAAATTAGTTAAAGGATGGGACTCTACTTGTAAATTATATATTTTTATTCTTCTCTTATTCTATGAAGAAATTAATTATTATACTTTAGTGAGGGGATATTAAAACAAAAAATGTGTTATCCAAATACCATATGTTTTGTTGAACCGATGGTATTTTAAATCATCATAGATTGATGAATTTAAGGTCCTCAATTTTACACTTGTTTGTGATTGATGACCTCAATCACTACCTATAAATATTTACGTTTTCCTCCAATTATATGTCACTAATTTCCACCAATGTTCTCCTAATCGAGATCATAATTTGGTGGTGACGCTTTCATTTTCCTTTTCCCCTTATTAAAACTAAATTTTATTAACCTAATTTCCGGTGTGGGTTTTCCCAAAGGTATTTTCTATTTTCAACCTATTATTTTCGAAAAATAATTTCAAATTGCGAGGACGAAATTTATTGAAGGGGGAATAATATAACACCCCAAGATTTCATATTACGTTATTTTTCAAAGTAATTCAATAACTTTCACTACACGCAACACCGAGTTCTAGGGCACCATGACTTACCAAACACGTCGTTAAAAAGCGGTTATGAATTGTATTAACTAAATTTTGAACTTTATATAATAATTATAATTTTAGAATCCATATTATGAGTTTCTTATACATAATGTAAGAACAAATACATTTTTTTAGATAAAAGAAGTATTTTAAAAAAAATGCAATTTTACCGCCTTTTAATGGCGAAGCCTTTTAAATCCAGTATTTGAAACTTTTATATATTAAATTTGACATAATAAACTTCTTCTTTAGAATCAGGACAAAATAATTTAGTTTCGATAAAGTTTTGGTGTTTTTCTGATGACTTTCATATTTGGGTGAATAGTGAAAAATACTATATTTGAACTGAAAACATCTTTTTAAATAAAAATAATTTATATTGTTAAATTATAAATTTTAATGGTTTGGAAGTATAAATAGATTATATTTTTACCATTTAATCCAATGATAGTCATTGCAAGTAATTTCACTTTGAAATTGGACATAATCAAGTGTCAAACTTTTGGTAGTTATTATTTCTTAAAAATACGCCTTTTGGTTTTGACAGTGGGAATTAATTTTAAATTAATAAATTCAACTTGTATGTTTTTATTTTGGTAAAAGAGACTTCATTATTGAATTCGGAATATCAAAATTATCTTAGGGTGAATTTTTGGAATTTTTCTGAAAACTTTTAATTTTTGATGAATAGTGAAAAACACTAAGTTATAGTTTAAAACCGACTTTTTATTTAAATAATTATTTATTTTATTTAAATTTAATTAAGGTAAAAATAGATACATAATACATATATGTGTTCAATGTAATTCATTGGAGTTATTTTAGAATAATTTTAGATATATAAAATTTTTGTTGAACTTTTCACCGTCTTTTACCCACCGCCTAGGAAAATATGGAAATTCACATAAAACATATTTTTACAGCTTCTGTGAGTTGAATTTTGAAAATATGAGAGACACGGTTAATATCAAGGATTAAAATGTGGTTCAATAGGATAAAAATATTTTTTTGATGAATAGTAACATTTTACTTTTATTTACCACGGTAAAAAGTAAATAGGGTAATTAAGGGTAAAAATGATATTAATATTACCCTAACACATGTCCTAATTCTATTGGACTAGTGTATCTCGACCCAAAACAATCTTAGGAATAAAATATTATCATTTAGGTCCACTTGGAATTGATTAGGACATTTATTATTATTTAATTCAAAGAAGAGTTAAAAGAGTTAAAATCAAAGTTTAATTACTAATTTTTTTTAATATATGATTATACAAAAGATAAATTCAATTATATATATTCCTTAGAAAGATAAAACGATTTCCTACATAATTATATTTTATTTATAATTTTTATACATTAAATAATTTAATTTATTTATGACACAATGATGATGTAGTAATTTTCTTATTAGTGAAATATTAAAATAATTGATATTATAAATACCCAAATAAATATAACTTGATACTTTTAATAAATTACATGAATTTAATAGATTAATATGACATGTTAGACTTGATTAAATGAATTATTTTCTAAGTAATCATACTGTTATGATTTTCACAAAAATCAAATTCCAAATAGTGTCAAAATTGACATAAAAGAGTTTTTTAAAACAAATATTATATTATTAATTGATATTCTATTCCTAAAAATCTAAGGTTTGGCCAAAAGACTTTTATCATGATATGGGTATCATTAATGTACCACTTTTTGGTCTCTTGGATGTATATAGAATGTTTATTAACTATATAATATAAAAATACAAAGTGACATGGTAAGTGTCAAACTAATTAACTAAGAGTTAAACCTAAATGATAAGGTTAATATAATGACCCAAACCTGTCTAAAATCTATTGGTTGAAAGGATTTTGACCCATCCCCATCTTAGACTTTTAATCATCCACATTGTAGCCATTAGAAACCAAATATGAATTTATTATAAAATAATACTTTAAGTTTTTCCTAAAGATCCCCTCACCCCTCTTATAAAAGGGAACTCCCCTTTCTCATTAATTCACACCTTAAAAGCCATTTTAATTGGCCAAACTATGCCCAAATATCCTCCCAACTTCCCTAACTTTATCCTAGAGGCCTTATTTTGATCAGAAATCCAACCTAAGGAGCCCTTTTGATCAAATCAAAAGGAAGAACCCGAAGAAGAGGTAACGTCTTCACCACCCTCTTTAAAGTTCCTTTCTTCTTCAACTTATTCTTTCCTTGTCATTTCCATTATAAAATAATAAATCCAGTATCTTCTATATACTGTTATGTTATTATAAATATGGAACAAACAAATTCATTATTCTATCCATCTCATGAATAACATGTCACCATACGTGCGTACGTACGACCTACCGTCTCCACGTTGTGGTGTAATTGTTATTCAATATATTATTATTCAGATGGGTATAATAATGATGTATAATTCTTGTAAATAATAAATATAACATGATAATGATTCTGTCTATATGATATACCATCCAATTATATATTATTTTAATATCAAAAGAATGATATTGTCGCTCGTGCGTACGTAAGGACTACCGTCTCCACGAACGCGATGAGATTCATTCCCCATCGTATCCATTCAAGAATAATTTTCATTTGATGGTTAAAAATAATGTTTAAAGACTTAATATCCTTCTGGTTTTGAATATGATACAACCTATCCATAATAAACATGTCTTATGTAACAAAACATATAAACGAAAATGTGTAAGTTAACACCCGAAACGACAATAATACTAAGATTTTATTAACAAAGCAATGTTAAAAGATCATATATGATATCATATTAATATATATGATTCTTGTATAATTTAATAACAATTATTTCACCATTATACAGGAGGTTAACCTACCATCATCCAAGGAAAATTACAAGGTAAGGGTTTATTTCACAATCTCTTCATTATTCGAGGTTGTTTATACGTAATTATCTACTAGGACCTCTTTATCATCCACGTCCATGTTTCTTAAAAATTTATTTCAAAACATTCTTACTATTTTACAGAATATGGGTTAAAGTCATTTATACCCTTGTTTGACTTTTTATAAGATGTTTATAAAGGAATCTTTCTGTCACTTTCCAAACAAGGTCCTTTTTAACCTTTTCGAAAGAATTAAGATAAGAATGTGTTTTTTCTAACTTATACGGTGGGTGTGGCTATTTTCCACTGTTATAAAATAATTGAAGATTCCCTTACAATCTTATAAGGATATTTTTAAAGGAAAATGTTTTTTTATAATTATGTGACTTTTAAATGATTTCAAAAAAGATATACTTCTCTCAAATAGTTTTGATTTCATCTATGTCAACATCCTTTGATGGATTTTAAGCTTATTTGAAGTCGAGTTATTATGATACAAAACTTCCATATTGTATTCAAGGTTTTTTGATATGTTTGAATGTGGATTTGTTATTTTTTATACCATTTATGGTTTATGGAGAAAGTATTGAAATTTCGTATACTAGTTTTAATACGAATGCTTATGTTATGTTTAAACCTGTTCAAATGAGGAATGCATTGGACTTAATAAGTGATAGGTGGAGCCCGCTATAGCTCCTCGATGCATCGGTAGGTCTCATGAGACAAACTAGTGTCTTGGCACGAGGCCTTGAAAAAATCTTATTTGTAGTCTTGGTACGAGGCCTTGGCTACGTGGTTATGATAGTCTGGCATTATGAATTCCATCATTATGAAAGTGGTTATTGATATTGCATGTGATTATTCGACTAGTAGAATATTCATGTGAATAAGTAAATGGAATTATTTAATTTTATCTTTTCCATAGTATGCTGAAGTTCATGTTTAAAAGGCTTTTGTTTTAGTTATAAATTGCCTTAAATGTTTATGTTTTTTTATAAAAGTTTCCGCTAAATTGTTATCCTTACTGAGCATCTAAGATCACCCCTTTCAATGTTTTATTTTTCCCAGGATGTGAAGAAGTAATTTATGAATGACCTACAGGGATAGTATGTGGGGATATGAGTGTGGACTATGGAGACTATTTTGTTGTAGTTTTCATTTTTATGATATAATGTAAGACTTATGAATATATCTAGTGTTTCCAAGGCTACTAAACCAATCAGTCTTTTGAGATTTTATCTTTTTTGTGATCATGCCAATGTTATGTAATAATGCACCAACTCTAGGTAACTGGGGTCGTGGCATTAAAAATCTCCTATATCTAATGAGTGTCATGGGAATTGAAAAAGTATTTTTATATAAGTTTAGTGTTAACTATTTTAAATTTTGTGGTGGGATAATCCATGAGAAAATAACTTATGGTCTACCCTTTCACTAACTTATGTGACTTGATCTAAATGTCAAATTACTGCAGAATAAATGCTCATCGGGCTGAATGCCCAGTCAACTTATTATGGCCGAGGATTTAAATGAGAATCTTATCATGGAAGACCAAGAAGACTTCATTTTACTATATGTACTGTCTCATATTTTTCACTAAATATATTAATGTGAGATAGTTTTTCTCGACATTAGAATATGAAGTCTATGTACCTAGTAGTAATTGGATGCTGTAGTAGAGACTGGACCCCATATTTTATTTATGCGAGGAGAGAAAAATGTGATCAATAAATGGTTTCCATATGCATGATGAGTGGAAGTCATTCCACTAGTGCCATCAGGAATTTTGGTCGTAGTAGGTTCTACTAGAGACTGTCGAAGGGCAATTTGTAGTTATCATCCCATCAATAGGAAATTACCTTTCCTATTATCTTATTGAAGGGAGGAGATTTTCCATCCTTGTAGGATATGAAATTCCAAATGTGGGTCCACTTACCTTGGACCCCCCTTAGTTCATTGACATTTCTAGGGGATGACAGTTCTAGGATTTCACTATTAATTTCTAGGTCGACCTTAATTTCCAATTGGTATACCAAAAATCCAAGGAACATTATTGATGTTTCCGCAAAAATAAAATTTAGTGGATTCATCTCCATAATATGATATCCCAACCTATTTAATACTATTTGAATATCCATGAAGTGATCACATCACTCTTGAGATTGGACCACCATTTCATCAACATAACATTCAGTTATTCTTCATAAGAAGGAATTAAATGTTTTATTCATGGAATGTTGATAAGTAGTGTTATAATTCTTTAATCAAAAGGGAATTCCTGGATAGAAAAATATCCCCAATAGTGATCTTAATGAGGTGTATTCCTTGTCTTCAGGGTCCAAATTTATCTAATTGTATCACGAGTACCCATAAATAAAGGAAAGGGCTTGGAATCCAACAGTTTCATAGATCAAGAGTTATGTTATTGTAAATAGGAGATAATCCACTAGGATGTGTCAATTGAGGACTATAAAATTGATGTAGAAACAATTATTCCCATTCTTTCCTGAAAGGTACAATGTTGGAAATCCATATCTTGCATAAAAATTCTCGTGAAGAATTCTCTTTGATCATATTTTCAAATTAGTCATCATCATTAGTAGCATGAGAGGGGTGAATCCTCCTAGACATGTACTTGAAACCATGATGGTCATTGGGTAGGACAAGAGGGTGTGTAAACACATATTGATCCAGTCTATGAATTTAGGTGTTATCCTAGGTGAAAACATATAAATATTGACTTAGAAATAAAATATACACCTCTTTCTCCTCAATAAGTTTAGAGGAACTAATCAGTTTTTGTTGGGGGACTTATTTACTACCATAATTACCTACCCAAGACCATCAATGGTGTTGGAGACACCTTCCTAAAATTAGGGAGGGATGTTCCTAAGGTCATCCTATTATTCTCCCTATAATGATTATGTGGAGGCAATATCATATGCACAAAGAAATCAAAGTCCATCTCTATCACTATCAAGATGATATAGTCCATGAGAAAATACAATGTCATCCCCTATTTCCAGAGTCATTTCAATGATATTATGAAGATGATTATATTTTATACTGTCGCTGGGGATATAAGGGTCTTAAATATTTTGTATCAGGTCTTTTGAATCAATCATATTTAATTGGAGTACATAATTGATGTCAAGAAAACTCGTGGGATTTATAGGGGATAACACAATGATTTTTGGGGTTATAAACCATATATTTTCATCCCCCGTTATTTTTTCATTACCTTTAAGGAAATTATAAATTATCATATGTGGATTTAAAATAAATTATGGGGGAACTGTTAATATATAGTATTCCGACCTTTTCATCCATGGATTATTTCAAACACTGATGAAATGATGAAGGTACAAGTGTATGGATATACAGAAAGGACCTTCTGAGAAGGAAAATATATGGTGTCTTTAAAGATATTCATGTACTCATAATTTGATGTGAGATCCCTAAAATAATTTCTGATCATATTCTTCCTGAGAGTTCATTGATCACTTTTATTTAAACAAGACTAATCATATTTTGGAGTGATAAGTCCCCCTCGCTATAATCCAAATGTCAAAGGGTCCAAGTTAGGATGTGGTTGATCCCAAAAACATTTTAAATCACATCCCTTTAGATTTTGACATAATCAAGTAAACCATAATCTTAATGGGTTTTGATGTGTCTGTGTATGACCACTTTTTGATCTTATTCCATGAATGAGATAGAGGCATTGAATTATTATGGAATGACATCCACTTGATAAATCTCAGATATAGAGACTTCTATCTTGAACACTTAGAGGAACTATATGGATTCATAGAGTGCCTCTCTACATCCTTTTGAATGATGGAGTGCGTCCATGATTGAGATCATCATTGGGAAAACTGCCAGCTTCTTTACAATGTATGCCTTTTGATCTAGAGTTTGACACTTCACTAGGTGGGTTTTCCCATTATTATGTGGTTCAGATACTGAGAAATTCGATGTATATGGGCCTAGATTTGTACCTAGGTTGAGTGGGTATCTCCTTCAGGTGGTGTAGGTGGTTCCAAACATCCCTATTGAATGGGATTAAGGTATAATCGAGTCACTGCAAAATAGTTGTGTATAATGAATAGGATGGGGAAATCATTGGTGGGATATGGGGAAACTTATCATTTATATTGATATTGATAGAGTTATTTCCCATGGGTCTCGAAAAAATATATATCATGTTTGGGGATGTGATAGAGATATTGGTCCCAACCTTGCCCACTCCCTTGTATCATTGGTTTCAGTGTATGTGACCTCCTGTTCCCCAGTTAGGTACTGGGAACTCCTACTCAGGGGAATACTCATCATCAGAGAAGGGGTCTTCCAAGTGTATTATTTTGATAGATCCAAATATGATATCTTCATCCAATTTGGGTTATATTTGTGGTGTGATTCACATTCATTTGATCATATAGGGAAGAAGTATTCAAGAGTCGGAGCTTGTGTAGGAGCTAAATATGACTCTTCCTCATCTGTCTCTTTCTGCATATCATGGTTATTTCCACGTTTTTATGGAATAAATTAATTGAACTCCTTATGTAATAGGATCATTATAGTTCTTTGAAGTTATTCTATCAGGGTGGATTGAGCACAGTTAGCTATATTTCAAGTTATTAGTTGTCAAACTTCTACCCCAGACCAACCAAAACATTTTCCCAGTCACCTTCTTCTTCTATTTAGGAAATATTAATATAGGATACCTATTCATTGGTATTTTCCAAAATAGGAAACCTAGAATAAACCATGATTTAGAGGATGTATTTGAAGATGAAGAAATCTTGGATGGTGTGCCCCAGCCTCCTATGAAAAGGTAAGTAGTTTGGGTGATCAGTGGGGTTGACCTGGATAGGTTTCCTAGGTTGATACAACTTGAGTAGGATAATTTCCATGGTTTCATGTAAATAAATATGGTCATAAATGATTTGGATGGGGAATTATTTATTCACACTTTCCATAAATCCCAAGAAACCTACGCCACTTTTTTCTTTCATGATGTGGGTGATTTTGCTGCTACTGCCACCTGACAAGCAGCATTAGTTGGTTCAAGACCTTCCTATGTACATGAATGTGAACTATTAGTAGTTTTAGGGTAACATTGTATGTCTCTAAATTCCTGATCATTTTCCCTTGAACCAAGTGAAAGAGTTGAGGCATAACTTATCTCTAATTAATTAAATCATTTAGATACTGTTCTATTTTCGCAGACTCACATAATTTTCCTATATTCATCATTAAGATTAGAGGTGTCTGAAAATCATCATGAATTTTATTAGCACAGATTTCCATCAATTTATCCAATATTATAGGTATAAAGAGTGAATAATTTAAAAGATTCCACATGGACAAGAATTTATACACCCTCACATTTTTTCCATTTCCTGAAGTTTTTAGGTCGACCATTATAATTTTCCTTAGTGTGGATTTGAAATAGTAAAGGTCTCAATGAAGAATGTCTTCCTATCCTACAAAGTATCATTCTGTAAAAATAATATACTAATCAAAGGATATGGGTTTGCAAAAAACTCCAATGTTTGGTTGCCTCCTATTTATCTCAAGGTCCGATCATTAGACTACACAACATCATGAAAGTGAATGAGTGATGTTTTGGATCTCCCACAATATTAAAGGTGGATAAGGATGGCTTTTCAAAATTGTGTGTGGGAAAGGTCTCAACCAAAAATTCCGGAATTGGATTTTAATCAGCCTGCTTTGGTGCGAAGTTTCATTCCATGAATTCCATTCAAATAACTAGGGATTCAAAAACATGGGCTAGTTCTAGGGATACTGGTCTCTAATCCATTTCCTATCTACAGTGAGTAATAAATTCTTGATGAGTTGGACTCGCTTTTGTTTCCCAATAATTCTAAGACTATTAAAATACCTAATGGTCACCTTGGTTAGGGATATTCCATTTCTATAATAGAGTGAAGTAATGATCATTAAGTACTTCCTTATTTATGTAGACTAGCTATACAGATTCTTATATTATATGATGCTCAGATATCACTCTTCTAGGAAGATCGACTTTTTCAGATTTATGGGAGGAGGGATATTCATCTCTTCCTAATGAAGATGCAAAGAGGTAATTATTCCATAGATTAAATCATAATTGATTTGTCTTAGATTTTTTTATCTCATCCTCTTACTATGCCAACTTTTCTTCCGTGGAAGGAATATCATCATTTTTGGGTGACATGGGGGTGGTATTACCACATATTTCCCTTTATCTTTGTAATTGGTATTCCGTAGATGTGGAAAGTTATAATCATAGGTTCTAGGTTTTGAACCCTCATCTGGTTTTGGGTATGTGATGCCTTATTGGTTTTATCTAGATCCTTTTATAGAGGTATACTTTCTATATTGCATCCCTCTACATTTACATCTGGATCTACATTATCTATTGTGTTTATGGTGATGAAATTCAAATATGTGTACCATGAAATGGTAGATATACAATTAATATCAATGAAATAGGATGATCCTTTACATTAAAAATCAATCTTGTTTGGTTAACCCTTTGATATATCAGACCATTTTGGTTTAAGATCACGATGGTGTTTGATTTCCTTCACCATACGATCCTCCCATCTTGGCCTATGAATAATGGCCTTGAGGTTTTTTCAGTTCTTTTTCAAAAGGTCCCTAAATAGATGAGGTTTGTATGTAGTAGAAAGAGTAGATGAGATTCCAATAGTCAATATATAGCTCCAAATTTGGAATAGAATGATTCCCTCTATGGTAGTGATGATGATGAAAATTACTCCCTATTAGAGGGTTGGGAACTATTTATGGCTATAATTTTCATTAGTTGATCCTATTTTTTTTTGATTCAATGATTTCAATTGAGGATTTAATAATTCTGGGGATGAACATTGAGATATAAATTTCACCAGCCATGTGGGTTGATGTTGTTCTGGAATCAATGTGAATTTCCCTCGGACATTCTAAGGGGGTGATGATCCTGGTGATGATCATTGAGATAAATATTCCCCAAGCCCAGTAGGATGATGATGTTTTTTTCTACTATCGATATTTCATGAATCCTCTCCAAAAGTTTTGACCTAAGGGCCGAAGGTGGTAATAGTTATTCCCTCAGTAAGATGGGTTGGGTTCACACCTAGATGGATGATATGTTAGATACTTCTGCAATTTTATCAATTCAGAATAGTTGTGATCTTTTATGATCTGGGTGAAATAGATGACTGTGATGAAATTCATTAATTATGGTAAGTTGTATGGTGGAAAAAATATTTGGATTCTATCTCTAGAAGGAATTCATTTTTCATTGATGGTCCCAATTCAGAGACATAATGGATGTCATCTCCCTTAATTCACGATGTCTTGGTATTGTTAAACAGGGGTAACTCTATTGTAGTGACAAACTAGCTCATGTGTTTCCCAGTCTTATGATCTCTTCATAGGTTATGACACTACCAGATAATACACTTGGGTAGTTCAACTATTCATGAGGTGTGGTGATGTGTAATGCTCTGTAATTTCCCCATCCTCGAATTTGGATACATTGGGAGGCATTGGTGTATAGTTATTGAAGCATCATGATGCAATGGGTGAAATCATGCTGTTGATTTCTATTGTTCCTTTTTAGTTATGGGTCCCATCCCATAGATATTGCAGCCAGGTATATTTTTTAGTAGATTATTTTTATAGTCTGAAGTTTATCCTCATATCCTAGATAATGGAGGTGTGTAACCTTCAATCAATGATGACAATCCCGCATATTTTTGCGTTGATAAGGCATCCAATCCATCACTAGATCATCTGAGATCTCACAATCAGAAGTGGAAAGGGGCCAGAACATGGTGGGGAAGTTGTTTTAGGATAACTCTCCCCATATATCAATGCTGGATTCTTCCTCATCAAACATTCACATAACCATCTAGTCAGACCATATTATGTTTTTATTGAGGTGGCATGCTGACAGAAGTGAAGTGTTTCTAGAAGTTGATGGGAAACTATATATGGGTAAACATGATGTTTTTAACACCTCTTTATATGAATGTGTCTATGTTTTGAGAAGAAATATATACAGTGGTATTTGGGTAAGAGGTTCATTTTCTTGCCCCTGGGCGACATCGCTTTGGTGAGGTTGACCATGGGGGATGAAAAGAGTAGAGTCTCTACGATCCATCTCTGCACTATCATGAGGAAAAAAATCATAGTAATGGCCATCTAATACATAGGTTGAAGAGTTAAAGGACCCTAGGGTATTGATAATGTGTCTTGAAAAAACCTATGGACACTAGAATTGAATATATTAGTGATATGAAACAAGTTATGTATCATGGATGTAATATGTCAAATGACCTTTTGTGACTACATAGGGATATGAGAATGATGTATGATTGATTCCAGAATATGCATAAAACCATATGGTGATGCAAAAATATTATCTCATTTCTGAGAAGATGCTATATTATGCCAATGAGATTCTTTATTATCAGTAGAAATATGATTCTACCTTTGGGTGGTTTCTATAATATTCCATTCAACCCTAGCTAAAGTGGGGGTATGAGACCAGATAAAATATGTATTCCCTATAGAAATATTTTGACAATCCTCCAAAATGAGATAGAAGATATGGGCCTCTAGTTGTATATCCTCAGAATAATGTTGGTACAATTATTATTCTATGGAAGTAGGGATATAATCCTCGCATTCAAGATCTATTGAAATAACCCAAACAACTTCATTGATAGAATATGGTCCTTCCTTAAGGCATGATCCACTTTCAACAAGTGGGTATTCATGAGAACATGGAATTGATCCCAATACTACACCTTTGAATCTTGTCTCTTTTATTATTCGATATGAATTTGAGTCTGTCCCAAGGAATCTGCTTCTCTCACATAGTGATCCCTAGTTCGATCAGAAATATGATCTCAATACCAAGCCATTAGAGTATGCCACTAATTTTTTTATATGAATTTTCTCCTATAATAATGAATGTGATTATCTCACATGGTGATACATCATTGGAATCTGAATAGGAATTTAGTCCCAAGCCCCATACTTAATCTAAATATACTGATAGTCCTTCTAAATGGGACTAAGAATGGGAACATGCTCTATAGCAACCAACTTTTCATATAGATCAGATTGTTGTGATTCCCAAGATATATGGATATGAATATTCACATATCCCTATATTTACACCAATTCTGGAATATGTTGGTGTATCTCTACACCTCTTCCTATAGTGTAATGACACTTTAGAAAGTTTTATATGAGAATGTATGCCTGAATATTTTATGTCTCCACTATGTATTGGAATATTTATTTTACTAAATAAATGATATGATAACACATAATTAATCCTTGTTCCATTGTAATATACCAATGGGGTTTATGCATGAGGGTTGGGATATGTCCCTCCCCTATACCTTCTAGTGGAATATTTCCATAGGCTTTTATCACATGAGCATAAATATGATCCTACTAACTATCTATCATTATAATATGTTAGTGGTATTTTTCACTGGTATTTAGGATATGAGACCACTTAGAATTATCCAAATATTTCCACACCTGATGTGTATTCATTGTTTTCCATGAATGGGTGTCGGAGGTTGAAATGTGTCTATTGGTGCACACAGTAGGCGACTGAGGGGCACCATTGGGATGGTGATAGTGACGGTGGTTGACAGGATCCCTCGTCAGTGGCTCAAACACCAGATGGGTGCCATAGATGAATACATGATCCACTTTTCTTATATGTTGAGTGTGGTAATTGTTTCCCTCTAAGGATATGTTTCTAATGTAGTTGGTGGTGGAAATGACTACCACTGGCTTTACTACAACATTATTTGGTTGATGTGGAATATTTGGTTTCAGTTCATAGAGACTCACATAGGAAGCCTCAATGGTCAAAATCCTACCATTTTTATGGTATTAAAAAACCATTACATTCTCCACCTGATACTGAATGTGTTGGCTTTTTTAGGTTCTTCTGCATCCCTTGTGGGTAGTAGTCATAGCTTATTTTAAAGAAAAATTCAAGAATGAATACAAAATCTCAAATCGAGTGTTTTCTGTGAGAGCAATTTATCCAGTCATGAAGACACCAAGAAACATGGTCGCTATTACATGCATCATTATAGGGATGATACATTTTCAATGAGATATTCATGTGTAAAATAAATATCCTTTGTTATTCCTAGTCTTACTATTATTCTATCATGGAATTATCATAGAAATGATGGATTTATTTTATGGGAAATAAGTATATAGAGGATTAGCTACCCATTGTTATCTTTTTAAAGATGCATGTTGGGTACATCATCATTGACTGTCTATGTTATTCAAATAAAGTTTTCTAATGCATTGTAAAATAATTATTTTTCTACTTTAGATATTTACTTGAGATGCTACAATTTTTTCATGGGAGATATATGTCAATCACCCATATAGAAATAAATGCTTTTTGGATGATTTGATCTTGATGTGTATTATACTTGTACAGTCATTCGAATTAGGTTCACCGTTCATGATTATATTCCATATAGAATCCTAATGGTTCCCACATGCATAACTGGGTACAGACCTGCTTTCCAAAGGAAGATGGTGAATTGGGGTTTTAGACCCAATGACACTTGAGAACTCATATTAGTCAAGAGGATGGGATGTCCGACTCATCACACCCTTTTGGGGAGATTATTTCCTATACTCGCACTATGTTATAGATTTAAGATATGTTCTATAATCTATTCATATTAATGATACATGACTGGTTTCCATAGAAATTGATCAAATATTGAATATTTACATAGTTAAATGAGAACATATTAATTTTTTTCATCTGTATGTATCCAAGGTTATTAATCCATTTAATATTGATGAATAAATACTTGTTTGCTAAGTATAAACAACCAGACACTTGGTAATGTGATTTCATTCATGGAGTTGATTAATATTAATTTGGATGAGATTGAGCCGTTATGTGGAATCCTACATATCTTTTGTATCATAGGAATCATAACCCAGAATGTTAGTTAAAACCATGTAGTTAAACATCATTCATAAAGGATATATATGAGGGACCATAGGCACTAGTTATCATGCTTCAGCCTTAGGGAGGCATCCTACATATCTTGGTTATAACAGCAGTCAGAGTCATCATATTTCAACAACACCATTGGGTTCCCCAAGGTGTATTCACTAATATGTTCGTAGTTATATCATGCCATTGATATAGGATTACACAATGTGTATTCCCTCATTGGTGGAGAGTCATTATGCGAATAATCTATGCCTTGAAAATCCCTAATCCCAGGATAGTAATGATCAGCATGAGAAATAAGGAAATCAGGTAATCAGAATTACTACAAAAGAAAGTAGGACATATGTTCTAGGATAACACTTTTGATATTTGATATGGAGATTTGGACATAAGAAGGTGGAATGTGTATCCTAGTCAATGAAAGAATCAGATTCATTGATGTTCATAATCCTTCTCGATCTGCTGGTGGATAAGGAAGAAGGATTAGACCATGGGAGTGATTTGGGCCTAATTATTAGAATGTCAGATTTATGGGGGGACATAAACTGAGGGTGATTTATATCAGAGATGTGGGCTCCAAGAGGCATCATATGTATCCTATTAATTGTAGGAATCAGAGTCCTTGTATTTCAATGTGATTGGGGCTTAACACTGAGGTTACCCTTATGTGAGGGAAGTTATATCATGCCACTGGTTTAGGCATACACACTGAGGTTGATCTTATTTGGGGGCTGGCATATCATGTTGTTGGTTGGAGCTTACTCGTTGAGGAAACCCTTATGTATTAAGAAGATAAGTTTATCATGTCCTATGATGTCTTATGGACACAACTTGTTTGTCTTCCTATCATTTCTGGTGTCCTCCTAACATGTCTGAGGATGTCTACCAGACATGTCTAGACCTCTCCAATCTATTAAGAGGACATGTCTAAGGAAAATCGCATGACCTAGTTGACTTGTCCATAGTACCTTGTTTAATATGATGGGAAAGTTGGGAGACCATTGCATGATCAAGGATATCATACCAGGGGGGTTCCACATATCTTGGATGGCTTGTACGTAGGAAAACCCATGATCATTAATGGAATGTTTGGAAGGTGCTACCTAACCCCGATGATTAATTCATAGGATAATACACGATCATTCATTTCATAACTAGATAGAGACACATGATCTTGATGAATTTTCTATAGGACACTGTATAATCAAGGATGGAATGTCTGAAGGGTACTATATGACCTGGATGACTTTCCTATAGGACATCACATGAACAAGTTTAAATGTCATATTGTCTCTACATTGATGGGATTAAATGTCTAAAGGAAATCATAAGGTTTGGATGGAATTCCCTTAAGAAATGTCATGACTCTGTTGTCCTAATTTCATGGAATTTGGTGATTTTATTGACATTTTCAAGGGACATCACATGATCCATATAGCTTGTAGAGGGAGCATCTCATGATTTGGGTAACATGTCCCTGTGTTGTCAAATGTTATGGGTTTTTCATAGAAAGTAGATGAGGATCAATGAATCTTAATTCACTAAGTACCTCTTATTTTTTAATTATTTTAGTCAAAACATTATTTCATAGGATCCTCAATGTTTTCCAGTTTTAACATATTTTAGTATTCACATAACCCATAAAAATGTTGGATCTCTATCTTATAATTTGGATAACATTCCCTAAGTCCTTTTCACAATCTATATGTTATTTTTAAAATCACCTATGCATGTAGTATGATCCCTTAGTCAATTATTTATATTGTACCTAGATGAAGACATTTTCAATCACATGACTAATCACTCCAAAAAATATTCTCTTGTTCTCTTAGGAATTTTGGATTGCGGATGTTTTTCAATTAGTGGGAGGGATTTATTGGACTTGCTTGCATGGTTATTTTATACCTTGAAAAGTATGTATGTCATATATGTGGGATATATTTAGTGTAGGGTTTTGGTTTCATACACTTCACATAGTCTTGTCATGGGTCATTCATGGATCCACCTATTGATAGTTATTGATACAATGTTCCACTTATTCCATTTTTTTGGAACTATCATGATCAAAGGTATTTTTCCTGACTATGTGGCCATATCAGAGAGCTTCCAATAGGTCAGGAAAACATGTATATGGGTATTCAAGAGAATTTTATTCATATGGAAATGGTATTATGTGATTGGGGATGACTATTATAGGGTGTTCCATGAGACAAAGGCGTCTTTTAATGTTGGATTCCACGAGATCATGCAAACATGTCGAGGGGTCTTGTGAGATCATGATGTCTTAGCCAGATCGACTCACATGATAAATGGTGATATCTCGGGGCATATTACCTCTATCTTAAGGAGGAAAACATATAATAACTCGGTAGGAAACATACTTTTTCCCTTTTTATCTCCCTCTTTATTTTATATGGGATAGGGATCTCGTGACCTTTTGTGAGTTTTGTTGAAGGAAATCACTCCCTGTTCTTGTTATGCATTGTGTGTCCAATAAAGGGTCATGTAAAGATGTGTAAGAATTTCCATAGACAACCCTTATACTAGTCCCTGGAGCTGAAGGGGTAGAACAATGTTGAATGGACATGTTTGAGAACCTTCCTATGATGAAGGTGGTTTGTCAACGGGATTTTTCATGACTAGATGGGCATGTCACCAAGGGCTAGGGGATGTCTTTTGAACTATATGAATGAGTCACAATAATACCAATGGACACATAATTTCTTCTCCATCTACACATTTTCACGATTTATTTAACAATGATTTTAGACGATTGTAAGGATCTTACCCATTGACCGGTCGTGTGACTCAGTGGAACTTTTCTTGCCACCTCTACACGATCAATGAGTGCCCTGTTTGCCTTCTCAATAACATGGGTATTGTCAAATGGGCTCCGTGTGATGTCAGGATGATCATGCGATGTGCATGAACAGTTTAAATGACCTTAGAAGATCATTAAATGACATATTATTTTGATGGTTATGTGATCCATGTGTTTTTTACACTATCTCTTCCTTTGTTATGTTGAGAAACTAATACCCATGTTTTTAGTATTTCTTTGGTTGTATTGTTTCTGATGCTCATTGGAGTGTTAAAAACAAATATCACATAGGAAGACTATAGACTTATATTATTTTTTATCTGTAATAATTTCTATTGTCAAATATTTTTATAATGCATATTCTTGGTATTAGAGATATATACCTCTATAATATAAATGGGTTGAATTCCATGAAGGTGGGAATGACCATGCTCCATTGGATGTGGTACCTATACCATATGTATTAACTATGGTAGAGTTACCTATGGAACCTCATATTATAACATGTATGAGAACTAATTATAAATTTAAAGAGGGTTTCTTGAAGTTTTTTAGTCTTTTTAGGAAAGTCTATGTCCTATTGTGACAATGTATGAGTTAAATCAATAATTCAAGTAACAAAACCCTCAAACTGTTTTGGGGGAAGGAATCCCCAACTCTACCGAGTAATGGATAGAGTATTTTTTATATATCTTTCATGATATAAAGACACCTAAAAAGAGGATATTCAATCTCACCACATGCATTCTTAGAGTTTATACAAATAGGTTGTGGGATGTTTTCAACCGAGAAGATCAGCATCGGGTTACAGTCTAGGTGGATTTCTATAATTCCTTCTATATTCCCAAAAACCTTGTGAAATGAATGAGTTAGAGAGTTTATAAACCTATAGTAGGGTATTATGTCCTTAATATATTGATTATATTATTTCATAGATCTTTATAATTTATTTCCTATAATATTTGATGATGAATTAACAAGAGTAAGGAAATTTGAGTATGGGCTCGTATACCCCATCCAATCTTATGTGAATATGTTACACATTAATACCATCACTGAAATAGTAAACCAATCCATCATATTAAAATGTTACATGTGGGAGGTTAAATGTTTGAGGCATAATGGTTTAGTGCTGAGGATGGGTGATAATTCATGAAGTGGTAGGAAGAAAGTCATTGTACATAATTGTAGGGAAAACGATAGTCATTTTATGTTCCCATATAGTCATGGGATAGGTCACAATTATGAAAGTCCAGGACACACGTTTCCCTTGTCTGGGAATAAAATAGTTAATTGATGGGATTTGGGAAATATCGGTCCTGTCCAATAGTTTTGTAGATCCTTTCCCCTAGAAGTCAAATTTTGGGTGTCTTACCTGACCTTAGGTTATATAAAAGTTTTTATAGCTCCATGTCAAGAAATGAGATGGAGTACTAGCTGCCATTTAGGCTAAGGGGATAGTCATGGACAAGGAATCCAAACATTAGATATAAAGATCCATCAGGGAAAACATTTTTAATATAACTATTTTATAGATAATGGCCCTAGATCAGGGTAGATATATGTATTATAACTACAGCCTAAGGGGAAGAGTATTAGTTCATCTACAGTTTGAGGTATAACTTTTTATCCTAAAGTTCAGTGTTTGTTTAATTGTTCACATGAACTTTTACTTCATTAACATATATTTCTATAATGGAAATACTTATCCATGAGATGAAATTATATTTTGGATAAATTAATTTTGATACTCCATTGAGAGTTTCATAGAAAATCATGCACCAATGCATGGAGTTCCCCCTGGATATTGGTGCCTATCACATATTATGGAACCTCTTCTTCCAAGAGATTACAAGTTTTGAAATAATTATTGGGTTGGACTGGTCAGTTCCCTATATATATCATATTGATTATTTTTGTTTCAAGGTGTCCTTTCTATCACCATATGGTAGTAACAACATTCAAAAGAGATAATTAGACTTCTAGACTAGTCGAGATGGATATGAGCATCAGGGGATTGGTGATGTGCCTGCCATGATTTCCATTATTCTACCAAATGATCTAGGAGTGAGAAAGATAGATTTCACCCTAGTGGTGGATCAATTTAGGTACTTCTTCATTGTTGAATTTTTTTGAGACACCTCTCATCAGAAAGGAAATGTTTTCTATCAATCTTATTATAGGAGTAAAACTAGTATCTATTCGTCCTTATGGGATGTCTCCCATTGAGATTTAGGAACTAGAAATATAGTTAGTTTATGAGGAATACAATGGGTATATCTGACCCAATACTTCACCTTGGGATTCACGTATGGGTTTTTCTAAAAATGAGGATGAGAACCTAAATCTTTACACGGATTACTGATATTTGAATCATCTTACTATTACAAACCAATATCCATTGCATGAAATAAATAGTATCTTTGATCAGATCTAATAGGATACAGTATTCCCAAAAATAAAATTGGGATCCCTCGATAACTAGGTAAGGATTATACCCTTAGATATACCATTCATGAATTTAGAAAGTAGATATGACCTATATGATTACATGGCAATGATATTCATTCTAATAAATTCACTATTACTCCTCATGGCCTGGAGGAATCACATTTTCCAACTCTACCTAGATTCTTTTGTAGAATTTTTTTTATGTAGTTATATTAATGTATAACCAAACTTGATACAATCATGCCAAAACCTTGACATCATATTGAATACACAAGGATGGAATGTGTTATATTTTATTCTCAAAAAATTCCACATTTGTATTGATAATGATTATGTCATGTGTCACATCATCTAAGATGATTGAGAATTTATGGACCTAGAGAAGGTTAGTGTTATGGTTTCGTAAGAGTAACTCGGATTTTTCATTAATATTCAATGTTTTTATGGGGATATTTGTTGATTAAAAGTATTTTATTTAGTACTTTAAATTCATTATATCACCACTTATGGGCTTGCATATGATGTGAGTTAGATTTTCATGGTTGGAAACATGTATGAATGCCTTTAGGGATATAAAAGGAAGGACTACCTATACCCAGATATTGATTTTTCCAGATCATGGAGGAGTATATATTATTTATTGTTATTCCTTAGACACCGGCCTATAAACCATTTTAATGTAATGTTAATGGGTTGTGGAATGTGTATCTGACTAGTTGAGACCACATGAGTGTAATTACCTGATGCATCACCTTGAGCTAACAGTAGTTGTGTATTCCTTGAATTGTTGGAGACAAACACACTAGGATAGTTTTCAATAATGTATATATAACATAAGAGTTTGATGTACATATTCACTTACTTTGATTTAAATATCAGATAGTATAGATGGGTTGAGTATCTTGAAGTTTTTTATTTGTATCCTTCATTGATTCATGGGAAAGGTAATGAAATGGTTAACTATCAACTTAAGAAGACTGAGATACAATCTTTTCGATAATCCAATAGTGAATGAATGTTTATGGGGATCTTTTATGAGATGCATTTTGAGGGTCATAAGTTTCATAATCATATATTTTTTTATTTCTTTACCAGTGAACACATCACTTTTCGACTGAGTTAAGATGAGGCATATTTATGATCTTGACGGATTTTTCAAAAGGGAAGGATTTTTAGGCAAGAAAACACTGACTGGTTGGGATATTAATGATGACAAGATATTTCAAATTCATGAATGTGAACGGATACTTGCAGAAATGTGGGAGGAGTTTATGTGTGTTTATCATGCCTTCATACTGGTAATATATACAAAAAAGAAAAAGATATATTGTGACATACACTACTAGTATTGGGGGCCTATGATATTGAAAAATATTTTAGGCTTCATTAATTTGTTTTCCACCTATCAATGGGTGCAGGATGGGAACTAGTGACCTGCTATCTTGTTATTGATATTTCCACTTTGAACATGAAATGGGGTGACATCACTATGTATTTTGTGATACGATTTTTGAAACCCCCTCATTGATGTGACACCATATGTTTTTTCATGTATAGGATAATAATGGTCACCCATATATTTACTTTCAAAGAGACCTTCTTGGTGGATGAGATTGGTATATTTTACATCCAATAGATAATAAACCTCCATGGGGTCCACTATACTACATATCAAATAGGGACACCCAGTTTACTTCTCAATTATATAATGGGTTATAGTGGGCTCTGGGATCACAAATAAATCTGAGTAAAACACACCACTATCATAGTAATGATCCCTACAAGTGTACTGTAAAAGTATTAGAGGACATGATGGAAGAATCAAACCATAAATTTAGAGGTTCAGAGTAGAAACATTTAAATCAAGATGAATATTCTTACAGTAATAGATTTCTAGTGACTATACATATGTATTTATATTAAGACCTTTACTTTAGGCCATTTTGATCACCCTTGTGATGAGTAGAGGTGGGTGAGGAAGGGATAATAGGACTAAATCATGTTTAGGAGACATCAGAGTATGTATATCTTGTTAGAAAGAATATGGATACATCTTACTCTAGGAATAATTCTTATCCTAATCTTCACCATGGACCTCTACAGTTTGGGGTGGGTGATCATGTTGTCTTGTGTGTTTCACATTTACATTTCCTTTGTTGAATTTATGAGATAGTAAAGATATTTTTTAGATTCTCCAAAACATTTTAGGGGTTTGAGATAGTTTCATTAGTGGATTATCAAGTATAAATCCCTCACTGATATAGGGAAATGCATTATGTTTTTCACTTTTCTTAGTTATATCATTATCATTCATACCCATCTCATGTTCTTCAGCCTAAAGAGTTTGAGTGAGTAGATAAGTATTCATTTGAGAAGTATCATATTCATATAGTTGATCAAACTATAAAGAATAATAAATGTAGGTTAGCTTTAATAGTTCCAATTAAATGGAATCATTGATTTTTACATGGAAAAACCTAGGAGTGTAAAGCTAACGAACACTCTTAGTGGTGAGAAAAATATATATATGGTGATCATCCTCCCTTGGGGAAACATGGGGTGGATTTTTTATAGAGGTCTGGTCATATGTTCCTTTATTTTTAGAGAGGTAAATATCCTCCAATTTTTTATATAAATATTTTTTTACATTCCAAAAAATGTTACCATGGGCTAAGGAAGGGTTCAGGGGTATCCATGGCTTGTTCGGAGCTTAGAGATCTTGTTTTTTTAGAAGAAAAATGAGGTGCACAGTTGGCGCATGGTTAGTTATTACCACGCAGCTCGACCTTTTAGTCTCAAAGAGGAGGAGCATATTTTTTTAATCATAATAGGGACCAGGTATGGATGTGAAAACCCATCAATAAATTATAATTATATTGAAAATATTTATTTCTTGTTTTTAATACCATGTTTCTAAACTGTGAGAGAGGTGGAGGACTTAGATAGTTTGCACACATGGGTTGAGCACAATTTGTCAAATTGTGGACCTATCCATGTAATTTGGTGGGGGTGTCACTTTATGCAGTATGTGTTCATGGTTTTCACATGGTTTGGCCAATCTTGGGTCAAAAATGTGAAACCCCTTTTAAAATGGTGAAATTTCTATTTTTCCCTTATAGATTTTAAAAATATTGAACCCCTTTCATTATTCTTTTCATTCACAACCACTCTACACTGATAGATATCCTCCACCTATCCCTCTAGACTTATTGAATTATCTTCCATATGGACTTGGAATTTACAACCATTGGTCACATTGGATCACCATTAGTTAGTTTTTTATTGAAATATATTAATTTCAAAGTTTTTATTACCATAAAATATTCTATATTAATGTGATCCAATATTCCCTATTTCTAGGGTATTTTACTAATTTTTAAAATTTCATTCATTCCAACTAAAATCTAAAGATAATATCTAACAAGGATTCATCCACTAATATAATGTTGGTGGTCAAGTCAATTCACTAATATTATTGGCAACTATATCTTGTTCCATCATGACTAATGCTGGGCATTCCTTGAGATTCCAATCAAATTGGAACCTTCATTAATGATATGTTTGGACCTTGATGAGGTACTCCCATAGACCCCTCATATTGTATGAGGTTGCTTACCTCAACTACTGCCACCCAATTGGGTGAGATTGTTATATTCACATGATATATTATAATTAATAACGAGACTAAAAAACATAATATGTGGTTTTGGATTGTATATTATGATTCAAATTAATAAATTGAATTAATTGAAATTTTAAAATAATTTAATTAAATGTGAATGGAAATTCCATGGAATCTGTCCCAAGTTAGGAAATTAATTATTCAAATGAATAAATGAGATTAAATTAAATGTAAAGGGCATGGACATTTCACCAAGATCATGTTTAATAATTAAGGGATATAATTTCTATATTAATAACCTATGAATATTGAATAATTATTATATCATGATTGACTACATTCATGGAATAGATATACCTTTCAAGGTGTTTCATTCTTGAGTGATATAAATACTACCATTGTGGTTTCCCCTAGATAGACTCATGAGATTCCAACCGATTCATTGATGTATCTTCCAAGTGATAGACCACACATGGTTTCAATAATTTTCTAATATTATGAATTCACTGAATTGGAACCAAGGGTTCTCTATATTTACTAAAATTTCATTGATTGTATTGGACGAATCTCCTTTGATTCATCTCGATGTTATAGACCTACCTGGATCATTTTTTGGGATCCTTTGAATACAAATCCCTTTTTATATTTTAATATAATCTATCCCTTTTTTGATAAGTTAAAACCTTATAAGCTACCAGGTTCCCACCCCCAATTGATATAGAAAATAATTAAAATAAAATAAATTTAAAATATCCAAACAATCTAGGATAACTAAAAAAACTAGATCAATGAGTGTGGAGATTGAAGATAAAAGTACATGCCTCAATCCGAACAACCATGCGATAATCAATGCTACATGTGATCACTTTTATTGTCAGATATATCATCATCAGAATCCAATTTCACAAAAAAGACTAGGATCTTTTCCAGGATCATCACCAAAACAAAACCTACTAAAATAACAGTGATACAAAACATCATGAATACACTAAAATCATAGAAACAAATTAACATTGCTCAAACTTCTATTGAAGACAATAAAATCACATCAATACTTCATGAAGCCATCACCCCCAAAACATCACCTCAAATTCTCAAACTAAGAAATAGGTAGGCCCTATCGTGTTGTACTCCACAATACACACTAATTGAAATAGAGGATATTAGGTAGAGGGGATATAGCAAGGGAAGAATCCACAAGCTGGTAGGGGGTAAAACCACATTAACATCCAATGATAAAGAGAATATGAAAAGTTATAAACCAAAAACATTGGACACTAAATATCCAATAGAAAACATTACCTGGAAATATGCACCCCAACATCACTATCAGAATCAATGAGAACTCAAAAGAATCTGGTAAATACATAGTCACGAGGGACCATCTAGTGATACAATGGGATGGAAGGACTACCACCATTCTTGAAGAAAACATCACAATTGAAATCTAAAAATACCTAGCATTGAGGCTTCTGCCGATCATATGACTTCCAATCAAGAACACGATTGGAAGATCCATAAAAATTTAGATGAAAAGGGAGAGTTACACTACTGAGTGAGAAGAATATGTTGAAAGAGATAAGTGGGAAAATGAACACCTTTGGGAATACTAACCAAACTGATTCTAAATCAAACTAAACATCATACAATGACATCATAAGAAGCGAGTGAGAGGACCAAAAAAATCCAATTGAGGAATGAACCAACACAAGGGAAAGAAACCCTATAATTGGAAGGCGAGAAATTTAGATGGGATTTTAGAAGAAAAATGAGACATCAATTCCCTAGGGTCCTTTCAATTCTCATACTATGTATCTATTTGACATACTCCTCCTAGGGCTCAGGTATAACTTTACCCTTAAGGTGACCTACCAAGCGTATCCCCTTTGTTCTTCACCAAATTTATAAAATTTAAAATACATAAAATTTTTGAGAACTTAGATGATTATATTAATTATGGATTACCTTGTTGTATGCCTTAGGTCACAGACTTATAAACATTAATATAAAATGATAAAATGATCATAGTCATTTAGGATTAGGCCAATGTATGTAGTATTAAATGAGCATCCCACAGGAATCCTGGATCAAAATTTCTATTTATTTACTAAATTTTCTTATTATTCAATTACACTTCACATATTATATTCAATGAATGAATATTGCAAGAAACTATTCATGGTGGAATAATAAGTTTTACTCACACCATGTTTGGGCCACCGATTAGTTCCAAGATAGACTTCATGGATGTAGGTAAGGAAAAATGGACACACCCCACCATGGAAAACTGATTTTCTATACAAGGATAGGGTATGGTACAAGATGAATTAACTTATTCTCATGATTCTATTGGAGATATATTTTTGGTATTTTATTGTCTTTTATAGAGCATGTTATGTTGTATACCTACTACAATGTTTCCCTTTTGAAACCCTACATTTTTATATTTCATGATAACATCATAATTATTTATTTGGATATGGATATTGTTTATGAATGATTATAATTTATAATATTATTTAATTCCACTATTTCTATTTCAGTTTTTTTCACTAATTAATCTGATATTCACTAACATGATCCACTTTGATTATGAGGGTATAATATTGCCACCATACCACCATAGACGTTAACTACAAGTTGGTATCCTTTTTTCATACACGGGGTCATGATTGGGGCCATGTGTCCAGCATGTGGGGTTACTTATCAGTGGACCATGATCAAGAAATCATATTATATATATATATATATATCTAAACAATGTTTTTGAAACCTTCTTTTGGGACTTCCATCATTAGATGAAGTAGGTATAGTCAATTTTGGGTGTTACCTTTGATCTTAAGGATAGTATATATTTATTATATTGTGCTAAAAAAATTATTAATTTTCTAACTATACCACATATCCATAAATTTTAGATATTAATTATATTAGGGAATCCATTTGTGGGGGAATACTGAGTTATTCTCACCAATATCATGGATGTACATGAAAATTTGGAACCTGATTAGACCTCATTATTTAATGATTTAGATAGAGATGAGGTCCAGTGTTGGATAATTTATTAGCATAATCTCAATGGGTACAAGGTTATTTGGATGTGATGAGGGTATATGATGTTAATAAAGAATCCTTTTATTCTTATTGTTGAGATTATTTGTATCTTTGATCCTCCGGATGGGTGAGTAGTCGTGATGTAAGTCTGTATTCTTCAAAATTTCAATTTTTATAAAATGCTTATTGTATTTTTATTGTGTATATGCTTAGTATTATTATGAATATTTTTTATTTATTTTCAATGATTATTTAACTTTTTTATTAGAGTATTCACCGTCCATGGCAACACCCTATTCCCTCAATACTAATAGGCATCCTATAATTTACTAGATTGTGCACTTTAGGTCACATAACTTGTTGGTTGGGAAAAAATGTTATATATCAATTCCTTAAGTTGTAACTACACAAAATTAAATTACCATCTTTTGAATTCTATAATTGTTTATACTACTATTCTTTCTATATGGTTTGTATGAACACTCTATAGGTCAAAAATATTAATGGAAAAGAAATTAAATTCCTTATGATTCTTCCTAATATATGATATCTCTAGAAAAAACCTAATATTCTTAATAGTGCACCCCACATAAAGAAACATCCTATTAAAAGATATCCCACAGAGTCAAAACTATTACAATTTAAATTTTCATATATAGATACTCAATATATTATAAAAATAATAATTCTATGAACCTAAATCACACAAAATTTTCAATTTACTCACAACACAGATTTTAAAATACTTCAACTAAGACATATAGGATACTCCTTGTTTAAACATTAAAATTGAAGCAAATCTCATTACACACTAACTATTTTCATTTGAAAAACTATAAAAAACCACTTAATATAAAAAAACTAAATATAGTTTTTATGAAAATATTCCTAGACACACATGGGGTTTCATCAAAACCACCAAATCAAAAATACAGTGCATTAGGATATATTTCACTCAAAAAAATATTATAAATCCATTTTATACATGTTATACAATTTCAATAATCATAATTTTTTTTATATTTTTCCCAAAAATATCATTTCTTTTAAAAATAAAACAATTCATGGTTCATTTAAAAATAAATCAATTTATAAAATATTTTTATTCACATCTTATTCAATAATTCATTTTTTAGAAACCATATTTTTTAAAATATCAAAACCATTTCCTTTTGGTCACTGAACAATCACAATAAATATACCACATGAATGAAGTAAACCATAATATTTATATTACTATAAAAAATAATTATAAATTTTATAACACAAAAAATAGATTATTAATTTCTTTTATTCAATTTTTAATCATGTTGAGGAATTATGTTAATCAAGATAAACCTTGGGCGCATTTAACAAACACTTATAATGAAACTATCATAATGTATGAAAAAATAAAGTAATCACCTACTCAATGATCCTTACTATTTTACGATGAGTCCTTTAAATACTAGATCTATAATGTATAAACGAAAAATATCACTCATATCGAGAGTGCATACTCTCAACTAATGAGATCCCCCAAAAATTTTGGTTTCAACTGAATATCTACTGGATAGCTATGCTCTTGGTTTTCCATCCAAGTCAACCCATCCCATCTATACCTATAAATTAAAATTTTAAAAAGAAACATATTATCTTTTAATATATTTTTTTAATTTTTGTGACATGTCACCCATGAAAATGATTGATTTGGAATGTTATGTGACCTCATACATGCCTCACCATATTTTAGAGGATTCTCACTTGTAGTGAAGTTATAAAGAAGTTATGGTGACAATATTATTTTAAGATAAAATCATAAAAGATATTCCCTAATATTTCAAATGTTTTCCATGACCTGTTCTTACATCAAATATACCCAAATATGTTTTTAATAGAATATATAATTAGTAGTGACATTATATCATCTAGTATATACAAGATATATATTCTATATGATATGAGAAAAACATATTTTGAACAAGGTTAAAAATACACATAACAATGAAAGCATAAATAATTAAATATAATGACAAATTATCTAATTCATTTATATTATAACAACTAAATGAAATACATTTTCATTTGGAAAAACAATTAAACTACCTCATACCGACTCATTTCCCTCCATAACACTATTCATCTAAGACCATAAATATAGCTCCATGATAATAACTAATACTGTAATGAAAAATACTATTCTAATGAAATATATAAAAACTCATTCCTTCTATTTAATAAGGATGTAACTCTAATGAATCAATAGTATTCCCTTACTTAAAAATACTAATAATGTATTTGTGATCATCTGGATAGATTTGAAATTCTATGATAAGTTCTACTCAACTAGACCAAAAAATTAACCCATGCATGATCATGCATATCGTCATACCATTTTACTATCATAATGAAGGAGACACCTATATCATTCAATCCTTTGGATACATAAATTTTCATCCTCTATAATGTCATGTTATAATTATTATACGGAACTAATCTTTCAATCAAAAAATATTCTCAAACGTGTTTGGAACAATAAATATTTGAATGATAGTGGAGTGGTAGAATTGATAAAAATAAATTACCATGATATCTAACTTATCAGTAAAAAATATGACTAAAGAAAAAACTATAGAGAAGTCAAAGGATGGAGTTTATCAAAGTGTGAATAAATAGTTAACGAGAAAATATTATGATCATAACACACATAAATTAGAAAAACATATAGAGGATATTAAAGGAATATAATGATGTAATAAAAAAGTAAAGAAGACAAGTGACTAGGCCAGTGATGACACCTTCAGACTAAAAAAATACCAAAACTCTATTTTTTGATAATATAAAAAGAAAAAATTATGAAAATATTTGAAAGACATATATAGAAACCTTAGTATCCAGTGGAAAATAAAATTTTTGATGTGTTTAATGTATAAATAGTAAAAAGGAAAAATATTTATATAGTATTAACCAAATATTCTAGACCCCATTAACAGATTTATCAATAATAAAAATTAATTAAAAGACTAAATGATGATATAGAGATAAATGAGGATATTTGTTGAATCAACTACTTCATTCAAAAATATCTGACCATAGTATAATATGAATTTTAAATCTAAAATGAATAATCATAATGAATATAAGAAAACCATAATGATCAACTACAAATTCTATTTTAAATAATATTACTCTTAGACATTGATTAATATAATACTAAATTGAAGAATTTGTTGTCTGTATAAGGATGAAAAATGAAATTATTTTTTATAGCTCAATATCTCCACAAAATGGTCATATTATAAATTTTAATAAGACAATATAAACATCACTATACTAAATATAAATATTTTAATGAGCAATGGTACCCAGATAATCCTTTTCAAATATAATGATAAAACAATCCATTGACAAAATATAATCCTTGGAGGATATATTAATTAGAATAATTAATGGTCATAAATTAGTGAATGATGGGAAAATAGAAAAATGAGTGATGGTAAGATATGAAAACACACTGAGATCTAATAACAATTTTTCTTAAGGAATATAAAATAATAAATTTGGAGATATACATTATTCGAGGAATACTCATTCACTATAACAAAAAACTTTTAGATTATTTTTAATTTATTTATATATAATTTTTTTAGTTTTATTATCTTTCAAGAAAATTCATTATTTCATATATATATATATTCTTTTCTAATCAATTAAAATAATCATACATACCCATCAGTTATACTCTCTATATTATTACATCATCTAATATTTTGATAAAAAATATATCTAGGGATATGAAATTTACCTCTATCAATTTCTAATTCCAGATGTTTCAAGGAGAAAAAGATTTCATATAAGAACCCTTGATCAATGAAGTAAAAAATATAAGAAATTATCTATTTCATAATAAAGTGCTAAATTCTTTTACTCAATGAATGTTGGATCTCGTTATATAGTCCTATGGTCATTATAGGTTAAATGAGATGATGTTTTTTTGGAAGGGAACTTTATAATAATATAAATTGTGGATGTTGATATTTATTATCATAAACCACATTATTAGTTTCTATATCATGTCTTTATATTTTTTTTACATTTGTTTATTTGTTTACTTTTATTTATTTTGAAACCCAGTTTACTTTGTATTGATTATTTATAGTTGACCATGACTAATTCTAAAGTTTATGAAACATTATTTTAGTCATCTTACACCATATTTTCATTGAATTTTTATAAGTATTATATCATTGTTTTATTTCAAATATTTTTATTAAATGAATGATATTGAAATAGAAGGAATATATTTAATTATATAGAAGGTCACTTACAAGAGACTTATTTTCCTAGATATTCTTGAGATTTTTTTATCCATTCATTCAATCCCATGATGATTTTCATTTTTCTATTATGTGTAAAAATATTTTACACATTTTCTTAATTTAAGAATGAATGTTATAAAAAGGTTGTATACCCTAGTTTTTCGGTCCACACCATAAATAAGGTTTGATAATATGAGACAATATTTTTTATTATATATATTTTATGGCGTTTCATAGACATTAATAAGTTAAATGTAATGATCATATTGAAAAATTTATTTCTGTCACTATTATTGAAATCTGGAATCAGATCATATTCTTAAAATATGAAATATTTTTTTATATTACAACATAGTGAGTAATAATCAACCTAAAATCCTTTTTCCATGTTCTGAAACACATTAATTGTATTAATTATTAGTTTTTAAACCACTCATAAATTATAATAAATCATAAAATAAACATGTACTTGAGGAATATTCTATACTTGAAGATACAAAAAATTAGTTTAACGAAATTTCTATTATTTTATTCCCTATATGAGAATTTTTGTTAACAAAACACTTTTCAAAATGGATTTTCCCTTTTTTGGTGGATTTTATCATTATTATAGGAAGTATATTATGGATTATAATATCTTGAAGTCTACCCCTTTGTCCAATTCATTCTCAGATCATATTTAATCCATATAGAGGAGTTAAATTCCTATATACTTGAAGAAATTTAAATTTTTTATTTAAATATATATATATATACATTAACTCAAAAAAAATTATTATTAGAATATAGGTAATAATACTTATGAATGGTTAACATTTTTGGAAAAGTAAAATTCTTATAAAATAATTTTTTGCAATAGTCTAAATCCAAATAAACATACAACATGAGTCTCCACATGTATGTAGAAGTTCAGGGAAGCGTATTTTAAGGTTTCATATGACATCATAATTACACATGATATTTAAATTTGTATGATATCAAAATTTTCTCTATATGAAATCCTATAAATACACTCATTCTTTTCCTTTCAAGGTAACCCATATAAATCGTGGAATATCTATATTTTCTAGTTCTCAGCTCATGAAAACCCATCTTGCGTGAAATTCAAAAAAAAATTTTTTTACTCTTATAAGTGAAAATTTTTTGTGGATGAACACAAAAAATACCATCAATGTATATTTTTCACATTATTCATTACTCCCTCTAATAAAGAACATTTTTTAAAGAGAAAAAACCCAAAAAAAGTCCCATTTTCACACCACCAACTAAATTATTGAAACCCATATAGAGGTAATCCATTTTTTACTCATTTATTGGATGCCTAATTTAATGAAATATGATTGAACATTAGTCCCAAACCCATCTGATCAATCTGTACATCATAAAAAATCTATACACACGATCAATACAATAGGATCTCACCCGTATTCCATTTTCATTGTGCAAGGTTTGGGTAAAATCTATTCATATTTCTCATAATATAATATGTGTAAAATTAATAATTTCTTTACCTAAGAATCACTCAGTCATCCTTTGTGAAATACCTATAAGTATTATTTATATTCCCAAACAATAACTAGGATACTTAATATAAAACATTAAATCCTTTCCTCTATGTCTCCCTGTTGACAAAAAAATCATCCTTACAACATGGTGTTAAACATTATGTACTTGTAATATGTCATGAATTTAAGAACTATACCTTAGACTATGTTGGTTTTAAACAATTCCTTCCCTTAAGTTACATGAATAAGTGTATTTTTAACCAATGTACATTAAATTGTTCATTCCATTATGTGTTGATCACATGTGGATTCATCCCCACTTAAAAATAAATGTGAGTCACCCCCCCCCAAATAAATAGTTCTTATCCTTATGTGATGAGAAAAGGGGTACCCTTTCCCTAATTTAATGAAAATGAGGTATCTTTCATGATGAGAGTAGAAAAAACCTTCCATCCTAATTAATTGGACCAATTATTTTCCTAGGTTATGATCCATGATGCATATGTTACTAGAATAATATTCCTTATGTGATCTGCATGGGACACCTTTGGTGATGATACTAATTTTAGTTATATGAAAACAATATTTTACCTTATGTGACAAGCATGGAATTCCTTATTTGATGAGCATATGTTTCCACATGTGATGAGACTAAGTTTCCTATTGTAATGTTCATGGGATGACATAGTTGATTAGCCTAAGTTTATATATGTGAAAATCATAATAAGAATCATGTGATAATTATGGGATGCCTTAGTTAATAATCCTAAATATTACATAAATGTAGAACTTAATATTAACTTGTATCTTGTCATGAGGAAGACAAAACAGATGCCCAAGATGCTCAGTAGTTTTTGATAAACTAATCCTCTCCAGCCGAATGTTCTCATCCTATTATGTTATATTATGATGTCATTAAACAATTTTCAAAAGATGATGGAGTCATGAAAAAATTCAAGATAATGTATTCAATTTATATGGGAGTCCTAAACTAGGTGACAGAACTCTTAGTGGGATGCTCACATCGCTTCTCATCATTCTGATAATGGTTTCAATACCATCACCTTAGTGGTGATAGGATTCCTTCCTTTGGAAAATAAGAATGATTGAAAAAGATACCGACCATCCATAATTCATTCAAATATAGTGATCCACATTGGAATGTGAAACCCAAAAAATAAAAATCCATGGTGCAGTCCAATGAAATTGTCTAATAAGAAAGTATTGTAAATAGGAATGGTGAAATCAACATGAATTTTTTATTCTTAAAATATTATCATATGGGTAGCTTAGGTATTCAATGGATCCACTAAAATTTTTGGTGAACAATACATGTACTCCTCTCCTTTAATAGTTAACATATGGATGAAATAGGGTTCAAAAATAGAAATGGTGAACCTAGAATGTATCCATTCACCATAAGCCCTGAGATAATGAGTAACATTGGAAATTATCATCCTTAGGTATCATCTATGTTTTACATCAATGTAATATGTAATGTAATCATAGATGGCATCAAATTATTTTATTGAATGACAACTATCATAGATATTAATTTAAGTGAACCACCACTTATAACAGATTTGGGGCAAATAGAGGTACCCAAGATACAGATAGGACCCACAGGTATCTGGATTCAATGATGTCGTATAATGAAATTCTCTAAAGGAATCATTACATCCCTCTGAGCATTCGGTCATATTCAAATTTAAATTCTCCCAAACATTCAATAACTACAAGGGTGTATTGTAGTTGGAGTTCGGGGTCGAACCCCAAGAGAGAACACTCTCTTGAGAGGAATTCTAGTTTTTAAGACCTATAGGGGAGTCCTTTTGAAAATTATTTGTTGTTTGGGATGTTTTTTAATTTCTATTTAAGGAGATAAATTAATTACAAAAAGTGGGGTCAAGATCATGTCTAATATCTGGCTGATGAATGGGTTTTAATTATAATCTTGGAAAGGTCCTTATTACTTAGTCTATGAAGTAAACAAAGGTCACTATTTGACTTTGTTCTGGCCACCGAGTTCTATCTTGGAAGTAAATATTCCATGATCAGGGGATAGTTAATAACCTAGGTGCATTATGCTTGGATTCTAGGGTAGACAGTGACCTAGTTTAGTGATCACAGCCTAGTCTAATCCAATTAAGATAGGGTCGTTTTCATGAAGGTCCCATGATCAGGGATGTTTTCACAAATGAGATATACAATTGGTCTTATCCAAATTAATAATTCAGTTAGGCTTTCCATGTTTATAATTAAAGTTATAAATAAGTGGGATGACGAAATTGATCCCTTCCCCCCAAGGAATTTATATACTTATTAGGGATTGATAAGTAATTAAATATACAAAAAAAGCATGATTGGCATGTTTATTTAGGTTAATTGTATGTAAATTATGTAAGGGATTGAGATTGATAAATGTGATGAAGCACATGCACTGTAAATTAAAAATATAATAAAATTACATAATTGTGAAAGAATAATGTAATTGAACCTAAACGAGGTAAGGGAATTTAAAAGGTGTTAAAGAATGGAATTTCCATGGCTCTCAGATTGATAAAAATGTAAAAATACCAAGAAATTTGTCTTTTTGAAGGGGAAAAGGTAAGGTAAACCATAGGGTGTCAAAAATGAGAGAAAGATCTTGTCCAGAAGTGATTTACATTGCTCTGCTGCTCCACTGCTTATATAAGAAAAAATCACCATGAAGAGTAACTAAAGTACACATCGTGTAGCCTCGATCCACATCATTTTATGTGGATTTAGGATATCCAAAATGAAATATGTATCTCTCATGAATTTATTATATTATATTTTATTCACATCGTGTACTTGAAGGTTCATGACATGTTCCCTCCTAGAGCTTCTTCAACTGTAGATTCCTAGCGATTTTCTCGCTATCTGTGTTGACGTGCATCATGACATGTCTGGTACATTCAAGATGTGTAGTAGATTCTTTTTTTTTTGGCTTCATGGATTGTTCATGTCCTGTTTTCATGACTTATGGCGGGTTGTGATCCTCATGTACACGACATGTACCGAAGCATCATGATGTGTACTGGGCCATTTTTACGCATTTTTTAAATATATTCATTGTAAACTTGTGAAAATATTATTTATTAAAAAAATGGTCACATACCCCATGTATTATCAATTAAACTAATGAAAATATATAAATAACTGATAGAAAAATGTATATACATATTTGGATTATCAAATACCCCCTCACTAGAACAATTGCTTTTCCTCAAGAAATAACGTCTCAACAATGATTTCACAAAGGATAAACAATTTTTAAAATAAGAAACAATCATTAAGTCTAAGAAATTAAAATTTGGTGTATGAAGAAAAAGGTAAATTTCAAAACTTATCCATGCATAAAAAGTTAGTCATTCCTCATTGTCTATCTTTTTTAAACCAATTCTATTATTTTAATTACAACCATTGGAAAATTCCTTATGTTTCATACCCAATTGTTATTTACCTCACCTAGATTTTATATCATTACTCAGGGTAACAAAATTTATTAAGAGGTATGCTTGTACCCTAATTAAATGTTCCTAACCATTGGATTTCACTAGTTCTATCATAACCACTGTGTAAAGACAAGTATCAAATTAATCTTAAGGGCTTCCACAATAAGGTTCTGATTACTTTGAGACAATGGGTTGGTAGGTAAAATGTAATAATCAGTCTCAAAAGAAGGGTAAGATATAAAGTAAAATAAAAAGTTATCAATATAGGTTTTATAATGTTCCTCCTTATAGCTGGTCAAATTCATAATCCACCAGCTCGGGTTAGATCCATATGTGTAGCATGTATGTACAGAAAAATTATTTTATTCCTATTGACACCATAATACGCGTCCAAAAAATATTTTAAATGCATACATACATGATCCCAGAGCGTATCTCATTTCACAAGCTTCGATTTGGTAGGTTATAGGGCCTGAATGAAGTTACGAATTAGAAGTTATGTACATTTAAATTTGGGCTGGAAAAATGGTTCGCGGAGCCCAATAGCGAAGCTCCCACTGCGATCGCTGGGTAGAGGAACTTGATTGGAGCCTCCGCGAGCACCGCGAAGGAAATGATGGTTGACTCCACAGTTACGAATAACTTGAGGGAACATGACTAGAGCATCTGTGTGAGCTGAGAAGGCTGATGATGGTCGACTCCATGATTATGAGAAACTTGAGGGAAGTCCCTCTGGTGGTAGAGTGTGACTTCCTTCACAGCGCCATTGCCTCTTCACAGCGTGCATTTGTGCTCCATGGTGTGCTCTCCCGAACCCCATCACCAATAAATAGTTGGCTCACCCCCTTTATAGTCACTATTATTCTGCCCCTTCTGTGGCCAATCTCCCATTTTGTGGAGCTCCCCAGCACTGCAAATTGATTCCCTTCATAAAGGGATCTTCCCTTTGTGAAGAAGGGGGCTCATTCATGTTGCTCGAGGCTCCACGAGAACCTGTGCTTAGTAAGGCCACATGATCCGCAAGACCCCATGCTCTTTGAGGCCACATGATTTACGAGACCCCATGCTCCGTGAGCAGTGTTACACCATGAAGCTGCTTCGTGAGACCCCATGATTCATGAGCATCCTTCCTTTACAAAGCTGCTTTGCAAGACCCCTTTCTTCACAAGCAAAATTCCTCCACAAAGCTATTTTGTGAAGGCATATCCTTTGTAAAGCACCTACCTTCACGCCCATCGGTCCATACCACAGAGGTTGTTCTTCCTCACCCCCACTCGGATTCAGTGTCGGGCTGTGGTCTTGGCCCTCCAGGATGATCCCTTTGCATCCGTCACTGAACCCCATTATAAATAAAGAGTCCCACCGTGAAATTTTTGTAATGGGATGTCGGCTTATTCCACTACGCCCTTATGCGCACCCACCCTCCACCTATAGAATTCCATGATTCGAGATACACCTCCATACTCCATGATACACCTGGTGTCATCATATTCCACTTCGTCCATTTCCCATGTCTTGAGTTGAGATTCTCATCATCAATTCCCCGAGTACTTTGAGTCGATCCATTCCTGGAGTAACTGGTCTAAACCCCATCACCTGGATCTTATGCAAGGTTGAACTAGAAATGGATGCTCTTATGTAACTCCCAACACCAGCCATTTCTAAGCACCTTATTCATAATAGTCCTATCTATATGACTATAAATTGTAGTACACCCTATATGACAAATGTGGGATGTCTCTTGTTTAGAATGAGAGATGCCTTATCCGCCAAGCATAACATGAAAATAGACCTCTCTAAATGACTATAAACTATAGTGCACCTTTTGTTCCAAACATACGATGGCTCTTGTTATAAATAATAGATTATTTATGCACCAAGTATAAGATGCTAACATTCCTCTCTACATGACTATAAACTTTAGTACACCCTAAATGAGAAATATGGGATGCCTCTTGTTCAGAATAAAATATGCCTTATGCACCAAGAATAAGATGAAAATATTTTTTTCTATATGACTTTAAATTTTAGTAAACTCTATGTGAAAAATATAGGATGCCTCTTGCTCAAAATGAGAGATGCCTTATGCACCAAGAATAAGATTCCAATAGTCCTATCAATATGACATTAAACTATAGTACCTTCTTATGTTCCAAACATAGGATGCCTCTTTCTTTAATTGTGAGATACCTTAAGTGCCACGCATAAGATTCCAACAATTCTATCTCTATGACTTTAAACTATCGCACATTCTTATGTTCTAAACATAGGATGCCTCTTTCTATTAACAATATATGGATTATGCTCCAAGCATAAGATGCTAACAGTCCTCAACACATGACTATAAAATATAGTACACCCAATATGAAAAATATGGGATGCCACTTATTCTGAATAAGATATCCCTTATGCGCCAAGCATAAGATGCCAATAGTCCTCACTACATGACTTTAAAATGTATCATTCCCTATTATTGATTAACAAGATTCCTCTTGTTCCAAATAATAGATTCCTTATGTGACAATCATAAGATTCCTAATTCCATGATTATAGTGTCATAATTTAAAGATCGTTGGAAACTGTTTGAGCATTCCATCACTCCACCTCATGCTTTGTGTGTCCTTCATTCAAAACTTCATCCTAATTCATGTCTAATGGGACCCCCTAACGGCTTGTTCCTTTTCCGCCTCAACACACCTACCATCATGGGCTAACGCCATGTATGACTTTGGAGGACACTTCGAGTCATGTCAAGTGTTTCGAACACGGTCAGCAGTCGACCCACATATGTTTGTTCCCATTTATAGATTAAGTGATATGGATTCAGTGTTTAGATCACAGTTAATAGTTATCCTCCATCTTCACTCCACCATCACTATGTTCAGAATGTTAGACATGTGATTCAAACTTTTCATCTCAATTTTTTCAGACTGATTCCAACGCCTGTGGACTTATCCCTCTTGTGCACTAGAACACAGGTGAAGGCCTCAATTATATTCCTCAACCCACCATTGATTTGGGATGCCCTCATGTCCATACATGAGGAAGTCACCTAGGTAGTTACCATGCGTAAGCCCCACCCACCATTTCCTCTCCTTGGCAGCACCTTAGCATATTCCATGCATAATCCCCACCCACCATTCCTGCTCCTTAGCGGCTCCCAGGAATCTTCCATGCGTAATCCTCATTCACCATTTCCACTCCATAGTGGTATACGTGCAACTTTCATGTGTAATACCCAACCACCATTTCCACTCCATAGTGGCACATGATAAGCTTCCATGCATAATCCCTATCCACTGATGTCGCTCCTTAGAGGCACCTGGGCATCTTCCATACATAAGCCCCATTCATCGTTGCCACTCTATAGCGGCCTATGGGAAGCTTCCATTCCTAACCACCATCCACCTTTGTCGCTCTATAGTGACACCTGAGAAGCTTCCATGTGCAAGGACCATCCATCATTGCCACTTCTCAGTGGCTCCTGGGCAACATCCATGTGTAAGCCCCATTCACCGTTTACACTCCTTGGCGGCACATGGGTAGCTTCCATGTGTAAGCCCCACTCACCACCCTTTGTGGCCACACATTTTCACCATGATTGTCAGGTTTGTTGTTGCCTCTTGTTTATCACAAAAAGCATGATTCACATGAGATTAGAGTAAACAGTGGCCATGACATCCTCCTTGGGCCGCCTTAGCATGTAATCCCCAACACCATTCTGAACTACATGGACTTTGATCTTTGTCATGAAAAGGTACGTAGGAAGCCTCGATGAGGGTTAAACCCAACACCCATCAGTCCCGACCACTCAACATCGATTCACCCTCATCCTTCACGATGTTAAACCGTACCCCATTTTGTCCCACAAGACGTTAAAATTTACCAATTCAAACTATATGGGATTTGATCCTCATTTCCTAGACAAGGTAAGTAGGAAGACTTCCTGAGGTCTATCCCCACTCAGCGGTAATCTATTGTGTTTTATAATAATCGATAAGCTGCTACGTTCACAAAAATGGTATGCCATTGTATCCCAACTAGTGGTAGGTTATTTTATCCCCAACCAATGGTAAGTCATTATGTTCCCCAATCGAGGGCATGCCTTTGTGTTCCCTAATCAATGACAAGACGTTGTGTTCCCCAATCGATGGTAAGACATTATAGTACCCTTTTTTGGGACCCATATCTCTATTTCTTCCCAGTGGCATCAGACCAAAACGGGCTGCAAGCCATGTATAATCCCCAGTATATCGTCAGTTCATTGTCCTCTGTGCAAACCCCGATTCTGTGTCCGACTCTGAACTATGTGGACTTTGATTACCTGCAACAGATATATGCAGAAAGCCTCCCTGAGGTTCAATCCCATCACCCATGTCTTATCGTATCCTCTTTCCCATGAGCCAATGTGTTTTTGGAAGGTCATTCTCCAACACAGATGTTCCACTTCCTCTAGGTCCCATCCATGCGTCCATTCTCACATGTCGCCTCCTCAGGTGTCCCATCGCCCCATCGAACAATGCAGACATTGATTCCCTACCAAGGGGATACATAAGATGTCTCTTCTAGGATCATTCCCAACATCACTGTCACTATCACTTAGGATCTATCTGATTCTACAACCACTATATTCAACCTTCCATCACCCATCCTGATTCCTACCTGGTCCGCCACATCCCGGTGGGATCACACCATTTCCATATCGGTATCTAATCATTCCTAATACCCACACAATCCATAATAATTCAACTAAGAGTGTCCCTCTTGTGATGGGATAATGACAATGTGTAATCCCAAGCATGTATTCAAGTCATTTTCCTCTATGTACACCCCAATTCATCACCCCTTAGAACTAAGTGGGTTTTGATCTTTATCGTATGCACAAGGTACATAGGAAACCTCCCTGAGGTTCAATCTGAGTCAATAGTAAACTTGGGTGTCCTCCATTCTGGTGTGCACTCTCTCTGATCCACCCTCAGTGGTGTCCAGATCAACATTCATGGTGTGACATCTTACCTTTATGGGACACACCACCCTAGGTCTACTCTCATTGGGCATTATGACCTATCTGTTCGGTGTTCCCCATTTGGGTGTGAACTCATTCTGATCCACCCCCATTGGTGTTCAGATCATCCTTTAAAGTGAGATATCTTCCCTCTATGGGAATCACCACCTCAGATCCACACCATTTGGGAATTCTGATCCATCCATCTGGTAAATATTCCTTGTGTTCCCTCATAGGGTTGTACCAAAATGATCTGTCTCTATGGGACGTTCTGATCACTCTCATTCCATCTCCGTAAGACATTAAACTCGTGACATACCTCATGATGAACATCTGAAGCTAAGGAAAACATCAGAGACATGCCTCCGTAATAAGATACCCCACATCCTATGTTGGATTTCTTGGGTTATGCGCCCCTAAGATACCCCCATATGAAGAAGAATACAGGTTCCCCAATGTCCACGCATCCAAAGATGCCTCAACTTTCCAGATGTTAATACCTACTCTGACCAATGGTTGCAGCCCTGTCAAGGCCTGTTGGAATGTCCTGACAGAAGCAGCATAATTAATTGGCATCCACAATGATATGGCACCTGGAATGAGATTCACGAACAAAATCATACTCATTAAAGGATACTCGTACTAGGTAATGAGTTCTGAGGAGGAATCCACAAAAGTATGAATCGACATGCCATCATTCAATTTCAATCAAGGAGCAAATGTCCCGGAATAAGCGACAGATGATGCCCGCCTTTGGAAAGAGGGAATGTGTGGCAACAACTGCGCATCATCTGAAGGAGATGGATGTGCGCGCCTTGTAGAAAGTGTCAGAAACAAAAATGGTGAACCCGACATTAATCTATTCTCCTTCAATAGTGCGTAGACAAGTGATGTCGATAAAATTAAGGAATCACCCATGTAAATACCCTCTCCTTTACATGAGGGAGGATGAGTAATGGTGGCTACGTAAAGACTACGGTCCATCGGCACCTTCCTAACCCTGCCTCCTTAAGAGGACATGCAGGGGGGAATCTGCCCCTCGACTCTATCAGTTATTTTCCAACCCCGCTGCCTTAAGAGGCCACATAGAGAGAATCCTCCCCCAAACTCCATCGGCTCCTCACCGACGTCGCGACCTTAAGAGGCTGCGTAGGGGTCAACCAGCCCCCACGACTCCATCGGCTCCTTGCTGAATCCATAGCCTTAAGAGGCTGCACAGGGGGCATCCCCCCCCAACTCTATCAGCTCCTCACAGAATTCGCCACCTTAAGATGTCATGCACATGTGAATCCACCTCAACTCCATCAGCTACTCACCGACTCAGCTTCCTTAAGAGGCCAAGAAGTAGGCATCTGCCCCCGACTCCATCGGCTCCTCGCCGACTCTGCCGCCTTAAGAGCCCGCGCAGGGGGTATCTTCCCCCCAACTCCATTGCCTCCTCGCCAACTCTGCCACCTTAAGAGCCTGCGTAGGGGGAATCCACCCCCGACTACATCAGCTCCTCGCCAACTCTGCGTCCTTAATAGGCCTGGAAGGGGGCATCCACCCCCCCCCCCCCCAACTCCATCAGCACCTCACCAAATCTGCAGCCTTATTTGGAAGTGTAGGGGGGATCCTCCCCTGACACCATCGGCTCCTTGCCGACTCCGCCACCTTAAGAGTCCGCGCAGGGGGAATCCCCCCCTGAATCCATCGGATCCTCGCCAAGGCCACTACCTTAAGAGGGTGCACAGGGGGAATTCTCCCCTGACTCCATCGACTCCTCATCGACTCTTCTTCCTTAAGAGGCCATGCATGAGGCATCCTCCCCCAAAACTCCATCAGCTCCTCACAGACTCCGCTACCTTAAGAGGCTGTTCAGGGGGCTTCCACCCCAACTCCATTGGCACCTCACCGACTCTGCTTCCTTAAGAGGCCACATATGGGGGCATCCTCCCCCTAAATCCGTTGGCTCCTCACCGACATTGCTGCATAAAGAGGCCACATAGGGGGAATCTTCCCCCCAAATCCTTCTTTCCCTCACCGACTCTACCACCTTAAGAGGCTGCACAGGGGGAATCCGCCTAAACTCCATCATCTCCCCATTGACTCTATTGCTTTAAGAGGCCCCGTAGGGGGAATATTCCCCCGACACCAATGGATACTCACTGACTATTCCACATTAAGAGGCCAAGACAGGGGCATCCGCCCCCCGACTCCATCGGCACCTCACCAACTCCTCCATCTTAAGAGGCCGCACAAGTGGCATCTGATGACGACTCCATCAGATCATCGCCAACACCTCCACCTTAAGAGGTCGTGCAAGGGGAATCCACCCCCCAAAATCCATCATCTCCTTGCTGATGCAGCTTCCTTAAGAGGCCACGCAGGGACATCATCCCCCCAACTCCATTGACTCCTCACCAACTCTGTTTCCTTAAGAGGACGCACAATGGGCATCCTCCCTCCAACTCCATCGGCTCCTTGCCGACTCTGGCACCATAAGAGGCCGCGCAGTGGGCTTCCTCCCCACAACTATTTCAGCTCCTCGCTGACTCCGCCGCCTTAAGAGGTCTCATAGGGGGTATCTACCCCATCTCGATCACATCCTCACCGACTCTGCCGCCTGAAGAGGATGTGCAGGTGGCATCCACCCCCGACTCCATCGGCTCCTCACTGACGCCAACGCCTTAAGAATCATCATAGGGGAAACCGCCCCCCAACTTTATCGACTCCATGATAACTCCTCCGCCTTAAGAAGACGCACATCGAGTACCCACCGCTGACACCATCGGCTCCTCTCCATCTTGGCCATCTTAAGAAGCTGTGCATGGGGAACCCGGCCCCCAATTCCATTCTCTCCTTTCTGACTCTGCCTGCTTAAGAGGTCGCGTAGGGGGTATCCACCCTTAAACTCCATCGGCTCCTCGCCAACTCCGCTACCTTAAGAGTTCGTGCTTCGAGAATCCACCCCCCACTACATCGGCTCGTCGCCAACATGCCCTCCTTAAGAGGTCGCGCAGGGGGCATCCTCCCCCAAATCCATCGGCTCCTCACCGACTCTTCTACCTTAAGAGGCCACACATGGGGCATCCTCCCCCGACTCCCTTAGATCCTCACTGAGGTCGCCGCCTTAAGAGGCCATGCATGGGTGAATTCGACCCGCAACTCCATTAGCTCCTTTCCGACGTCACCGTCTTAAGAGGCCATGGAGGGGGAATCCTCCCTTGACTTCATTGGCTCCTCTCCAACTCCGCTTCCTTAAGAGGCAGCACAGGGGGAATCCACCCCCCAAATCCATCGACTCCTCCACGACCCCATCTCCATAAGAGACCACGCAAGGGGAATTCACCCCCTACTACATTGGCTCCTCACCGAATCTGACACCTTAAGTGGTCGTGCATGGGGCATCCACACCCGACTCCCTTGGCTCCTGGCCAACTCCGCCACCTTAAGAGGCTATGTAGGGGGAATCCTCCCCTCGACTCCATCGACTAATAACCAAATCCACCTCCTTAAGATGCCGTGTAGGGGGAATCCACCCCCGAATCCATAAAATCCTCGCAGAATCATTTTCCTTAATATGTCGCATGTAGAGAATCATCCCTCGACTCCATCGGCACCTCACCAATGCCACCGCCTTAAGTGGCCGCGCCGGGGGCATCTACCCCGGACTGCATTGGATCCTTTCCAACTCTGCCACCTTAAGAGGCCGCAGAAGGGGTATCCTCCCCCATCTCCATTGACACCTCCCCGACTCTGCCCCCTTAAGAGGCCCCACAGGGGGTATTCTCCCCCCAACTCCATCAGATCCCTGCCAATTATTCTGTCTTAAGAGGCTGCGCAGGGAGAATCCACCCCCGACTCCATCAGCTCTTCGATGACTCTGCCGCCTTAAGAGGCCATGCAAGTTGCATCCACCCCCTGAATCCATCGGTTACTCCCCAATTACTCCATCTAAAGAGACCACAAAGGGGAAATCTGACCCTAGTCTACATTGGCTCCTCATCAACATCGCCACACTAAGAGGCCATGTAGGTGGAATCCTCCCTCGACTCAATCAACTCCTCGTCGACTCTGCCGCCTTAAGAGGCCGCAAAAGTGGGCATCCACCACAGAATTCATTAGATCTTCACCACTGTGGCCACCTTAAGAGGAAGTGCAGGGGTTATCCTCCCCCCAACTTCATCGGCTCCTCGCCGACTCTACCCCTTTAACAGGCCAAACAGGGGGAATTCTCCACTGACTCCATCATCTCCTCACCTATTCATCCACCTTAAGAGGTCGCGCATGGGAAATATGCAACCCAACTCCTTCGGATCCTTGCCTAATCTACCGCCTTAAGAGGCTTTCTAGGGGGAATCCCCCCCCCCGAATTCATCAGCAGCTCTCTAACTTTTCCGCCTTAAGAGGATGCACAGGGGAATCTGCCCCTGACTCCATCGGCTCCTTGCCAATGCCATTACTTTAATAGGCCACGCAGGGGGAATCTGCCCCCCAACTCCATCGGCTCCTCGCTAACTTTGCCTTCTTAAGAGGCCACATAGGGGGAATCTGCCCCGACTCCATTGGATTCTCACCAACTCTTCCACCTTAAGAGGCCATGTAGGGGGAATCCGCAACCAAACTACATCGACTCCTTTCTGACTCCGCCGCTTTAAGAGGCCGCGTAGGGGACATCCACCCCCTGAATCCATCAGCACCTCGCTAACTCCACTGCCTTAAGAGGCCACAGAGGAGGAATCCACCCCCCGACTCCATTGGATCCACGAAGACTCCACCCCCATTAAGAGGCCACACTGGGGGCATTCGCCCAAACTCCATCGGCTCCTCACCGGCTCCGCCGCATTAAGTGGCCACGTAGGGGGCATCCACCCCCAACTCCATCGACTCTTCACTAACTCCGCCACCTTAAGAAGACACCTGGGGGAATCCCCCCCTACTCCATCGTCTCCTCACTAATGTTGCCGACTTAAGAGGCTGTGTGGGGGGAATTCTCCCCTGACTCCATTAGCTCTGTGCCGACCCTGTCGCCTTAAGAGGCCGTGCAGGGGGAATCCACCCCCCAAATCCATCGGTTCCTCACCGAACCCACCACATTAATAGGCTACGTAGTGGGGAATCCACCCCTGATTCCGTCGGATCCTTGCCGAATCTTACACCTTAAGAGGATGCACAGGGGGCATCCTCCCCCCGAATCCATCGGTTCCTGACCAACTCTTCTGCCTTAAGAGGCCCCGTAGGGGGAATCCACCCCACAACTCCATCAAATCCTCACTGACACTTCTTCCTTTAGACATCGTGCAGGGGGCATCTGCCCCCAACTCAATCGGCCCCTCGCCAACTTCGCATCCCTCATGGGCCACATAGGGGGAAACCATCCCCAATGCAATGGCGCATCTCCAACAGCACTAGAATCCACTGCACATGTCCTCCCCACATCAGTATCATCAGGCACATGAATCCTACCCATCGCCATCATCAGATGTCTCAGAGGCCATTCTTGAACCTATATCTGTAGGCACGACAGTCCTCCCCATCGCCATCATCAGACATTGTAGAGGTCATCCCCACACCGTTATCAGTAGGAATGAGAGTGTTCCCCATTGCCATCATCAGCCACTATAGATGTCATCTTCGTGCCTCTAATATCAAGGTTTCCTCGCCTTCAGAGTTCTATCACCATATTGTATTGATGCTTCCGGATTCCACACCTTCCAGGATCCATCACACCATCATACCAACGATTGAGGCTTTTATGCATTTTGGGCTCTATCATCCCCATCGTACCAATGATCCAGGCTTCCATGCCTTTCTAGATCCATCACCCAATCGTACCGACACTCCAGGATTCCATGCCTTACAGGATTCATAGCCCCGTCATACCAACACTCCCAGATTTCACGCCTTCTGGGCTCTATCACCCATGTCGTACAGACGCTCTAGGCTTTCAAACCTTTCAGGATCCATCACCCCATCTTACCAATAATCAAGGCTTCCATGACTTCCAGGCTCCATTTCCCCATCATACCAACACTCCATGCTTCCATGCCTTTTAGGATCCATACCCCTATCATAACGACAGTCGAGGCTTCCACACCTTCCATGCTCCATCACCCCATCATACTGACGCTACGGGCTTCTATGACTCTCGTGCTCCATCGCCTCACCAGACGGAGGGCATGCTATCAGCCCTACCACCCTAGTGACACTCTGTGTCATTCCAACTACTACATTACATCGACTATAGAGGTCCTCTTTATGGTCCAACATGAGCTTTTGGAATGTTTACAATGATGTAGCCCGACTCACATGGAGAACATCCATGCTTACCCTAGGGAATTATAGGGAAACCCCATTACATGGATTCCCCCCCATCCCAAAACACTAGAATGGGGTAGAGATGACCATCCCTCTACCAACAAAATCTTTGGGGTTTTACATCCTAGTTGTATGACATTAAACTACATAACAACCAATGTCATGGTCACCTGAAGAAAAAATATACAACATTATGGTCAAATCTATGTGACCATAAACTGAAACCACCATGGTTAAAGAAATGCGACCAAAAACTACATCAACCATGGTCAAATGCATGTGACCTTAAAATCCAGCCATCACTCATCCTGCATGACGTTAAACTCTTCATTATTGTCTATCATGAATTCAAACTACTCATTATCATCATTCATGACTTTAAACTAATCATATTATTCCAATATGATGTTAAACTATATCATCATCTGTCATGACGTTAAACTGCACATTATCATCATGCATGACGTTAAAATATAAAAAATCATCCATCATGATGTTAAAATGATCAATATCATCCTATAGGACGTTAAACTATTCATCATTGTCTATCATTCCATTAAACTATATGTCATCCCACATGAGTTTAAACTGTATCTCTTCCCACATGACGTTAAAATTTATATAGTCCCTCATGAATTTAAACTGTTTTGTCTTCACTGCACGACATTAAACTGCATGGTCTGTCTAGGCTGAAGGACATAAAACCACCCAGAACCAATCCCACATGATGTTAAACTGCTTTGTCATCCCACATGAAAATTAACTAAAAACTGGATGGGGACTTCCATTTGAGGCCCATGCTCAGGTCCCTTGACATTTCCAGTCCTGTGGCCCAAGTTATCACTTAGGAATGTGCGGTGTGGTGTGGACTCTGTGTCCTCATTCAGATTGTGTTATGTTTGATATGCTGCAAATATACCCTTGAGAAACCCCTCTTATTTTGATCCTTATTACGAGATGTTAAACTTTCTAGGTCCCACCACGCTTTACGCATCCCAAAATTTGGGTTCCCACCTTCTTTCCCATCTGAAGGGACCCCCGACTGACATAGATGCTAGGACCCAGGTGATAAAACACTATTTTGTTGAATATTATATTGATAATAAATGATATAATTTCCTCACATTGTGATAAATATATTCATTTATGAAATATTTGGGATTAGATCATTCATTTGAAAATTTGATGAAAATTCCATTTTTACCCTTTTAAAATGTACTGTATTATTTTGAAGATAAATATTTCAATATTTATTAATTTAACTTAATATTTTGAAAAAGTGTTTTTAACTTAATTTTATACAACTTTTATTCAGGACACTAGAGCTAAAGTGTGCATTTGGATGGAGTAAATGGACAATTAAGTCAATAGTTGGCTGGACTCAGCAGAATGGACATGGGTTATGTATTTGGACATAACTTCTTCATCCATGCTTGGATCCGGCCCAAATTTGAGAGGATCTACATGAATGATTTCCGCGAGAATCATCCTTCTGGAAGGAAAGCTAATTCATGTGTTTTAGTGGTCAAATGGGCGGTGCAAGTTGGCATAAAATATTTGGCCGAGATTCCCCATTCACACTTGAATCCACTTTGAACCTAGCCTCTCCACAACTCTATAAATTGGTGTTTTTCTCATTTTGTGGGATTGGGACGTGCATTGTAAAGTTTAGGTCATAGGAGAAGTGTATCCACTCCAATTATTTAACCATTTCAATAAGGGTAGCTCTTGAAGCAAGGATCCCTTCGGCGAAGCCTTCTTCTTCTCCTTCGTGTTGTAATGCTTTTGTTTGTGTAATAAATTTCTTTGTAATTCTTTTATTTCTTCTATTTTATTCTATTTTATTTAAATTTATTCTTCTATTAATCTTCCTCTTTGGGAAGGAATTCTTGAGTAGAAGCATTATTGGGTTATAACTTATACCCATTATAAACCGTTGCAAATGCAATTCGCTTCTACGATGATTACACCACCCATGGAAGAGTAGTCTTTTAGTAATCGATCTATCTCTTAACTTCTACATTAATTTATTTTTAATCAATGATATAAATTAATTCACATAATATGATATATTAATTGAGTTTTTAATTTAATTGAAACTAAGAAAACAATTGAACAATTAACACAAAAACACGCGCAGACGAGATTTTGTGTAAATTGTGAGAGTGTGAACTTAATCAGTTATATAAAACCATACGAGATCAATTTGTAGTGTTAAAATATAATCCATAAACTCAATTAATTATAATTTATAGAGGGGAAATGTGCCTTAATTTACAACTGACCATAATTTAATCTTAGAACATCAATCAAAGCAGGGTGCTACGATTGCATATTCTGAAGTTAGCCTAGGGTTAAATTCACTTCATCTTCATGGTAAAGTTAATTATCATAGGGGTTAGGATTTAAAAAATTAAGGGATCATAATTAAGTGAATGTTAATTTAAATTATAATTATTAATAATATAGTGAAGAGGTAGAGTAAGATCTATTACACCTTCTAAAATATTGTCTAAAAAACATCTTCGTGTTGTGTCTTTTTAATCAAACTTCATTTCAAAATTAAAAACAAAAAAATGAAATATTCTTCAAGAAAACTTATTCAAGTTTTATAAAATAAAAACAACCACACCCCATACTTTCAATTAGTGTTGTAATTCCATTCTATTTTACTTTTTTAATACCTTTAAGAAGTTGTTTTAATTTACTTCCTCCTTTGAGAGACGACCTTGGTCAGCCACTCTGCTAGACCTAAGTAACCCAAAATCACACTAATCATTTGAGGGCACCCACGATAGTGCTCTTTCAAATTTGCACCATTTTTGGGGAGGCAAGTAATTATTTCAACCAACTAGATGTATTTATTTTATTTTACAATTTATTATCTTCCTCTCTTCTTTCTTCTTTCTTTACCGAATCTGATTTTTTTCTTCTTCTTTTATTTTCTTCTACTTCTTTTGGACCATAAACTCAAACTTATTATTTTTATTTTACTATGGTCCAATTTCTTTCTTTTCATTTTTATTTGATTTATGACATTAACTAATCCCAAATATCTCTTATATCTTGATCATGAGATTGAACGTAGCCTTAGGGCTCGAATCAGACATTCTCAGTCTATAGGAAGTTTTAATATTCAACCAGTTTGAGAATTCCTCCACTTTCAGAAAATTGAAATTTTTAGCAATTCAAATTAAACCATAAAACAAGAACTAATGGCTGAAAATAATGGAAATGAACTTAATAGAACCATTCGAGAATTGGCTTCACCTGATATTAACTATCAACCAAATTTTATTGCATACCCAAATCTTGAATTGGACTTTGAATTGAAATCTGTATTAATTCATCTTCTTCCAAAATTTCATGGCCTCTCAGGTGATGATCCCAATAAACACCTTAAATAATTTAATTTGGTTTTCTAAACCTTAAAACCAAGAAATGTATCTGAAGACCAAATAAAATTAAGAGCATTCCCATTCTCACTTGATGGAGCTGCGAAAGATTGGATGTATTATTGACAACCCAAAGATGTAACTTGTTGGAAATATTTGAAATGTCTTTTCTTGTAGAGATTTTTTCCAGCATCAAGGACCATGTCCATTCGTAAGGAGATATATGGGATTAAGCAAGCCTAATGGGAGTCATTGTATGAGTATTGGGAATGATTCAAGAAGTTGTGTGCAAGCTGCCCACATCACCAAATTAGTGAGCAACTTCTCATCCAATACTTTTTTGAAGGACTCACACCAATGGAGAGGAGCATGGTGGATGCTGCAGCTGGAGGAGCATTGGTGGAAAAGACACCAGTAGTTTCACATGTGTTGATCGAAAAAATGGCCCAAAACTCTCAATAATTTGGCAATCTAGGTACACCACATGTCAGGGGAGTACATCAGGTAAGTCCATCTTCTCTTGAAAGTCATTTTATTGATACCAAGTTGGAAGAATTGAAAAATATGGTGAGACAGATTTCTTTGGCACAAAAGACATCCCAACCCCCTCCTTCAAGGCCTTGTGGTATTTTCACTAAGACAAGCCACCCAACTGACTGTTGCCCACAACTCCAAGAAACAGAATATTGTGCAGTAGTGTTCCCTGGGAGACCATATCAGCAACAACAACAACAACAACCATATCCCCAAAATAAGTTTTATCTGACATACAACCAAGGGTGGAAGGATCAATCAGACATGAGGTATGGCTCTGGACAACAACAAAGGTCGTCTTTTCAACAAAACTTCCAGCAGCCTCCACCTTACCAGTAGGGTTCCCAACAACCCCAAAGGAGATTTGAATCTCAAGCATAAAAAATCCAACAATATGGGAATCCCCCACCGAAGGTAGATTCTAACACTAATGACATTTTGAAACAAATTGTTCTTAATCAACAGAATGATTTGAAGAGTCAAGGTTCGAATCTGAGGGAGTTGAAGACTCAAATGAGCCAGATTGCCACCTCCCTCCATGAACTGGTAAGTAAGAATTATGGAAATCTACCATCCCAACCTACTCCAAATCCCAAGGGGAAAGTCAGTGCCATCACATTGAGAAGTGGGAAGCAAACAAATGATACATTTGCACCTATTGTTCCACCTAGATTCACCTCAAATCTAGAGAAGCCCAATTCCACATCAACTGATGAGCAACCCAAGGAGAAAGATAATGGTAAGAAAAAGATTAATGATGTTTTTCCTAAACCCCTTCCTTATCCAAACAGCGTTGTTCAAACCAAGAATATGGCTTAAGAAGCAATGAAAAAGGAGGTTTTGGACACATTCAAGAGTGTAGAGATCAACATTCCTCTACTTGAAGCCATTACGCAAATTCCATGGTATGAAAAATTATTAAAAGAACTTTGTACCAATCAAAGAGGGATCAAAGGAAATTAAAGGATAAATCTTGGAAGGAATATGCCAGCACTCATTACACCAACTCTAGCAATGCCGACAAAGTTCAAGGATCCATGGACATTCACTATCCCATTCACCATAGGGGATTTGCACTTTTCTGATGCACTTTTTGATTTAGGAGCTTCCATAAAAGTGATGCCTCACTCTGTATTATCTTCTTTGCAGGTTGGTGAGCTAAAAATGACGAGAGTAGTGGTGCAGTTGGAGAATAGAGCTACGACATATCCAGTGGGAGTTCTTGAGGATGTACTTATCCGGGTAAGAGACATGATCTTTCCAGTAGATTTTTACATGCTTAACATGGAGGATGATCAGGTAAGTTCTCATTCCCCCATTATCTTAGGTAGATCCTTCCTCAAAACTTCAAAAACTATCATAAATGTCAATGAGGGTACACTTTCCATGGAATTTGGGGATGAATTTGTGATATTTAATGTTATGGATTCCATGAAGTACCCCTCAGAGGATCATTCTGAATTTTTTATCTCCCATTTTGAACCACAAATTAAAAACCCCATGGAATTTGATTGACCTATTCTTAGTGAGATTATGATTATTGGTTCTGATTTAATGTCTAAGAGAATTTCCACAACTATTTCTAAGGAACATGACTCTCTATGATTTGATTTTGAAATGGAATCATAGTCAGATTTTGATCATGTGAACTCTAATTATGACATGACTATTGAGTATTCTGATGGATTTGATGATTTATTCTCTGATTTTGATGATTTCTATTCTGATACTAATTCTCTTTGTGCAAATATTTATGTTCCTTCTATGTCCCCATCCATACACCACCCCCCTATACTGAAACTCAAGCCATTGCCACAAAATCTCAAATACTCATACTTGTTAAGTGGTGAAAAATTACCTGTTATCATTGCTAAAAATATCCCTTTTGAACAGGAAGAGTAACTTTTGAATCTTTTGAGGGAGAACATCAGGGCAATCAGGTGGACCTTGGATGACATATCAGGTATTAGCCTCTCCATTTTCATGCATAGGATTCTTTTTGAGGATGGGGATAAACCGGTGAGACAACCACAAAGGAGACTCCATCCAAACCTTCTAGAGGTTGTTAAAAAAGAGGTTGAAAATTTCTTGAGGCAGGTATAATCTATCCCATTTCAGATTCTCAGTGGGTAAGTCCTATTCAGGTTGTACCTAAGAAAAGTGGTGTTACTGTTGTTAAAAATGAGAAATACGAGTTAGTTTCAATGAGGGTACAAAACAGTTGGCATGTGTGTATTTATTATAGGAAACTAAATCATTCCACTTGAAAAGACCATTTCCCCCTCCCATTTATTGATCAGATGCTTGAGAGACTAGCTGGGAAGACACGCTATTGTTTCTTGGATGGGTTTTTTGGATATTTTCAGTTTCCTATAGCTCTGGAGGATCAAGAGAAGACTACATTCACCTGTTGCTTTGGCACATTTGCCTACCAGAGGATTCCATTTGGACTTTGCAACGCCCCAGGTACCTTCTAGAGATGTATGGTGAGTATTTTTTCTGATTTTATTGAGACTTGCACGGAGGTATTTATGGATTATTTTACAGTGTATGGGTCTTCATTTGATGAATGTATAAGTAGTTTGGGAAAGGTGTTGAATCGTTGTATTGAGAAGAATCTGGTCCTGAACTTTGAAAAGTGTCATTTCATGGTAGAGCGTGGCATTTTCTTAGGGCATGTAGTGTCAAAACATGGGATAGATGTTGATAGATCTAAGGTATATATTATTTCATCCTCACCATATCCTTCATGTGTGCGTGATTTTAAATCTTTACTAGGTCATGTAGGATTTTATCGGTGCTTCATCAAATATTTTAGTAAGATTTCTCTTCCTATGTCCTGATTACTCCAAAAGGATTCTGATTTTGTGTTTGATGATTCTTGTAGGACTTCCTTTGATGAGATAAGGAAGTGTATGAACACTCCACCGATCATACATCCCCCACGGTGGGAGATTTTTTTCGAGCGTATGTGTGACGCCTCCAACTTCGCGGTTGGAGCCGTCTTATCACAGAGGGTGGAGGATCGTTCTCATGTGATCACCTATGCATCAAGGACACTGGATTCAGCCCAATAAAATTACAAAACCACATAAAAGGTGTTTCTTGCTGTCATATTTGCTTTAGATAAATTCCGTTCATATTTATTGGGCTCTAATGTAGTTTTTTTTTCTGACCATGCAGCTCTGGGGTACCTCTTGAAGAAGCCAGATGCAAAGCCTAGGCTGATCCAATGGATAATCCTTCTTCAAGAATTTTATATTGAGATAAAGGACAAAAAGGGGTCAGAAAACTTGGTGGTGAACCACATGAGTAGTCTTACTCACACAGTATAGGATGACACCTTGAACCAGGTACCACTTTAGGACACTTTCCCCGATGAGCGTCCTTATTCTATCTCAGGTACGCATCCTTGGTATGCAGATTTAGTTAACTACCTTGTTGCCTCTAAAATCCATTCAAATTTAAAGAAACATCAAGTCCAAAAATTAATAAGTGAGTCTCCGTATTTTTTTTGGGATGATCCATACCTCTGGAACATGTGTAGTGATCAAGTTATTAGGAGGTGTGTTCCTGATCATGAGTTGGAGTCTATTTTACATTTTTTCATACACTTGCTTGTGGTGGAAACTTTGGACCCCAATGGATAGCTAGGAAAGTTTTGGACTCTGGATTATATTGTCCTAGCTTATTCCATGATGCCCATGTGTTTTGTAAGTCATGCTCTCATTGCCAACACACTGGGAACATTTCTAGGAGACATGAGATGCCCCAAAAATCCATACTATTCTGTCCGATTTTTTATGTATGTTCCATTGAGTTTATGGGTCTTTTTTCAAGTTCATTTGGTTTTTTGTATATTTTGGTTGTTTTTTATTATGTGAGTAAATGGGTGGAGGCTAAGGCCATCAGGACTGATGATTCTCATGTTGTTGTGGACTCTATTAAAGCACAAATTTTTTGAAGGTTTGGAGTACCAAAGGTCATCATCAATGACCAAGGGGCACACTTCTATAATCAGAATTTGGCTTCCCTTCTTCAGAAGTATGGGGTGACACACAAAAAATCGACACCATACCACCCCCAAAGAAATGGTCATGCAGAGGTTTCAAATCGTGAGTTGAAACAGATTTTAGAGAATACCATGCAGTCAAATAGGAAGGATTGGAGAAAGTGCTTGGATGATGCATTGTGGGCTTATAGGACAACATACATGACACCCATTTGTATGTCCCCATTTTGGATTGTTTTTGGGAAAGCGTGTCATCTCCTCATGGAAGTTGAGCATCAGGCTTATTGGGCTATAAAGAAATGCAACATGGATTTGGCCCAAGCTGGAATCCATAGGAAGCTGCAAATTCAAGAGCTTGAGGAGATTCGATTGTCTTCATATGAGAACTCAAGGCTCTATAAGGAAAATTAAAATGCATCTCATGATAGAATGATCCAACAAAAGGTGTTTCATTTTGGAGAGAAAGACTTTCTCTACATTTCACGACTAAAGTTGATGCTGGGTAAGTTGCGTTCCAGATGGTTATATCCTTATGTTGTGACTAATGTTTTTCCTTATGGTACAGTGGAGATCACACAAGAGGACACATGAAGGAGATTTATAGTCAATGGTCAACATTTGAAGTGATACATTGAGGGACTTTCTACTGATGTAGTGGATTTTATCACACTGCAAGACCCCATCATCACTTGAGCACATCAGGCTGTTCCTAACCCTTTAACTTTTTTATTCTTTGTCCTATTTAAAATTATTCATTTCATGTGAATATATCATCTCATGGATTCACATTAGGGACAATTAAATATTTTAAGTGTGGGGGAGGGAACCTTTTAGTTTAGTAATTTCAATTGTTTTCCTGATCTACAAAAAAAAATTGTGTGTTTATCAAAATTTGTGGGATTATTATTCAATATTCTGTGTGTTTTTGAAACTTTTGAGCTGAAATGACTTTGTTTCAAGTTCAAATATTTAGTAATTTCATGAAAAGTGCACTGAATTTTGAATCCCATTCCACATATCACTATCTTTATATTTGATACCACTTTCCCGTGAGGCTTCTAAACCATTATTTCCATATTCTTTACATTCACCTCACTTCTTGAGAGAACCAAACCATGTTTTATTTAAGTAGAATTTGATTTATTCCTATAAAAACTTGAGGGTTTGAGGTACTTATGTTTAAATGATTGAGGCATTTGTTTGGTATTAAAGCCCCTATTTCAATGAATCCTTTTTAATAATGGCTTACCTTTAACATTTAATCATTTTATCCCTTAGAATCCATGCACAACATGTTAGGTTAGCCACATTGCAGGACAATTTTCCCTATCCAACCAACTATTGAAGTGAAATTTCATAATCTAGTTGAGCCTAAGTATGGGGGAAGTTGTGTTGTGTTGTGCTACCACATTTTGTGATACTTCGTGTGAAAAATTAAATTCTGAAGAGATGTGTTTTCTACTGAAGAAAAAAATGGTATTGAAAGTTGTTCCTTTCAGGATCTTTCATGATTAAAGAATTTGTGTCTTTCTAGAGCTTCTAATTTAGGGGGAAATTTGTGCCTATCTGGAGCTTTTAAGAAAATCATGTTCAAGAAGATTGACATTTTTACTGCTGAAATGTTGAATGGTGTGCACATTCCATTATTTTTCATGATGATGAACATGAATCAATGCTATTTTGATTGAATAGGAGACCATATTTAAGTGAAAATTAGATTGATGCAATTTTTCTTCAAAAAGAGTCAAGCCCTCCTCATTCAGCCTCAGAATTTTTCACATCTAAATCCTACCAACTGAAAGCCACAAAACAACCCTGAAAAGTCCTCATGATAAAGATATGTCCTTGGCTCACATCGGGTAGCGATTTAAGAATTTATCAACCCTATGGTGACCCTTTTTTGAGTTTGTATGAGAAATACATTGCAAAAAAAATTGACATTTGTGTGATAAGAGAGAATTAAAGTGAGGTAAGTGTTTTTTGCAAAGGAGGATAAATAAATTGGAAATATATTGAATGATATAAATTAATAACTTGAAATCATGGCTTTTATGTGGCATGATATCTTTTATTTCATGGTTTGTAATTGTTTTATCTCAAAGATATGTGTTTTAAAATTGGTTTTGATTTGATATTGATGTTTACTTGATATGAGGTTTTGCCCAGGAGTGCAAAAGGGGTAAGTGTGAGGGAGTTGATAAAACACTATTTTGTTGAATATTTTATTGATAATAAAAGATATAATTTTCTCACATTGTGCTAAATATATTCATTTATGAAATATTTGGGATTAGTTCATTCATTTGAAAATTTGATGAAAATTCCAGTTTTACCCTTTTAAAATATACTGTAGTATTTCGAAGATAAATATTTTCATATTTATTATTTGAACTTACTATTTTGTAAAAGTGTTCCTAACTTAATTTTCTACAACTTTTATTGATGACACTAGAGCTAAAGAGTACATTTGGATGGAGTAAATGGGCCATTAAGTCAATGGTGGGGTGGACTCGGCAGAATGGACATGGGTTCTATATTTGGGTCATAAAATCTTCATCCATTCTTGGATCCAGCCCAACTATTTAGAGGAGATACATGAATCATTTTCACATGAATCATCCTTCTTAAAGGACAGCTTATTAACGCGTTTTGGTGGTCAAATGGGAGGTTCAAGTTGGCCTAAATTATTTGGCCAAGATTCCCCATTCAAACTTGAAACCACTTTGAACCTAGCCTCCCCACCACTCTATAAATTGGTTTTTTATCATTTGGTGGGGTTAGGACGTGCATTGTTAATTTTAGGGAAGAGGAGAAGTGGATACACTCCAATTTTTCAAAAATTTCAATAAGGTTAGCTCTTGAAGCAAGGATCCCTTCGACGAATCCTTCTTCTTATCCTTCATGTTGTAATGCTTTTGTTTGTGTAATAAATTTCTTTGTACTTATTTTATTTCTTCTCTTTTATTCTGTTTTATTCAAATTTATTATTCTCTTAATCTTCCTATTTGGGATGGAATTATTATGTAGAAGTGTTATTGGGTTATACCCATTATAAACCGTTTCAAATGCAATTCGCTTCTATGATGATTACACCTCCCATGTAAGAGTAGTCTTTTAGTAATCGATCTATCTCTTACCTTCTACATTAATTAATTTTTAATCAATGATATACTGTAATTCACATAATATTATCAATTAATTGAGTTTTTAATTTAATAGAAACTAAGCAAGCAATTGAACAATTAATAAAAAACACGCGAGGATGAGATTTTGTGTAAATTTTGAGAGTGTGAACTTAATCGGTTATGCAAAACCATACAAGATCAATTTTTAGTGTTCAAATATAATTCCTAAACTCAATTAATTCTAATTTACAGAGGGTAAATGTGCTTTCATTTACCACTGACCATAAGCTAATCTTAGAGCATCAATCAAAGCAGGGTGTTGCGATTGCATGTTCCGAAGTTAGCCTAGGGTTAAATTTACTTAATCTTCGTGGTAAACTTAATTCTCATAGGGTTCAGGATTTAAAAAATCAAGGGATAATAATTAAGTGAATTTTAATTTAAATGATAATTATTAATAAGATAGTGAAGAGTTATAGTTAGATCGATTACGCCATTTAAAATATTTTCTAAAAAACATCTTCTTGTTGTGTCTTTTTAATCAAAATTCATTTCAAAATTAAAAACAAAACAAAAATACAATATTCTTCCAGTAATATTCTTCAAGTTTTATAAAATATAAACAACCACCCTCATCCTTTCAAGTAGTGTTTTAATTTTATTCTATTTTAATTTTAGAATACCCTTAAGAATTTTTTTTAATTTACTTCCTCCTTTGAGAGACGACCTTGGTCAGCCACTCTACTGCACCTAAATAACCCAAAATCACACTAATCATTTGAGGGATCCCATGACAGTGCTCTTTCACCAGGTCTCTCCTACCATCTCAATCCAACATCCCTGTAGACCTTGGAAGAAAATTTGATATAAGTACCGCATTGAGAATATGGTTAATGGTCAGTGCTCATTTGTTGTTTCCATTCCAGGATATGATACAGATACCGAGTTGCAAACATGTTCGGAAGTTATCCCCGATAATTGTTTCCATTTTGTGGACTCCCTCATGACAGGAATGATGATCCACCCATTCCACCCATCTTTACCATGAACATGACATTAAACTGGGAATCTACTATTCGAGATCTATGACCATAAACTAAGATCTACCACGTGATCATTGCACAGTGTTAAACTACACGAAACCCCCCAAAACTACGTATGGATTGATTCCCATCCTCATGGGATACATAAAAACTCATAGATGTTTCATCTTTTGCTCCAGCCCTACATCTTAGAAACCTCATCTCTCTGGCCACTTGGCCTGAATCCTCTGGGAGGGAGGTAATGTGTAGTGGTAGGGGCTTATGTCCTCATTCATGTAAGGTTTGTAACAACCACTCCATATAACCCCCCCCCCCCTCTTTGGCAGTTCCCAATCATGCCCTGGAGCACTATAGTTCAGGACCAGGAGCGTTGGGTTCTATATAGACATGTTATTTCCCATTTTCATGCATCATGTTCCCCTTTATTTTTCCTTTCATAATCTTTCACATCCTAAAGGACCCCTAAAATTCATGGATGCTGGGCCCCAAGGCTATCCTACAGTCTCAGGACACTGTCGCTAAGGATTTTTGAAGTAAAATTTGATACAAGTCCCACATTTTAAAGGTGATCAGCGGTTGATGCTCAATTGATTGATCCCATATCAGGTCACAAGATATGGTTGATGTGTTTTGAAAACGGTCAATAGTTATCCATCATCATCACACCAACCCCCTTATGACCTAAATATTTGTTACACAATTCACATTCCTTTCCACTCCATCATTTCCAATTGGAGTTTAGACACTCTTGGTGTTATTCTTCCATGCATGTTTTCACATTGAGTGGACAAAGAAACTGTGAGGTGTTATTTGAGGATCCGCCCCATTTCCCCCTTTCTTTGTATGCCTCGGGTTGTGAAAACCTTCTCCACTATTGTTTCCCACATCGAGCAGGGCTCGCATGGACTTAGGGATTTGGTCAAGGTTTCTACCCGCATGGAGGAATCTCACTTCTGTTGTTCGAGATACAAGACCTTAAACTAAGATTTCACTATGTCCATATCGTATGACCTTAAACTGCACAACATTTTTTGAACTATGTCTATCTTGATCCCCATCATAATGGGGTACGTAGCAAAAACCGAGCACTTTTCCTCGGGCCCATCCCAACTTTCATTTTTGGTCCATCACCCCAAAACCTCCCTAGAGAGCACATGGTGTGATATTGACTCCTACTATCCTCGTTCACATCGGGTTTCTCATTTACCACCCCACGTGTCTCCCTCCCTCCTTTCCATTTATTTTCCGAGTTCTGTGATCCTAAACTAAGATCTCTCTATGGTAACTATTCATTGAGTTTGGCTACTTCAACACCCTACGAGTACTTTATTATGTCAAGTCCCTTCTTCATGGTCGACTCTATTACCTTATTCTGGATGAATGAAACCTCAGGACCCTTGTCCTTATAAAGGGACTCGACTCCCTCTAAATGATACGTCTTGTTGTCGTACTCTGATGTGTCGTGACAAAGAGACAAAGGTGTGGATTTTTTCCATAAACATCCCCTCATTTTATGTCCACGTTTCATGAGACCTTTATTTGGATCCCCATTCACTTACATGTCTGAAATGGAACCCCTATACGACCTCATATCATGCCACATTGGCTCACCTACCATCTTGGCCAACACCCCTGAGTATCTCATATGACATTTGTGATAGGTCCCGTGTTTCGAACATGGTCTGCGGTCGAACCTCATTTGTTTATCCCCACTACAGGATAACACCAAAGGGATATTATGTTTCAAACATATTCAACAATTATCCTTTGTCGTCATGACACTATCATTGTGATCCAGTTCTCCGAAATCATGATTCACATTTTCTTAGTCCCTTACGTTTAAGTGGAATTCAAACACACTAGGTTTTACAACACTGTGCATCTATGTGTGTTAAGAAGGTGGTTCAATATGTTTGGAACTTCTTTCACCTAAGGTACCATTGCCCCTGATGTGTGCCACCATGTTCCAGGAAAATCCCACCACTACTCCTTGTTTCCAACATCGAGCACGACTCACGTGGGGTTAGTAGTTCAGGTAGGACATGTACTGGTGCATCCATACCAAACATGCCTCTCATCTTTCATGAAGTTAAATTTCACTCTCAAAAATATGTGTGGCTTGATTACCATCCTCATTGGATACATAGGAATTACTAGACAACTTGTCTTGGTCCCAGGCTGGTTTTCACCTTCGTTCCCTTGACCTATGGATTCTTGTGAGAGTGTGTGGTGTGGCATGCACTCTTATGGTCCTCATTCATGTCAGGGTATGTACCACACCACAAATTTTTTTTCTTGGAATCCATGTCCCTGATGCATGAATTTAAACTATACCCCCTATCATGATCATGTTAGGGATGCCCCATGATAATTATGTGATGCATCTACTTCTTCTCTAGAGAGGATTCCCTCTACTATCATTGGTCTCTCACTACACTGTTCTCTAGAACTACATTTGGATTGATTCCCATCCTTACGGGATACATAGAGACACCCATGCATTTTGACTCGGGCCCATCCTCAGGGTCATTAACCCTTTTGGCCCCTCATCCGTGATCATGGTCCATTCTCAATGACCATAAACTAGGAGTATACAGTCCCCACAACATGAATTTAAACTAATATCCTTGGTCCAAGTAGTATGACCTTAAAACATTGTGCATCGTCCTCACCATACGACATTAAAAATGCATTTCTATCATCCGACATGGCATGACATAAAACTAAAGGCATTCTAGGTCCTCACTAGAGAGATCATGTTTGGAAGTAAGATTGATCTCTGATCAGACTGATGCACTCACCCAATGTGTTTTTATCAAATTGGTTTAATTTCAAGAGTGTTGGACTTTGTTTGATCAACCCGTCACTCCACCCTCCATGCTTTGTGTACCATTCATTTGGACCCTCGTCCTCTTTCACCTCTAAATGAACCCCATAACAATATGGATGTTTGGCCTATGGCTTGCTTACTGTCTAGGGCCAACGTTCTGGAAGACTGATGGATGAAATTTTGAGTATGTCCATGTTTTTCGAACATAGTCAGTGGTCGATCCTCATTTTTTATCCCTATTTCAAGAAAATGCAATAAATATGTTGTGTTTCAAACACAGTCAACAATTATCTTTAATTGTCATGACATCACAAGAGTTTTCTGAATTTTGGGTATCGTGATTCACAATATCCACTCACCTCTATTCGGATTGACTCTATTTCCCCGAGTGTTACCCCACTCATGCACCAGAGCATGTTGGGAGAAGAAAGTCGTCTGTTTTGGGAGCCTTGTTCTCCATTCACAATCCTCTCATTCAGGATACTCCTAGTGGCGATCGATGTCTCATCTCGGTCCCATCATATATTCTGTTATTTATCACACTCATATAGGTGAATGACCTTCTATTATCTATTGTTTCCCTCACCAAGCAAGGCTCACAGAGGCTTTGAGATTTAATAAGTTGTTTCCTCAATACGATCAGAATACAATGGACACCAAGTCATGCGTTTTCCATAGTTGTTTCCTGAGAACGTGGTCCGCCTCCCCTCCTGGTCCTCGATGGACCCCATTCTTATGGGGGGTATCTATTGAAACCATAAAATGTATCCAAAAAATATTCTGAATACTTCCATACATGATCCAAGAGCATAAAAATTTTCTCAATCTTCGATTTGGTAGGTCGTAGGCCCGAATGGAGTAACGAATTAGAAGATATGGACTTTTGAAGATAGGCGAGAAAACTGGTCCGCAGAGCGCATTCGTGAAGCTCCCACCGCAATCGCAGAGTAGAGGAACTTCACTGGGGCATCTGTGAGCACCACTATGGTCGTGATAGTCAACTCCACGGTTACAAATAACTTGAGGGAACTTTATCGGATCCTCTGTGTGTGCCACAAAGGTCGATGATGATCGACTCCGTGATTTCAAGAAACATGACGGAACTCCCACAAGTTACAGAGTGTAACTTCATTCGTAGAGCCATTGTCTCTTCGTGGCACACATTTGTGCTCTGGGGTGTTTTCCACTGAACTCCCTCACCTATAAATTTCCGGCTCACCCCCTTCATAATCACGTTTATGACTCCACTATGGCGGATGATCTCCCATTTTGCAGAGCACCCCAGCACCACGAAGTGATGCCCTTCGTAAAGGGATCCTCCCTTTGTGAAGGAGGGAGCTCCTTTGGGTTTCTCGAGGCACCGTGAAGATGCTTTTCTAGGATAGAACCTGTGCACTACGAGGACACATCCTCCACGAGACCCCATTCTTCGCGAGGCCACATGATTTGTTAGACCCCATGGTCCGCAAGCATCTTTCCTTCGCAAAGATGCTTTGTGAGACCCCATTCTCTACGAGCAGCTTTCCATTACTAAGAAACTTTGCGAGACCCCATGATTTGCGAGAACAATTCTTCCATGATTCTACTTTGTGAAGGTTTATTGTTTTTGAAGCTGCTACCTTCGTGCCCACTGGTCCATACCGTGGGGGCTGTTCCCCCTCACCATCGCTCGGGTTGAGTGCCCGGCTATGGACCCATCCCTCTGGGCTAGTTCCTTTGCTTCAGTCACTGACCCCCATGGTAAATGGATAGTCGCACCACGAACCATTTGGGCCAGGACGTCGGAATTTTCCATTGCGCCCTTATGCACACCCACCTTCCACCTATGGAATGTCATGATTCGAGATACTTCTCCACACTCCATGAAACATGTTGAGTCAAAATATTCCTCTTGTTCCATTTACCATGTCGTGAGTTTAGATTCTCATCATCAAATCACCGAGTACTTTGAGTCGAGCCATTCCTCAAGTAACTCGTCCAAATCCCATCACCTGACTCCTATGCCAGGTTGAACTAGAATGGTCCGCTCTTGCGTAAGTCCCAACACTAGCTATTTCTAGGAACCTTATGTCGAATAGTCCTATCTTTATGACTATAAACAGTAGTAAAACCTATATGAAAAATATGGGATGCCTCTTCTTCCTATTGAGAGATGCCTTATGCTCTAAGCCTAAGATGCCAATAGTCCTCTCTACATGACTATAAACTGTATTACACCCTACATACCAAACATAAGATGGATCTTTCTCTAAACAAGATATGCCTTATGCACCAAGAATAAGATGATAACAAACCTCTCTACATGACTATAAATTGTAGTAAACCCTATATGACAAATATGGGATGCCACTTGTTTAGAATAAGAGATTCCTTATTCACCTAGCATAAGATGCTAATTGTCCTATCTATATGACATTAAATTGTAGTAAACTCTATGTGAAAAATATAGGATGACTATTTCTCTAAATGAGATATGCCTTAAGTTCCGAGCATTAGATTCAAATAGTTATATCTATATGAATTTAAACTATAGTACATTCCTACGTGCGAAACATAGGATGCCTCTTGCTCAAAATGAGTGATGCCTTATGCACCAAGCATAAGATACCAACAATCTTATCTATATGACTTTAATATATAGTACATTCCTTTTTCCAAACATAGGATGTCTCTTTCTCTAAAGAATACATGCCTTATGCACTAAGCATAAGATGTTAACAGTCCTCTCTACATGACTATAAACTATAGTACACCCAATATGACAAATATGTGATGCATCTTGTTCGGAATAATAGATGCCTTATGTACCAATCATAAGATTAAAATAGTCCTCACTACATGACTATAATTCTCTATAATATAATAATAGGATGCATCTTGTTCCAAATAAGAGACTCCTTATTTGACATGCATAAGATACCACATGCCCTGATTATAGTGGCGTAATTTCAAGAGCATTGGAAACTTTTTGAGCATTCCATCACTCCACCTCATGCTTTGTATGTCCATCATTCTCATCTTCATCCAAATTCATGTCTAAAGGGACCCCATAATGACCTGGTCCCATGTCGGCTCAACTCACCTACCTTCCTGGGCCAATGCCCCGGAAGACTTTGGATGATACTTCGAGTTAGGTACTGTGTATCAAACACAGTCAGCAGTTGACCCTCATTTGTTTGTTCCCATTTCAGGATAACACAATATGGATTCTGTGTTACAAACATGGTCATCAAGTAAACTCCATCCTCATGCCACCCTCACTGCATTCCAAATGTCGGGCATTTGATTCACCCTTTTCATCTCAATTTGTTCGGACTGATTCCAACACCCTTGGCATTATCCCTCTTGTGCACTAGTGCATAGGTTAAGGCCTAAATTATATAACTCCACCCACCAGTGAGTTGGGATTCCCTCATGGCCAGACATGAGGAAGTCACCTGGGCAGCTACCATGCGTAAGCCCCACCCACCGTTGCCACTCTTTGGCGGCACCCGGGCAACTTCCATGCATAAGCCCCATCCACTGTCGTTGCTTCTTTTCATCACCCAGGTAGCTTCCACGCATAAGCCCCATTCATAATTTCTTCTCCATAGAGGAATATGTTCATCTTCCATGAGTAAGCCCCATCCATCATTTTTTCTCTATAGCGGCACCAGATTACCTTCTATCTGTAATCCCCATCCACCGATGTTGCTCCTTAGCGGCACCCGGATAACTTCCATGCAGATTCCTCATTCCCCATTGGCACACCATAGTGGAATTTAGGTAGATTCCATGCGTAAGAAACATCCACCATTGCTACTCCATAGCGACACCCAAGAAACTTCCATGCAGTAGCCCCTTCCACCATTGCAGCTCCTCAGCGGCACCTGGCCAGCTTCCATATGTAAGCCCAATTCACCGTAGCTTCTCCTTGGCAGCACCTGTGCAACTTCCATGTGTAAGACCCATTCACCAACCATTGTGGCAGCACCATTTCCCCCTAGTCATGAGTTAGGTTTTTGCCTCTTTTTTCTCACACTGAGAATGACTCCCATGCGCTTAGTGTAAACAGTGACCATGACATCCTCCTTGGGCTGCCTTAGTGTGTAAGCCCCAACACCATCCTGAAAGTTATGTAGGAAAACTCCCAAAGGTTCAATATAAACACCAACTGGTCCCGAACCCTTCACATCATTTCACCAAACATCCTAAATTATGTGGACTTTGATCCTTGCCAAGGCATGGTACGCAGGAAGCCTCCCTGAATTTCAAGCCCAACACCTGCTGGTCCCGACCCATTCATGTCATTTCACCAAACCATCCTGGACAATGTGGATTTTGATCATCTCTATAGAATGGTATGTAGGAAGTATCCCTGAGTTTCAAGGCCAACACATGCTGGTCCCAAACCATTCACGTTGGTTCACAAAACCATCCTGAACTACGTGTATTATGATCCTTTCCAAGGCAATGTTCATACGAAGCCTCAATGAGGTTCAAGACCAATACCTGCTGGTCCCAACCCATTAAAGTCAGTTCACCACACCATTTTGAACTACATGTACTTTGATCATTTCCAAGGCAAGGTACATAGGAAGCCTCCCAGAGGTTCAAGCCCAACACCTACTGGTCCCGAACCCATCACGTCGGTTCCCCAAACACCATTTTTCACTATGTGGACTTTGATCCTTGTGAAGGAAAGGTATGTAAGAATAAACCCTAAGGTTCTAGCCCAAAACCTAATGGTCCTGACCCAATCATGTTGGTTTAGCAATCCATCCTGAACTACGTTGAATTTTATCATTTCCAAGGCAAGGTATGTAGGAAGCCTCCCTGAGGTTCAAGCCCATCACCCATAGGTCCCGACCACTCAACGTCGGTTCCCCATCTTCCTAAGTGATGTTAAATTATACCCCTTTTTTCCTTCAACACATTACACTATACCCATTAGAACTATGTGGGTTTTGATCCTTGTCTACTAGACAAGGTACTTAGGAAGCCTCCTTGAGTTACAACCCCAATCGACGGTAAGCCTTTGTGTTTCCCAATCAGCGGTAAGATGTTGGGTTCCCAATCAGTGGTATGTCATTGTATCCCAACCTGTGGTAAGCCATTGTATCCCCAGTCAATGGTAAGTCATTGTGTTCCCCAATCGCCGACAAGATGTTGTGTTCCCTAATCGATGGAAAGTCGTTGTGTTCCCTAATAGACGGTAAGTCGTTCTAGTCCCCATTGTTGGGACCCATATCTGTAGTACACCCCCATGGTGTCAAACCCACCCGGTGGGATCACTCCATTTCCATTTTGGGTAGCTAACCATACATAAGCCCCATACAATCCATAACCATTCAACCAAGAGTGTCCCTCTTGCAATGGGATGTTGTCCATGCGTAAGCCCCAACATGTATTTGGGTTGTTGTACTCTGTGTACACCCCGATTCATCACCCCTTCAAACTACGTGGGTTTTGATATCTATCATATACACAACGTATATAGGAATCCTCCCAGTGGTTCAGTCTATGTCAATTGTAAACATTGGTGTCCCCCATTATGGGGAGAACTCTCTTTGATCATCCCTTGGTGGTGTCCAGATCAACCTTCATGGTGAGGCATATTCCCATTATGAGACACACCACCCTAGGTCTGATCTCATTGGGCATTATGACATATCCATCTGATGTTCCCCATTCTGGGGTGAACTCTTACTGATCCATCCTCATTGGGAATTTTGATTCATACATCGGGTAAACCCTCATGGTGTTCCCTCCTAGATTTGTACCAAAATGATCCGTCTCTATGGGATGTTCTGATCACTCTCATTCTGTCTCCGCAAGACATTAATCTCGTGACATAACACATGTTAAATATGGGAAGATGAGGAAAACCTCAGAGACATGCCTCCGACATAAGATACCCCATGACTGACATGGGATTCCTCAGGTTCTGGGCCTTGATATTCACTCTTATGAGGAAGCATACAGGTTCCCCAATGTCCGTGCATCCAAAGATGCCTCAACATACCTGATGTTAATACCTACTTTGACCAAAGGTTGCTGCCCTGTCAAGACCCTTTGGAATGTCCTAACTAAAGCAGCATAATTAACCAGCATCCACAAAGATATGGAACCTAGAATGAGATTCACAAACAATATATTAATCTTTATCAGAGACACATACTAGTTAACGAGTTTCGAGGAGGAATCCACAGAAGGAGGAACCGACATCCCATCATCCCATTTTGTTCGAGGAAAAAACATCCTGGAATAAGCGATGGATGACGCCCGCCTTTGGAATGCTAGAATGAGGGGAAACAACTACGCGTCCTATGCAAGAGACGGATGTGGGCACCCTAGAGAAAGCATCAAAAACAGTTAATTTCCCTTTTTTTCCTTTGGTATTTTTATTTCTTGAATGTCATGCCTAGGATAGACCTCACATGCATCACTAAACCACATATAATCATTCGATGGATTCATTGGTCTAGAAAAGGATTATTTTTTACCATTCTAGTATATAAGCCGTATCAATTTTTATTTTCTTCTATATTTTTCAAAGGAATAGAATAAGAATGAAATGCAACCAAATGGATATGGATCACAAAAAAGTAGTCAGGTGAGGGAAAAGTATATATTTGAATATGGAATCATCTCATGCTTCCAGAATGCCTCCCCCACACTTGTTCAAAGGTATCCTTATACATCATATAAGGATCAGGGTAGAAAGTTAAATGGGATTTAAATGGATTAATTATAAATGTTAGTTCATGGAAACTATGGTCTAAACGAAGGACATATGTCTGGTGGGTCTCACAAAAAATTGATATCAAAGTGTGCCTCAATCATTTTAAAGTTATACTTGTTGATTCACTGCATTGATCTGATCTTAGTGCAAGTTAAAATAGGTTTACATGCCCTAGGTATCTATGAATAATTCCTCTCATAAAAGAATATGAAATTATAGGCTTAATTTCTTCTCGGCTAGTGAGAATAAAAAAAATTGGAAATTGCAATGGTCACAAATCATACGTAATGGGTCCATTAATCATAATTTCATAGATTTTAAATTTGGATTAATTTTATAAACGTAGTAATCATTATAAAAAATTTTAATCAGAATGAAATACGGTTTTTAACATTTTTCCACATAACATTTTCTTCAATTACAAGGGCATAAAGATTTTCAGGTTTAAAGCATGCTTGTCATTTTGAATAATGTCTCCATGAAATGTATGAACAATCAATAATTCAAGTGTATCACATGTGAATTATTGAGAAACCCCCCAACACATATAATGAGGCAGTGTCCCCCCATTCTATGAAATGAATGTTGGAGTGGTGTAGTATTTGAAGATTAAATGAAATTGAAATGGCATAAGTGACAATAGTGAAAAGTAGGAAACTGAGAGCTCCCTAGTGATAATGTTATAAAATGGGGAGTTTTTGGAGCTATCATGTCACTAAATCCAATGAACATGCATAATGGGTGAGAAAAGAAATCATTCACTAGAAAACGACATTAGTCTACAGGTAAAAGTATTGGAATAAAAGAGAAAATATGGCATGTATGCAAAGTGTGAAATAGAAATATTTTTTTTAAAATTTATGAATGTTTGTAAAATGAAGATTCATAGACGATGAAGATGAAAGAAAAATGAAAAAGACGTGGCAACTATGACTCAACTAAACATGAGTTGGACTATGAGTTACCGCCCATAAAGTGCAAACTAAATGTCATCTGCGAGATTGGTGGACCAAAATTTCGTTTAGTGGGTTCACCAAATTAGTTTCTCCTTCACCACTTATAGTTTCTAGAGGATGTGCCTTCAAGTTATCATGGTCTCTTTGGGGGATTAGTCACTTCTAGGGAAGCCGTGTGATCATGAATGAGGTGAGGTAAGAAATGAATCATGGGTTGTGGAAGATTCTTCTATTGAAGAATTTCCATGGACAGTTCTTCAAGATGGCATGCAATGTCGAGGACCATTGTGCAAAATCATTTTCCCTACAAGACTTACAGGACTGAACCATTGAGAATAGTGGATGATTTGGAGGTGCTATACATTTTCTACGAACAGAAATATAAGACAAGGAAATCAGTACAAAAAATGTGTGAATTAATGAGTTTTAATTCATAATTGGTTTTTATATTAAATTCATTTTATAATATTGTTTTTTTTAACTCTGCCTGTTTATTTCCACATGCCCTATTATTTTATTCTCCCGCATGACCTCTTTCCATGCTGGCAATCTGAATCAAGCCGCCCATTGCTTCTCTACCTTTGATCAGGATCACCACCCATTTTTCCTTGGTTGTCCATCTGTGTAGCGTCATTCAAACTGATCAGCGGCTTTCAGTTTTCCTTTTGCTTCATGGCACGCCCTGGTGAGGGCAGGTTGTTGCACCGAACTATCGCTTGCAGGGGGTTTAATCACCCCTGCTACGACTCGTCTTGCAGTGGCTCCTCAGATTGACTTAGTTTCACTTTCCCCGGAGATTACAGCGTGTTCGTCTTCCTCGGATCCTGGTGCTTGAACCCTTAAAGGGTATTCTCGACGGCAAACGTTCTCTGCGGCACACTGTTGGTGTGTCGCCTCTGGTGGAGCATCGTTACAACGCCTTACTCGACTTCAGCACTCTGAAGGCCAGTCCGTGAGCCCACTCAAACCAGATCCCGGCAAGATTGATGAGATCAGGACCGCCGGGCGAGTTTATGCATGACACTGTGAGTTGCTCTTTCTCTTCCTTACGGTTTTATTGAAACCTGGTAAATTTTCTTTCACTGTTGCTCGATCTGTTGAGGAAAATCCATTGCGTTGTAATTGTTTTCTTTGAGGATTAATAAACGTGTGTGTGAGGGGTGTTCTTGCCATGCAGTAGGACCCAGAGGGTCCGAAGCACGTAAATCTATGCTTGCCTTTTATATTCCTGAAATTTTCGTTTCTGTTTTTTGTTTTCTGTTCTTTTGTGAGTCACTGGCACCAATCTTCTCTATTTGTTGTTTGTTGGATGTTGTTGTGCCCACCATTTCTCCATTCATCTGCGTAACAAGTGGTATCAGAGCCACTCTTTGGTTGCCGTTTAGTTTTACATTGTTGTTTGTTTTCAATTACCTGTTGTATTCTTTACTTGCTGGTTATATCTGCAAAATTAGCTTGCAATTACAGTCGTATGCCTTTGTTTCTATATGATTAAGTAGGTTGTTTCTTGTCTGTTGTATTTTACATGTTCAATTTTGTTTATAATATTTCCCGAACCATAACTACTGCTGTTTACATTCTGTTTCAAAATTTGTTTCTTGTTTTATTACACATTAATTAGTTGTCCATATATTTTAATTAAGCAGCCCTCTGTGTACTGTTTACAAACCTGTTGAATCTGCCATTTTCTATATTCTATTCCAGTCTTATTAAAATCAAGTTCACTGTTTTCGGTTCACTGTCCAGCTTGCTCTTAGTTGTGTTAATAAGTTGGGTTTTCTGTTTTCCGCACTGTATCTGTTTAATTCTGCCAATACATTGTTGTCTTTAGTTGTTTTATTAAGACTAAAATTATTGTCTTCACCAAATATTTTTTTTTGTTTTTTCATTACACATTGTAAAAATTTATTTCTAGTGAGTATTGGCCAGTCTTTTGGGGGCGTACGCTCTCGTTGTCCCCAATTACTTGGCATCAACTCACTGTATATAAATATGTCTACAACGATGTATGAAATGGAAAAATTTGATAGAGATAATTATTTCAATTTATGGCGTATTAAAATAAGGGCGTTATTAGTCCAACAAGGTCTTATTGATGCCCTATCTGGGCCTACTAAACCCATAACAACTGTTAATGAAGTTGGAAAAACCATAACTGAACACCAACCGGTCCCCAATGACACTCTAGTTAAAGCCCATAGTTCCCTCTTATTGTCCTTAGGTGATAAAGTCCTTAGGGAAGTGGCCTTTGAGTCCACTGCTACCGGCATCTGGCTCAAGTTAGAGAATCTTTACATGACTGCCTCCCTTGTTGGTAGGCTCTATAAGAAGCACTGCATGTTCACTTTTAGGATGAGACCAGGCTCTTCCTTGAAATCTCATCTTGATGAGTTCAATAAAATCATGCTTGACTTAGCTAATATAGATGTCATGGTAGATGATGAGGATCAGGCTATTATTCTCCTGATCTCTCTAGACCATAGCTATAGCACTCTGGTCGAGACCATGATGTATGGTCGTGACTCCTTGACTTTAGAAGAAGTCAAGTCTGCCCTTCTATCCAAGGACCTTCACTCAAAACCTAAGGTGAAAGGTGAGGCTGAGAGTTTATTCACTAGGGGAATGCCTCAGGTTAAAAACAAAAAGAAACATTTTAGAAGAGACAAAAGTAGTAATAGAAAAGAACCAAGGCACGAACGGAAGACAAAGAACAATGAAAATAAAGACAAAAAGGTTACTTGCTTCCATTGCGGTAAGTCTGGGCATATTAAGCCAGAGTGTAGGAAGCTTATGAGAGAGCAAGAGCGCACGCAACCCACTAACCAGTCTCTTATTGTTGACTCTGGTTATGACACAGCCGAAGTTCTAAATGTGTCCAGCCATACACTTGATCGTCAGTGGGTCCTCAACTCTGGCTGCTCCTTCCATATGTGTCCCCATAGATATTCCTTCCTAGAGTTGGTCGAGAAAGTGGAAGGGGACGTCCTATTAGGGAATAACAAGAAATGAAAGGTTGAGGGTAGAGGATCTGTCCTGATAGAATTGGATGACCATTCCATCATCACCTTACTTGATGTAAGGTGGGTCCCCAACTTGCAACGAAACTTGATCTCCCTAGGAGTCCTAGATCAGAAGGGATATACTTTTAGATCTGAATCTGGTACTATTAAATTCTCAAAAGGATCAAGAACCATCATAAAAGGTTCCCTTGTGAATGGTTTGTATGTCTTGAATGGCAGGACCCATTGAAGACAGTCAGGTAGTGTTTATACCACAAACACTGACAACACAATACTCTGGCATAGAAGGCTGGGGCATGTAAGCTCCAAAGGGCTTGAAGAACTCAGCAAGCAAGGATTGTTGAATGACATCACACCTACGAATCTCTCATTTTGTGAAGATTGTGTGATGGGAAAGGCTAAAAGAGTGACCTTCAATAGATCATCCTTCAAGGCAGCTGCCCCACTTGATTACATTCATTCGGATTTGTGGGGGCTGGCCAGGACCTCCTCTCATGGTGGAGGTTTCTATTTCATCACCTTTATTGATGATTACTCCAGGAAGGTTTGGGTATACATCCTCAAAAATAAATCAGATGTTTTCCAAACATTCAAAACCTAGAAAGCCTCATTCGAGAATCAGACTGGGAAGAAAGTCAAGACCATGAGAACTGACAATGGACTTGAATACATGTCCACTGAGTTCATTCATTACTATGAGTCTGAAGGAATTAAGAGGCACAGAACTGTTAGGGAAACTCCCCAACAGAATGGCCTAGTAGAGAGGATGAATCAGACTATCCTTGAAAGAGTCTGTAGCATGCTTGCTCACTCGGGCCTCCCTAAATCCTTTTGGGCTGAGGCCACAAGCACTGCAGTGTACTTTATTAACAGGTGTCCCTCTTCTGCGAATCAATTCATTACTCCAGAACAACTATGGACCGGCAAGCCCCCATTGTATTCCTACTTAAGGGTATTCAGGTGTACAGCCTATGCCCACATCAAGACTGACAAACTTGAGCCTAGATCCCTCAAGTGCATCTTTTTTGGTTATCCCGATGGAGTTAAAGGATATAAACTATGGGTGGGAAAACCGGGATACCAACGATGCATAATTAGTAGAGACGTTGTCTTCCATGAGTCCTCTGCTCCTAAGACCAGGATTGACACACCTGGAAGTTCTGATCCAGACTTTCATAAGTCTGATGAACATGAGCCATTTACTCATGTTGAGACTGATGTTCAGTCTATTCCTCCTCCTCCTCAGCCCATTGATGCGGTTGACTCTGAGACGAGTTCTGGTTCAGACTCAGACTCTGGACCTTCCACCGATCATCAAGATTATCAATTAACCTGAGATAGACAAAGGAGGGTCTCTAGACCTCCTGCTCAGTTCAGCCAGTATGATATGGCATCATATGCTTTTCATGTGGCCCAGGATCTCATCGACGATGATCCTCAATCGTATAGGCAAGCTCTAAAGGAGAAAGATTCAAAGCATTGGATCATAGCCATGAATAAAGAGATGCAATCTCTAAAGAAAAAGCACACCTAGACCATTGTTTACAAGCCTGTGAGTGCTAAAGTGATTGGGTCCAAGTGGATTTACAAGAGAAAGGAAGGGAACACAGAGGGAAATAAAGTAAGGTTCAAAGCTAGGCTAGTCGCCAAAGGATTTCTTCAGAGAGAGGGAATTGACTATGCTGAAATTTTTTCCCCTGTTGTCAAACACTCTTCTATTCAGCTCTTGTTAGCCTTCGCTGCCTATTTCGATTTGCACATTGAGTAACTTGATGTTAAAACTGCCTTCTTGCATGGGGATCGGAATGAAAAACTCTATATGAATCCTCCTAATGGTTATTCAAAGGAATTAAAATCCAACCAAGTTTGCCTTCTAAATAAGTCCTTGTATGGTTTAAAACAGGCATCAAGGCAATGATATAAGAAATTTGATTCTTTTATGTTAAATAACCAACTCACCAGGAGCGAGTATGATGCTTGTGTCTACTTCAATTCAATTCAAGGTTGTATGATTTACCTTCTGCTTTATGTAGTTGACATGCTTATCATATATAAGAATATGAGTTTTATCACTTCAATTAAATCCCAATTGAAAGGCAATTTTGAAATGAAATAATTAGGTGCATCTAATCAAATTTTAGGTGTTGAAATTATTATAGATAGACCAAACAAATTGCTCTACTTATCTCTGCATGCTTATGTTTTAAAGATTTTAAAGAGATACATGTTTGAATCTCTCAAACCTGTGAATGTACCTCTTGCTCAACATTTTAAGTTGTCTTTAGCACAAGCACCCACTGCTGATGATGACGTGCAATTTATGTCTAAAATTCCATATGCTAGCATTGTTGGTAGTATAATGTACTCTATGATTTGCACCAGGCCTGACATTGCTTTTTCTATCTGCACCCTGAGCAGATTTATGGCCGCTCCCGGGAAGCCCCATTGGCATGCCCTCAAATGGCTTCTCAGATATTTATCATGTTCATCCAATTTGTCATTATGTTTTGGTAAAAATGTTGATGCTTCTAACATTTTGGTAGGCTTTGTAGATGCTGATTATGCAGGTAACATTGACACCAGAAAATCATTGAATGGATACGTGTTCACTGCCTGCGGTGAGGCTATTTCATGGAAGTGCAACATGCAGTTCGTTGTTGCCCTCTCCACCACTGAGTCCGAGTACATTGCACTCACCGAGGCGGTAAAGGAAGCCTTATGGCTCAAAGGCTTGTCTTCTGAACTCAAGCTTTATGATTCAGCTATTAATGTTTTCTCTGATAGTCAATCTGTATTACATGTGTCTAAAAATTTAGTTTACCATGGTGAATCAAAGCATATAGACATTAGATTACACTTTATTAGAGATGTGATAGAACAAGGAATCGTGTGTGTCAATAAGATACACACTGATAAAAATCCAGCTGATAGTTTGACTAAAGCTGTCATTTTATCTAAGTTCAAATATTGCCTAGATAGTTTGAACTTGGTTCCTGTTCCGTAACCCTAGGTGCAAGAACATCCCTGATTTTAATTAAAAATGGTGGAGTTTTGTGAATTAATGAGTTTTAATTCATAATTGGTTTTTTATATTAAATTCATTTTATAATAATGTTTTTTTTAACTCTGCCTGTTTATTTCAACATGCCCTGTTATTTTATTCTCCCGCATGACCTCTTGCCACGCTGGCAATCCGAATCAAGCCGCCCATTGCTTCTCTACCGTTGATCAGGACCACCGGCCATTTTTCCTTGGTCGTCCATCTGTGTAGCGTCATTCAAACTGATCAACGGCTTTCAGTTTTCCTTTTGATTTGTGGCACGCCCTGGTGAGGGCAGGTTGTTGCGCCGAACTGTCGCTCGCAGGGGGTTTAATCACCCCTGCTATGACTTGTCTTGCAGCGGCTCCTCAAATTGACTCAGTTTCGCTTTTCCTGGAGATTACAGCGCGTTCATCTTTCTCGGATCCTGGCGCTTGAACCCTTGAAGGGTATTCTCGACGGAAAACGATCTTCGCGGCACACTGCTGGTGTGTCGCCTCTGGTGGAGCATCGTTACAGTGCCTTACTCGGCTTCAGCACTCCGAAGGCCAGTCCGCGAGCCCACTCGAACCAGATCCAGGCAAGATTGAAGAGATCAGGACCGCCGGACGAGTTTATGCCCGGCACTGTGAATTGCTCTTTCTCTTCCTTATGGTTTTATTGTAACCTTGTAAATTTTCTTTCACTGTTGCTCGATCTGTTGGGGCAAATCCGTTGCGTTGTAATTGTTTTCTTTGAGGATTAATAAACATGTGCGTGAGGGGTGTTCTTGTCGTGCAGTAGGACCCAGAGGGTCTGAAGCACGTAAATCTCTACTTGCCTTTTATATTCCTGCAATTTTCGTTTCTGTTTTTTGTTTTTTGTTCTTTCGCGAGTCACTGGCACCAATCTGCTCTATTTGTTGTTCGCTGGATGTTGTTGTGCCCACCATTTCTCCATTGATCCGCGTAACAAAATGTGAATAACAAATCCCATGTATATAAATATTGAAAATTTCCATAAATGTATTAGTAAAAAAATGATATACGACAATAGAAAGCCTGAGTACATATAATATTTCCCATAAAATCACCCAAATAAAGAAAAAATGTAGTTGAAGCGTATGATCCAAAAAGTCCTCCAGTGTTAGCCCACTGCATGTGGTCGAAATCATTTGTTTGGCCAAATCCAAATCAGTAGTAGCAGCAGTAGTGGATGGAGGGGCCGCTGGTGTGGATGGTGGGGTGATGGACATAGGTTACTGGGCAGGTGTGTAAGGTGCAGAGGTACCGATCTATACCGAGGCCATTTGTATGGCAGCTGGATCGATGAATGATACATCAAGGGTAGGCTCAGTGGGAACCTACTTTCACTTTTGAGTCTTCTCTACCATGAACATCTGCAGAGCAAAGTGGTCTGTGAGGTCTGGGGGCTTGTCGGAATGGACTGAGGGGGCTGAGGGAATGCTGGATGTTGATGGGCCAGTTGGGGTTGGTTATGGGATGTGGCAAATGTGGTGGGCTTAATGAATGGGAGATGGATGTTGGTCGATATCTGGTACATATTCTTCAAAATACACCGAGAATATGATCGGTGCTCTGTATAGGTGGGAAAGGATGGTGGGGGGATGGTATATTGGGTGGTGGCTGAGCTGGTGGTGGGAAATGATTGGGTAGGTGAGGTGGTGGATTGAGGCTAGGTAGGGGGGTTTGCTACTAATGCTCTGGGCTCATGTGGGGCGGTCTCTTGGACGCCTCACTCCCAAAAGTAGAAGTCTTCCTCCTTTTCCATCATCTGCATCTTGTGAAGAATCACATGATCTTTGTGCTCTATGGGGCCTAGCAAGGTCCGGGGATGAGAAGCATCGATGGAGCCAAGATATCAGGATAAAAAGGGGATAAAGGATCAAACCATTAGCGTGCCTCGATGTCGTTGGGTCTGAACCATGAAATAATGAGCGAACAAAGTATCCACGTTTATTGGTGGATGACCCATGGAAGCTGCAAGAATGAGAACGTAATGTTAGATGATGCTTCCATGGGTCTCACCTCAGGAGATCCATCCATGTTCTATGGATCTATGTAGTATGTGCCGTGTCGGACACTTTAGTATAGTGGAATCTGATAGGCGCAGGCTATGAGGTAGCTGGGGATCACAAGCGATCAAAGGCCACAATTCTGGTGATGCCTCTCATAATAGCTAGAGTTGAAAGGTGGGAATGATGTTTTTGATAATGAACCCCTCCGTATAGAAGCCAAGCTCGACTCCAAATTTGGTGAAATTATGAATGTGGGGTCGGCCACCCAGTCTAAAGTACATGCAGTCAATAGAGATCATCAAAGTGGCCAAGAACTCCAAGAATAACTCCCAGAAATTATCCTCCAAGATGTTGATAATACTATTGATATGTAATGTTTTGAGGAGACCCATGACTGCTTCATTGATGTTGAGCTTTGCGAGGATGTTCATATCTAGCATCTTGTTTGTCCTCATTGGCTTGGCCTGCTTCCAGGAAAATTAACATGGTGCACAGGGTTTGTGAAATACAACACAGAGTGATGGTGTTCATCGTCGGATGAACTAGGGTGCTTCGTGGTAGACTGTTGTTGGCTATCAGATGCGGAGGAAGTAGAAGAGGAAGCATAGGAGGAGGGTGAGGGTGAGGGTGCGGGTTGGGGTCTGTGAATTAATTGGTTAGTAATTCATTATTGTTTTTATTTAAAATCATTCTCAATAATGTTTTAAATTCATTTTATTATTATACTAACTCACATGTTTTAAACACCGCATGCTTCTGTTTTATTTTTCCTCCGGTATTGCCACGTTGGCAATCCATTTCTCGCTGCCCTTTTGCTTTGTGGCGGTCGATCTGTATCACCGCCCTTTTTAGCAGGGTCGTCCACCTGTCTTCTTTGTTCGAACAGATTGAACCGACCCACTGGGATTTTCGCTTCAGTTTGGCTTCATGGCGTTCTTTGGTTATTCCGGCCGTTCCTCGATCCGTCGTTCGCAGGGGGATTAATCACCCCTGCTGCGACTCGCCTCGACACACGCTGCTCAGATCGATCACCCCGCCCCTGCTTCCTCCCGGAGATCATTGCCTTCGACGTCCTCGGATCCTGGTGCTCGAACCCGTGTAGGGTTACCTCGACAGCAACGGACTCTAAGGCACACAGCCTGTGTACCGCATCTTGTGGAGCTCCATAAGTCTGATGAACATGAGTCATCTACTCATGTTGAGACTGATGTTCAGTCTATTCCTCCTCCTCCTCAGCCCACTAATGCGGTTGACTCTGAGACGAGTTCCGGTTCAGACTCTAACTCTGGACCTTCCACCGATCATCAAGATTATCAATTGACCCAAGATAGACAAAGGAGAGTCTCTAGACCTCCTGCTCGGTTCAGAAAGTATGATATGGCATCATATGCCTTTCATATGGACCAGGGTCTCATCGATGATGATCCTCAATCATATAGGAAAGCTTTAAAGGATAAGGATTCAAAGCATTGGATCATCGCCATGAATGAAGTGATGCATTCTCTAAAGAAAAATCATACCTGGACTATTGTTCACAAGCCTGCGAATGCTAAAGTGATTGGGTCCAAGTGGATTTACAAGAGAAAGGAAGACAACACAGAGGGAAATACAATAAGGTTTAAATCTAGGCTAGTCACCAAAGGATTTCCTCAGAGAGAGGGAATCGACTATGCTGAGTTCTTTTCCCCTGTTGTCAAACACTCTTCTATTAGGCTCCTTCTAGACTTCGCTGCCTATCTCGATCTGCACATCGAGCAACTTGATGTTAAAACTTCTTTCTTGCACGAGGATTTGAATGAAAAACTCTACATGAAGCCTCCTGACAGTTATTCAAAGTAATTCAAACCCAACCAAGTGTGCCTTCTGAATAAGTCCTTGTATGGTTTAAAATAGGATTCTAGGAAATTGTATAAGAAATTTGATTCCTTTATGTTAAATAACCAATTTACCAGGAGCCAATATGATGCATGCGTCTACTTCAAGTCAATTCAAGGTTGTATGATTTACCTTTTGCTTTATGTAGATGACATGCTAATCATATGTAAGAATATGAGTTTTATCACTTCTATCAAATCCCAATTGAAAGGAAACTTTGAAATGAAATACTTAGGTGCAGCTAAGCAGATTCTAGGTGTTGAAATCATTAGAGATAGACCAAACAAATTTCTCTTCTTATCTCAGCATGCTTATATTTTAAAGATCTTAAAGGGATACATGTTTGAATCTCTCAAACATGTAAATGTACCTATTGCTCAACATTTTAAGTCGTCTTTAACACAATCACCCACTGCTGATGATGACGTGCAATTTATGTCTAAAATTTCATATGCTAACACTGTTGGTAATATAATGTACTCTATGATTTGCACCAGGCCTGACATTTCTTTTTCTATCTATCTGCACCCTGAGCAGATTTAGGGCCGCTCTTGGGAAGCCCCATTGGCATGCCCTTAAGTGGCTTCTCATATATCTATCTTATTCATCTAATTTGTCTTTATACTTTTGTAAAAATGTTGATACTTCTAACATTTTGGTAGGCTTTGTAGATGTTGATTATGCAGGTAACATTGACACCAGAAAATCATTGACTGGATACGTGTTCACTGCCTATGGTGGACCTATCTCTTGGACGTGAAAAATGCAGTCCATTGTTGCCCTCTCCACCACTGAGTCCGAGTACATTTCACTCACCAAGGCGGTAAAGGAAGCCTTATGGCTTAAAGTCTTGTTTTTTGAACTTAAGATTTTCAATTTAGTTATTAATGTCTTTTCTAATAGTCAATCTGCTTTGCATCTATCAAAAAATTTAGTTTTCCATGGTAAATCAAAGCACATAGACATTAGATTAGAATTTATTAGAAACGTTATAGAACAAGGAACCATGTGTGTCAACAAGATACACACTAATAAAAATCCAGCTGATAGTTTGACTAAAGCTGTAATTTTATCAAAGTTCAAATTTTGTTTAGATAGATTGAACTTGGTTCCTGTTCCATAACTCTAGGTCCATAAACATCTCTGAATTTAATTAAAAATGGTGGAGTTTTGTGAATTAATTGGTTATTAATTCATTATTTTTTTATTTAAATTCATTCTCAATAATGTTTCAAATTCTTTTTATTATTATACTAACTCACTTGTTTCAAACACTGCATGCTTCTGTTTTATTTTTCCTCCCATATTTCCACATTGGCAATCCATTTCTCACTGCCCTTTTTCTTTGTGGCCATCGATCTGTATCACCGCCCTTTTTTGCAGGGTCGTCCACCTGTCTTCGTTGATAGAACAGATTGAACTGACCCTGTGGGATTTTTGCTTCAGTTTGGCTTCGTGGCATTCTCTGGTTATTCCGGCCATTTCTCTAACTGTCATTTGCATGGGGATTAATCACCCCTACTGTGACTCGCCTCGACACAACGCTGCTCAGATCGATCACCTCACCTCTGCTTCTTCCCAGAGATCATTTCCTTCGACGTCCTCGGATGTTGGCGCTCGAACCCGTGTAGGGTTACCTCGACGACAACAGACTCTGCGGCACACAGCCTGTGTACCACATCTGGTGGAGCTCCGTCACAGCCTCTGCTCGGCGACAGTGCTCCGATGGCCACCAAAGAGACCACTCGAACCAGATCCAGACGTCATCTTGAAATGAACAGGATGGACGAGAAATTTGCGCCTAGCGTTATAAGTATCTTGTTTTTTCTTAAGGCTTATTGAAACCAATATCTTGTTATACCTGTCACATATCTCCATTTAGGTGATTTGATACCTTTTTAATCTATTTGTTTAAGATTAATAAAAATGTGTGTGGGGGGGTGTTCTTGCCGTGTAGTAGGACCCAAAGGGTCCGAAGCACGTTAAATCTCATGTTCTTATGCTTTTTGTTTATGCAATTTTCATTTTCGTATGTTCTTTTGATTTATGATTTTTTTGCAAATCATTAGAACCAATATGCTCTTCTTAGTTGTTCGTTGGATGATTTTGTGCCCATCATATCTCCTCTCATCCACGTAATAGGGTCACTTGGTGTGTCCCATGATGGATGGAGGGGTGGGGCACATGTGAGGTGTAACAAGGCGTGAGGGAGGGGGAGTGGATGGTTGTGTCGGTAGAGAAAAGGTATGGGGATTTGAGGGACAAGGAGAGGGAAATGGGAGGTCACGGATGGAGGAGAAAGAGGGTGAGGGGGATAAGAACAATCGCTGGTTGGGGTTGCGGTGTGTAGCGGGTTGTGACCTGCGGGTTAGGACCTTCATTTTTTAAACATAGACCCACACCAATACATGACATGTACATGAGGCTCACATCACGTACAAGAAAAAATAGATTTTGATTTGGGAGAAAGAGTACACATCCTAAACCAAGGGTACATGACATGTATGAAACTTTTTTTCTTCTTTTGATGTTCCTTATTTGCCTCATATTTACATGCACCTAAGACAATTTTTTGAAGATCTTATACTACCAATCTAAGGATCTCCTAACTCGAGTTTGCTCATAGTGAGCACAACCTTTATAGTCGGGATCTTGACTCCATTAAATCACTAGTGAATTTAAGGATGTTGAATCAACCTTCTCAGAACGGTTCCTGAAATATTTTTATCCTTTGAACATTTACCTTGAATGGTTGTCCCCCGTCTCTTTGAGTTTCAATTGTTCTATAAGGGAAAACATTGATGACCTCAAAAGGACCATACCATCTTGATTTCATCTTTCTTAGGAATAATTTCAATCATTAATTAAATAGAAGGACTTTGTTCCTAGAGATGAAGGAATGCATTGTAATTCCTTGGTCATGACACTTCTTTGTCTACTCCTTGTGAATATTCTCATTTTCATATGCATTTGTATGTATTTACACTGACATGGTTAGTTGCAATAACCATTGTTCTCCATCTTTTTCTGTATCCAAAATCATCTTCTTAATTTCCCATAATGAATGAACCTCCAGATCAACCGCAATATGAAGAGGTTTGTCATAAACTAGTTGAAATGGGGTGGTTCTTAAGGGAGTCTTGTATGTAGTTCTGTTGCACCCATAGTGTTACGTTAGACTTTAGGATCTAATTTATTTTGTTAGTATTATCGATTTCCTCTAAAATATTCTGCACTTCCCTATTTGACAACCCGACTTACCCACTTGTTTGTGGAAGATATTGAGTTCCAGTGTTGTAGATAATTCCATATCTTTCAAGAATTTTTTTCATTGGATGATTATAGAGGTGTGTTCCACGATAAATGATGAGTAACCATGAAAATCCAAAACTTGTAAACACATTCTTTTGGGGAAAATTTATGACTACCTTGGCCATGTCATGATCTATTTAATCAGCATCAAAGCACTTGGAGACGTAATTCAGTATGACCAGAATGTAATTTATTCAATGTGACATAGGGAATGGTCCCATGAAGTCAATTCCCTAGACATCAAAAAAAATAATCTTCCAAAATGGTATTATGTGGAATCTCATTTCTTTTACTGGTAATCTCTGTTCTTTGGCATCTACCATATCTCTGGATAAATCCCCTTGCGTCTTGATGCAATGAGGGATAGAAAATTAATCTTTGTTGGATCTGGGCCACCATGTGCTTGAGTCCATGATGACCTTCAGTTGCTGATGTGTGACACATTTCAACTACATTTCAAGTCTCTTATTTTAGGATGAATCTTCTTAAAATTCCATTATCATAATTAATGAAAAAAGGTTCATCCCAATATTTCTTCTTAGAATCTAAAATGAATTTCTTGTATTGCTGGAACAAGATGTCTAGATATAGAAAAAATGTTTCATGATAATTTTTCATGTCTGAAAACAAGGGTTAGTTCTTGATGCTGAATCAAGTCTCTTCATGAAAATCTAAATTAATTTTAGACACTTTGTCTTCTTTTATTATGAAATGAGGTTATTTGTAGAGATGATCTGAAATTACATTTTCTACTACTTTTGTATCATTGATCAAAACTTTGTATTCTTGTAGTAGAGGGATCAAACATATCAAACTTTTTTTGGAAAATTTCTTCTTCATCAGGTGCCGAAGGGCACCATGATTAGTATAAACAATGACTTTTGATAGAACAAGGTAATAACTAAAATTCTCAAATGCATAAACTACCAAAAGGAAGTCCTTCTACATAGTTGTATAATTTTCTTAGGCTTCATTTAGCATATGAATTACATAATAAATTGAATAGAAGGTGTCGTCAACATTTTATCCTAGCATAGTTCTCATAGAAAGTTTGTTGGTATTGCACATTAATTCAAACTCTTTTTCCAAATTTGTTGCAATAATAAATGGGGAAACAATTAGACTATTCTTCAACATCTTATAAGCCAGTCAAGAGTCCTTATCTAATTTTAATGTAATATATTTTGAAAAAAGGTGTGTCAATGGGCACGTGACTTCAGAAAAATCATTCAAGAAGAATACATAGAATCCATCATGCCTGAGAAAACTTTTGATCCTCTTTAAAGATGATTGTCTAGGTTGATATTTGTTGTCCTTTATTTTTCTGGATAAACGTCAATTCATTCTATAGAGATCTTGTAACCATGTACGATTCCTACCTCAACCATGTAGTGACATTTTTCCCAATTCAGTACAATGAATTTCTCCTTACAGGATTAGAGAACCAATAGATTTCTTAAACGTATATCGAATGATCTCTCATAGACAGAGAAATCGTCCATGAAGAATTCGAGAAATTATTGAGCCATGTTATGAAAGATATCGTTCATGATTCTTTGGAATGTCACAGTAGTGTTACCCATGCTAAATGACATAAGTCTATATGGAAAAGTACCGAATTGGAAGGTGAAGGTGTTTTTTGGCCAGTCATTGGGTTCTATTGCAATTTTATTATATCCTGAATAGAAATCCAGAAAATATTTGAAACTACTTTTTTCTAGTCGCTATAGTATATGACCTCTAAAAGGTAAGAGAAAATGGTATTTTTCAATTTTTAGAGTTTAAACATCTGTATTCCACAAAAACACCCCATCTAGTGATGGTGTGCATTGAAATCAGTTTGTTGTCATATTTGTTTTCAATTGTGTGTCCTATTTTTTTTGGAAAGAACATGGAAGGGGTAACCAATTCACTATCTAAAATTGGAAAATTTATTCCTACATCCATGAGATTCAAAACAACCTTCTTAACTATCTCCTTCATTGGTGGTGTGAGCTGCATCTTAGGTTGTCCTTTTGGATTTGTATCCTATTTAATTAAAATTATATGGGTACAATCAATAGGATTGATTCCCTTTATGTCTTCCAATCCCAAATAAATTTATTTCTTTGGTTTTTTATGACATAAATCATCTTTTCCTCCCATGTCTTGGATATTTTAGAGTTAATAATGATGGGTAAAGTGGATGAATCTCCTATATAAGAGTACTTTAATGTTCTAGGAAATGGTTTCAATTCCAACCAGGGTGGTTGAATGATGGATGCAATAAATGGTGGCATTGTTTCTATTTTGAGTGATTCAATAAGTATAAATTCATAAAAGGCATAATATTATTCCTTCTATGAGAATGAATCTTCACATTCCTCATCAATGGCCATGTACTCCTCTTCTTTCCAAGTGAGAGAGATGGCTTCAAAATCCACACTATCATTAGAATGTTGGGATGCATTGATCAGGTTGAATAGTACCTGGTCTTCTCCAATTCTGAAGATCAGAAGTTTTTTATTAGGATCCATCATTGCATTTCCTATTTCTAGTAATGATCTTCCCAAAATTATAGGGTAATATCTTTCCTCTTCCATGTCTAATAATAGAATTTCTATTGGAAAAATAAACTTTCAAACATTGATCAAAATATCATCAAGGAAACCTTATTGGTACATAACTGAATTATTGGCTATTTGTAAAGATACTTTTGTCTCCTTGAGCACTTAGAGTATGAGTTTGTGGAAAATTCTCATAAGTTGTAGCTTTATTGTATCTCTAAGATCCTAGAGTGCTCGCCAAAATTTTTACTCTCCTATTGCAAAGTGAATTGAGGAAATATCAGGATCTCTAATTTTTTGGTGGAATTTTTTGATGCAAAACAGTAGAAATTCTTCATTCAAGGAGATGATCCCAGATATTCTATCTTCCTCTTGTTTAATAGTAGGTCTTTGAGAAATTTTTCATACACATGGATCAGAGTGATTACCTTAGAAAAAGGGATATTGATATGAAATTGTTTGAACATTCCCATATTTTTTTATTGAGCCTCTTACATACCTTGCTTCATTCTTTTCGGAGAGTGAAGAGGTGTCTTTTGTGGAGTTGGTGATACATAGATGGGTTCCTATTGCTTTTCTGGGGTTTGAACCTTCTCAATTGGTATTGTTTCTTGTGGTGATGTGGGAATGACTTCTTCTACTTTTTGTTTCTTCAGCTCTTTCTATGGCCTTGATACTCTTGGCAGCTGGAAGTACAACAATTTTCTGCTTCTCAATACTACTGCCTTAGCTTCCTCTCATTGGTATGTCTCTGTGTTACCAGGTAGAGTACATGGTAATTTTTTAGATAAGGTCTTCGAGATTTTCCCCATTTTAATTTACAAGTTTCTCAAAAGTAGTTTGTTGAGTTTGCATCTCCCTCCCCTGCGTTGTCATCCTTTGATCAAATTTTTGTATGAATGTTTCCTGGTGATTATCCATGTTACATTGTGGGGGTGTAAATTACTTTTGAAACCATGGATGGTTTGGTTGAAATTGATGTTGTTGTGGATTTAGAAAATGTTTTCTCTACTGTTTTGGTCATGGTAAAAGGTTCATTGGTGGATACCCTGGTAATTGCTAATTGTGGAACTGATCACTAGCACATTGTTTCTAAAAACATCCTTGACAACATTGAGGATACTGCTGAGCTGGCCTATTCTGATAAAATGGATATTGTTGTTGTTGAAATGGCATATTTTTGTATTATAATTAACATAATTACAAAAAAAAAATCTTCATACCCTAACTTGTAGTCTTTATACTGGTGTGGACCACTACACATTTCACATGATTGGATTTCCATGACTGGGGTCGGAGGTTTTTGGGTAGTCAGTATCTGAAAATATTCATATTTCATTTTTAGTTATTCAAATTGTGTGGATAACTAAATGTTCTCATCAAGTTGGTGGATTCCAAATCATGGTGGTATATGGTTACATTTATATAGAATAGAATTGTGAGATAAATTTTCCATAATTTATATTCCTACATAACAGGTTTTAAAAATAAAACCTCTATTAGTGGGAACATTAAAAACCATTCATACTACTAGATAGAGTCCTTGATAGAAATTTTTCAATTGAATACATGTGTCGAGTCCATGATGTGGAAATTTACTCATTAGATCTTTAAATCTACCCCATGATTCCCATATATATTATTTGTATTCATGAGAAATGTTTTTAATATCATTCTAGAGTTTATAAGTACGGATGGGTGGGAAGTATTTGTCTAAAAACATTTTAGTGTGGTCACCCCATGTTGTGATTGACTAAAGAGATTGACTTTTTAGACAATACTTTCATCTATATGTCAACTAAAAAGGAAATAAATAGAGTCTTAAAGCATTAAAATAAATTACCTGGTTGCAAAAGGTATCACAAACTTCAAGGAAATTGAAAATGTATCCATGAAGGTCTTCGCTCTGAAGACCACAAAATTTCCCCATGTTCTAGATCATATGGAGGGTTCCATGGTTGATTTCAAATGTATGAGCATGAATAGGTGGGTGAACAATGAAATGTGTCGTAATATGGATAAATGGTAAGACAGAGTCCATAATGGTCTTCTCCGGGTGCATTGGTTGTTCTCCTGTTATAATTTTATGGGGGGCTGTGTTTGGTGGGTTTGGTCAGGCTTGATGATGTTGATCCTCCATGGATGATTGAAGAAGTGTATACAGACAAATTTCAATCTTTAGCATTAAGGAAAATGATTTTTGTGCTTCAAGGTTCCTTGAACAAGTCATGGGACCTTGGTACCTACACCAGAAAATGAGGTTTAATACTCAAGGGTTTCTGAAAAAAAATGAATGAAATAATGTGAGAGAAAGTTAATCATCATTATTACCAAAATAAGATTTCTTTATCAAATGGGGATCCCTCCCCAGTAACGGCGCCATAATCTTTTGTGCCAAAAAGGCTTCATTACATCCCTCTAGGAGTGGGGTCAAATTTGAATTTAAATTGTCCAAAAAATTTACTAACTATATGGGCATAGTGTAGTGGGAGTGAAGGTTCGAACCAATAGGGAGAACACTGTCTTGAGGGGATCTATAGTTTTTATGACCTATAGAGGAGTCCTTTCGGAAAATAATTGTTTTTTATTAAGTGATTTAATTATTTAAGGGGAAAAATCATATAGTAAAAGTGGGATCAGGATCAAGTCATGTATCTAGGTGAAGGATGGGTTATAATTCTATTAATGGCAATTTCATTATAAATTAGTCTGTGAAGCAAACATAGGTCACTAGTTTACTTTGGTCTAGCCACATAGTTTTACCTAGGATATAACTATTATTTGATAAGGAGATAGTTAACATCCTAGGATCATTATGTATTTCTTATAGGGTGGAAAGTATCCTAGGAGAGTGATCGTAGCCTAGTCTACTCCAATTAATATAGGGTCATTTACTTGGAAATCATGTCATCAGGGACATTAGTGAAAATGAGATAGACTATTGGACTTATCCTAATTATTAATTCAATTAGTCTTTCCAAGTTTAGAATTAAAGAATCAATAATTTTGGAGATGGAATTTATCCCAAACCCTAAGTAATTTAGACACTCATTAGGGATAGAGAAGAAATTAAATGAACAATGCAAAGAATGATCAACATATAAATTGCGGTTAATTTTTTAGAAATCATTCAAGTTTTTGGTGTTGATAAATTGGATAAATCACACACACTGTAAATTACTAATATAAACATAGTTCTTACTTTAAAGTGAAGAATGTGAGTGAACATAAATGTGGTAATGGAATTTGAAATTTGTTGAGGAATTGAATATCTATGGGACTTCGATTAATAAAAATGTAAAAATGATATGAAATTTGGACATTAGAAGGTGGAAAGGAGAGGGAACTCGTAGGGAGATTAAAATTAGTGAAAGATCTTGTCACTAGGGGTATTAACCTTTTCTTAGGCTCACCTACAAATATCATCTCAGAGACACCTAAATACCACCATAAAGAGATATATGTCCTAAAAGAACACAAAAATTTATTAAGACATTAATTAAAATCACTATTTTCTTTTAAATGTAAATTCCCTCTAAATAATTTATTACCCAGTAATTATAATCTGTACATTTAAAATTTTATAACTGTTAGAGTAAAGTAAATTTTCTCAAAATATAATCCATCCATGTCCTTGGTTTCTCATTATTAACTACATTTTCTTTCGAGAAAGCACCAACATGATGGGTTAAGACATTAATTATTATTTATCATGAATAAATAATTATAGGCACTCTAGAGAACATCCTAATATTCAATTGTAGATATGCATACCCAAGAACTTATAGGTACATCCATAAGTTATAAATGGAATGAAAATAATGAATAAACTTGGCCATCCATCCTTTTGAATAGATCATCGATAAGAAATAATCCTAGATTAATGAAAAATAATAATAAATCCTAGATTTAAGACATTTCATCGTCTCTAGTTCCATACCCAACACCCTCATGCTTATCAAAATACATCTCACAACCATAGGTATCAACTTATAACTATAACCAAGGCCTCTATACCCATATCCCACCGGCTATCATAAGATCACATCACATCACATAGAATAGTTCACGGCAAGAGTAACATAGATGTTAGTAATTAAACATCATGGTCTATAGGGAATCTTTCCCCTAAAACAAGTCCTTAATCTTTCTCATGAATATGGGCTCACTCAAACCCAAACACAAGGAATTTAGCCTTTATAACAAAATGATCTCCCTCAACCCCAAGCATTTATCTTTCTCAAAAAACAATTTTTATTCCATTTTGAATTAACTGATTCATTTATCAAAGGTTACTGCTATGGGTAAGCTTAGTAATTATATAAAAAATCTAAGCATTATTTAAATAATTACTTTAGGCATAACATTAAGTATGAGAAAGCTTTTCGGAAGAAAAATTCTCATATATCATTCCTTTTATTACTAGCCATAATAAGACTTACATATATCTTTTTATTCATCTAAATATATTAAATCATTGATGAAAAAATAACATTAATCATGCATTAAACATAAATTTAGTTTCCATTAAAATAAAAGAATCTAAGGATTAATTAAACAAACCAACTTATTTCTTTCTTTATAAAAACTATTACCAGGTTTATTTCCATTAACATTTTTATATCAAATTAAAATTAAAATCAATGTATAAGAAAAATTATAATCATATAATTAACAAAGATAGAACACTATCTTGTAAATAAAAATTAAAACCATTATCAAGGTGGAATAATACATACGATCTCTAACCTGAAACCATTATTTCATTATTATAAATTATTCTTTATTAAGGTTAATTCCACTACCATGAAAATGGTTAAAGCATGAAAAAATTAGGATTGATCATTAAAAAAAGGGATTAGAAAAATCCCATTCCTCAAGGAGTAAACATTTATTATTTGATAATTGAATAACAAAATGGGTATAAGATCACCTATCCTATGAAGAATAAAATGTATGTCCAAGAATTCCACGCCATAACCAAAATAAAAAAGATACTATAATAAAACGATGAAGATAAACCACCATAACATAGAAAAAATAACGATAGGAAAAGGTATCGAATAAATAATAAATCAAATAAAAAAAGGAAGAACACACCTTGGATCCCCATTAATTAAACATGGGAGGATTATTACAAAATCCAATTGAATGGGGAAATAATGGGATTCAGAAATCTATATTTGGAACCAATGGTTTAAAAATAGAAAGAGGTATAAAATCGGATTCATAATGGGTTTGGGTATTTATATGATAACTAAAAAGTAGAAGAACATGAAATATAATCATAGACCACAACACATAACTATATGAAAGAGGGCATATTAGGGTGAAAGGCAGGAGACTATGCCTAGTCCCCCGGTTCAATGACCTTTCCATGGAACATAGTTAGATCCATGCCACATGTCCTATTTCTTAGGAGTAGGATAATGTAATAGTGGAATAGTACACATTACATAACCCACAATTACTAAAAGGAGGATATACCGTAGACCTTATAAATGGTTAAAATACCTTAAAAAAGGAAAAATATCTTCAAAAGCACTATTCCATAGCCTATATTCTCAACACCGTAGAAACCATGGTCTTATTATGCAACCCTAATCCATGGTTTAAAAATTCCATGAATGTAAATTGCTCCAAAATCCTCCATAGACCCCTCATACATTTTAGATAATCTCTCCATTAAATATTGACATAAGATATGGTGTATCCTAAGGATCCACACCATTGAACCCTCCATGATGAAATTTCATCCCTAACTCCCCTAGTTCATTCTACAACCACCTATTGGAAAATATAGAACCCAAAAAAAGGAATGGTCAAGTAGGATATGAGCCCCTATATATATACATCCCAGGAAATTATTTTCTCATACAACATTTTTTAATTCATTGAGTTTACTGAACCATATGATTTTCAAATATCAATTGAATTTTGATTTAAGAATTAGAAAATATTTAAGGGGTTTTATCTCGAATTCTTCATTTTGAGGCATGTTTAATAATATGGTAATATATTTTTTTATTTTGTGTATATTCAACCTAATTAAGATGTGTATCATGAAATAATCATTATTGTTTATATTTGAAGTTCAATTGAAAGCTTTATCTACCTCAAGGGTTACAATTTTGATGTCACTAAAGATGTGAGGTTTTTATTTAAAACCTCATTTTAAAATAAATACCTCTCAAACATGATAAAAAATATATGGAATTTCTATAGACTTTTATTCTAAGATCAAAATCATTTTATTATCCCTTGGTTATTGTGGGGGATATTTTTCTTCTATTTACATTATTTTAAACTAGGTGTTTAATAATATTTTAAAGTGATCTAGTTTTCCAAAAATGTGTAGAAAATAAAATTCTTTAAATTTTGAAATACATATTTTCTTGGGATATATCTATACCTATTTCAAAAATTGAAGATGGAAATTTTCTACCACTATGGTCTTATTTTGAATGTTTATAATGGAAAATCATATAATGTTTTCTATATGTCATTTTTGATAAAACTAATTTTTCTTGAAATTTTCGTGTGAACCTATATTTATATCATCTTTATCATGTTATATGAAACTTCATAACAATGTTTTAATTTTTTTAGAAGAAATTATTTTTTCTATATGTTCAAAAAACATATTTATTTCATTTAAAAAAATTATTATGGGTATTTTTTATTTATAAAGCGAGTATAATTCTAAAAATCTAAATGAAATCCTATATAAGTCAAAATCCCTTAATATATCATATGATTTATGGGGGATATTCATAAAATGATACAATCCAATTTAATATAATGGATGGATTATGTATTGATCTCTTTTATTAAAGGAATGACCCATCTCTAACTTTTTCCTATTTAATTGATTTGGTTTTTAATAATATTTTTTCTTCTAATTCCTTTCAAATGTGTATACCCTACTCATAATTTCATTGATTGAAGGGGGTTCACCTGGAATTCATACATATATTGATTTATAATAATTATTATATTAACCATTTTACCTATATATACAATATAAATATCATATGTATTTATATATTGATTCAATGGTATTTACAAAGAAAGTTACATGTTGTGTAGAATGAATCCATTTTTAACTAAATGGGTTATTTATGATAAAAATATTGATTTCATTTTAAGTGTAAATCATATGTATGTATGATGATGGGTGGGGTAATCTATCACCCTCTAATTTATTCATTTAATTTTATGCATCATGATCTCAAAAGCATACTCATGAGGATTTAACCCAAGAAAAATGTTACATGAGAGTATTTACTCTAAGATCGATGGATAGATGAGTTCATTTTTACAAATCAAAAGTGTTACATGAGATGTTTTATCCCAAGACAAAGGGTACAATAGAGTAATATCCAAATCCTAAGAGGGTACATAAGTTGTTAGTTTGTTCCTAATATGTAAGGAATGAATTGGTGGGTAGCGTATAGTTAGGGTTTCTATGATTATTTCTATTACAAACACTTATGTACCAATCATGTGTCTGTTATAATTGAGTTAGGGATAAATCATAGGTTTAATATATGATTAATATTGAAATAATAAAGGGTGATTTTATTTTGAAGAAGTAATTTTGATAGCATTGGACACCTTGAGATTTATAATTGATATAGGATATATTTTTATAGGTCATCACATTTTTTGAGACTATGATATACATTTCATAGTGTGGGACCTTATGAACCAGTGGTTAATACCATTTTAGTATTAATGATATATTTTTGTTTTGGAAGAATATATAACATTACTATGAATTATTGACATGGATATTCAAATGGGTTGGGGAAGGTTTACTTTGGAGAATATATGATTATGGTATAAAATTAAATATTATTTGGGGAAAGATAAGTATGTTTATACTCATTAAGATAGTAAGTTACATGTCCAATTGGAAGTTATATGTATAACATTAAATATGTTAAGAATCCACTTTCTTGGTTTAATATGTGATTAATAACTAAAATTTCATGAAGAATGTTTATTTAAGGTGTATAATTTGATGACATGCGATTTTAGATGATATTTTATTAATTCTACATTCTATAACTTTTGTTATATGCTATACCAAACATAAAATAACTTCATCATACTAAGAAAAAAACTATTACTAAAGCTATAAGAATCTATTATAGGATAAATAGTTAACAAATATTACCTTTAGAAGATAAACAATTAATATGTATTATTATTGAAAATGGTTATATTTAAAGTAAACTTTCCTTATAAATATATATTTTAATTTATATTATAAATTTGAAATTTTTATAGTATTAATTTTAAAAAATAAAATTCATTTTTTATTTTAGAATATCAAAATAATATTAAGAATAATTGTTAATTTTTTTTAAAAAACAATTTTTAGGGGGAAAATGTTTTTTTTTTTTGAAATTGGTAATACTAAAAATTTAATATGAAAAAGAAGATAATGAAACCATTTTTATAAAAAAAACATAGATTTGTAAGTTAAAAAGAAAACATTTTAAAATTAAATTTTCAATTCATAAAATCCAAAAATATCTTCTTTTAAAATCATGTATTGTTATTTGAGAAACTATTTTTCATTTACTTCTTTGAATAACATTACACATAAGGAAATAAGGACATGAATTTATTTTAATGTCATATAACTCTTTTTTGAACAGTAATAATATCCTTAATATCATTATAATCAATATCATTTATAATATTTTCCTATATATAATCATTATTCTTGAAAACCCACTTTTCCTAAAAATAGGGTTTTAAGCATTATGGATGCCAACAAAAAGATTAAATTCAATAAAAATATAAATTTAATTTCATAAAATAATGAGTTCTTACAATAGTGACCATTTTCTTCTATTATAAAATGATACCACATCCACCCCTCAAAGATACAGTTAAACATATAAGTTATCCCAAAATCTATAGTATTATTCTATCAAAATAACTCAATCAAAATTTATACAGGCACTAATCACACACATTTATCATATACCATTCAATTCTAAGGAGCACTGAAAGGAAATATAAATTATCCCTCATAAGAATTATCTCATTATGTATTTTTATTAATAATACTCATAAAAATATCTTATCACCATAATAATATGTTAAAATAATTTTTATTATTACATTGATATTTTTTTATATTAATGGAATAACCCATAGTAATTCATTTCCATCCACTTTTAAAAACAATTGAACATTAATTATACGTGGGCATGGATATATGGCACCATTAATAATCATTTTTCATTTTTATAGTTTTAAATTATTCATCCAAAAATCCTTAAATGTTGTTTACCATAATAAAGAAATAATGAAATATAATTATTATTCATTTATAATGATATTATGTCAAAAGAAACACCTCCTTAAACATACTCACCAATTGAGTTAAAGCATGTTCAAGTTTTGGCCGGTTTAACCACATACATGGGAAATGCTATAAAATATATTACAAATGAATTTTGGAACATTAAAGCTAATATTATTATAGTATTATAATATATTTAATATTCGTATATTTTTCTATTAATATTATATTAAATGTTTTACATAATATTAAATTATCCTTTTCATTGAAAAAAATAACAAACGTACACCAAAACTGATTCCATTTTTCACAAACCATAACTAAAATAGTAATGAAATAATATAAGTGATTACTAAATAAACAGAAGATATATTTTTTATTATATAATTACTAACATGTTATCAAAGAATCGTTAATGATTTTAACATTATAAAACTTGTATAAAAGGTGAAACTAATTAATAGATGTTGTTTAAAATTTGTTATAACCAACCAATACACCCATAATATGTAACTATAAATGAGGGGTAGAAAAGGTGAAATATTTGAATACAGTTATGAAATATAATATTAAGGTATTTATGACAATTTTATAGAAAATAAAAGTGTCGTAAACTAAGAAAAGAAAAAAGTTAATGGTTTCATATCCATTTCTCTTTGTTATGATATGTTTTAATGTTATGAACCAGTTTCATATTTCTATGGTGTATATATTAATCCAAAATGAATTTTGGAAAATAAAATTATTTAATGAATAAAATTTAATGAATTGTATGATGTTAAAAATTCCAATTAATCTTGATTCGTGTATTACTAAATCTATAATGGGTTTTCATCTCAGATTCCTCTCCTTGAGACATGTTTTGTATTATGGACTTAATTTATTTTAATTGGTTTATATTATAATCAATTCAGATGTTTTATCATGAAATAACCTATATTAATGATATTTTATGTCCAATTTAAATATCTATCTCTTTAAAGTGTTTCTATTTGAATATCACTCAAACCGTAAGGTATTTATTTCATATGTCATTTTAAAATAGAGACCCCTCAAATATGATAACCTATATGGGTAATTTTTAGGGAATTTCATTCTAAAATAAAAGTCATTTTAATCTCCATTAGTCAATATGGGTGTTTTTTTTATTCTCTTCACTTTGTTTTGAACCATAATAATTATAATATTTTAAAGAGATGTGGAATTCAAATAAAGTGTTTAGAAAAATGAAATTCTTTTTTATTGAACTAAAATTTTTAAGAAAACCATATATCTATTTCAAAAACTAATAAATTCCATTTTCAACAACATGAATCTTATTTAAAAATTATTTAGTATAAAATCAATTGTTATTTTCCATGTGTTAAATTTTTTATAAAAATAATATCCTTTTACATTTATGTGTGAAAGTATCTTTATGATGCCTTCACCATTTTATATGAAAATTACACTATATGTTTTCATTATTTCTAAATGATATTATATTTCTCCATTTTTTATAAAATATTTATTTTAATTTTTTTTCAAATAATCATATAAATTTATTATTTTAAAAATGATTTTATTTTCAAAACTATTAATAAAAATTTTCCATTTCAATATCCCTTGATCTATCTTATTCATGATCTGTGATATTAATCATATATACCATCCAAATTATTTATTCATATGGCTAATATTTTAATATCCTTTATTGATGTAATGATTAATTACTTCTTTTTCCTTACCTAATTGCTTTTTGTGTATAATCATAATATTTCATCCACTGCTTATTCAATGTGTATACCGTATTCTTGGTTCCTCTGATTGATGTGTGTTCACATAGATGTCAAACATAGATTTATTGGGGGAAATGACTTCTTTGATGATATAACCTATATATATTTGATGTACATACAATATGATTTATTAACTTGATTGAATAGTATTTTTCTAGGAATTTATTGGGTTGTCGAATGAAAACCACATTATTTCAATTTGTTTTTAATGATAAGACAAGTCATTTTATTTTATGTGTAACACATAGGTTGGGATGATGATTCGTGGGGACCTATATCACCCTCCAATGAATTGGATTAGTTTTTTGTCTTATGAGGTGAATAGGGTACACCTGATGATTTATCCAAAGCCAAAGGGTATATGATAATATTTATGTGAAGCCAAAGGATCACATTGCTGGATTTATCTCATCCAATGTGAGACATGATATTTTTTCTCCAACTCCTAAGTATACATGGAAGTATTATCCCAATACAAAGAAGGTACACACATGGATTGCCAAAGCCTAATTATTTATGAACATCTTACTCGATAGCCTTGATTTATGGGTTCTATTCTCATGTTTATGCCATAGTATTATATAATAATATTGTTCTTAAGATTGTGAAACCTTAATCATGTTTAATGTATCATGAGTTTGCACAATTTTTCCATGGTATATGTATATTAGTTTTAGAGTAATTGTCCATCAATCATGACTTATGGAAAAATAATATTTTTTTACTATTCTTTTAAATAGTAAATTTATTCCCCATACATTTTTTATCATATTATCAGGATCTTACCAATGATGACATGTTCTTATTTTTTCACATATTTATCATTTTAGGTCCCCTTTTTCTCATTTTTTGTTTCACCAGTTTGTGAATGTATGTATAAATTTTGGAATGTATAGTATAGATTCTGGAGGAGTTTGATTGTGGATAAAAGATTATAGATTAAGATTCTTATATAGCTAATCTACAAGTTACAAAACCTATAGGTACTTAGGTTGTGTGTCTGTTTGTAAGATGTTTTATTTAAATCATGATATTAAAGTATTATTTATGCCATGTTTAGCTTAGGTCACTATAGCTTACTAATTTTGGAGTATATCGCTGGAGTCTGATGATGAAACCAGTATAACAACCCTGACTCCAGTAAAATGAAGGATGTGGTTATCTTAATAGATCGGAACAAGATATAAGATATCACATCTTATGAAATCCAATTAATTAGTAGTTCTGTGAGGCAAGATTCATACATAATTGTGAAATTATATTTGAAAAAATTAGAATCAACTTAAAATTTACATGGGAACATTATCATTACTCCTAGTATATCCATGAAATCATTCAAGGTTCTTTTTTGGTTACTGTAGATGCCGAAAAGCGCTCAAGGGCTGAGGAAGGTTCGGGCGTGACAATGAAAAGCCACATTTGGATCCGACGATCCATTCTGGGGGTCCCGGTGGGGCGGCGTGAAACAAATACTGAGTTGCGTGAAAAAAATATCCCCCGCACGAAAAACTCCGGGATTCACGAGAGTTTTCCATGCAGGCCTGGAACTATTTTGCGCCACTGCTCCGCACGATTGATCTCCGAGCTACCGACAATGAGGCGCGCTATATTTCGCACCGAAGTGTTTTTCTCGTAGACCCGTGATCCTGAGAACCTATAAATAGAAGGATACCCCTTCGACTTCAAGTACCGATGAATCTGAACCATCTCTCCTACGTGAAATTCTTCCTCCCGTGTGCGCAAAAAGATGGATCTCAGGTTCAAATTTTTTTCACGCCAGGTCACCTGGGGGTCCGCCTTTGCGGGAGACTTCTCGTGATTGATCATTTTAAAATTCCCCTAGAGCCCCTTACCCCGCGCACAATCCATTCCGATTGCACGCAATTAGGTCTTCAGCGCTCAATTAATTTTGTGTGCCGGCCCGACCCCTTTTTCGTGCAACGACACCTTTTGCGTGCAAGCCTCCCGCCTTGTGCGACTGTGATTTCCCTCTTCCGGTCATCATTTTCAGGCGCCTACCACACCCATAACACCTTCACCATATACTCATTTTCCGTGCAGCCTCCTAAGTTCGCACGAAGTAACTTCAAAGTCCCCTATAAGATACCGCTTGTTGTGTTGCTTCGCCACATGCTTCTTCGCGTAGGCACGCTAACAGCTACTACTTCTTTACATAGCCACACTAATGAGGACCCCTCAATGGTTCGCTCTATGACAGCCCCTCGTCACAGCTTTTCCTGTCCTCTCTCTGCACCAAGGAGCATAGGGTACCGGTTATGTATGTACTATAGGGGTGGGGAAAACCCACCTCATCTGAGCTGCAAGACGTTAAACTACCAAGCACCATCGTCCTCATCACATGACGTTAAACTGTGACCTCACCCCTTGCCTCGCACGTGGGGTGCCCCCACCTTGGACATTCTCCACGCCCACTGGTCTCCATGAGGATGAGATCTCGCCTCATAGGGGATGATATCCTCCTTATCAGAGCGGCCTTTGTCCATGGGGAAAGGGCAACCAACCTGGTGTAAGCCCACAACCTTCCCCATTGGAGGCAACACCTCTGCTTCTCCTCTCTTCCTGGGTGCCAAGTCCCTCTCCTAACAGGCTTTGTCGCCATTGGGCCTCCCTCCTAGAGTAAGTCCCAACCTCTTCGATCTGTTAACCATGCATAATCCCCTATTTCCTCTTTGGGCTAATAATTACATGTAAGCCCCACTTCATCTCCCACGGATGCACTTTCGCGACGTGATCGTCAGTTCTCTGCTATCTCTTGTTTCTCACACCGATTATTATTCACGTGGGCCTAGAGTGAGCACTGACCATGACATATTCCCTAAGAATCCAAGAGTGTAAGCCCCACACCAACTTGAACAACGTGGACTTTGATCCTTGCCAAGGCAGGGTGCGTAAGAAGCCTCCACGAGGTTCAATCCCACCACCCGGTCATTCCGACCACCTTCACGTCAATTCACCAACACCTTGGGCAGCCTAGAGTGTAATCCCCACACCAACCTGAACTACATGGACTTTGATCCTTACCAAGGCAGGGTACGTAGGAAGCCTCAATGAGGTTCAATCCCACCACCCAGTCGTTCTGACCTCCTTCACGCTGGTTCACTAACACCTTGGGATAGCTCAGAGCATAATCCCCTAATTCCACAATATCCTGAAATATGAGGACTTTGATCCTTGCTAAGGCAGGGTATGTAGGAAGCCTCCACGAGGTTCAATCCCACCCCACCTGTTGTTCTAACCACCTTCACGTCAGTTCACCCCTGTCCCGCATGACGTTAAACTATATCCACCATTCTGAACTACATGGTCTTTGATCTTTGCCAAGGCAGGGTACGTAGGAAGCCTCCATGAGGTTCAAGACCACCCCCATCCATTGGTCCCGACCATCTTCACATTGGTGCACCAAGCCCACCACTCATGGGACCCCAGGTCCTCCTTCACATCGGTTCACCGACCCCTTCTAAACTACGAGGACTTTGATCTTTACCAAGGCAAAGTACGTAGGAAGCCTCCCTGAGGTTCATTCCCAACAACCATTGGTACCCAGGTCCACCTTCACGATGGTTCCCAACCACCTGAACTATGATATCATTTATCGTTGGTAAGGCATGGTATGTAGGAATCCTCCAAGATGTCTAATCCCCACAACCATAGGTCCCGACTATCCCATGTCGGTGCACCGATCCCCCTTTCCATCCGAACTAGGAGGACTTTGATTCTTGCTAAGGTTAGGTACGTAGGAATCCTCCACAAGGTTGAAGCCCACCACCCATGGGACCCCAGGTCCCCCTTCACGTCGGTTCTCCCCCGTCCCGCATGACGTTAAACTGTTGACATCTTTCAGTGGTAAGACATTGTCACTCCTTTGTGTGGTAAGCCGTTGTAACTCCATGCAGCGGTAAGATGTTGTGACCTCAATCATGCAGTGGTAATACGTTGTAAATCCATCCAGCGGTAAGATGTTTTCAGTCCATCTAGCGGTATGCCATTGTCACTCTTTTCAGTGGTAAGCCGTTGTGACCTCAATCATGCAGCGGTAAGCCGTTGTCACTTAATTCAGTGGTATGCCATTGTCACTCCATCCAGCGGTATGTCATTGTCACTCCATGTAGTGGTAAGCCTTTGTGACCTCAATCATGTAGCGGTAAGCCTTTGTCACTCCATCCAATGGTATTCTGTTGTCACTCCACCCAGAAATAAGCTATTGTCACTCCTTTCAGCAGTAAGTCGTTATGACCTCAATCATGCAGCGGTAAGCCATTGTCACTCCATCCAGCGGTAAGCCATTTTCACTCCATCCAGCGGTAAGCTGTTGTCTCTCCATATAGAGGTATGCCATTGTCACTCCACGCAATGTTAAGCTGTTGTGACCTCAATCATGCAGTTGTAAGCCGTTGTCACTCCATCCAGTGGTAAGCCGTTGAAAACCCCAATCGGCGGTAAGCCGTCATCAGGTGAACTACGTGGACTTTGATTCCCTAACACAAGGATATGTAGGAATCCTCTTCGAGGCTCCGGACCAAAACCATCATCATCCTCATGATGGTTCCATACATTCACCACCCCCTCATGAAACCTTCCATCATCCATCCTGATTCTTACCTGGGCCACCACATCCCGGTGGGATCATGCCACTTCATACCCCATTACCCTCAAAAGTAACCAGGAGTCCAACCACACGTTGGCCCCAACATCGGTGTTCCCTCCAGGGGGTTCCCCCAGCTGATCCACTCTAGAATGTGTTCTGATCAGTCTGATCCATCTTTTCTAGACGTTAAACTTGCGGCATACCCCGTGTAAAACATGGGAATCTGAGGAAAACCATAGATATATGCCCATGGAATACGATTTCCCACATTCAAAGTGGGATGCCTCGGGTTTTCGCGCCCTTGAGAAGCCCTATAATAAGGGATATAAGAAAGACATGCCAATCCCATAGCGTCCAGACATGCCAGTGATGCCCAACATGACTACTCCCCTAACCGAAGGTTGCTTCTCTGACCAGACCCCTTGGAATGTCTTTATAGAAGGATTGTAATTAAATGGTGTCGATGAAGATATGGCGCTATGAAGAGTTTAACGAACAACATCTTTAGTCTATTAGGGAGACCCGGACTATGTGACGAGTTCGAAGGAGGAATCCATGGGAGGAAGAACTGACATCCAATCATCCTGTTACGATCAAGGAATAGACGTCCCCGAATAAAGAGTGGAAGTTGCCCGCCTTTGGAAAGCGGGAATGCGGGGCAACAAAAATCGTGCCTCTCATCCCCGGACGAGATGGACACGTGTGCCCTAGTGAAAGCGTCTGAAATAGAAATGGTGAACCCGAAATGATGTTTTTCTCCTCAATATGGAGATTAGTAGCGCTCAAGGCATCAATGGATTGATGTGTCACTGGATCTAGTTATCTGGCGCCAGTTCGCGCCAAAAAAATAGCAGGTTTGGCATGTAATTGACCAGAAGCTGGGGTAGTAGAACGTTTGACATCCCATTCTGTGATGTTGTCGTCATGGATCTCTCTTACCGGTCACGGTGGTAGGGATGGAACTGGGGCATTGGTCATCGATTCCTTTTTCTTTCAGCGCTGACGAGTTCATCTCACCGCTTCTCAAGAATCATGTTGTTGCACAAGGAACACAATCACCTCCTGCCCACCAACACAGGCGCAGGGGCATCACTAATTCGGAAATCCTATGTGTTTCTTCCTCTTCCACGACAGTCTCAATGGAAATGAATACTGGGGACCCATGCCCCATCTCCCCATCAGAAGTTATCCAATGAAGGCTAATTAATGACCTCGAGCATCGTTACGAGGAGGAGGGCATAATCCCAACCCGGGATGTGGCCTGCCTGGATCTAGAGGAAACTATGCCTCATCACCAATGATACCACGAGGGCCGTACAGGGAGCCATTACTCCCCACATGGACATACAACTGCTTCGGGATCCTGTCCCCGGAGCTCCTTGATGACTCCCTACCTTAAGATGATGCGGTAGGTGATGTCTAGCCCAACCCAGTTAGAGTCCCAATCTTGGGGCTCCCAGCAATGGCCCCCACCTAGCTGTGTCAGCGCTGCCACCCTGTCTTGCCGAAAGAGGGGCAGGTAAGCTACGTGCTTGCACCACCGACCCCAGTTCGTCTGACCCAATGCTAGTGTCAGGCGCTAGCTGAGGATGCCCATCAAGGGGCATCCACGTCGGCTGCTGCTGTGGCCTGAGCCACCGCCAACGCATATCATCAGTTCACTGCATACATTGACCAGTGGCACTTATGCGCCCAGCCAGGATCGAGGCCCCAACCGCCCCATGAGCAAGATGATTCGAATCTCTTGGTCGCCGGCACGAGCAGTGGTCGCTACGAGCTAACCCGCAGCGATGCCACACGGTACTGAGGTCCTCCATGTACCACTACCACAGAGAGATCAGGTCTTCCACGCTTCGAGGCTCATCATGGAGGTCTTCCCCGTTCCACCCCCAATCCAAATGAAGGTTTGCCCCGTAGTAGTGATACTCGGTACAGAAGCCTCTCATGTGCCCATTACACTGGGTATGGAGTCATTCCTCCTGCCCTGACCACCGATGTAGGGACATTTCCCATCCAGTATCTCCCCAACATGAGGATCTTCCCTACGTCCTCTCTACAGCTGGGGAAGGTCCTCCTCGCCTCACCAGCCAGAGGGGTGAAGGCCATCCTCACCTCACTAGCACCCACAATGGAGGTCCTCCCCGTACTCAGCTAGATCGGTACAAGGACCCTCCACGTACTGAAGTCACTAGGGAAAACAAGAATGGTGTTCCTCCCCATGCTTCTTCTAGTTCTAGAGAAGGTCTTTCCCACTGCAGTTCTACCCCAATAGGTCCTCCCCATGTCCCTTTCAACATTTTTCCCGGTGCTCCTCGCACCCCGACTTTTTCAGGTGGAAACCCTCTCTGCCCCAGCACCAGTGCGGCCGAAGGACCCCGTGTCAGAAATCAGCCCTGTCCCGAGGAGCCACCCAGGGGCAGGAAGGCGGGCCATCGCCAACACAAGAAGAATCCAGGGAAGCCCTGGATGGAGATCAAACTGGTCTTCTTCTCATACTATTAATTAGAGTACGACTTAGCTCAGAAACCCTCCCCTCACTCATCTGAGTCAAGGATCGGGGAAGGAATAATGCACATCAGCCTAGTACTCTTAGAATGTGAGGTCCACAGGATTCTCACATCCCTTCGCAGGTTTATCTAGGAGGATAAAAATATGGCGACCCCATAGGTTACGGTCGAGAAATCACCACCATCGTCACCAAAAGAGCTCTCTACCTCAATAAGAGATCACAGAGAGCAATTATGGGGACCAATGGAAGGCGAGAAAAAACAAGGCCTATCACTAGTAGCCCTAGCCCCTGATATGGGAACTGAGGCTGTCAGCCCATCCTATTGTGACGTAGCGGCCAGGTCGCTACACTCTTTGAAGGACAACCTGAGAATCGGCGTCTAGTCAGCCCGCTCACTATATTCTCCACCGGCCGACCTGTCATCCCAGCGGTCTGCCTTAGTATCACTGCCAGTTCCTCAGCCATACCTAGTTGATGAGTAGGGAAATCAAGGGCTAGACCCTGAATCCGATCGGAGGAGATTCTGGAATATCCGTTCATTGGACCACTTCCCTGAGAAGTTTTGGCCCGTGGCAGCGTAGAGTTTCTGTATACTGGAATCCCTCACTCCGGAGGAAGTTGAGTGTTTCTGATACACCCTCTGTGTGACACATTTCAGTCTTTGTCATCAGTGATGGGTTTATCCAAGGAGCCAAATGCATTTCTAAGACATAAGTGAGCAATTCTGTCTGGTTGATCTGGTCGCGTTCCCTGTGGCCTAACATCCCGAGTCACCAGGTCACCATGAGGTCCTCCATCACCAATGTGTTTAGAGTATTAATGTACTCTGAAAAATTATCAAGGAGGATACCCCCACATGAAAATCCGTGGTTGGGGGAAGTATGTTGCCCTCTTATTTAGTCTTATCCGGTGGCAGCCCAACCTGCTAGGCGATATCAAGGACATGCCCCCATGAAGGGTCCCGGTCAATATGGCCAACCTAGTGGACGAGGAGGATGATCTGGAACTTCTCGATGGAGACTTACCCCCTAAGGGAATGCCACCACTTTTGGAACCATCAATAAGGATTATTCATCAACATAGGTACCTACTAGGTCTCCCTACACCCACTGAGGCACTGGTACTCATCCTGAATTCCAGTAAAGGAAAAGATCATGTCAGCGCCGTCAAGCACTCCGGCCCATCCACTTTAGTGCAGAAGACAGGGGAAGACCCCGAGAAGGCCATGTTGCGCCAAAAACTTGCTAAGAAAAAGAATTTAGTCGATGAACTCCTGGCTGAACACATTGTAGAGAGACGACCTGACTATGGAAATCCTAGGCCAGTACAGTAGGGGTAGAAACAACTTTCCCTCGGCGAGCTGCCCCCAAGAAACCTTTATCATCCTGCCCCCACAGACAGGGCTAAAGTCGGAGCTCATGGTAAGAGGGCACAGTATGTCTCACCAAACTGTCTGGAACGATGCGACAATCCAAGGAATCCGGCCTCGGTTCCCCTAGCTGCTCTGCATGTCGCTCCACGACCCATTGAGCCTATTTAACTTTTCAAAGAACTTAGAAAAGAAATCGTAGTTAGGGATCCCCTTCAAGACCGGGACCCCCGCACAGATGATCCTATGGCGACGCTCATAGCCCGCCTTGAGTCATTGGAAACACGATTGGTGGAAATCCCACTAGATGGTAAGCCATATCCGGTATGGGTGGATGATATGCCGACACCTCCGAGTTTCAGGAATCCCACCTTCTCCCCCTTTAACGGAACGGGGGACCCACCACAGCACCTGGACCACATCAACTCAAGGTGTGGGACATTTTAGGCACTCCAGCGCAGCAGGAGGCTGCCAAGATACACTCTTTTGTTCAGACACTGGAGGGGCCGACATTATTCTCGTATAACAAGCTCCCTGTCAGATCCGTAATTAGCTGGGAGGACCTCCACAGGAAATTCCTCTACCAGTTTAGCTATACCACCCAGAAAACCAGCATCGCAGTCCTCTTCAAGTGCAAGCAATGTTCTGATGGGCGGGTCAAAGATTTTATCGCCCGATGGAAGGGGCTCACATAATCCATTGACATGCCACTAACACAGGAAAAACTACTAATGATGTGCCTAGGAAACATCAAGACGGAGCTAGTTCCCTCTCTAATCACTGAGAACAACCCTAGTGTATTCCAAGACTTTTCTAATATAGCCCAGCACCTGGAGGAAGCCCTGCAACAGGCCAGCCATGCGCGTCTGTTGCCCACTATAATCCCAGTGAGGAGGGCTTCCAGAGCCGAGCCCACCGCAGTTTCCCAAATAGAAGACCTCAGGCAACTAGAATTGCTATCAGTGACACCATCCCTATAGCCTCGTAGATTACCTCTACCTCAGGCAGAGTCCCCGGCTCAGCAACGTCCGCCTCCGAATCGGAAAGGGCCTCTGCGGAATGCGCCGCCACCGCCCATGCAGGACAATTAGGGTCCAAATCCTCAACAGTCCCCTCCAGCTCCTTGTCAGGGCCAGGCTCCAAGGCCCCCCTTACTAGATAGGAGAAACTGGACCTACTCGTTCAACGAGAATCAGGTCCCTGGTTACTTCCGTAGCGCCTTAGAGCAAGGGATTGTTTTCTTGCCTGAGTGCAGAAGGTCGGAAGAGGCGAATCTCACTGATCGCCCCAACTAATGCCCCTATCATTAGATTCTAGGGCACACCCTCAAGCAGTGATATGTGATAAAATTCTAGCTTCAAGACCAGGTCGATAAAAATATAGTCTAGTTGGTCCCAGCACCACCACAAGTTACATGCATCTTCATAAGGCTAGAGTGCAGTAGCGCCGACGAGGGTGAGTGGCAGCAGGTTTCTAACCACGAGTCGCAGAATTATGACAACTGGATGGCTCGCAAAATAGATGCTCGTGCCCATGGTATCATTCGTGCATGATTGAATCATCCAGATCCTTCAGAGGCTATAGCTGCTGCTTCTGCGCCGTCGTCCCAGCTATCCTCTTCCCAGAAGAACAAGCATCGGTGGCGCAAGGGAAAGCAATGCGCCCCACCGATGCCATCATTGTACTGCACTCTCGGTGACTTCATGCCCCCCTGAGATGGGGATTCCTACCAAATCTTCCATGTAGTGGATGACTCTTCAAGTGATAGTCATGGGTACGCTTTAGTTAATACCGTGGAGTTGGTAAACCCCTATATGACACCTGATGACGGGGAGTGTCAGAAGAACCACCCCAACATCCCCAGCCGATGCCAATGTTGGCGGAGCTGCGACCATATGGGTCATAGAGAAGCATTAGTTGGTACCTTCATCCTGGCCGTGCATGCCACTGAGACAAAACAGCATGCCCATCGCAGAACTCAGCACGCGCAACCTCTTCATCTGGTGTCATCGGGCCCGCCTCCACCACCATTTATGCTATTGGATGAGGCAGAGCTACCTCATCCAGGCCATGACCAGCCTCGCACAGATATAGTCCAATCTCAGTCATCTAGTCCTCCTATGACAGCTACTCTCCGGGCTTCGACTGGTGAACAGCGGGACATGACCAGCACTAGTCAGCCGTAGGTCCATCCAGAAGGGCCCACCTTGTCTCCAATGGTAGAGAGGCCTCCTATAAGAATAATTTCATGCCTGGTGCAGAAATTTGATTTCCCCATGCACCTTTCCAGCATCCAAGTGAGAATTTCCGTCCTTGAAGCCCTTCTCTTGTCGTCAGATATGCATGAGGCCCTTGCTGAGGCTTTAAGAAGCCCCCTCCAGTTTGAGACAGAGGTAGCAGCTGTAGACGCCTTTCATGCTAAAACAGTTGAAAATACCGAATTCCAGGAAATCATTTTGTTCTCGTGAGAAGATAAAGTCTCTCCCATAAAGGGGAAAATCTGCCCACTGCACATCACCATACAATTTAACAGTGTGGAGGTTTGCCACTGTCTTTTTGACATCGACTCCAGGATCAACCTTATCCCAACGCAAACACTGAGGAAGCTGGGGTTATCCGAGGATGACCTAACTCCCTCCGATTTAAGGATATAGGGATACGACAAGATAGAGCAGACCTCGGTCGTCAAGATCGATTTGAAGACCCAGTTCGGTGGCCTAGTTTTCAGTACCGAGTTTATGGTTGTCTCCCAATACACCGTGTACAATGCATTGATGGGAAGACCATGGCTCCACTTGCACGCGGCGGTCCTCTCATCGTATCACCAGTGCCTCAAGTACTCACTTAATGGTAATGTAGGCGTACTCCAAGGTGATGCATCTCCTTCCACCTCTTGTGAAGCCCGCTGCCTGGATGTAGACTATTACAAAAGCAAGGATAAGCTGATTTAGGCATGTGAGGTTGAACCCGTCACAGTCGCAATTGACCCCAGGGTAGGTCTGGATGACACCTACCTCTTCCCAATCCATCAATTGGAGGCCACAACCCACGATATGGGGAAACACTTTTTTGTCTCTGGTAGAATAGGTAATCATGTTCTGATGTCTAAGAGACAATGGAAAATCGCCTCGTACTCCTACACAAACCAGGATCATGTGATCCCGGAGCCTCATACCCCGTACGATATCGGAATGTCCGCCCCATGGCAATGAAAGTATGTCATACATGTCTGTTTCACTGGGCTAGGATTAACCGGCTCAAGCCGACATGCCACTATTGCTTTGATATCATCAAGCATGGCCCCTTTGGCTAAATACCAGATGAGATCGGATTGGCTGCCTTCATCGCTATGGTCCCAATGACACATGAATCTCCTGATATGTTTTCCACTGCTGTCCAGGCTGGTACCGGCCTCCCATCAAGATCTTCCAACCTAAAGGATCCTTCACCCACTGTGAATACCTCCTCCGAAATTAATAAAGAGGATTCAGAGGATGATCCCCCCGCCTTGGAAGAAGGCGTCTCCACCATAGTCGATGAACTAGTACAGGTGAACCTTGGTAGCGAGACAGATCTAAGACCCACATTGATCAGTGCCACCATGTCCCTCGAGGAGCAGCAATAGTATGTAGATTTCTTGAAACAGAATAGTGATGTGTTTTCCTAGAGTTACAACAATATGCCAGGACTAGATCCTTAGGTAGACATCCACTGCCTCGGTCTCTCAACAAATCATCGCGGGTTCAAGCAGCCTCTCAGGAAGATTCACCCCACTCACAGTGCCATGGTCGAGCCCGAAGTTGACAAGAACATTAGATCCAACTTCGTCAAAAAGGTCCAGTACCCCAAGTGTCTAGCCAACATTGTGCTAGTCAAGAAGAAGAACAGATAGATCAGAGTCTGCATCGACTTGTGCGATCTCAACCATCACTACCCGAAGGACGATTTTCCCCTTCTAGTGAAAGAATTGTTGATTGAAACTACATATATATTCCAAGCCCTCTCCTTCATTGATGTTTACTATGGATATTATTAGATCCATGTGGCCCCTGAGGATGAAGAGTCCACCACTTTCAGGGCAACCTTAGGTACTTTTTTTACCAGGTTATGCCCTTCGGCCTGAAGAATATAGGTTCCACCTATCAGCGGGCCATGCACCACATATTCAATCTGATACTCAAGACATTGGTGGAATGCTATGTGGTTGATCTGGTGTTAAAATATCGTTAGCGCCAAGACCATCTCAAGGACCTTGAGAAAGTGTTTGGCTTCCTCTCTTCCCGCCACCTGATGATGAACCCGTTGAAATATGCTTTTGGGGTCACCTCTGGGAAGTTCTTTGGCATTGTTTTCAGGTACCAGGGCATCGAGATCAACCCAAAGAAGATCAAGTCCATCATCTAGATGCCTCCCCCCCAGCAATATTCGGGAGCATAGAGGTTTCCAAGGACACTTATCCTACATACGTCGATTCACTTCTAATCTGGCCAGCAAGTGTAATCCCTTTTCTCAACTCATGAAGAATGGCTCTGCCTGCGGATGGGATGAAGTGTGCCAGACTGCGTTTGAGGAAATCATGCAGTATCTACTCCAACCTCCAGTCTTGATGTCACCTATCTCCATAAAACCACTAATCTTGTATGTTACTACCTTGGAATGATCTCTTGGCTCCCTTCTCACCCAGAATAACAATGAGGGGATAGAAAACAACCTCTACTACCTCAGTAGCATGCTCCTTGATATGGAGACCAGACACTCCCCCATCGAGAAGAGCTTCCTTGTGATGGTATTTTCTATGCAGAATTTGTGACATTACCTGTAACACCATGAGGTATAGCTGGTGTATCGAGTAGACCCACTGAAGTACCTTCTGAACCGCCCCATGTTGACAGGCCGTCTAGCACAGTGGGTGGTAATCCTATATCAGTTTGACATCAGGTTCGTGCCTTAGTAGGATATCAAGGGACAGACATTGGTAGATTTTATTACTGCCCATCCAACATCCATGGCCCAGTCCCTGGACTTGGATTTTCCCAAAGAGGCAATCCTCTTGGTAGATCATGTCATCCCGTGTTGGCAGATGCACTTTTATGGTGCCCCCCGAAGCCCCATCGGCAGGAGGCTTAATGATCCTAGGCTCAATAGAGTGGGCCTGGGTATAGTCTATATTACCCCAGCGCAAGCCATTCTGTCATACTCATTCCTGTTGTTAGAAGGCTACACCAACAATGAGGCAGAGTATCAGGCTCTTATCACTGGCCTTGAGCTGGCCCTTGAGATCGATGTGACCCATTTGCATGTTAAAGGGGATTCTGAACTAGTCATCAAGAAATTCAACAGTGGATATGTCATTAGAAATCCAGATCTCGTACAATTGTTGGAGCACAACATCTAGCTAAGGTCCCAGTTTCCATCTCGTCTGAAAGAAACTCATGTCCCTCGATCTCAGAACGGTCGAACTGATGCCCTGGCTGGCTTGGCTGCATCACTTGTAGAACCCGACCAGGATGATCTGATTATACACGTGGAACATCGGAGAGTCATTTCTCCCATCACCTCAGAGGATGATGATAGCCTATGAGTAAGCCATCTTACCACCAGAGCCTCCATGTCAGGACCCCCATAGGTTCTTTGGATGTAGTGGTTGAAGCGAACCTGACTAGAGATACACCTATGTCAAGTATCTCTAAAATGGTTACCTCATGGCTGATCGGGCCGAGCGTGAAAAAATCTGACGTCGTGCATTGCAGTTTTTCCTCCAGAGTGGTCCTAGTCATGAGATAATCCTCTACAAGCATGGTTTTGATGGTGTTCTCCTCCATTTCATCCAAGGAGTCAAGATTTCTCAGGTCATGTAGGAGGTTCATGCTGGTTCTTGCAGTTCCCACCAGGCTGGGCCAAAGCTGTCCCCTTAGATCCGGAGACTAGGATACTTATGGACCTCCATGATCCATGATTGTATCGAGTTCACCATGAGATGTAAAACATGGAAAATTCATTTTAACTTCATACATCGGCCGCCATAACCTATCCAATCCACCAATTACTCTTGGATGTTTGCGGTGTGGGGACTCGATGTCGTGGGACCAAATCAACCGGTGACAGCTCTTCAATGTAGGTTCATCCTGACCACCAAAGATTTATTTTCCAAGTGGTAAGAGGAAGTTCCACTCAAGGAGGTCAAGGATCGTTATATCATCGACTTCGTGAGCTCCAATATCATCTACCAATTTGGGGTCCCTCACGTCATCCTCACCGATAATGGCACCAACTTCTGTGCAGCCGAGTTGAAGAAATTGTATGCCAAGTACAAAATCCGTTCATACCATACCTCCCTCTATCATGCAAAAGTTAATGGGTAGATCAAGGAGTTCAGTAAAACCCTCTCTATCATTTTGTAGAAAATGGTTGGTCAGAACAAGAATATTTGGTCGGACAATCTCCCCAACACCCTATGTGCCTATCGAACGACGACTCGTAATTCCACCCAGGAGACCCCCTATTCCCTGGGGTATGGAGATGAGGTATTCCTTCCCATCGAGATACAACTACCTTCGTTATGCACAGCGGTCATTGACCAGAAGGCACTAGATAAGGTAGATGGAATTTGTCTGGCAGAATTGGAATCACATGATGAGAATAGGCTTCCTGCCATGCATAATCTATAAAGGCACCGGAATAAGATAGCTAGGGCCTTCAACAAGATGGTTCACCTCCACACATTCCTAAAAGGAGACTTGGTATTGTCCCTTAGGGCACCAACGATCCCCGGTAGGAAACCCCCCAAGTTGGTGCCCAAATGGGAATAACCGTACATAGTTCACAGGGTTTACCCCAATGGAGCATACTCCCTGGTGACCATGGATGGAAAGCGTATAACTCCTCCCACCAATGCAAAGTTCATCAAGAAATACTTTTCTTGAGCCTACTGGTCATGCATGAACTTAAACTGGATGGTCCCGCATGACCTTAAACTGCATGATGGTCCCGCATGACCTTAAACTGCATGATGGTCCCACATGACCTTAAACTGCATGATGGTCCAACATGACCTTAAACTATCCAGTCCTACTTGAATTAAAATTGTGTATCATCCCACAAGACGTTAAACTGTGCCCTTATAACTACGTATGGATTGATTCCCATCTGCATGGAATACTTAGGAATGCTCAAGCATTTCATCTTGAGCCCAACCCCTAAATTCTTCTCTTTGACTATTTCCCCCTGGTTATAGTTCTCTCGGGGGATCTTTTCATGACATGGTGTGGGATTCCTTATCCCCACTAATACCAGGATTATAATGGTCGCACCATGTACCCACTCCCCATTCTTCTATCATCCCACGTCCTCACCACATGATGTTAAAATAAATGGCCATCAAGAACTATGTACGGCTTGATTCGCATCCTTATGGGATACATAGTAACGCCCAGACATTTCATCTGTTGGCCCAACCCAAATGCCAGATCGTCCCCTTGGGTCAAGAAAAGTGTTGGGGGGTAGACTTTTTCCCAAATTCACATCGAGCTAATCTCGATCCGGCCATACATCCTACTCCCTAGAGATGTTCGCCTCTTTCATATATGGGTACAACTATGCTTCACCCACTCCTTTGATTGGTACTCCATCATCTTTCCCATCCAGAAGGGCCCCTGAATGGTATGGATTCTAGGCCTAAGGGCTCTCTTACCACTTCAGGCAAACACCCTCGCAGATGTTGAGCTATAAGCCGATTCAAGTCCCGCATTGCGAATATGGTCAGTGGTCGATACTCAATTGTTCTTACCATTTCATGTCACTATCGGGACGCTGTTTTTTGAACATGGTCAACAGCTGTCCTATGTCGTTGAAACCACCCCGGGATCTCCTAAACATTGAGTGTAGTGGATCATTCTACCATGTTGTATCTTTATGCGATGAACTCCCTTCGGGAAAGGCCATCTTTTTTACCCCCATATGACAGGGGGAGCCGAGACCGACTTCTTTTTTCCCACATCGAGCACTACTCATATGGGATTAGGAGATGTGATGAGGCGGTAACCGTACAAGAAGATGTATGGCCTTCCCATCTGTGGCCCAGCCTCAGGCCCCTTGGCCTTTTCGGGCCCCTAGCCCATGTTCTCTCTTGGGATTGTACGGTGTGTTATGGGATTATGTCCTCATTCATGTCGGGTTACTCGCCATGTCGTACACATCCCCAGATGAGATACCTTATCCTCTTTTTGTCCTCACTAGAAGACATTAAACTGCAAACTGGTTGGGCCTTTCTGACCAAGGCCCAACCTCAGGCCCTTGGGCTTTTTCGAGCCCCCATCCCAAGTTCCTATTTAAGATTGTATGGTGTGGTATGTGATTATGTCCTCATTCATGTCAGGTTATTCACTGTGTCGTATACATCCCTTGTGTGGGGCATCTTACTCTTCTCTTCGTCCTCACAGTAGGATGCTAAACTATAAACTGGTCAGGCCTTTCCGAATGAGGCCCCCCTCAGGCCCCTTGTCTATTTCGGGCTCCATACCAAGTTCTTATTTAGGGTTGTATGGTGTAGTATGCGATTATTTCCTCATTCACGTCAGGTTACTCGCTATGTCTTACACCCCCCCCCCTCATTAAGGTATCCTACTCCTATGTGCGATTCCAGAACTACGTATAGCTTGATTTTCGTCCTCATGGGATACATAGGACCATTCGAATGTCTATACTTCAGGTCCAGCTCCATCTCTTAGAGATCTCCCTTTCACCTTGGCCCCTTGTCCTACCCTTTCGTGGGGAGGGGAGTATATGGTGTGGTATGGGATTATGTCTTCATTCACATCAGGTTTGTAACGACCACGCCGCATACCTCTCCCTCTTGGGAGTTCTCTATCCTTGTATTCTATACTCATCCCTTTAAATCAGTTACTCTCAAGTTGAGCACCCTCTTCGGCCCTCTTCGACCATCTTTGGCGATTCACCAATGTGCCTAATGGTACTCTGGTTTAGTACCTAGAATGTGGGACTCTACTTGGACATGCTTTCACCCATTTCCCAGGCTTCGTGTTCCCCTTTATTAGGGCTTCCATCACCTTTCACACCCGAAGATACCCCCAAGTGGCATGGATGCTAGGCCTAAGGGCTCTCCTACCATTACAGGCCAATGTCCTCGAGATTTGCAGACAAAAAATAGATACCAATCCCACATTTCGAATATGGTCTGTGGTCGACGCTCATTTGTATGTCCCCATTTCATGATAACACGATACAAAAAATCAATACAAAACCCACATTTAGAATATGGTCAGTGGTCGACGCTCATTTAATTGTCCCCATTTCAGGCTAACACGATATGGACGCTGTGTTTCGAAAACAGTCAACAGTCATCCTCCATCATCACGCCAACCCCATTAAGCCCGAAATTTTGGTTAAATGATTTACATCATTCTCCACCTCATCAATTCCACGAAGAAGTTCAAAACTCTTGGTACTATTATTTAGTGAATATCCACACATTAGGTGGAATAAATCCACGATAAGGAAATCACTTGGGGATTTAATGGTTCCCCATTTTCATGTATTTTTCATATTGAGAATACTTTATCTGCCCTTGTTTCCTACACTGAGTTCAACTCAAGTAGGCTTAGGGATTGGGTTAGGGTTTTCCTTTACTTGGGATAGTCCTGCTTCTCCATGTTCTGAGTTCTAAGACCTTAAACATTGATCTTTTCATATTGACCCTTTGTGAGAACTACATATAGATTGATTCCCATTCTTATGGAATATTTAGGAACACCCAGACGTCACGTTTCAGGTCCAAATCAATGGGGAACTAGTTTCTACTTCCCCTTACCCTGCTGCCTCTATTTTGGACCATTGGCCCGAGGTTTCTTTCACAGAATCATGTATGGTGTGGTATGGGATTATGTCCTCATTCATGTCGGGTATGTTTTATTTCCCTATGCACATTCCCCCATTAGCCTCGTCTCTACTACGTCTGTGCCACATGACATTAAAGTGCATTCCTGGTCCCATCACATGACCCTAAACTGTGACATTATCGTCCTGGCCGCACTAAGAAAAATGGCACTACATTGTGATGTCCTCACTCAAGGGGACACCATTTTTGGTATCAGTAACACACCATACCATTTGTCAATGCCTACATATGGGTTGATTCTTGTTGCGATGTTGGGACTTGCTACCCTAGGCCCATTGCTTCACAAAAAAAACATTCACCTTAATGAAAAAACAAGACATATAAAATACTGCTTCTTTTGGTGTGAGGTCCACACCTGCATTCCCCTTTTATCACTAGCACTGGTACCTTCCCATTCCACCTCTTAGAACTATGTGCAGCTTGATCCCCATCCTCATGGGGTACGTAGGAACATTCGTGCACCTTGCCTCAGGCCCAGCTTAACTTTCGTTTCCAGTCCCTTGACCTAAACCCTTCCTAGGGAACACCTTGTGGTCAGAACCCTAGGTTCCCATTCACGATGGGTTTTATAATTACCCCACCATGTGACTCCCGCGTTTTCTACCATCCGTGGTTCGAGCTATATGACCATATACTAAGACCACTCTGGGTCCTTGCCGCAAGACGTTAAACTGCACCACACGTCTTAAGAACAACGTATGGATTGATTCCCATCCTCATGGGATACGTAGAGACACCCAAGCATTTCAGCTCATGTCCAGCCCTAGGAATCATAAATCTTGTTCGTCCTCATTTCTAGCCCCAGGACTGACCCCTTTTGGGGAACCATGTAATAGCAGCATTTCCCAAAACAAGTTCGGGATGCCCCACGATGACATTGGGAAGCGAAATCTCCCTCTCTAGAGAGGTCCTATCTAAAAGTAGGAATGATCCATGATAATACCGATGAACCCCTCTAATGTGCTTCCACCATGGTGGCATAATTTCAAGATTTTTGGATTTTGTTCGAACAAACCATCGCTCCACATTCCATGCTTTGCGTGCCCCTTATTCGGACCCTCATCCTCTTTCATGTCTAAGGGAACCCCCTAACAGTATGGATGCTCGACATATGGCCACCTTATTGTCCCGGACCAACATTACGGAAGGATAATGGATAACATTTTTATTAAGGCCCTGTGTTTCGAACATGGTCTGCAGTCGGCCCTCATTTTCTATCCCCATTCCAGGCTAACACAATAAGGATACTGTGTTTCAAATTCGGTCTACAATTATTCTTTATTGTCACGCCACCCCCTTAGTGTTCCGAATCCTGGGTATCGTGATTCACACCTTCCATTCCCCTATTAATATTTATTCCAAACTCCCCTGGCGTTACTCCATTAATGCGTAAGAGCACACTGGGAAAAATGTAATTCAGCTATTTCGAGAGATTCATCCTCCATTCAGGTCTCTCCTATTTCCTCCATGAAATCCAGGCCGGTTATTCAAACCTCGGATGCCTGAATCTTGGTTGACGCTCCCACGATCATGCGAAGTAATAGTATGAACATCCATTGTTTCTCACATTGGGTGTGACCCTCATGAGATTAGGAATATATTTCTATCTATTTCATGGTTGTGGTTGAATGTGTTAAACCAAACGAACAAGTAAATAAATTCATCTATACATGCGGTTCAGAATAAGAAGTAATAAGGAGAAATGAGTTTATGATTTCGGCCAAAACAGGGCCCTTAAGGGTCATCTTATTAGATGGATCGTTCCAGAACTGCTAACCTTTCGTTGATGACCTCTAGGAACTCCTTCCATCCCCTGAGGGCTCTCTATTCATCAGCGGCTACAGAGCGCATCCCACTAACCCTAGCCCGTGCCTGTGCCTGTTCAGTTTGAAGTGCGGATATTTGGTGACCTACCACCACTAGTTGCTCTTGGGAGTCTGTTAGCTGGGCTCTCAACTGCTCCACAAGCTCAGAGAATTTTTTGACAAATATCTACTTTATGTTAACCTATTCGTCAAGGCATTGGGCCTCTTGTTCTGCTTGGATGAACGCTTGGGTACTCCCTGACTCCTCCCGACACTGGGCAATGTCGGAGCGGCATCTGCTCTTATGAAGCTTCTCAGCCATGTAGTCACGGACCGTTTAATGAAGGCACCGAGCATCCACCCCTACAGCACAGAGAAAGCACAGCCAGGTTTGGAGTGATCCCATATGTTTCCTCCATTCTATATGGGGCTGATTGAGAAAGTGCTTGATGCACTTCCACCCATTGCGCCATGTCATTAGTCTCTCCTTGTCTGCCACCGATTCTGAATCATCAATCTCCTCGGGGTCTGCGGGCCGATAGTCAGGGATTGCATCTAATAGACTAGCAGCATGGTCTTCTTCGGGTTACCCTCCCAAGGGGTTGGGCTCTTCAATGCCTGGGCGACCGTCCCCTCTCACCTCAGCCTCAGTATCTCCCTCGCTGACTTTCGGCCCTACCCCGACAAGAGTACCACTAATTTCCAACGCTCTCTGCTCACCAAGTGCTGGGGTTGGATCAGTTTGAGAAGTGTTACCTGAATTGGTCAACACATTTCCAGTTGAATTAATCACAGAAGACCCAGGTTCGGTAGCCCAACGAGCCTCCAAGGCTGTGATTACTGCAGAAACAAGGAACACCCAGATCAATTAAGCTCTCCAATGGTGATTAACCAACATTGAAGTGATGAACTTAAAGGAGCCCAAAGCGCCAGCCTCCGGTGTTCTAGACACTACAGGAGCTTCCATTATGGGGGATTCCTCAGCACTTGTCAGTTCAATAATGGGCGTTGGCTCCCCACCTTGTTCTACCGGCACCTCCTCCCCTTCAAATGGAGACCCTTGGTCAGCACCCACATTCTCCTGAATAGGATAAGGATATCTAATTGAGAACTACAAAACATGATGAGGGTAAATGATAGATAAGGGATGAGACGTACCTCAACCAGCTCAGTTATTATATCCACATCAGAGCTAATGATATCACCACTCTCCTGGAGACTCCCCTGGTTGGACTCCCCTTGAGACCCTCCACCTTCAGGATCCTCTTATCCTTCACCCCCTCCTTCACCTTCTCCTTCTTCCTCCTCTTCCGTCTCAGCACTCTCCGGATCATCATCGCTGTCATCATCCTCTATCGACATCTTTTCGGGGTCATGCTCCTAGATGAGCATGACTTCCACCAAGAAAGATTGACCATCACACCAAACTCATTGGTGTGCATACACGTCCATGGTCATCAGATACGCATGTCGATGATGAAATTATACCCTATCAACAACCCTAATAAGTCTGAACATCGGTAGCTGGATCTCGTCTCACATTATCTTTTTCCAAAGAGCATCGGAACCCATTGACTATCGCAGGGTCATCCAGGCTGACCACAGTGCCAAGAAAATTGCGTCATGGAGAGGGGTTGAAGAAGATACTGTATCTGCTTCCCGGGATGTTCCATGGACACTTCACAATATCTTCTCCCCTAGGTGATGAGGGGACAACCACGCCATGCGACGTTCCTGCTACTAAAGTCCCGGCCTATGCGGGCCCAGCAGCCCGATGAGCTTCCATCCTTTGCTCCCAAACAGCACCCTGTCTGCACTCCTGCTGCCCAGACTCTGCACTGGCTACCTTGAGCTGCTAGACTCACTTCCGCAAAAGTCCCTTGGGGTACGCTATCTCCCAATGTTCGGCATATTCTTTTGAGAGGCCAGCGTCAACTCCGATGGGGGGAAAGGTGATAACGTCACCAGAGACCTCGTCTGTGAACACCAACCACATTTGGAAAAGAACACAGGGATGTCTCTCTTCCTAGACATCCATGTACACCATCTTCAGCATCCTCTGAAGGCATATGAACTTCCTGGAAAACTTGGATGGCACGTAGGGCTCACAAAGAATCTTCTTCTAAATCCAGGCCATAAGCACTGCACCTATGATGCTCTGGAAGTATTCCCTATGCTCCAATAAGCCTTTCCCATTAACTATAATCTGGACTATCGGGGTGGGGAATGGGATGAATGTGAAGTTCGCGTGATTGCATATTTTGATCCCTACTCCCTCCTCATTGAGCTTCAACAGAACAAACCCAGTGATGTCTAGCAAGGAAGGTCGCAGGCCATTACATGGAGGACGAAAGATGTTCAGGAAGGTATACCCACCACAATGGGCCACGACCCGGCCATAAAAGATCTACAAGGGGCCAAAGATCCTCCTCAGTAACCCTCCTCTCAAAATGTGCTCCAAAATAGCATATAGACAAGCCAATGCGGGGACTCCCAGATTGAATATTTGATTGGCGGCCATGATGCATACCATTATTAGGGTTGCTGGGAAAACTCCCATCCTTGAGTCCCTCACTAGAAAGAGACACCCACTTAGAAATGTGGAAAGAAATCCCGTGTATCGGACGTTCGGGTCCCGACTCTCATTTATGCTGAAGCCCCATGACTGATAGTCCCTCACCTCCAGGATCCTACAGTACGATCCACTTTTTCTCATCTGTGCCACAGTCGAACATCGTCTCCCACACCCCGGCATCATGAACTCATGATCTTTTTTCAGGAACAAGAGAAAAAATTTCCTGTAAGTAATTTCCTTCAAGAAATCCTTTACCCCCAACCTCTACTTGGATAGCTCGAGTAGGTGCCATGTCAGCATGGGAGTTCATGATCTGTCACCCTCAGTGTTCCTCGTCGGGAGGAATTCATCATTCTGATGCCCATCTAGAGGGATACCACCGATGCAATGGATGTCCCATGGGATGATTCTGAATTCCCCATGATGAAGGTGTAATACATTGGGGTCGGGAGACCATCGTGTAAACAACTATGGCCCGAGCTCAGGCTGGAGATAAAAATGAAATAGTGACATCCACACCGCCACAAACAAACCGATGTGCCACAGTTCAGCCCCAAAATGGTCGCATGTCTGGCGAACCCAATATGCCCAGGCCCATTCATTGGTGAAATTGCCTCCAAACCACAAATCCCAATCCTGCAGCCATCCTTTGGTCTCATTAGTAACACTATGAAGGAAGGTGCTTCGGTAAAGGGCTGGAGAACTCTTCGTGACAGGGTCACTCCCTAATATGGTCCTTGTCCTAGGATTTAGTATGTAAACATCCAGGTGTCTAGTTTCTCTAGTAGGATGGTCGTTGTAGGTGATGTTATACCGGGGTAGGTCATCCTCACAAGTTACCCATGACCGTGGTGTGTCGACCTCAAACCTTGGCACGGGTACCTCCTCCAGGATTCTGAAGTCCTAGATCGAAAGATTGGAAGATAGTGCATACTCCTTCTACACTGGGGTCAACATGTTTAAGAGAGTATAGTTGTTGGATACAATCCTTCGGGCACCATAATAATCAGGGTTGGCGACCATCTCAACCCTTCAAGAAGTAGATGCAGCTTCCCTCTCACCGTCAGCCCGATTGGCGACCATCTCCTGTCGGAAAGATTTTTAGAAGTCGGTGAGAAAACCCACGATTAGGCATGAAAAATCATGAGACAACACAAAAAATTAGTGGTCAGTGCAAAAAATATGGACTGGAACAGAAGATCCTGGGTTGGCGTGAAAATAGACGACGGATCGCAGCTAATTATGTGCAACCAAAGCGTTTTTCGCACGGGCATAGGATTTTTTTTCGCACACGAGAGCTCTGGTCTTATCACGCGAGAAAATCCGTATGGAATAGGGGACCCATGGGGCCTTTTATAGGCGCGATGAGTGCTTTACGCGTGCACGTGAAAAGTGAATTGCGTGCTCCGGACCGGCTTTTCACGTTGCTCTGGTTTTAAGCAACCGACGACCCCAGATAGTCTTGTATTTCGGTGTTTACCTCCTAATCTGGCCTCTGCGGCCTCTCACCGATCCGATTTCGAGGGGGGCATTTGTAGATGCCGAGAAGTGCTCTAGGGATGAGGAAGGTTCAGGCGTGACAAAGAGATGCCATATTTGGAACCGGTGATCCATTCCGGGGGGTCTTAGAGGGGTGGCACGAAAACAATACTGAGTTGCATGAAAAAAATATGCCCCGCATGAAAAACACCGGGATTCGCGAGATTTTTCCGAGCAGCACAGAACTATTTTGCGCCAAAACTTTGTGCAATTGATCTCCGTGCTTCTGATATCGGGGCACACAATATTTTGCGCCGAAGTGTTTTTCGCACAGAACCGCGATCCCAAGCTCTTATAAATAAGAGGCTACCCCATAGACGTCAGGCCCCGAAGAATCTGAACCATCTCTCCCACGCGAAAATTCCTCTCCTGTGCGCGTAAAAAGATGGCTCTTAGGTACTAAATTTTTTATGCCAGGTCACCTGGAGCTCCGCCTCTGTGTGAGACTACTCATGCTTGATCCTTTCTAAATCCCCTCGAGCCCCTTCCCCCGTGCGCAATCCCTTCTGATTGAGTGCAATTTGGTCTTCGGTGCCCAATTCCTTTTGTGCGCCGACCCACTATATTTTGCACCCAGTGCTCAATTGCATGCAATCTCGGACTTTTTCGCACGCGCAATTCCTTTTGCACGCCGGCCTGACCCCTTTTTCAAGCAATGACCCCTTTTGCGCGCAAGCCTCCTGCCTTGTGCGACTGTGATTTCTCTCTTCTAGGCATCATTTTCAGGTGCCTCCCACGCCCAAAAAACCTTCTCCATATACTCATTTCTCGTTCAACCTCCTAGGTTCGCATGAAGTAACATCAAAGTCCCCTGGACGATACCGCCCGTTGCGTTACATCGCCTCATGCTTCTTCGCATAGGCACACTAACGGCTATTGCCTTTTCATATAGCCATGCTAACGTGGACCCCTCTATGGTTTGCTATATGACACCCCCTCATCATGGATTTGCCTATCCCCTCTCTGCACAAAAAATTAGAGGGTACCTTTTATGTAAGTCCTAGGGGTGTATAGAAAACCCACCGTGTCTGAGTTGCAGTACGTTAAACTGCCAAACACCATCATCCTCAGCACATGACGTTAAAATGTTACCATGCCCCATGCCTCGCATGCGGGGTTCCCCCACCTTGGACATTCTCCATGCCCACTGGTCTCCATGAGGATGAGATATCACCTCACAGGGGATGATATCCCCCTTATTGGATAGGCATTTGTCCACGGGGAAAGGGAAACCACCCTGGTGTAAGCCCCTAGCCTTCCCCATAGGAGGCAACACCTCTGCTCCACCTCTCTTCCTGGATGCCAAGTCCCTCTCTCTCTAGGCTTTGTCGCCATCGGGCCTCCCCCTTGGAGTAAGTCCCAACCTCTTTGGGATTATAACAATGCATAAGCCCCTGTTTCCTCTTTGGGATGCTAACTACATGTAATCCCCACTTCACCTCCCACGGACGCTCCTTTCACGACATGATCGTCAGGTCTCTGCTATCTCTTGTTTCTCACACCCAGCATGACTAACGTGGGCTTAGAGGGAGCACCGACCATGACATCATCCCTGGGCAGCCTAGAGTGTAAGCCCCACACCAACCTGAACTACGTGGACTTTGATCCTTTCCAAGGTGGGGTATATAGGATGCATCCACGAGGTTCAAGCCCACCACCCTATCATTCTGACCTCCTTCATGTTGGTTCACCAACACCCTTGGCATCCTAGAGTGTTTTCCCCACACTAACCTAAACTACGTGGACTTTGATCCTTGCCAATCTAGGGTATGTATGAAGCCTCCACGAGGTTGAAGCCCATCACCCGGTCGTTCCCACCTCCTTCACGTCAGTTCACCAACACCTTGGTCCACCTTAGAGTGTAAGCCCCAAATGACCCATATCCTAAACTTTAAGGACTTTGATCATTGCCAAGGCATGGTATGTAGGAAGACTCCATGAGGTTCAAGCCCCCCACTCTGGTCGCTCCGACCTCCTTCACGTCAGTTCGCCCCCGTCCCGCATGACGTTAAACTGTATCCACCATTCTGAACTACGTGGTCTTTGATCTATGCCATGCCTGGGTACATAGGAAGCCTCCCTGAGGTTCAATCCCAACACCATCCATTGGTCCCGACCATCTTCATGTTGATTCCCCAAGCCCACCACTCATGGGACCCCAGGTCCTCCTTCACGTCAGTTCACCGACCCCTTCCGATCTACGAGGAATTTGATCTTTGCAAAGACAAGGTACGTTGGAAGCCTCCCTGAGGTTCAAGCACAACAACTATTGGACCCCAGGTCCACATTCATGTTGGTTCCCACCCACCTGAACTATGAGGTCTATGATCCTTGTTATGGGTGGGTACATAGGAAGCCTCCCTGAGGTTCAAGACCCACAACCATAGGTCCCGACTATCCCATGTCGGTGCACCGAGCCCCCATTCCATCCAAACTATGAAAAATTTGATTATTTCTTAGGTGAGGTACGTAGGAAGCCACCACAATGTTCAAGACCACCACCCATGGGACCCCAGGTCCCCCTTCATGTCGGTTCGCCCCTATCCCGCATGACGTTAAACTGTGGACCTCTTTCCGTTGTAAGATGTTGTCACTCCATTCAGCGGTAAGCCGTTGTAACTCCATGCAGTGGTAAGCCATTGTGACCTCAATAATGCAGTGGTAAGCCGTTTTCAATCCATCCAGCGGTATGCCATTGTCACTCCATCCAGCAGTAATCCATTGTCACTCCTTTCAGTGGTATGCCGTTGTGACCTCAATCATGCAGTGGTAAGCCGTTTTCATTCCATCCAGTGGTAAGCCGTTGTCACTCCATCCTGTATTAGGCTGTTGTAACTCCATGAAACGGTAAGCCATTGTGGCCTTAATCATGCAGTGGTAAGCCATTGTCACTCCATCCAACGGTAAGCTGTTGTCACTCCATCCAGCGGTAATCCATTGTCACTCCATTCAGCAGTAAGCCGTTGTGACCTCAATCAAGCAACGGTAATCCGTTGTCACTCCATCCATCGGTAAGTCGTTTTCACTCCATCCAGCGGTATTCCATTGTCACTCCATGCAGCAGTAATCCGTTGTGACCTCAATCATGCAATGGTAAGCCATTGTCACTCCGTCCAGCAGTAATCTGTTGAGAACCCCAATCGGCAGTATGTCGTCATCAGATGAACTACGTGGACTTTGATTCCCTGCCACTGGGATACTTAGGAAGCCTCTTCGAGTATAAAGCCCAAAAGCATCGTCATCCTAATGACGGTTCCATCCCATTCACCACCCCCTCACGAAACCATCCATCATCCGTCCTGATTCTTACCCAGGCCTTCACATCCCGGTGGGATCATGCCACTTCATATCCCATTCCCCTCAATAGTAACTGGGAGGCCAACCACGCATTGGCCCCAACATAGGTGTTCCCTCTAGGGGGTTTCCCCAGATGATCCACTCTAGTCAGTGTTCTAATCAGTCTGATCCATCTCCGTTGGACGTTAAACTTGGGGCATACCCCTTGTTAAACATGGGAAGTTGAGGAAAACCTTAGATACATTCCCATGGAATACGATTCCCCACGTTCGATGTGGGAAACCTCGGGCTTCCGCGCCCTCGAGAAGCTCTATAATAAGGGACATAAGAGAGACAAGCCAGTCTCCCAGGATCCATACATGCCAATGATGCCCAACGTGAATACTCCCCTAACCGAAGGTTTCTGCCCTGACCGGACCCATTGGAATGTACTGACATAAGTTTTTTAATTAAATGGTGTCCATAAAGATATGGCGCCATGAAGAGTTTAATGAACAACGTCTTAAGTCTATGAGGGAGACCTGAACTAGGTGACGAGTTCCGAGGAGGAATCCACAGGAAGAAGAACCGACATCCCATCATCCCATTTTGATCAAGAAGCAGACATCCCTAAATAAAGAGAGGATGTTTCCCGCCTTTGGAAAGTAAGAATGTGGGGCAACAAAAACCACGCCTCTCGTCCCCGAATGAGACGAACGCATGCACCCCAATGAAAGCATCGGAAACTATTACCCTGGGGATAAAATAAAGAAAAGGGTAGCATTACAAGATTAGTAAGGGAAAGAGTATAACTGAGGCTATCATACAATAAATATAAAATTACTTATATGACAGAGGTTAAAAACAATCAATTATTCCATATCATTAATTTCAGGAAAAGGTAATATATGCATGGATAAAATCAAAACATAAATAATCACATGGATAATAATAGGTCATTTAATAATGATATAATTCATTATTTATGACATCATAATCATTATATCAAGGACTCAAACCAAGACATCATAAAAAAATTTGTATGTAATTCACCAAATACCTATGTTTGTTTGTCACATGAGACCTACCAATGAATAAAAGGTTATCTAGAATTTGTCCCCACATAATAGCTTACTAATACTATTGTATTCATCATTTTAAAGAAATTAATAACTATTATATACCATAATCAATTTAACATAGTAATAAAAATCAATGTTAGAAAACTAGCATATGATATGTCAATATTTTCCCCAGTCACTAAATAGGAAAACATGTTCATAATACCATGAATGATATTACATAATATGGAATGGTAAATAAATTTAATTATCACTACCTATCCCACAAGGGCCCACATGTCTGGTACAAGGATGTTATGAAACTACACCAATCCTAACTTCAAAGGTTAGGTGCTTGAGAAAAACATCGAGAATTCTAAACTAATATGGGAGGACTTTTCATAACGTAACAATATGCATACACCCAAATATATCCATAAATAATTAAAGGGGAATAATAATAAAACAAATCAAACTGTAGTGTGAAAAACAAGCTTGTAATTTCCTTTAGGGAATAAAAAATAGAGATACAACCCAAACTAAAACGAAAGTGTAAAAATACATTCCCACCAAAAAACTTTTGTGCCAACCTGACAACAACTAGAAATGAAATACTGATAAATCCTCACTCAAGATCTACATGACCCAACCACTATAAACCATCAAATTCAACTAGGTATTCCTTTGTTAATCTAAAATAACTTCTGAGTTCTCTATCATCAGCATAAATCCTATTATGTGTGGGAAAAATCCACATAGGGATGTGTTTGTACATGCATTGTAGAACACCCTAGAAACTAGTGGAGGAATAATATAAGAAATGATAATAGTATTATTCATGACCCAAATAAATAGGGGAATAAAACCCATTGACCATAGAAATATGTTATTATATATGAATCCAATATGAGAGTGTCAAGGGGATATCTATATCCTAGCCTTGCCAAAGATTTTGAGTCTTCCAAAAGTTTCAAAAGTTCCATGAATGATGTCTGAAATATTGCATATATATCCAATGATGTAACAGTGCAGTTAAACAACACTTTACCATAGTTCCACACAATCGAGGGTGTGAAACCTCCTAGTAGAGGTCCCATACCATATATATATTTTGTTACAACTAATTATATATATGAAATATTCCGTAGTACAATAGGAGGGTTCCACTAAATAGTTAGAGGACCCGTTCCATGATACAATAGAATGGTGTCACTCATTAAGCATTGGACCCATGCCCTGATATAACAGGATGGTTCAACTTAGTAGGTAGAGGAAACATTCCCTGATACAATAATATGGTTCCATACATTAGTTATAAGACTCATGTTCTGATACAATATGAGGGTTCCACTACATAGGCAGGGGATCTATTCCATGATACAAAAGGATAGATCCACTCCATAGATAGAGGACTCATACACTAATAAAAGAGGTGGATTACACCAATATTTATAGGACCTATTCCCTGATATAATAGGAGGGTTACACTTAGTAGGTAGATGACCTATTCCCTGATACAATTGGAGGGTTTTACATAGTTGGTAGAGGACCCATTCCCAGATACAACATGAGGGAAACACCCCTTAAGTAGGTAACCCTTTCCATGATAAAACAAGAGGGTTACAATCATTAGGTATAAGAACAATTAATTGATAGTATAGAAGTGTTACACATAGTAGTTATAAGGCCCATTCCATTATATAATAATATGGTACCCCGAAATTGGTAGATTTTTTTGGTGGATGGAAAACCATGGACACTTTTTGATGATCCATCCCAATCACAAATTTTGTCAAGTGACACCTAAAAAATAATCATGCTCATAACACATCACATCATATCTCAAAAGCCACTATGAAGTACGCCATCATGTTTAATATGGAAAAAAATTAGTATATGATACTCATGGGCCAAAATCTGAGTCAAAACAATGGAGATATGAGAGGTATAAGTTTCACTAATATGTTCAGAGCATGTAAGGGGGTCCACAGAACATGTTAAATTTCTGAAAATCCTATCCATGTCCTCCACCACACATGGTTCATTGGAAATTTAGTATACATGGTTTTTAAGGTAGCTACATGGAATTTAATGGACTCTTATGGTTAAGTAGTGTTCTATTAAATGTGCTAGTGTCCTTTGGGCCACGTATGTGTAATCCTAGAGTACGTGACATGTCCTTTCACATGAGGTATTCGACATGTGAAACTATAACACAACATAGATACATGGATAAGGTTACAAGTAATGTGTCCCATCCATAAGGCATGTGATCCCTCTCCTCCCCTAAACATTATCCACATCAACTTGGCGGGGATACACTATCTGTGTTCATTAGACTACACACAGTGTAGTCATTTTATCTGCTGAATGACTCATTCTTCACATCTTTTCAATATTTGGATCTTCTTCCATGGGATAATTTATATTACCACATAAAAATGGAGGTAAATGTTTATAGACAAAAAAATTCATCCCTCCATTGGATGGAAATCAAAACATTATCTTGAAAAATGAATGATGTTTACCATTTTTTAAATATTCCATATGCATCATTTCCAGATCCATTAATATAGAATTTTTATAAACCTAATCATGGTTGTTGGACTAAGTAGATAAACCATAAGGGGGATGAATTTATTTCCAAATAATCAGTTTCATTAAAAAATTCAAATAAAATACCCCAATTAAAAAAAATTGGTTTAGTTATTCAAAATAGTAGTTTAATATAATTGCAATATTTTAAAATATTCCTAAAAAATTGATTACTACATAGTTAAAAAATTATAAAAAATGCGTTAGAATTAAAAATAAATTTTATCAATAAAATTATTATATAAACACTATATAGGATTAACAATCAATGTTGCAGTTTTGTTTGTAGTTTGAAAAAAATATAGTTCTTAAAGCATTGTGATGAAAGAAACAAAAAAATAATACTACAATAAATCATGGGGTTTAGTCTCAAATCGATAAATAATAACCTTCATATGTAAATCAAATCCTTCCAAGTATATTATATAAATATAATTTAGTCCACAACCTAGATCAGGTATGTATACAATAAAGTACATGTTGTCCATGCCATAGATGTACCTCCTCCCCAATAACTATGGGAGGAAAACGACTTAGGCAGACAAAGACCTCTTCAAAAAAAATTGTGGATATATAAATAAAAAATTATTGAAGAGAATATCTAGTATTCAATTGTTATATTTTAGGATTTACTATGTGTTGATAAAAAAAGAATACAACACACTACTAGAATTAAAATGAATCAAATAAAATGATTTTGTAGTAAAAATATAAAAAATGAAAATCTTCTTGCTCTGATGTTCTATTGATGCTGGATTCTCCTCAAATGTGTCTCAATGAGGATCTAGATCCATTTATCAAAATTTAGAAGGAAAATAGATCATTTTAAGTCACTATGTGTTTTGACTATGGAAAGTATCTCAATGTTTGATGCACTCAACACATTCACAGCCCAAATGTAGGAAATAATTCATTGTGTAACCTATGGTGGAATGATCCTTCAAATATTCAAGAATTATATGTTTTTTACTCATCCATCACACCTACATGAATGATTGAAATTACATTAATGATATATAACTATGATATGGAGAGTTTGTTTATTTAACAATCATCATGATCCTCTACATCTAAATATTGAGCATTGTCATTGAATTTAATATTTACATTCAATATTTAATAATAATCATTAATTTATCCATTTAATTAAATTAAATAATATATTTTTGGAGATTATTTAATCCAAATGTATTAGAATAATGGTAGTGGAAGAAGAAGACGATGACTCAAGGATGGTGGTCGATACTGAGGGAGGAGAAATAGTTTATGTAGGTAGAGAGGTAGATGATGAGGAATCTATATTCAATAGTGCTTGATGATATTGTAATGCTTCACTTGGAAACAAACTGAGAAGATTAAACTAAGCAGGAAAATGAGAATTTGGATTCCATACAATAATAGCTATGAAATATTCATGGTAAATGGATAGGTATGATAGATGAGAAGTCACTGTAATTTTCACAAGAGAAAATACTGTAGTACCAGAAAAATAAATTGAAGGATTTATTATGTTTATGAAGTCCATAATTACACTTTCTTAATACTCCATGGTACTAAATTATTCCATCATTTCCTCTATAATCATTTGAAGCACAAGTGTCATTTTCATCAACTGAGTAACATATTACTTAAAATATAAAGTAAATTGTTGAATACAATGATTTTTTCTAGAAACATGAAGTGAGAGTTCAACCCATTCTTGGTGTAAACACTAGAGAGGTAATATTTAATGGACATTGAGATGTGTTCCATGTCATTCCAAGAATCATTAAAAATTACATCAAAATCATAAAAATATGATCACTAATGTGTCTGATCTTCCAAATATCCTATTATGGAGTAGCATGAACATCTATCAAAACACATTAAAGAACCTCAATGACATAAGTTCGAATCAAGTTTGTAACGTCCCAGACTCAGAAGCCACTAAACCGATGCTCTGAGCTGGGTAGTTACATAACCTTAAGGTCACCTCCCAATACGCCAAAGGCTGCCGACTAGCAGTGGGGGTCAATGTGGTCAAGTGGGGAGACTATACCACCTTTTTATCAGAGTAAAACACAACAGAAATAAACCAATAGAGGAAACAATAATCAATAAGAAATGAACACATATAACAACCATTTGCAACCATAAATATGCCATGTCATACTACAAGTGCAAAAGTGAACAAAACCCCAAATAAAGAGAATGGAAAAAATCCCCAAAATGTTCCCGACTCCATGTCCGGATCCTCCCCCAAGTGCTACCCATGTCCACTCCACTATATAGAAAGGACCCTTGACCTTCTCCTGGCCTGCAAACATGAAGTCTGCTCTGGTACCCAATGGCAGCCCGAGCAGGGTGTGAGTACAACTCAGTAGGCCACCACCAAAGGTGTCTACAAAATATTCAGTATAAACAAGTAGTGCATGCAAAAGGAATATGAATGATAACTACCAAGTAACTATTTCAGGTGACATTAACCAGTTTAGAGCCAAATCCATTTCCACTTCCATTACCATTCAGTACGCACCCATTATCACCACTTACCATTTCATCACATATCCATGAGTTAATCACATACATTATGTTACATGGGTCTAAGGACAACAATCACATGCAAGAGGGTAAACACATCGTTATCATATCTCACTAGGACTAAATCTTTCCTAGCAACCATATTCTCACCTCGAAGCCTCAGTCCGGGTGGATACCTCATAGCAACCATATTTTCACCTCGAGGCCTCAGGCCGGGTGGATGCAACCGTTAGGAGAATAGATCATCAGTCCTCATTCCTAACCCGTGCAATTAGGGTGGAGTTTAGAGCATCAGTCTTCACTAGACCCATGGGCGTAGATCCTCAAGTCATACCCCACTCTACCAAGCCATGTGCACATGATTATATATATAAGAAACCATAAACTCACCATACCATTTCCCTTAGGCAAACACCATTCACAACAAACCACATAGGAATTCACGTTATGCCTTAACCCATTAACACCTTACCATTTCACATCATTTAACTATTCAACCAATTACCATGTGTTATGCCTATCTCACTAAGCATTCAACACTAGACCCATAATCAATCCCATTATGGTCTTTAATCAGTTTACACATTAACCAATTTAACCCATTCATCATTCCCATGAATCAACCAGTCAACCCATTCCAATTTAACCCTTAGGTTATTTCCAAGTCTAGGTGCACCACCTAACTCATATTCCAAGCTCAACCAATCATGTCAACATGATCATCAAGGGATCTACCATTTATTACAACAAGGTCACTTTTTTAATAATAATCCCTAAGTATGGGGAAAGCCGGCACATCCCATGGATGGCCCCAATTAGGTCAAGTCATTCCCAACGCATCCCATGGGGATCGTGAGAGTTTCCATTTACCATTTTAAACACCAATATATCAAGGGAAATCAAGAACACATCTAAACATGCACAAATACACAAATAACTATGGGATATCACTTGTAGACCACCTACCTCGAAACCGCGGTTGAACGCACCCTTAATCGAGTCCTTAGACCTCAATACGACTAGACTTTGGAGCTTCTACCTAGAACTCACCCAAAAGATAGGGTTTTAGAGCTTTGGAACAATATGGAGAGAAGATACAAAACCTAAACCAAAAGGAGAAGCAAGGATGGGATTATCCTTACCCTGAGCTTCAATCAGCAACCAACGAAGCTCTAAATGGCCAAGATTCGAAGGAGAAACACCCTTGAGACGATTTGGTCGGCCAAGTTCGTCACTAGGGTTGAGAGGGTATGAATGGAGGAAAATCCTGAGTTGAGGTTTAAAAGCTCAGAGTGGGAAACTTGTAATTTTTCCCAAATTTAAGAGGCCTCACGGTTTTTCCGCACTGTTTGACAAACCGTGCACAAGCCGTGCGCATGATACTACCCGGAGGAGAAGGGTTGCACGGTTTTACCTGGGTAGGCCGCATGGTTTTCCCTGGATGTGTGCAGGCCGTGAGCCCTGGCTTGTGTTGCCCAGCTTTCCTTTCTTTCATGTCCCGAGCCCCTGAAACACTCCCAAGGCCTCTCATACTTTCAGAAGACATCCCTTGAAACCCGGAACAAGGGATTCAACCAAAACATAATGAAAACATACCCTTCCAAAAACCGGGATCATACAACCTCCCCACCTTATAACGACTCATCCTTGTGCCGAGTTCCCAAGCCTCATTGCTCCACCGAAGTGAAGAGTTCGGGCCACTGAGCCCGTATATCTAATTCCCTCTCCCAAGTTTCTTCCTGAACTCTCCCATGATGCCATAGTATTCTCACTAATGGAACAACCTTGCATTGCAAGACATTTTCACTATGATCCACCACACAAACCAGATGCTCGTCAAAGGACACATCAGCCTCAATCTCTACATCCTCAACATCAACCACGTGAGATGGGTTAGGATGATACCATCAAAGCTGCAACACATGAAACACATCATGCATCCCACCATACCTCTGTGGAAGATCCAATCGGTAAGCCACTGGTCTGATCCTCTCCACAATCTCAAAAGGTCCCACATATCTGGGTGCCAACTTACCCTACTTTTGAATCCGATGGTGACCCAACCTTCGCAACACCCGAAGAAACACTTTATCACCCACCGCAAGCTCAAGAGTTCTACGCCTCCGATCTGTATACGACTTTTTTCTACTATGAGCCGTAGCCATCCGCTTCCTAATCAACTTAACTCAATCTGAAGTCTCCTGCATGAGACTTGGCCCCAACAACTAAGATTCACCGGACTCTAGACAACACAACGGAGATCTACATGGCCTCCCGTAGAGTGGCTCAAATGGTGCCATCTGAATCGTATCCTGATAACTGTTGTTGTAGGAAAACTCAACTAACGATAGGTGCCTGTCCCAAGAACCACTAAAGTCCAAGACACAAACTCTTAACATGTCTTCCAACATTTGGATCGTACGCTCCGACTTCCCGTCCGTTTGTGGGTGGAAAGCCGTACTCAAAAACATCTGCGTACCAAGTGCCCTCTGCAACCCTTTCCATAAACGCGATGTGAAACACGGATCTCAGTCCAAAACTGTGGTTCGCGGAACACCATGCAACCGCACTATCTCCCGAACATACAGTGCGCCCAACTGGTCGACTGTATAGGTCTTCTGAATCGGTAAGAAATGAGTCACTTTCGTTAACCGATCCACAACCACCCAGATTGCATCATTCTTCCACAGCGTCCTCAGAAGACCCATGAAAACATCCATTGTTACATCATCCCACTTCTATTCTGGAATGGGCAATGGATACAACAAACCACCTAGGCATTGATGCTTGACCTTCACCTACTGACAGGTAAGGCACCGTGCCACAAAGCCCGTAACATCCTTCTTTATTCCACACCACCAAAACTACCTTTGGAGATCACGATACATCTTGGTCAAAATAGGATGCACTACCCACTTTGATGCATGTAACTCACACATCAACTCTTCCCGCACACACTTTGCAACAAACACACGATCACGAACACGAACAAAACCTTCCGCGTCGACGGCCCAACCAGAAGGTAGCTCCCCACCTTTAAGATTTTCCTTCATGGTCAAACACTCTGGATCATCAAGATGACCTTCCTTAACTCGACTCAAAAGCATTGACTCCATCGTTAAGGAATCATGAGTGACCTGACCATTCTTCTCCAGCACCTCCAGGTGCTTCTATGAAAACAAATCCATCACCTTCCACTCGGTGCTGGACTCCTGAACCACCTAATTCTAAACCTTCCTGCTCAGAGCATCAGCAACTCTATTTCCCTTTCTTGTCATGTAAACCAACTCAAAGTCAAAATAGTGGAGATATTCAACCCATCTTTTCTGCCGAAAATTCAGATCCCTCTTTGAGAAGATGTACTTTAGGATCTTATGGTCAGTAAACATTGTAAACCGTTCTCCCAACAGATAGTGCCTCCAACACTTCAAGGCGTACACTACTAAAACCAACTCAAGATCATGAGTGGGATAGTTCTACTCATGGGGTCTTAACTGCCTCAACCCATAAGCCACAACTCACTCATCTTGCATCAACACAAACCCAAGTCCAATCCCTGACGCATCACAAAACACGATGTTCTTCTTACCTAGTTCAAGTAAGATCAAGATAGGTGTGGTCGTCAACTGCTTATTCAACTCTTGGAAGGCATTCTCACAAGCCTCATACCACTCAAACCTAATTCCTTTCTTGGTCAAGCCCCAGAGTGGTGCTTCCAAGCGAGAGAAATCCTGAATGAACATTCAGTAATACCCGACCAAACCTAGAAAACTCCGAACATCAGAAACACTCTTGGGTTGATCCCAAGATACAACTGCCTACAATTTCTCTAGATCCACTTTCACACCTACCTTCGAGATGATGTGACCCAAAAAATGCACCTCACCTTTCCATAATTGACACTTTGATATCTTGGCTTATAGCCGATGCTCTCTTAGCGTACCTAAGATGATATCAAGATATTGGGAATGATCACCATGAGTTTTTTAGTACACTAAGATATTGTCAACATAGACAGCCACAAACTAATCTAGATAGGGTTGAAAGATTCAGGTCATCAAATCCATAAACACTGCAGGTGCATTGCTCAAGCCGAAAGGCATTACCACAAATTCAAACAACCCGTACCGACTCTGGAAGGCTACCTACGGTACGTCAGAAGACCTCACCCTCAACTGGTGATAACCCGACCTCAGATAAATCTTAGAAAACACTGATTCACCCTCAACTGATCAAATAGGTCATCAATTCTAAGAAGAGGGTACTGATTTTTTCCTGTCAATTGATTCAACTTCTAGTATTCAACTCACAGCCTCAACGACCCATCAACCATCTTTTTAAAAAGCACAGGAGATCCCCAAGAAGATTTACTAGGACAAATAAACCACTTACGCTCCAACTCCTCAAGCTAAACCTTCAGTTCCTAGAGTTCTTCCAGTGCCATTCGGTATGGCGAAATAGGAACTGGCTCCGCTCCCGGCAGCAACTCGATCGTGATCTCGACATCTCTCTCGGGTGGTAACCCTGAGAAATCCTCAAGAAACACATCCAGAAACAGATCCACCACAGGAGGAAAATTATATTGTTCCCCTCCCTCATCATCATTAATCTTGAGACATGCCACTTGATCCGTGAGTCCACTCATCTGTTGACAAAACGGCCTCACACGCCCTGCTCGAATATCCCATTTGCCACGGTGGTCATAAACGTCACCCTCAAGTGACATGAATGATACTTTGCGATGATAACAATCTATATGCACCCGATACAACACCAACCAATCAATTCCCAAGATTAGGTTAAAACCTTACATCTCGAGAACGAACAATCCCCACAGAAAACGATACCCACCAACTTCCAAGGCACATCCCTTGAACTACTTGATATCCTCAACCCACACTCCCAACAGGGTGTCAATTGAACTAACTCCACACACACCCTCCACAGGTAAACCCAGCAATACCACAAGTTGAGAAGAAACAAAAGAGTGTGTGGCACCTATTTCAAACAATGCACTATAAAACGTAGAAGCTATAAGGATCGTACCTCGAACAGTTGACGGCCTGGCCTCACCATCACTTGGTGAAAAATGAACTTCCTGAAGCTGGAATGCCCCTCTACCCTGGGCTTCAGCCTGAACACCCTGTGCTGCACTGCCCTTCTGGCATGAGCGATCTTGCCCTGGAGTTCCACGTCCACCACCACTGCCAGTACAGCCCGTGGAGCTCCAACTACCTGCCTGATACGGGGAAACTGATTCCCTTCCCGTACCATGTACCTGCTTTTCATCATCATGCTCACCCATCTGCCGAGAGTTCTTGTAGAACCTCTGCACATTCCCCATCCTGAAAGAAACTCAACTGGAGGTCAAGGACACTGACCATGCATATTCCCCGACCTAACGCACTGATAACAAAACACCTGGTTCCCACTCTGAGAGGCTGACCCTCCCTTCTGACCACCTTTCTGGAAACATTCCAAACAGTGCTTCCAACCTTTGGAAGATGCACCACTTGTCCACCCAGTTGGAATGACAAGACCACCACCCAAAGCTCCCTTCAGGTTCCCTTTAGAGACGAGTGCCTGATTCATCACCTCTGCAAACTTCTTCAAGCGTAAGATATTTACATGAGACCTGATCTCATGTCTCAACCCATCATGGAAATGCCTTGTTATCCCTGCCTCATCCCCGGCTAACACTGAGACGAAGCATCGCAAATCAGTGAAGCGACGTGCATAGTCTATCACTAATAGTGATCCCTGAGTCAGGCTCATAAAATCTACAACCCACTCCTACTTGAAAGTCGCTGGGTAAAAATTCTCCAGAAAACTCTCCTAGAAAACGTTTCACCACATCCCCTCAGCCTGCTCGGTCTAAGACTGAATGTTCCACCAATGGCTTTCCTGGCCCCGCAACATGTAAACGGCCAGATTTAATCATTTTTCAACATGGGTCTCCATATGATCCAGTATCGTTTGGATAGACTCTAACCAGAACTCCACTGCCTCTGGCCCACCCTCTCCAGTAAAGGTCGGAGGGTGCTGCAGCTAAAATTCCCTGGTCAGTTCAAACATACTCGGTGAAACCCACCCTAGGTCTCGATCCATAATCTACATAAGGCGAGCCAATTTCTCTCAGAACTGGTCTTCTCTACCTTCATTGATCACCACATTTTCATGCTCTTCTACCGCAGGAGTGTTCTCAACAACATCCTCCTATTTCCCAACTGGAAATCGACGTTGTGGTGGCATCTCTCTACATTTCCAAACACGAGATTTAGCACGCATACCATAAAACTTTCACGACTTCCTCAAAAATCTCTTTACTAGCTACAACAACCCATTTTCATAAGCTAATTTAACAACATTAACGCCTCAAATTCACCACCCTGACCATCCCTACCACGACCCATGGTCCACATGGGGTAAACAACCATGCACTATCACCAAACTCACATAACATTTTACAAAATATTTTCCTCTTCGTTTCAAACCCATATGTTTCATTAAACACCATTTACCCACTTTTTTTATTTCATTCTTCTCATTATTTCATGGTTTTATGGAATGCATGATGCACCCTACCTTCCTGCCTCACACACCCATCCCATGCATGTGCCTAACACGATGCATGCCACCTATCTCCCTAGGTTCCTACAATGACGCATGAATGAAAATCCCCATGCCGTTAAGGCCACAATCCAAATATCATAAAATAGTCACTTCAAACCACATGTGCATCACCCAATGGTGAAATAACATCAACTGTAACAACACACAACCAATAAAAACATTTCCCACCCAGGGTGACTTGGGTTTTCCCTCGTACCTGGGTTAGCTACTCCCAAGCATGAGCTCATTACCAAGGCCCGACACATCTTAACCCTTGGAAAACTATCCAAAATAACAAGACATCAGAGAAGGAGAAGAAATACATCCTATGATACCACTTTGTAACGTCCCTGACCCGAAATCCACTAAACCGGTGCTCCGAGATAGGTAGTTACATAACCTTAAGTGCGCCTCCCCATACGCCAAAGGCTTCTGACTAGCAGCAGGGGTCTATGTGGTCATGTGGGGAGACTATACCCCATTTTTATTAGAGTAAGCCACAACAAAAATAAACCAATAGCGGAAATAATAATCAATAAGCAAGGAACATATATAACAACCATTTCCAATAATAAATATGCCATTTCATACTACAACTACAAAATTTAACAAAACCCCAAATAAAGAAAATGTCCAAAATCCCCAAAATGGTATCGACTCCAATTCAGATCCTACACCAAGTGCTACCCATGTCCACTCAACTATCTAGCAAGGACCCTTGCCCTTCTCCTGGCCTGCAAACATGAAGTCTGCTCGGGTACCCAATGGCTGCCCAAATAGGGTGTGAGTACAACTCAGTAGGCCACCACCAACGATTTCTACAAAATATCCAGTATAAACATGTAGTTCATGCAAAATGAATATGAATGATAATTATCAAGTAATTATTTCAGGTTCCATTAACCAGTTTAGAGCCAAATCCATTTCCACTTCCATTACCATTCATTAAGCACCCATTATCATCACATTCCATTTCATCACATATCCGTGGGTTAATCACATACATTATGTTACATGGGTCTAAGTCCAACAATCACATGCAAGAGGGTAAACACATCGTTATCCTATCTCACTAGGACTAACTCCCTCATAGCAACCATATTCTCACCTCAAAGCCTCAGTCTGGGTGGATACCTCATAGAAACCATATTTTCAACTCAAAGCCTCAGTCCGGGTGGATGAAACTGTTAGGAGAATAGATCATCAATCCTCATTCCTAACCCATGCATTTAGGGTGGAGTTTAGAGCATCAGTCTTCGCTCGACCCTTGGGTGTAGATCCTCAAGTCATACCCCACTCTACCAAGCCATGTGCACATGCTTATATATATAAGTAACCATCAACTCACCATACCATTTCCCTTAGGAAAACACCATTCACAAAAAACCACATGGGAATTCACATTATGCCTTAACCCATTAACACCTTATCATTTCACATCATTTAACCATTCACCCAATTCCCATGTGTTATTCCAATCTCACTAATCATTCAACACTGGACCCATAATCCATCCCATTATGGTCTTTAATCATTTTACACATTAACCCATTTATCCCGTTAATCATTCCCATGAATCAACCATTCAACCCATTCCAATTTAACAATTAGGTTATTTCCATGTCTAGGTGCATCACCTAACTCCTATCCCAAGTTCAACCAATCATGCCAACATGCTCATCAAGGTCTCTACCATTTATTACAACAAGGTCACTTGTTTAATAACAATCCCTAAGTCCGGGGAAAGCTGACACATCCCATGGATGGCCTCAATTAGGTCAATTCATTCCCAATGAATCCCATGGGGATCATGAGAGTTTCTATTTACCATTTTAAACACCAATATTACTAACCATGTCAAGGTTATTCAAAACATAACCAAGGGAAAGCAAGAACACAACTAAACATTCACAAATACACAAATAACTATGGGATATCACTTGTAGACCACCTAACTCGAAATCGCGGTTGAACGCACCCTCAATCGAGTCTTTAGACCTCAATCGATTACTTATACCTCAATCCGACTAGCCTTTGGAGCTTCAACCTAGAAATCACCAAAAAGATAGATTTTTAGAGCATTGGAACAAAAGGGAGAGAAGATACAAACCCTAAACCAAAAGGAGAGGAAAGGATGGGATTAGCCTTACCTGGAGCTTCGATCCGAAACCAATGGTGCTCTAAACGGTCAAGAATAAAAGGAGAACCACACTTGGGAAGATTGGGTCAGCCAAGTTAGTCAGTAGGGTTGAGAGGGGATGAATTGAGGAAAATCCTGAGTTTGGGATTAAAAGCTCAGAGTGGCAGACTTTTAAATTTTCCCAACATTAAGAGGTCGCATGGTTTAGCCACGCGGTTTGAAAAACCCCGTGCATGTTTTTGCCCGGAGGAGAAGGGTTGCACGGTTTTACCTGGGCAGGCCGCACGGTTTTCCCTGGCTGTGCGCAGGCTGTGCACCCTGGCCTGTCTTTCCCAGCTTTCATTTCTTCTGTGCCCCGGGCCCCTGAAAAACTCCCAATGCATCTCATACTTTCAGAAGACATCCCTTGAAACCCGGAACAAGGGATTCAACCAAAACATAATGAAAACATACCCTTCCAAAAACCAGGATCTTACAAAGTCTATATCAAGAGAAGTTATGGGAATCAGATCACTCAATGTAAAATCCACAGAAGATATAGAATCCATCCTCTCTAAAAACCGCCAAGACATGTAAAAAAATAAGGTATCAAATACATCACTACAGACATAATGTGTCCCATCATAGTAGATACCCTTTTGTTCTAAATTTAGGATTACTTAATATGATGAAACATTTTTAGCGGAGTTTGGAATATCACTAGATCAAAAAGGTATTTAGAACCCCTATCACTGATCTATACGATTTTAGGGGGAAATTCCTTAGAATATGATGAAAATCAGAAATTAGTATTTCTCTACAATATTACATATGAGATCTAAACATAGAATTAATAATCATAGTTTGAGAAACAACATGAAAAGAAGAATCAACTCTTGCTGCAGTAGCCTTTAATGGATCTTGTTAAGAAATAATATCAAAAGAATTTTTTTTAAAACTCTCATAAAACATTAATTAAATCTACCATGGATCACTTAGGATATACCCCACCTCAAATTGGTGATGAATTTCAACAATTCTTTTGTGGACTAATCTCATCATTAGATTTAGATTACCCTAAACTGATTCTCATATACACTAGGAATCATTCCCATTCATGAACGGCTGTAATATTGAACCTGGAATAATATTGGACACCAGGATTAAACTACTCACAATCTGCAATATCAAATCAATGATTAAAAAATATAGATGTTTTCCCCCTAAACATATGACCTCATGTCATATTTATCAAAAATATATATATCAATATAGTGAAAAATCATGGTCTCTCCTCAAACATATTAGAAAAAGAAAAAATAGGATAAGAAGAATGTGTCTAAGTCATATCATGACCATCTATACCATGATGGTCAGATCCATCATCACTTTCATTTGTATCATAACCACATTATTCTTTGTCATATTCCTCACATCCATCATATTCTTCATTTTTATCACCTCCAACATCATCATCACTATTAATTTCATTACTAGAAATATCTATAACATTTTTATAATATATGGATTATGAACACATAATATTATATTCTCCTTTAAATTCAGTTTTCTTATCATCATTATAATCCAAAAGGATATCTCTAGTAGGTAGAGACATGGAAGATGAGCTAGAAAAAGAGATAACAGAATACTAATAGGTATGTCGGGGTCACCACCATCCTCAAAAGGAAACTCTTCTTCATCAATAGGTGCATCAACATCATATTAATCTTTTTTTCATATAATTATTCTACCACCTCATCTCAATCCAAGAAATTTACACCAATATTCTTTCATCTTGAAGGGTTATCAATAGGATTAAAATCCTCGTATAACTTATCAACATCATCAATCCATTTATTAAACCATGGGTTCCAATTTATCTACATTCACGTACAAATTAATTTGTCCTGGATGAAACCACTACACATCACTTTAGAATATTTATCCACATCAATAAATCTCATGGCCTCAAGCGTGATTGAAATAAACATTGGATATATATGAGAGTTTGACAATAATATTTTCTTGCACATCTCTATCATATGAACCATTAGATACCTGCGAAAATTAATTTTGCCTCCACTTTTAATAATTTATAGAAGATACACATCTTGTTATCTCATCATATTATAATATCTATTCTTGATGCATAACATTATCAATATAAACATGAAAATATATCTACGCTCACAATAAAAATTGATTGTTGTGGGGCCTTCTTAATGGTCAATATCCCATTACCACACACAGAGAATTGTCATATAAAAATGAATTTCTATCATAGGAAATGGAACCTTGAAAATCATTAAAAATTCTTCAGCAGGCACTTTAATATATTGTTCACATTGTTTTAAATAGAAATGAACCTATAGAACATCTATTAATTTTCTAATACAATCTTTATTTTCCCAAAAAAAAACTCCGTAAACTAATAAAATCGATGAACCAACCAAGGATATAACATTATCTCATTACTTGAGAATAAGTCTATCCATCCCTAGTCTGGGATCACCTTTATCACCATCAATTTTTTGGAAAATTTTTTTTTGGCATTTACTTCATTGTCATAAACTACTATACAATTCAAAAGTTACTGGTTCTATAGCTTGAATATTAGCCTAATCAATTCTCTTCTATGCTTCTTCGATGGTAATGACTCCTCAGAAGTAAATTTAATAGGTTTCTTTACTCTAACAATTGAAACAGAGTAATTTTTTATACAAGGAAGATAAAAGGATAATAGTCAGGATAGAAAAGGTTGTAAATAATTTCAAAGGGAAAGACATTAGAGTGATAGAGTGTGTTGAAATTAGACTAAGGTCCAATTTATATCATTTATGGATATGAAAATTAGATATCTATATAAAAAATTAAAATTGAAAGAAATACAATAATTAATTAAAAAAAATAAAAATCAGAGATTATGGGTTATTACAAATAATGACTCATTACCAATGGTGGGATATCCAATGGTGTGTCATCCAATGGTAGGTAATTTCCAACGGTGGTTAATTTTCAATGATGGGTAATTTCAAACATCAGTAATTTCCAAAGGTGGATTCCAAAAATTAAATATTAATAAAAATTTATCATTCCTTATTCACATTTGATGTAGTACTTTCTCTCAGAATTCAATTGATTAGTAATAATATCGGGAAGATGACATTCAGTTCCTATGAATTCAAGAGTTATGTCACACTATTGAAAATGGTCTCTCAAAAATAAATTTCTCAAATAAATATTATTTTTTATAGAGTGATACAAAAGGTCCCTAGGAATATTTATAACAACATGTTTTCATAAATTATAGGGAAATGTTGGAATGGATATCCATTGTCTAGAAGAGTGTGTTTCATCTAAAACATTTGTGCACAAAAGCTACCTATAAATTTGTATTCAACTTCAATAGTTGAAATTGAACCATAATTTTGTTTCTTACTAAACCAATATAATATATACCTTCCCAAATTATGGCATGTTCTAGAGGATCAATTTCTATATAACTTAAACCTCCCAAAATTTGCATCGGAATAACATACTAAGTCTAATGCTTGTCCTCTCAGGTATACCAATACTAAATTGGTTGTTTTATTGAGGTATTTAAAAGCTATTTTAACTGTAAGTAAATGCGAATATATTTAGTTTTATAGAAAATGATAACACATACACACGCTGAACATAAAATTGGGATAGATATCTTTTAGGAAGAGAAGACATCCAATCATACCTTTATAATGGTTTTGATCCACTAGATTCCCAACTTCATAAAAATAATTCATATTAGAGGTACTCATGGGAGTAGAAATACATTTAGTACAATCCAAACCAAAATAGTTTAAATGATCATCGGTGTACATACTCTGATTTAAAAAAAATCCTTCTCTATTTTGAAAAATATGAAATCCAAGAAATAATTTCACTTCACCAATTAAAATCATTTCAAATTCATTTCACATCATTTTCTGAAAACTCAGCATGCAAATAAATTTTAGAATATCCAAATATAATATCACCTACATAGATTTGAGAATCTAAAATATCTTTTGAAATTATTTTCATAAAAAGGTTATGATAAGTGATAAAATTTGAAAATCATTTAAAATTTATAAAAGATCTAAGCCTATGATACCAAGATTTATGGGCTTGTTTTAAACCATATAATGATTTTTTTTAATTTAATGACATGATGTAGAAAATTATTATTAAAAAATATGGGATTTTTTTTAACAAAATCAACATTAATTATATACCATTTTAGGAATTCACTTTTGAAATCCATTTGATATTGTCTGAAATAAAAAGATTCTATATGTGAAATTAGTATTCTATTGGATTCAAGTGTAGCTACAGGTTCAAATGTGTCCTCATATTATATACCATATTTGTGAATATAACCTTATACAAGTAGTCTATTCTTATTACTTTCTATGGTACTGGTTTCATCTAAATTATTTCTAAATACAAATTTAATTTCAATAGTGGAAGTCTATTCAGAACATTCTTAATGTTACAAAACATTTCTTCCTTAAAAATGATTATCTTCATCTTGAATATCCATTACATTGAATTCATAATTAATATCATCTATGATGTTCTATGGTTTAGTCTATGAAAATATTTCTTCATGTTCATTCAGATTTACAAGATAATATCTGGTATGTGTACTTCTATCTAGGTCTCAAATTACATCATCTAGGGGATGGTATTTTAAAATCCAAATATCTCTTTCAAAATAATGGATTATGATCTCATGGTCATCTAAAGTTTTGGTTCGTGTTTTGATAGTTCCTTGGAATTAGATGATTTTTCAGCTTATTTCATAGAATTGTTAAAAGGGTTTTCATTGATGTCTATATTTGATAAATCATCTTCAAGGATTTCTAAATGGGTCTTTGGCTCATGTGGAACAGATTAATCATATATGGCATAAATAGATTCTTCCATTTTTTTTTTATTCTTTTATTAAACATTATATATGATTTACTGGATATTGAATAACCAATGAGAATTCCTTCATCACTATTGGAATAAAATTGTTCAATATTACCCTTAGTGTTATGAATAAATACTATATAACCAAAAAATAGAAAATAATTAACCATATGATTTCAATTATTCCAAAGTTCATAAGGGTTTTAATTTAAGAGAGGTATAATAAAAAAAATATTAATTATATACCAGACTGTATTCATATCCTCTACCCAAATTTAAATAGGGAAGTCATATTCATTAATCATAGTCTAAGAAATCCCCTGAGGCTTCCTATTTCTTCTCACTATAACACCATTATTCAATACGATTTTACAAGAATAAATGTTGTTACTAGATCCATTTTGTGGGAAAAATAATTTAAAGTCATTATTTTAAAATTTACAACCATGATCACTTTTTCTGGTTTTAATTCTATACCAACTATGATGTTCTAAAGAATTAACATACGTACTAAATTAATAATAGGAATTAATTTTGCGATCTAAAAAGAATACCCAAGTATATTTATAAAATTCGTCTACATGGATATAACCATAGTTCTTCTCATTTAAACATGAAACTCGAGATGTTTTAGACTAGTCCATGAGACCCATATTTAATAGTTTATAAGTTAAAACTTATTTCTTTGATATGAAATAATTATTCTATTGTTTCCATTTTATATTTGTGTTACAAAATTTATCATTTTGGAATTCAATTGTAATAGGATATTTGAAAAACCCTGTCCTATTTATCATTCTATGTGATTAAATATTTTAGTGGCCTAATGTCCTAAACCAAATCCATGATTCCCTATGAAATGTGCTTAGGTAAGAATATGTTGACCATATAATGAGTCTAAATTAACAGTATCAACATTTTAATTTCTCAAATATATAAATACAAAATGATATTTAGAATTAAAAACATTACAAGAATTATTTTTTAATTTCACATAAAACCATCATCCCATAGATGTGAAATGATAACCTGATTGTTATTAAAAGAATCTACAAATAATACTTTAGAAATTAAAATTGAGTTTGAATTATGAAAAATGTTCAGGAAAATGATTTTTCCAGTATCTTTTTTTGAAATGGTGACATGTCCACCATTAAACTTTATAAAGTTCTGGAATCATGAGTAATATGTAGTCATATTTCTAGAAAAAACACAATCTAGGTTCCATAGACATTTAGTAAGAGTCTTCAAAAAGATTCCGTATAAAAATTTTTTAACCAAAAATGATTTTGGTACCTAAAACATATTGGATCAATTTTTTTTATTAATTATGGATTTAGGAACCCACATTTTCATATTAAGTTTCCAATAATGATTTTAAACTATTGAAAATTAATATTTTATAAGGCCCATTTGAATAAAAACTCACAGCAAATTTTCTAGAATTAGAATTAGGAATAAAACATCATTTTGAAAATTATTTTAAATCCTATTTGATACCCTAAGATAGTGATATAAATATGAGGTATCTATTTTCCATGTATTTTTGTGAGTGTATACATAAGATTAGTGATTTTATATAAATATTTATTCATTTTATCATTATACAATTTAAATTGTGTATTTTCATTCAATAGTTGAGTATTTCTCTCTTTCTCAAAAACCAGATCAGAATTAAAATTAGCATGTAAAGCATGATATTTCTTAAATGACTTACATTTAACTTTAGTCTCACTGAAATTATATTCTATCATGTTAAATTACTCAAACATATTCTATTTAGACACATTTTCATCATCATTTTCATTTAAAAATGATAAAAAAATATACAGGATATGATGGAAGTGTGTGAGGTACCTCAGATGTGTTATTTATGTAACACTTGTTTTTTGAGTCAAATTTTTATCCATTTGTTGTGTTTGAGTTGTTAGAGCTATAATCAGAATACCTCTGCTTTTATTTCATTACATAATTTTACTTACAAAACATTTCATCATATTTCAATGTATACTTCATCTTGGGATAGTGAACTATAACATACCCTTCCCTCTTACCTTCATAATAGATGATCTCATTTTTAGTATCATCATACTTCCAATCATTATTCAAATTTTCTCTATTGATTTATTTTCCTTTATATATTGGTTTCCTAAGGAATTGTTTATTCTTATTTATCCTTTTTATCCATATATCCATATGAGACATTTAATCATCACTATCAGTTAGTGATTTTTCATCACATGATCATTCAATTTGAGGTTTCTCCTATTGTTTTGTGGCAGTGGTATTGAGTGATACCGATTTTAGATTAGGTTCATCTTCATATTGTTATATTGTCCCTATGATATTAATCATACATCATTAACTTTCCTATTATATCTTTAACATGTATATTACTAATAATAAATGATTCTCTTATTGAAACTAAGGTTACTCTTAATAATTATGAAAGACACCTCAATAGTTGCATGATTTGGCCCTTGTTAGAAACTGGATTCCCTAAAGAGTGCATAATATTAACTTTATCATTGAACCTGATATACATGATTGAAATATTTTCATCATGTTTCATTTTATATTTATTAAAATTAATGGTATATGTATTTAATATCATTCCATTAACATTATATTTTTCTCTATGAGAAATAGTTATGTTATCCCAGATTTAAAAATCACTTTTACAGGTTGATATTCTATTGAAGTATGCATCCCCTAAATAAAAATAATGTGTATCTATAACTTTATGATTATTACTATAAGAAGCCTTAGTATAATCAGTCTAATCAACCCTAGAAGTTTAAGGTAATTAATATTTATCATATATTGCTATCCATATATCAAAACCCACCCTCTCAAGATGCATTTTCATATGGATTTTCAACTGATCACAGATAATTCCATTAATAAAATGTTGTTTGTTGGTAGAAAAACATGATTTTCTATTATCTAATAACAAAACAAATTTATAAGTAACAAAAAATTGAGATCATTAAAAAAACTAAAGTCACAATTGAGTTTATTTTGAGAACCTCTAATACCAAATGTTATTCAGAGTGGATAACTCGAGAGATAGGTGAATTAGATTCACAATAATATTTTCTGTTAAATAAATTTCAAATAAAATCCGTCAATTTTAAAAAAATCCCCCAATTTATCAAAAGAGTAGTTTAATATAATTTTGAACTTTTAAAATATTTATTCAATATTCATTACTACTCTGTTAAATCAATATGAAATTAATTTATCTTTATAAATCAATTTACTCAATCAAATATGAATATCGACACTAGTTAGGATTAACTTTAAATGTATCGGTTTAGTTTTATTTTGGAAACAAATACAGTTCTTAAAGCTTTCTAAACATTGAAAAAATTAAATTCACACAAAAAAATAAGACAAAGGGTTCAATACCAATCAGATACCTAATTCCCTCCACATGAAAATAACCTTATACAAAGATGATTATATAAATATAATCTAATCCCCAACCTAGTTTGGTGTTATATATACAATAGTGTATAGTTTGTTTAGTGCACCTAGGGACCTCTTACATAATAACTATGGGAGGAAAATGACTCAGGACACAAAAGGTCATCTTTCAAATACAACACGGTTAAACAGATATAAATAGAGTGAAGAGAAATTAATCTATTCTCTAGGTGTAGTATAGGAGTTAGTTTTGTTTGATAAAAAAATAAACAACATATTGATTGATTTTAAAAAGAACAAATTGAAAGGGAAAGTTTTAAAAATGATGAAAAGGTAAAGCTTCTCGGTCTAAATTTCTATATATTTATGAGTCTCTACAAATTTATCTTGATGAGGAGCTTGATAAATTTATCATAATGTAGCAACAAAATTGAGCATCATGAGTATCTTTGTTCTAATTGTGGAAAGGGGCTGAATGTTTTATGTACTCCACTATTTCATAGTAGAAATGTTGGTATAAATGGAGAGTGTAAGTTCTCGTGGAATGATCCTTTAAATATTCAGTATGTATATGTTTTTCACTCCACCAATACTCCCACACTCAAGAGGAGATCAAATTTTAATATATATCACTATAGGATGTAGAATATATATGAATAACAATCATCATATGACATTGAATTTAATATTTCTTCCACTAGTTAAGAATATTCATTAAATAATATATAGAATTATCTCCAATAATATATCCATTTTTATTATTTAAATAAAATGAATCAAAATAGAGATGATATAATAAGATGATGTTGACTCATGTCTGGTGGTCAGTCATGCTAGTGGCAGATCTTTTGATTGTGACTCATGCTTAGTTGTGACTCATGTTCAATGGTGAATCTTGTTCAGTGGTGTCTCTTCTGAAATTATTTCATCTTTACTAGTGAATATTATAATGTAAATTCATCATTATTGGTGAATCTTCTCATGGTAGTTCATCTTCTGTAGTGACTATTCTGATAGCTCTTCGGGTTTGGTGTTAGGACAGGTCTAGTGGTGACTCATTCCTAGTGGTGACTATTTTCGAGCAGTGAGTCTTTAATGTAAGTGAATCATTCTTGGAGGTAGGTAAAGTCTATAAGTGACTGAACTATAGGTTGAGTCATCTCTTGTAGTGAGGAAAATTTGGAGGTGAGTCATTCCCAATAGAAACTTATGTCTGGTGGTAGGAATATTAAATAGTTATAGAAATTTTCAGTAGTTTTATTTATTTTTTAAATGCTATCATAAAACATAAAATTCATTAAAAACCATATTTATCAAGATTTGTGGATATATACATATAGAGGATCCCACAATGGTAAAAAATCAATGGTTAATCAAACATAATGAATAAAATAACTTATAATCCTTCCTGATGTGGTAGTGTACATAGTAATAAACTTCGGTTCTCTTTTGGTTGGTTGGGGAAATTTTTTTATTTCCGATGTCTTCTTACGCTGGTGCTCTTGCCTCTTGGGTCTCACACCAACTCATGTAGTGGTAGTTGGGTCAGATGGTTTCCCATGAAGCTTGGATTTAAGCTATCGTGGACGGTTCTTCTGATCATGGTATTACGTAAGGAAGATGGATGTTGCGTGAAGTAGAGGGATATGTATTGTTTAGATTAAATGTATTTTTTGTTCCAGGAAACATCATGTGTTCTGAATCCTAGGTAATGAATTGTGGAATGCTTCTCTATGATCTCTTTAAAGTGGACATTTCAATTGCATAGACTGATTATTTTACTTTGGTAGGGCTCTTGATCTCCCTTAATCCCACTCCTTGGTAGATCACATATTTTATTAGGTATTGTATGTTACTTCTTAGTTAGGGTATCAACATCAAGCATACACTATGATAGGGAAACTATTCTGATATTGTTTTAGCCAAATGTACATGCACTTATAAGATGATTATATCCTTTCACTATTGTGACTCTTTCACCTGAGAGTTTACAATTTTTATTATTGGTGATGCTACTGGTCATTATCACTATTGTCCCACATGATGTCACCTCTTCTTTCATGATTCTTAGGGATTTCTCTTCTTTATGAATTCTTGTTTCTCATGTTTTATTTATTAATATAAAGTTATGTTTGATAATGTATAGATTAATCACATCCCTTGAGTAGTTCTAACCATATAATTTTTATCATGTTGAGATCCTTATAAGAGAATATGTAAATTATGCATTTTTGTCCAAATTTATGTTAAATATTTTTCTATAGGCATATTTCCTCTATATCTTGATGGAAAATATTATAACATCCAAATATAGATCATGTTTGGGAAAGTTATATTCATTAAATTTCAATTTCTGTGACACATAATAAAAAACAATATTATTTTTAAATGGGAATAACATAATATTTTACTTGATGCATCACTATATATTATGAACCCTTTCTTTCCCTATGGTAAATTCAATACCAATGAATTAAGAAATCCACTTTAGTTCTTGAAAAATTTATCTGTATGCTTGGTACTAATTGAATTTTACCCATTAACATGTCAACATGGTTAATGGGGTTTCCAGTTGTCATTTTTTTAAACAATAACTAATATAAGACTACTAATCCAAGGAAACTATATATCTCAGTTATATTCCACAATCTAATATTCTATTTCATATCCTTTTTCTATACTAGATCAAAAAATATTTAAATCTTTATGAAAATATTATAAAGAAAAAAACCTTCATAGAGAAAACATTCAATCATACTGAATTTACTATATAAATCCTACTCTCTAAGAGTCTTAATAATTATTCACAAATGATTATCATGCTATTCATGAACATTATAATATTTTAGGGCAATTTTTTTTTTCTAATGACACTTTTAAATGGGTAAGTGTGAACCAAATACAGTCAACCCGTATAAACCCAGTAAACCCCATTACCACCCACAACAAGAATCCCACCCACAAAATCCAAAATTCAAAACACCGCACATGATTTTAACATTCCAAAATTCAAAATTCAAAAGGCAATCTTGGACTACGAGCCAGCCCATAGACCCGCAAGCACCATCAGTCACGTCCCTGCCTACCGTCATCATCATCAACGCCGAAATCGAACTCAGCCTTGCTGTCACCAGAGAAATCGTAACACACAGACTAGAATCGTCAGTCGACGCTCACCTTTGCCGCTTCCAACCTCATCACAACACAAGCTCCACCCAAAATCGTCACAACCTCACCATACAACACCAACTTCGAACCAGAAATATAGAAAAACTAGAACAACCATCCAACTTTCATCAAAAAACACACCTGCAACATCAAGGTATCTGCTACCATCATGAGATCATCCCACTGCAAACCATCACGAGCACTTCCCAAAAGAAAATTACAGGTGGTCAGAATCAAATCGAGTCAGACACCAAATCTGAAATCAAACAAGCCAGCAACCGAATCATCAAATTTGGAATGATGAAAGAGCATTGCCAACCAACGCTCCACACAAGTCTGAGAAACCCAGAGCATATTCAACCAAAGCAGACCACCACCAAAACACAGGAGGTGAAAATTACAGCAGCAGGAAAAACCAAAATAGAAAACGAAGCAAAGAGGACAAGTCAGAGAACCCTTCACCATTGCAGGATGTCGTAGATCAACCAAACAAAACTTGTCGCCGCCAACAGTCCTGTATAAGGAAACCACCACGAAACTTCGAAGCATCCAAACCACCGCAGAACATTACCACAACCCTCAGGCTCTGATAAACCAGGACGATGCCGCTCCTCCAGAGACCACGATCCCATGGACGCTCCGAAGAGTGAGCTGGCGAACAGAGCGACCTCGTCGCAAACCGGGCTTACACTCGAGAATCGTGAACTGAAGCGCCATGAAGTCCATAGCTTGAAATCACAGCAGGAAGGAGATCCACGAACTGAAACGGAGCGCGTCGGGAGAGACCGTAGCATATCCACCGCGGGGACTGGAAGGCGGCGACGGGGGAAACCCTAGAGTCGTAAGCCCCTTACGGGCTCATCCTTCCCTTTATATAAATACCAGAATGTTTTTATCAATATAACCTTTCAATAAAAAATTCATCTGATCCAAAATAATAGAAGGTTAATTAATCAATTTGAATGGAATTATTATAAATTTATAATATAGATACTTCATGTGAAATTTCATTCTTGGTATATCATCATTTTCACACATAATTGGTGATAACTATAGTGAATATCATGTTTAAAAAAACACGTTTCATGAATTTGATATAATAAATCATCAATATATGGGAAATAATTCTTATTTATTTATAGTAATGAAATTTATCACCCTATAATCGATGAAAAAACTCATTTATCCATCCTTCATTTTCTAAAATAGGATAGGGGATCCCCAAGGTGAGATCATAGGTAATATAAATCACATATCGCAAAACTCATCTAGTTATTTTTTAAAAACATCCAATTACTATGGTTCCATTCTATGAGGATTCTGGGATATAGGTTCTTCATAAGTGATGGGTTTAAAAGGAAAATATCATTCATGAGAAGGTAGCTATACTAATTATTATTTTTCAATTACGTCAATGTATTCACTTATATAGGCATATCATATATCCCTAAGATGTATTACCCATAAATATATAGTGTTCCCTCTTTATTTTATCCTAGGATATCATTAAATTTTTGTATGAGTGGTGGATACATAAAATATTCAGATAATGAAATATCTCCCTTAAAAAATATATATTATTTTACCCTTTATAAATAAAAATACATTTCCTTATAAAATAAATTATTTCATTATAAAATGATATAAAAACTATACTAATTATTTTCTCAAAATCAATAATAGGTATGATAATCATGTCTAAAACATGGGAATATCTTTGTATTATATTATAAACCACTTGATATATACTTATTGAAATATGATTCCAACTATGTGTATTAATTGAAAATTCATTCCAAAGAGTGTTAAGAGATGATTTAATGTGTTTAGAAAACATGAAAAATCTACAAGAGTGCATAGTTTTGGAATTATATAATGCATTATATAACATTTATTATATAATAAAAGTATCTTGTATCGCATCATTTGGTAATTAAACCATATATGTTGTGAATTTAAAATATTAGACTTTCTCTGCTTTTAATTTCTATGGTAAATTCGCTTAATGCTTAGGGTACTCATTTAAATACATTCCAAACCCATTATTATTGATGCATTATATATTGGAGTTTTATTCCATTCCATAACATCAAAATACCAATAGAATTTCTCTATATAATTAAAGAAAACTCTTTTTTCATTTAAGTACGTTCTATGATGATTGTTTCCACAACTATTATATGTTACAAATTATACAGTTTTTTTCTTCACTTTTCCATATTTCTTTTTATAGAATGATCACCCATTCACTTCTATTCTTGATTTCTCTAAAAATATATAATCCTTGGAGAATTATTTTATATGTTGATTTCACTTGATACTATATTTTCATATAATGAAAATTTGAGGGATTAATTTTCTTTAATGATTAGGTATTATCCCAATAAAGTATAAATCATTCTTACTTATTGTATTATGTACATAATCTAAAAAATAAGTTCATATCCATGTTAAGTTGTCTTTATATTCAAAAAACGTTTCCTATTTCTTTTTTACTTATATCATGGTATTACCGTTCCATATTATCCCATTTCTCATGAATAGCATATTTTTTTAGGAATATTTTCTTAAAATACTTCCATTATATACTCTTTATCTCTATTTACATGTTAGTGTTGTAGATCAACAACCTCCATTGATCAAATTATACCTATATTCTATAGTCTACCATGAAAACTTTTTCTCTTTTAAAACTCACCAATGTGTGAAATATACTCTCCTGGGATTTGATCCATTCTTTAATTAACAATTGATTCATATTACTGTTTAATAATGGAGATTTCTTCCACATGAAGTGGTCCAAAATTATTATGCATTATTAGGTATCTATATGTTGATCCATATGGAAAAGGTTATTCGTCAAAAATTTAGTCAAATGAGACAATATAGATATAATATTATCACATTCATCTTTAAACTCATTAACTCCATTGAAATGTGTTGTACCCCACACTCTTTGATTTTCATGATCACAATCACTTTCATATATGTTTAACTTTGTTTTTAAGTGTTGTGGATGATAGGCAAAAGATTGCCAAAGGATTGGCCCAAGAATGGACAAGAAATGGACTGAAATTCAGTCCACCGGCCAACCGGTGTGATAGCACCGGCCAGCCGGTGGAACTGGCAGAGGGATTGCCCACTGCCAGGTTCCACCGGTCGACCGGTGGCTCTGTCACCGGTCGACCTGTGGCACCCAGCCCAAATAGTATTTGCTACTGTCTTGCCACCGGTCAGCCGGTGGATCCTCCACCGGTCGACCGGTAGAGCCTGGATCAAGACTCTTCTTCTCTACCAAGGCATCGGCCAGCCGGTGGAGCTGTACCGGCCAGCCGGTAGCCCAGTCAAACTAGCCGTTGGGTTTGACCAGTCAACCATCTTTTGGCCTCCAACGGCTCCGAGGACTTCTCCAACGGCTCCGAAGGCCCCCAATGGGTTCCATGCCTATAAATAAAGGCCAAGGAAGCCCCGGAACTAAATCGGATCATATACCAAGCCACCGGACACATTGTTGATCACTTTGGCGAACCTCCGGCAGATTTCCTCAAGGAACCCAACGTGCTCCAATCCAATTCCACATCCAAGAGCACCTTCAAAGAAGCTTGGAAGCGGCCTTCAACATCTCCATCCAATCAAAGGCGCCCAAGGCTTCTCAAAATACGGTTTTTATTGTATATTTATTTTTGAGCTTAAATTGAGTTTGTGCCTACAAACTCCCACTTTTCTCATCCCCTCTTTCTCTTGGGTTCTCACACCACCATTAAGGTGTGAAGAGGTTTCTTCAAGCCTTTCCTTTTAAAAGGCTTGAGTTTTCGGTGAGCTAGCCTTCACCCGTTAAAAAGGCTAGTGGGTTCTTGCTTAACCATCAAAAGCAAGTGAGTTCTTGCTAAACCATTTCAAAAGCAAGCTGTAATAGGTCCTAGTGCTACCTCAAAGCCTAGTGGGTTTCTTGCTAAAACCATTGAAAAACAAGCGGTAGGAATCTCTCAACGGTTGAGTTGGGAGCGGAGACGTAGGCCGGGTTTTGGCCGAACTCCGATATCAATTTTGTGTGTCTTGCCTCTTTATTTCCGCTGCATCTTTACTCTGATTTTTTATTTGTTAATCAATTTTTTAAAAGGCAATTCACCCCCCCTCTTGCCATCATTCCCCGTTTGTTCCGACCCAACATTTGGTATCAGAGCACGTATTTGAATAATTCCTTAACCGGTTTCAAATTAAAGATCCTTTTTTTTGATGGCTTCTACCGCTTCTTCCTCTCAATCCCCCGAGGGCTACTCTTTGGATCGTGCTCCATTCTTTGATGGAACCGATTATACTTTTTGGAAAACCCGCATGTCAACTTTTTTAAAAAGCATTAGCTATCCAATTTTTAAAATTGTTATGCAAGGATTTTCACTCTCCTCTCCCGATGAGTCTAAATGGACCTCCGTAGACATTGCAAATTTTGAGCTTGATGGCAAAGCCATGAACGCTCTTCATTGTGGTCTTGACCGAAATGTTTTTGATTGTATTTCTTCTTGCACATCTTCTCATGATATTTGGAAGCTTTTAGAACTAACCTATGAAGGTACTAGCAAGGCTCCAAAGCAAGAACCCGCTCAAGAGCAAGAACTCGACGAAAAGATCAAGCCCGTTTGCCCACCTCACAAGAAAAGGGCCAAGAAGAAAAAGAAGAAGGCTTCAAAGGCAACATGGAGTGATAGCTCCACCTCTTCATTCTCCTCCTTCTCCTCGAGCGACCAAGGTAAAAAATGCCTAATGGCAAAACATGAGGTATCTTCCTCCTCTTCCTCCTCTTCCTCCTCTAGTTCTTCAAATTCTTTCAATCATTTGTCTTATGAAGAACTCCAACATGCTAGAGACCAATTAGAAAATGGTTTTCATGAGCTTTCTTCAAAATTCGTCTCTTTGAAAAAGTCTTTCAAAAAGCTTTCCTCCGAAAAAGACCAACTTCTCAAAGAGAAGGAGGATCTCACCCTCAAAATCCAAAATTTTCCAAATGTTGATTCCATGGAATCAACCATCAAAGACCTAAGGGAGACCCTAGCTAAGTTCACCCAAGGGGAACAAAATTTGAATAATATTCTAGGTTCCCAACGAATTTCTAGAACCACCCAAGGGCTAGGATATTCCAATATAGCTTCCTCCTCCCATGCTCCCACTGTTTTTGTAAGGGGGAGCTCCCAATTTAAATTTTGTAATTATTGCAAAAAATCCGGGCACCTCATATATGAATGTAATTGTAAGAACGCCCGGTATGGTCAACCCAAATCAATTTTTTATTCGGACGAATTCTATAGGAGAAGACCCGCCATGAGGCAAGTGTGGATTGAAAAATCCCTCTTAGCGAGTCTCTCCGGGCCTAAAATTGTCTCTTTTCAAAATCCCTCTCCCCGGTGACTTTTTGTTTTTATTTAGGGGGAGTTAGGATCTTTTAAGCTTTTTTGTAATTTCAAAATTTTCGATTCCAACTTTCAATTTCAACACTTGGTATCAAATTTTTTCATTTCAAAATATTCAATTCGAATTTCTCACTCAAATCTCTCAATTCTTTTTTGATTCAAAACTCTCAATTTCAAAAATTTCATTCGGTTTCAAATTTCAAATTTCAATTGGTTTTTGATTCAAAACTTTCAATTCAAACTGTTATTCAAATTTTCATTTTTATTTTTCATTTCAAAATTTCCAACAATTGGTATTATTTTCAATTGGTTTAAATTCTTGATTTTCAATTTTTCCCTCAATCAAGTTTTATGCCCCGAGCTATTTTGATAATCACAAAGGGGGAGAAATTTCTTGATTGATTGGGGGAGAATCTTTTCTCTCATGCTTTGTATTTATTTTCAATTTTTCATTTAAATCATGCCTTTCATTTAAGTTTTTACATTGCTTAGATAAGTGATTGTGATCATCAAAATAGGGGGAGATTGTTGTACCCCACACTCTTTGATTTTCATGATCACAATCACTTTCATATATGTTTAACTTTGTTTTTAAGTGTTGTGGATGATAGGCAAAAGATTGCCAAAGGATTGGCCCAAGAATGGACAAGAAATGGACTGAAATTCAGTCCACCGGCCAACCGGTGTGATAGCACCGGCCAGCCGGTGGAACTGGCAGAGGGATTGCCCACTGCCAGGTTCCACCGGTCGACCGGTGGCTCTGTCACCGGTCGACCTGTGGCACCCAGCCCAAATAGTATTTGCTACTGTCTTGCCACCGGCCAGCCGGTGGATCCTCCACCGGTCGACCGGTAGAGCCTGGATCAAGACTCTTCTTCTCTACCAAGGCACCGGCCAGCCGGTGGAGCTGTACCGGCCAGCCGGTAGCCCAGTCAAACTAGCCGTTGGGTTTGACCAGTCAACCATCTTTTGGCCTCCAACGGCTCCGAGGACTTCTCCAACGGCTCCGAAGGCCCCCAATGGGTTCCATGCCTATAAATAAAGGCCAAGGAAGCCCCGGAACTAAATCGGATCATATACCAAGCCACCAGACACATTGTTGATCACTTTGGCGAACCTCCGGCAGATTTCCTCAAGGAACCCAACGTGCTCCAATCCAATTCCACATCCAAGAGCACCTTCAAAGAAGCTTGGAAGCGGCCTTCAACATCTCCATCCAATCAAAGGCGCCCAAGGCTTCTCAAAATACGGTTTTTATTGTATATTTATTTTTGAGCTTAAATTGAGTTTGTGCCTACAAACTCCCACTTTTCTCATCCCCTCTTTCTCTTGGGTTCTCACACCACCATTAAGGTGTGAAGAGGTTTCTTCAAGCCTTTCCTTTTAAAAGGCTTGAGTTTTCGGTGAGCTAGCCTTCACCCGTTAAAAAGGCTAGTGGGTTCTTGCTTAACCATCAAAAGCAAGTGGGTTCTTGCTAAACCATTTCAAAAGCAAGCTGTAATAGGTCCTAGTGCTACCTCAAAGCCTAGTGGGTTTCTTGCTAAAACCATTGAAAAACAAGCGGTAGGAATCTCTCAACGGTTGAGTTGGGAGCGGAGACGTAGGCCGGGTTTTGGCCGAACTCCGATATCAATTTTGTGTGTCTTGCCTCTTTATTTCCGCTGCATCTTTACTCTGATTTTTTATTTGTTAATCAATTTTTTAAAAGGCAATTCACCCCCCCTCTTGCCATCATTCCCCGTTTGTTCCGACCCAACAAAATGATCATGAAAAAAATCACTTAATATTTTATGGGTGCTGAAACTATTTTTTCCTTCCATTAGGATAATTTCTAAATAATATATTATATTCGATTAGCACACAACAACATAAATATTTAAACATAGAATATGATTCATATGTAAATAAAATATTATATAGGAGTTTCTTAAATATCATAAGTCTTACCATAATAATCTCACTATGTTCTTCTAGATATACTTCCCCTTGTTTCTATTAATCTTGATGTAATACCAACTATAATAACCCAAAATCTAGAAACCCAGATCTTGGGGTTATGTTACTACATTGGTACAAGATACAAGATATTTAATCCAATAGGATCAAATATTTTAGTAGTCTTGAGAGACTAGATACATACATGATTCTCACACCACAATTAAAAACATGAAATACAACCTAAAATTTCAATGATAACATTATAATTAATTATATTATATCCGTTGAATCATTCAAAGATTTCTTATGGGAACCCTCGGGATAAGACAAAAATAAAAGGGTGAGATATGACGCTCCTTATGTGAAGTTTGATATTATAATATATCATATAATAAACATGCACTACGGGAAAAATGTGTTATTGCGATGGGTCATTTGCGGTGGGAATATATTCTCATCGCAAATGGTCTGACTGAAGACACATTTGCGATGAGAATGTCGCAAATAATTAGTTATTTGCGACGGTGAGAGATGCCCCGTCACAATTGTTTTGGCACGAATTTCATGCCAGAACACAGGAAGGATATTTGCGATGGGACATATCCTCCCCGTCGCAAATACCAGGCGGCTGTAAATAATATTTTCGACGGGCTCGCTAACCGTCGCAAAAAGTTCTGGCGGCAGGAGTATTTGCAACGTGTCCCGTCGCAAATTCCCTTTTAACCGTAGGCTGTAATTAATGTGGCAAAGGTATTTGTGACGGGACCCGTCGCAAATACCAGGTGGCGGTAAATAATATTTGCGACGAGCTTGCTACCCATCGTAAAAAGTTCTCACGGCAGGAGTATTTGCGACGGGTCCCGTCCCAAATTCCCTTTTAACCGCATGCTGTAATTAATGCGGCGAAGGTATTTGCAACGGGACCCGTCGCAAATACCAGGCGACAGTAAATAATATTTGCGACGGGCTCGCTACCCATCGCAAAAAGTTCGGGCGGTAGGAGTATTTGCGACGGGTCCCGTCGCAAATTCCATTTTAACCGCAGGCTGTAATTAATGCGGCGAAGGTATTTGCGACGGGTCCCGTCGTAAATACATCTAATTGCGACGGTACATCCATTGCAAATAATATCGTCGCAAATAATCTAACCTATATATACTCCCATCCATTTTTTTCAGAACAACTAATTCCTCTCTATTTTCTCTCTACAATCTTGAGTTTTAATAGTTTTACTTTTTTTTTCGAGTGGAATTCGAAGGCGTCAAAAAGTTCAGCATAAACTTTAAGGTAATTTTCTTTTATTTATTTTTATATTCATTTCATTTTTTTATATTAATTTTAATTTTTGTTAATTAGTTGTAATTTAGATAAATTTAATTTAATTTATTATTTATATTTAGTTTTATTAATAAAATGAGTTTGTTACTAATAATTTGGCATAATTAGTAGGTAAATAATATAATTTGGTATAATTAGATTCTTTATCAATCAAGTAATCATTGTCTGGATATAAACAAGTATAGGTGGCTCTGGCACAGATGTACCTAAGGGTGAAAGTCCCGATAAGGAATTTCGGGCCTGACCCGTGGTATCCTGGTACACGACAACGGGCCTTTCTGCACTCTAAGTTCGACACTCCCGGATGATATTTGTTTCATAATAATCTAATTTAATTAGAAATTAACTAATAATTAAAATAGTTAATAAATATTTTAAATAATTAGATAATAATTAGCTAGTAATTAGAATAATTACCAGATAATTAGAATAATTACCAGATAATTAGAATAATTACCAGATAATTAGAATAATTACCAGATAATTAGAATAATTACCAGATAATTAGAATAATTTCCAGATAATTAGAATAATTACCTGGTAATTAGAATAATTACCTAGTAATTATAATAATTACCTGATAATTAGAATAATTACCAGATAATTAGAATAATTACCAAATAATTAGAATAATTACCAGAGAATTAGAATAATTACTAGATAATTAGAATAATAACCAGATAATTAGAATAATTACCAGATAATTAGAATAATTACCATATAATTAGAATAATTACCAGATAATTAGAATAATAACAGATAATTAGAATAATAACAGATAATTAGAATAATAACAGATAATTAGAATAATAACAGATAAATAGAATAATAACAGATAATTAGAATAATAACAGATAATTAGAATAATTACCAGATAATTAGAATAATAACAGATAATTAGAATAATAACAGATAATTAGAATAAAAACAGATAATTAGAATAATAACAGATAATTAGAATAATTACCAGATAATTAGAAATATTTTCACATTCTGTCTCCACATGTAATATTTGCATTCATTTTCAAAATTATCAACCTCCTCACCAACAGAGAGGTGAAAGTGAATGTAAATATTACATGTGGAGACAGAATGTCAAGTTTCAACACTGAAAAGAGAATTGTAACATAATATAAAAACTTATATTATTTTAATATTAATAATAATAAAATACTAATAATATGATAGTTATCAAATAATTAAAACAATTAGCAAATAATTAAAACAATTAGCAAATAATCAGAACAATTAGCGAATAATCGGATCAATTAGCGAACACTTAGAGAATAAGCAGAACAATTAGCGAATAAGCAGATCAATTAGAGAACAATTAGAAAATAAGTAGAACAATTAGCGAATAATAAGAACAATTAGCGAACAATTAGCAAACAATTAGAACAATTAACGAAGGTGATAGATGAACACGTTTGTTTTGGTTAACCAGTCTCTATGCATATCTTCTCATTACTAATTAGTAACATAATTGATAATATAATTAGTAACATAATATAATAATGTTATTAATTTTATGATTAATATTTATGAAAAAATAATATTAATATTATTAAAATAATAAATAAATTATAACTTATTAAAATTATCAATATTCGCAACAAGCTGTTATTAACATGTTCAAATGTTAAACGATCATCAATTTTTAGGTCATGCTCAGTAAGAAGTTTGTGTAAGTCATGTTCGATGTAAACTCTATAATTATCCTTGCTTGGTTGACGACTTTGCAAGTAGCATTTCAATGAGACGATCTAAGTCATGTCTTTCTCATCTATAAGAATTATATCACATGACCCTTTACATAGACCATTTCTCCTTAAAAATTTAAGAGATTAAATTTTTAAGGAAGAATGATCAATATAAACAGTCATGTGAGATGATTCTTAGAGGTGAGAATGATATTAGTTGGGTCGTCATATTGCAACACTACTTGTGAGGTGATCAACCATGTAAGGATAATTATAGAGTTTAAATGGGACATGACTGACGTGAAATTTTTATTGGGCATGATTTAAAAATTAACGACTGTTTAATATTTAAACATGTTAAGAATAGTCTATTGTGAATATTGATAATTTTAATAATTTATAATTTTTTTTATTATTTTAATAATATTAATATTATTTTTTTATAAATATTAATCATATAATTAATAACATTATTATATTATGTTACTAATTATATTATCAATTATGTTACTAATTAGTAATAATTTCATTGCAAATTGTGTCTCTCATAAGTAGTGGTAATTATTATAGTTTTCTCTTTTAGAGATTGTTTTTCTTCTATCAAATTATTCAAAACCAGTAATTCTTTTATATTTTAAAGAAAAATATGGAACAACGAAGTCGACAATAGTCATTATTAGATGACCGCGTATGGATAAATCAACGTAGAAATTCAAACGGTTCGGGTTTAAATCCAGTATATATTGAGGGTGTAGAGACTTTCTTAACATTTGCGGCACCAAATTCAGAAGTTGTTTCAGAAGGCACAATAAAATGTCCTTGTAAATAATGTGCACTGAGAACGTTTGACACGTTTGACAAAGTTGGGGGACATCTTTTGCGTTTTGGTTTTCAATCATATTATGTTTTTTGGTATCAACACGGTGAACGCAGTTCCAGAGAAGGTGATACTAACTTGATTCCAGATCCATCTCGGTTTAAAAATTTAGTACATGATGTTGCAGGTCCATATGTTCAACATATAGAAACTCAGGATGATATTGATTCAACTCTTGAGTTTGCACCGTCTGAATTTTATGAGTTGTTGAGGTCTGATGAGGACGCATTATATCCTGGTTGCAAGATAAGCAAATTAGAAGCATTTCCTAAATTTATGGCTATCAAATCAGATAATGAAATTTCAAACACTTCTTTTGATCAGATATTTACTTTGATTAAAACACTGTTACCCGAAGGAAATGTTTTTCCTGTAAATTACTATGAGAGTAAGAGGCTGGTTCAGAATTTGGGACTTAGTTGTCAGAAGATTCATGCATGTTCAAATAATTGCAAGTTATATTCTGGGTAAAATGAGTCGTTGGATAGTTTTCCCACATGTGGGAAACCGAGGTATAAAAAAGCGCAACATGGGAAGTCTGGCTTGATTCCTGTCAAACAGTTGAGATATTTTCCGCTTACATCCAGACTTTAGCATTTCTTCATGTCTAAGAATACATCAAAAATGATGTCATGGCACAAAACGAATATTTCAACTGATAAAATCTTGAATCATCCAGCCGATGGTGATTCTTGGAAACATTTTGATAGATTACATCCGCCATTTTCTTTAGAAGCCCGAAATGTGCGACTGGGTCTTTCCACTGATGGTTTCTGTCCGTTTGGATCTTATGGTAGTCAGTACTCATGTTGGCCTATTTTTTTAACTCCGTACAATTTACCACCATGGATGTTGATGAAAGAACCTTATATCTTTCTGACCTTACTAATCACAGGACATCCGAAGAAGAATATTGATGTTTATTTGAAACCATTGATTGATGAATTAAATTTATTGTGGAGTACCGGTGTCAGTACATATGATGTTGCTGTGAAACAGAATTTCATACTAAGAGCAACATTTATGTGGACAATTAGTGACTTCCTGGCTTATGGCATGTTATCTGGATGGAGTACACATGGTCCGAAATCATTTCCTTACTTTATGGGAGAGAACAAAACATTTATGCTCATCCATAAAAAAAAACATTTCTATTTTGACTATCATCGCAGATTTCTTCCAGCTGATCATCCTTTTCGCAGAAAAAGATCTCATTTTAGAAAAGGCACAATTGAAAGGGATGAACCTCCAAAAATTCTATCAGGTGCAGAGTTAAAATCAGCTGTATTTTCATTACCTCCCGTTACATTTGGACCCACAATAAACCAACAAAAAATTTCTGGTTTTGGGAAAGAGCACAATTGGATAAAACGTAGCATATTTTGGGATTTTCCATTTTGGTCTGATTTGCTGGTCGACCACATGTTGGATGTCATGCATATTGAGAAAAACTGTTTTGATAATTTGTTTCATATAGTTTTGGATACACCAAGAAATATAAAAGACAGTGCAAATGCACGATTAGATCTTGCCCAAATTTGCAGGCGTCCAGAACTCGAATTGTTTTATAATGTTATAACAGAAAGGTTAATGAAACCAAAAGCAGTTTATACACTGTCCAAAGAAAGTCGCTTATTATTTTTTCAGTGGATTACAGATTTGAGACTTCCAGATGGATGTGCTTCCAATTTGGGTAGATGTGTAAAGAATGGTCATATTACCGGATTAAAAAGTCATGATTGTCATGTTTTAATGGAAATACTTCTGCCCAATGGATTAAGAGGTCTGTTGAATTCTATGATTTGGGATTCCATAACAGACATGTCATATTTTTTTCAGGACATTTGTGCAGCGGCAATAGATTACGATGTTCTAAACAAACTTGAAGAAGTTGTTGTTGTAATTATATATAAACTGGAAAAAGTATTTACGCCATATTTCTTTGACTCAATGTAACATTGATATTACATTTTCCATATGAAGAAAAATGTTGAGGTCCGGTACAGTTTCGATGGATGTATCCATTCAAAAAATGAATGCAGAAATTGAAAAAGAAAGTACGTAACAAAGCATTTGTTGAAGGATCTATTTTTGAAGCTTATTTGCAAGAAGAAATATCTTTTTTCTGCTCCCACTATTCTGAATCTGAGTATCCCTCAAAACACAACCGCATGGGACGGAACGAGATGAATTTTGATGAAAGTGACAATCAATTATCTATTTTTAACCAGCCAGAGCTTGGTTTCGGTGGAGTTCATGAACGATTGTTTTCGGATGATGAACATCATAGAGCTCATACGTATGTTCTTCTCAACAGTGAAGAGATGACATCATTTGTACTGTAAGTGTTTCTATCACTTATTCTATCATTTATGTTACAATAAATAACTTTTTTTCATAGGTTATATGATAATCATATCAAGAAACAACTTCCACAAATTACAGCAACTGCTCTCGAAGAACGCCGACATAAAAAATTTTCTCAGTGGTTTCAAAAACTGGTAACATAAATTCTTAATGTTTTAACATCTCATTCAATTTATAGTTTAGTATATTGATAATTATTTCACAAATTTTCAGGTGTCTCGATATGCTGATAAAATTGACAAACGGTTGTGTATATTGAGTAACCCACCATCCAAAATGGTTAAATATTATAATGCATATGTGGTGAATGGTTTTCGATTTCATACACAAGCATAAGGGGAATCAAAAATGACAATAAACAGTGGAGTTTTCTTGAGAGGATCTCATCATAGAGAAAATGAAGTCGACTTTTATGGCATGCTTGATGAAATTATTGAACTCTGTTATCTAGGACAACATTACATAACGATGTTCAAATGTCGGTGGTTGGATACTGAGAGAGGCGTGCGTGTTCATCCAACTCATGGAATCATCAATATTAAATATAAAAGTGTTCTTGCAGTAAATGAACCATTCTTACTAGCTCAACAGGCACATCAAGTTTATTACACAAAGTACTGTGGTACGTTAAGAGACTTGACTGATTGGTGGAGCATAATAAAAATCAAAATTCGAGACAATCAATTTAGGCAGAGTGAATGCGCTATCACTGAAGTACAAGGAATTGAAGTTTTTCAAGAGAGTACTCAAAATCAATCTTTTTTACAAAGAGACATGAGTATCGATGATGACACCCTACAATTAAGAGTCGGTGATGACGATGAGGTCAATGATGTCACAAATGAATGTGAAATGGTAAGAGATGAAGAAACTGGAAGTCAAATGGATATTGATGATATTGAGGAGGAATATGAAGATGACATCCTTAGATATGAAGATGATGATGAAGGTGAACATTGATACAATTCAATGATAGTTATATATAATCATAACTAATATATATGTATATATAATAATAATTTTTAATTGTTTGCTAACAATATTTATTTTCTGTTTCAGATTGATTCACACATAATTTGTTAGTTGTTGGAGGCTGATCTAGATTTCGATGAGGGCGATTTGGTGGTATCTGGCCCTCAGCCTGCATGCGCTTCAGGAGGTACGCGGAGGGGGCGCGGTCTTGCCCGACTGATGATTCCTGACCCCATCCCCGAGCGACGTCCACGTCTTGGGTTTGATGCACGCACACAGAGGTATGATAACCTGTATATTTTACTATGATTTCATTAATCTATTTACATAATAAATGTTTTATTGTTTTTACAATTTTACGCATATAGCAGTCGGACAGGGCAGCACTATCTTGCGCAACTATTTTTCTCATCCATAGACCACATGGGAGCAGATTCCTGTTGATGTGCAGCAGGCCATGTTCGACCATTGGTTGGTACGTACGTAAATAAATAATTTTTATTTTGAATGTTATTTCAGTTATAACTTGATATTTTGAATTATTTGTAGGGTTTATGGTATCCGATCGAGGATACCATGCGTGACCTCATCCACGAGGCATGGAAGGTGGTCATGCGTGATCGCTTTCGTCAGTTTTTGCACAACTTAAGAAGGGCTACCATGAAGAAAGCAGGAGTGTCAGTGTTTGATGACTCCTGTAGAGCGCACCGACCAGAGTACATTTCATCCCACGTATGGGATGGATTATGTTCACATTGGTTGAGTGGTGGCTTTCAGAGGAGATCGTTGATGGGGAGACAGAATCGAGGGAGACAGGAGGTGACTCATCGAGCTGAGAGTCGTACATTCAGTACTCATAGACAGCATTTGGTACGTACATTTTTTATAAATTTTTTATATAACTTTAAATATTAACAATTTATTTTATATTCTTATAGGCTGTCGAGCAGCCTGATATTACGGAGTACGACGTATATCAGAGGATGTATACTGATTCATTTACTGGGGAGATTAGAGGTGATCACCAGCGACAGATTGTGGTCAGTATTATTTGTTTTTTCAATTTGAAAATTAACTGCATATAATATATTCATAATTTTAATTTTAAATTGCAATTACAAGAGTCATATGAGGCCGCAACGTCACAGACTCAGGCTGAGAGTCAGGCCAAGACAGCTGATCAGGCCAGTGGCCATCAGTTTGATGAGGCGGCCTGGATGCAGGCGGCCCAGTATGGATTTGAGAAGGGACGAGTAGTTGGTATCAGCAGTCGACTGACTCCCGGAGATTATTATGGCACTGCTGCGATGTCGGTGTCTAGCTCGAGAGGAGCTCGTGCATCATCTTCCGCTTCACAGTATGAGGTTCTGTTGCGATCTCAGACTGAGTTGATAGAGAGTCTCCGTAAGAAGCAGGAGGAGATACGTCTGCAGTAGCAGCAGTATGAGGATGAGCGTCGACGACAGCAGCAGGTGTACGGGGAGCAGATACGTCTGTGGCAGCAGCAGTCGCATGAGCAGATGAAGTACATGCGCAGACTTACTCGTGCATTAGGGATGAAGTTTCCTCTACCAGCTCCTGCAGATCCTCCCCCTCCCCCTCCACCTCCTCCTTCAGACCAGTGATTTTTTTTATGTTATATAGTTTGTGAATTCAAAATATATAATATTTTCTATTCAGAGTTTCTGTCTCTCTTATATATTGCATTATTTAATTTCTATTTATTTTTAATAGTTTATTATTTATTTTATTATATTAATATTATATTTAGTATTTTAATTATTTTTTTATATTTTTTTGCAAATTTTGATAATTTTCATATTTTTATTTTCTAATTACTTTAATAATATTATATTCAATATTTTTAATACATAAAAAGTTTCAAATATATTAAGTAAAAATTATAATTTTTTAATCATTTAAAATAATATGAATTCTTTATATTATTATTATTATATAATATTATAATATTAATATGATTAATAATATTATTCATATTTTATAATAGATAATATTTTTATATATATTAAAATTTTCAAATATTTTAATTTAATTATAATATTTTTAATGTGAATTATAATAATAATAATAATATTATAATATTAAAATTTTATTTTTTTTATTTTTTATAATTTTTTAATTATTTATAATAATATAAATTCTTTATATTATTATTATTATTATATAATATTTATAATATTAATATGATTAATAATATTATTCATATTTTATATAGTTATTATTTTTATATATATAAAAATTTTCAAATATTTTAATTTAATTATAATAATTTTTTAATATGAATTATAATAATAATAATATTTTTTTATTTTTTATACTTATTTGCGAAGGGATGACGACCCCGTCGCAAAAGGTAATTGCGACGGGCCCGTCGCAAATACTTTTTAATATTTTTTGAATATTGTTTTTTATACTTATTTGCGACGGTATGAGTAACCCGATGCAAATAACATTTGGCGACGGTCCCGTCGCAAATGCTTATTTAAAGATTTTGTTAAATACATCGACTAGTATTAGCGACGAGAATTCTTCCCGTCGCTAATAATATTTATAGCGACGGTCCGTCGCAAATAGATTTAGTTGCGACGTCATTTTCCGCAACATGCCATTTGCGACGGACCCCCGTCGCAAATGACCCGTCGCAAATAAGCCTATTTCTAGTAGTGATGTAATGAATAATATGGAATGAATAATGAATAATAAAATATTTTATATAACTAATATTTATAAAGGGGAATATATCTATGGAAGAAATAGAAATTAAAATAATAACATCAATAACAATGAAAACTTTTTAATGATATAATATTAAATTATTAACATCATAACATTTCTATCAAGTCCTTTCTTGATGACATCATATATAAATATGTAAATCATACACCAAATAACCAAGCTCGTTTTTCTCATGATACTTATAGATGCATCATGGGGATAAAGAATATAACAACCCACCCATCCAATTACTAACTCCAATTCTATCGTCATTTTAATGGAATTAATAAATAATGTAATATATAATCAATATTCCATATTAATAAACATACATATTAGAAAATATTTGTACATGATGTCGGTAATTTACCCAATCATGGTTATAATCCCATGAAATATGGAGAATAATATAGATATTTAAATCACTAAATTTCATGAAAGTATGATAAAAATACCCATAGGTCGGTATATAGTCCACACAGTATTAAAAAATTGATGAATATAAAATATTTCTCAACAAATGATAATTAAGATATGAAACTATTACATAAATCCCAATCCAACTTCATACATTCTCTAAATAAAAAATAAGAAAATTAAAATAGTTATCTATTCTATTAAGAAACTTTTTAATGTTAATACTGCAGACTTTTTATTGAGGTTCCCACCAAGTCATGGGGGCCGAAAGTGATGCAATCCTAATGCATTGTTTCTGACATGGAGTTTATAGTCACTAGGAAGAGACCCGAGGCTATCATAGATAATACAACGATTATCAGGGCTTCCCTTGCTAGCAAGACAGTCGACAGCAAAGTTTCCCTCCTTCCATGAGTGTGTGATCATCGTGTCATGGCACATCAGGAGTTTGCATTTCAAAATGTACGATAAGAACCATGGGGGCCTGGCTGTGTTATGAAGGAAGTTAACCAGGAGATGAGAGTCCGATTCGACTGCAGAGATGTGGATGTGGTGATCGTGAGAGATGGATAAACCGCTGAGCATGGCTTTGGATTCGGCTTCAATGGGGGTGCCTGAACCATAATATGTGCTGAAACCGATGACCAAAAATCCTCTGTTGTCTCGGACCAGTCCTCCGCCTCTAATAATGCCTTGAGAACAGGCGCCGTCCACATTGAGTTTCAGGCCAGAACTTGGAGGGTTCCACTTAACCCACCTCCCTTGTCCTGTGCTAGGTCCATCCGGGGGCGAAGGCGCCATCAGCATCCCTCCATAAAGAAGAGAGATAAGCTCTTCCAGCAAGGCGAGCAAGCGGACCTTGAGAAATGTATAAGACCTGCGACAACCTCCGCGTTCTATGTTCCTCATATCCCAAATGACCCAGCAGATTGAAGTGCATGCCATGCCACGAAGATTGCGCGCCCTGGGTTGGTTCTCAGTTCCCTGAAACCACAAGGTGAAGAAATCGGATTCGCTGTCATGATGCCCCTGCACTCCCATCCGTTGGCTTGCCATGTCCCATGCAAACTTAGCCCAGCCGCTATCAAAAAAGAGGCGCCATGCCGACTCGGTGGTTGGATTGGTGCAGCAAAAGTAGTGGGAGGCAATCTGAATGCCTTTCTTCTGGATGTTCTAGTCCGTCGGGAGGGTTCTGTTACGGATCCGCCAGACCAGAAAGTTCATCTTTGTTGGGATCTTTTTACACCAGAGGTGTCTTGCCCATATATCCTCTCCCTGTCTGGAGCGGGTGGATTCAATGAAGGATCAGGTGCAGAAGTTACCAAATGCAGAGTCAGAAAAAATACACTTGTCCGGCTCATCAGAAGGGGTAATGATATTGAAAAGGTCCCTTTGTTCTGCATCCAGAGTTGTGTTCGTGAGGGTCGGAAAAAGCCTGGCCTGGTTGAAAGAGATCTCTGGCACGGGGCAACCCGGGAAGTAGAGCTTGCAGCCCACCCAGTTGTCTTTCCAGTATCCGATGTCACCTCTGCCAATAACCCATCTGGTCTTATTCTCGAGCACCATAAGAGCCTCTCTCATGCATTTGGCAAGAGCCGAGAGACTACCAGGCCGGTTCCCCCAGTTATTCCAATCATCCCCGTACCCGTCATGGATGAATCTTCCCCACAGAGACTTTCCTTCAATGATGTCCTAGGCAAGTTTGGCGTGCATGCCCTTCATGCTCTCCGTCACGTTCCGAAGGTTCACGCCACCTTCGTCAAGTGGTTTGGCCATCCGAGGCCATGACGCCCAGCGACATTTTCCCTCTTGTCTGTTGTCCCATGTAAAGGAGTTCAGGATTTTACCAATCTGTGAGATGGTCCCTTTAGGAGGGATAATAGCGGCAAAGGTGGGCATTGGAATGGACGTCAAAACGCTATTGGCCAGCGTGATTCTGCCCCCAAAGGAAAGAAACTTGTTCTTCCATCTCCTTTGAGATCCCAATAGCCCCTTGGATATTTCGGCCCTGCATGAAGCCATGTTGTTCATCTGATATTATGCGGGGAAGCAGGAGGGTGAGTCTTTTATTTATCAGACCTGCTAAAATCTTATACGAGAAGTTGCACAGACAAATATGTCTGTACTATCCCAGAGAAGTGGGCTCTTTAACCTTTGAAACCAGCAGCATCTTTGAAGCACAAATGGCTCTTGGGAGATGACATCTTCTAAAAAAATCCTGCACAGTCTCAATAATATTTTCTTTGATAACATCCCATGAAAAGACGTAGAACGTACCAGGGAACCCGTCGGGGCCTGGAGCACTTTCCGGTTTCAGAGCTAGGATGGCCTCTTTGATCTCTCTCTCATCTGGGATGGCCTCCAGTTGTATGTTGTCCGGGTTGGAGATCAAATTGGGGATGCTACGTAAGAAGTTTTCCGCACTGTCGGTGTCAAGGGGAAAGTCGCCGCCTGTGTTAAGAGGCCCTGAAAGAAGGCTTCTGATGTATTCTTCAGCCCGAAGACCCGCCTCCTCAATATCCTCTGTATAAGAACCATTTTCCAAATGCAGGTTAACTCTTCTAGTTTTTCTCCTCTTCTTAATGCAGGCGTTGAAGAAACCGGTGTTCCTGTCACCTTCCCTCAACCAAAGGGCCCTGGAATGTTTTCTGGCCACCGTTTCGATCTCTGTGAGCTTCCCACCGAGAGTATTTTGTTTCTCCGTCATTCTCGCAAGTATATCGTCGTCCCAGGTTTCCTGGAGGTGGGGTTCCAGGTTAGTGATCTCACTCTTTAGGTCCTCAATGTGATCGTCGTTGTTGGGTTTGAGACTTATCCATTCTTACAGGTTAGTGATCTCACTCTGTATTTTGTTTGTGCTCCAAGATAACCAGCAGCGAAACCTGATGTTTGCGAACTTCGGACGCGATGAATTCGCCTTTGGCCCGGGCACCAAGGCCCCGGGCGTTCCAAACAATGACTGGCGACATTAAACGTTGAAAGGAGGGACCTTCCGTCCCTGCAACAAGGGCTGGTGGCCTTCAGGAGGAAAGCCGTTATTGCTTACTCGAGCCATGGATCGAGTGATCCTGGTATAACTATTGGAAGACTGCAGGGGACAGGGTGCGGCGCCCAGGGGGGCTTCATCTCCATTGATTTTCCTGAGAGCAGAGGAGCAGTTGGTCGGGCGGCGAGGCTGGACAGGGGAGGCGGGGGAGGATCCCACGAGAGCTTTGAGGTAACCCTGCGGGGGCGAGACTCCAGCTGGCTTCAGAGAAGGGACGAGAGAGGGGCTGGGGGGGGGGGGGGGTGCTCTGACTTGACCGCCGACGTCTGCCTGGGGCTGACCGAGGCTGCACAGAGGGACAAGGGGTCTGCGACCGCCATAGCCAGAGATGAGCGTGGGGATGTCGCCTGCAAGTCGCTATCCGAAGGCAACGGGCCTGAAGGCACCAGAGGGAAGGCAGGAGACGGGCAGGCAAGGGCGAGCTCGGGCCCAATCACGGGGGGAGAGGCCACCACAGGGGCAAGCTCTGAGGACACTGAGGGCTCAGTAGGAGGGTTGGGGGCCGAAGCAGGAGGGATCACATCCACATGAAGCGGCTCAGCAGCAGCACCCGGGGACAGGGACTCCAGCACCAACTCAGAGGGGGCGGGACGGCCGCCTGGGAGGGGGAGGAGGTCCTCAACCACGCCATATATCGGGCTCCGGCAGCTTACAGATGCAGGGAGCGGAGAGATCGGGCTCAAGGGGGCACCCGGATGGAGGGGGGAACCTCGGCAGAGAGGAGGAAAGGGGTGGAGCAGGGAGGGGAGCTAGCGGGAACCGCAGGAGGCAACGGGGAGGGGGGAGTTGGGACCTGCACATCACCAACAGGGTCTGCTGGGGCTCGATCCAGACGGCCTTTGTCTTTAAGAGAAGCTTTTCGCCTGCAAACTGACTCAGCATGACCTTGAAGCCCACAAAGGGTTCATGGTTCTATTATATATAATTCTTAAAAAATTTCTAATTATCATTTTTATACATTTAATATATCTTTTTAAACCATCAACCTAAAGTTATCATGAAAAATGATTCACATTGTTTGATGGAGATGATAGTCATTATGTACACTTTAACAACAATGTTTACATTTTTTAATGGATGAAAAAGAAATAAAGTATGTAAAAGTATGAATTAAATTAACCATAATAATTTTATATTAAAATATATATTCCTTAAATACACCCTTATTACTAACCTGACCATTTGGAAATGTAAAACATCACATAACTTCGTAATGGTGGTAGTCCACACACACGGACATGCCACATTATCATTTTCCAAAAGATAGGAGGGTAAGACGGTATATAATATTTCGCCATAAAAAATCATAATTATTATGAAAATATAATTTATATTCATTAATTACTTCTTTATAACCATCCATGTGAGGCAATGATGAAAAATGAAACACAACACTTCATGCAGGTGGTATTCCAGACGTATGAATGAGAGAGCTTTTCATTTCCCATAGGATGGTAGGAGGTGAAAAATGATTTTAAATAATCAAAACAACATTTTATTATATTTTATATAAAATTTAAATTCTGTTACAATGGTTATAAAATATATTAATTAAGCATAAGTAGAAATAAAATTCAAAAAAAACAAGTTATGTCTTATACCTCCATGATGTATATCTTCGGTTGGATTAAAACATAAGCCTTCTAGGATTGAACTTTTTGTCGCACCAGTTCCTCTAAGTTGTATTTAGGAGTGGTTGGGATAGAGTTTTTCAGATGTTGATTGATCTAATGTTCTCAATGTGTGATTATAAGTGATAATAGGATCTTCCCTTCTATGGTGATGGTAGTGGAACCCTTGTAAATATTCTATGTTTCAAAATAATATAATGTCTGTTTCATGGGAAAGTGTCTATAATTTAAATTTATTTAAATTATAGAATTTTTTAGGATTGAAATATACTAAACATTATAAAATTTTAATAGATATTTGATAACTTATCTCTTAGATTAACCCCTATTTAACTATTATGACCCTTTCCGTTAAAAAAACATTTACGAGAGTAACTAATAAATATGGGTGGTAATGAAGTTTAACTCAACACCAAATTGTAAAATATTAGTAAAAAATATTAAATCCATCTTTTATTATTCAATTTATACAATTGGATAAAAATAATTCTAATATAATATCTAAAAATGAATAAAAATTATTTTTAGAAATGAATTTTTTTTTATTTAAAAATATTATACTTATTCTGGATGAATAATTTACACCGATGAAGATTCTAATAAAATGACAAATTATCTAAAAAATGATGGATATATAACAATACAAGAACACAACAAATTGAATGAAACCTTACGAATAGACTATTTAATTAAAATTATAAAAAATAGTCATTTATTAGATTAAACGATAAAGTAGGTTCCAAAAGGTAATGCATGGGTTTCAAAGTTAAATATAATCATTCCAAATATATTAATTTACTCCATAAACATATACATGGTCTACCTAAAAGATTTGATATATTTTTAATTCTGTCTTATATCTTAATGATGTCATAAATGGTATAATATTCATATAATTAGTATTCATAGTAGGTCAATGAAAAATTAACTTATTTGGATGCATCTTAAAAATTCACCCCAAGAGAATATTTATTTATTGAATTGAAAAATGTGTTTTAGTTTCATAATAAATATATCTCAAGATGGTACAAATTAATTCTAATAACTACGCACAGAACCTTAAAAACCATTTTTATAAAAAAGTTTTTTTGAAGTAATAAATGAACTTATTCTTATTCCTTGCATTGTAACAATAATTAGTTGACTGTTAATTTAGTTTATTTACCCTATTACTAATAAATTTTATCAAAATGAAATAAATTTTTTTGATTGTGTTATTATATTTACAGTAAAATATAGTTCCCATGTAACAAAACATTTCTGAAAAATATCTCTTTTTATGTTTAAATTATTTTATATTTATTTCTATAAAATTTATAATATAGGTATTAATTATTATTCAATTGATTAAATAAATAAATATTTTTTTTAAAAACATATAACACTAAAAATAAATGAAATTTAACTTTTATAAAAAACATATAATATATAATAAAAACTAAGTTTCTAAACACATTTCAGTATAGCCATGAATCATTAGAGTAGTTTTTCCAACAATTATATAGTTTATTTTGATTATTATTACTCATTTACTTGAATTATATAATAATTTTACTATAATGAAACATTAATTACTAATTTTTGGTGTTGGGTACATTACATGTTATCAAAGACATTGAATTTATTAAATAAAAATATGTCCTAAAATCTACTATTGTTACAACGTTTCCCAACACTAAGGAGGTGAAGGTCATCCATGTCGTGGTAGACTCTTTTTCTACCTAGGTGACTCCATGGAGGGACCCCACAAGAGGATGTAACTGAATTTACATGTTATTTGACCACAACACAGAATAGGTTGATCCTTCTCTTCCTCACCCTTACCAAACATATATTGTACAACCACCACAGTGGGAGAGGACCACCAGTTTTCCCACTATTTCATTTATCAATCATCTCATATGGATCCTTCCACCACAAAACCATCCCTTTAAATCTATAGTAATTCATGATGGTGATATCTACAGTATATTAGGATAAAGGTTCCTATCATATTCTAGAAATGATGGATTGATCCTCTCGACCACAAGTTCCACCTGCCACCACCATAGAGGTACTCTTCATAGTCAAATAGTCAATTAAACTGAAGATCCTCTCTAGGGGAATAGAGATACCAATCATTATGGAGGTCCTACCATATTTTTTAATAGTGGGTTCTCTAGACAGAAATAAATAGTACTTTTCGATTACAATACCATGTATATAGTACATAATAGGTAATGTACTATTATTATTATAGTATTGGTAATTATGTTTCTACTATGTAAATGGTAATTTCCATAGATTAATTGTTGTATAAAAAGAAATATAATCCACCAGGATATAATGAGAACCTTGTGATATTATAAAATTATTCAAATAATTATTTCATATGCTAAGGATACCTCATAATTACTAGTCATAGTTGATGTATGACTATCAGGTGTTGGGGGCTCATTAGTACTAAGATTTATTTTCATGAAGTTCACACTTGGGGATCCTTACCAGGTATGACCATGAAGAAATAAGTTCTAATAGGAAAACCACATGTTCAATGTGTCAATGGATGTCCCTATATATAAAAATGTGTATTGGTCCCCTAACATGATACCATTATCAATATGTCCCATTTGATTGTATACTTTAATTCATGAAAAAAACCATGATAATGAAGTCATACTGAGGCAACTTATGTTTGGTGTTTCACTGGTGGTATGTCATTGGATGAATGATTAGGAAATATTTTTTCACTTCCATTTTTAGAAAGTAATATCTCAGGTATAGTTGATCCAAATTATAACACCTTCATAAATTCTTTTCCAAGGTATTTATTGTACCTCTATCTAATGATATCAATAAATAATAAACCACAAATGGATTATGAGATAAGTGTGAATCCTACTTGTTGAGATATCATGAGATTAAGAGAGTATATTACTGAGTGCATGTTTCTAGGATGGCTGTAATTGCAATGACCATTCCTTATATCATTAGGGGCCTTCATTGGTTTCTAGACTCTCCTCTTGGTTTGCAAATAATATTAACTACTATCAATATAATATCATAGAGGGTCACATTTAATAGATTATTCAATTATCTTCCCTATTATGGTGAATAGGTATATACGATATGGTGGGCCTAAATATGGGTTATGGGAGTTCTATAAGTAATCAATCACCAAACAATAATTAAATTCATTATTATTTGTGTATGGAATAATTGGGTTTAATTTACATATTAAAAATATTCTCAGGGAATTAAGTGAATACTTGAAAAAATATTATATGAATGAATATCATTTTAATATATAAGGTTCATTTAATATTACAGTAATTGGATTTCATTTTAATGACTTGGGTTAATCAAGTATTATAAATATTTAATATATATTAAAATTAGGGGATTAGATATAAATAATATTTTCGATTCATTTAGTTCATAATAACTATTAATTTGTTGCTTATTTTTCAGATGTTAAATATACAAGGGCCGAAGAACCCTTTCTATGTATTTGGGAATCCACTATATAAAAAAGAGAAGAAGAAAATTATATGGAATAATCATGCTATTGGAACGAGAGATTCTCTCTCAACCCCTATCATAGATTGGGAAATTCTCTCTCTGAGTAACTAATCTAATAACACATTTGATGGATCGAAAGGATGGGATTGAGGTGATCATCAGGATGTCAAAAGAATAATCTGAACTACATGCAAGCACCCATAATATATATAATCAATAGAATTATAAGTTATTATTAGAGTGTATGTTGATGATCTAGAGGGATTCGATCACAGATCCTTCATAAAACATTTATTGTCGATGAGCTATAGTTCTATGCACCACTGAATCGAACGAGGTACTTGTTTATTAAATTTTTTCTTTGAAACATTATTTTTACATCCTTATATGTTTAATGGGGCTTCCATCACCATAGATTTCATAGTGTTATTCGTCTGGTGATGAATAATTTTAATTCCCTACACCACTGGCTTTCATAGTGTACCTTAGTAGGACCAACTAGTATCTGAGTGATCATGTGAATTTTTTAAACCAGAAAAAATCAAAACATGGGAGAAAAGAAATTAAATTATTTGAATATAAAATATATAATTTATTTTATTAAATTAACACATACTTAAAATTATTTCTTTTTAATTTTATTAAACATTTAATTTACTCGTAGGCTACTTTTGAGAAATGACCATGCATGTGTGTTAATATTAATTAATTAATTACAATAATTGCATGTCATTTTTGTAAAAATAAGTTAATTTTTACAATTATCTACATATCATACTCTTTTATTCAAATTTTATAAAGGAATGTATGATCATAATTATCTTTATGTATATTTGACTTCATAAGACCCCCTTTCTTGCATATGAGTATTGATGTACTATTGGCTATGACACAATAATTCACAGACCACACTAATTCGAGGAGAAAACCCAAACTAGATATGGACACACTGGAATGGAGATGAGTTGCATCATGAGTCATGTCCCAACTCAAGTATGATACCCCTATGTCATGGTTTATCCATTGATTTTAAATATTTCAACCAATATTAGATATTGAACAATGGTTGGGTAATTGTTTTCCATTATGCATTATTTTTTGTTTTATGCATTTGAATGACTTTGAGAAATACCTAAAATAATAAATACAATATATGAAAAAAGGTGATGAATTTATTCAAATAATTTTTAGTTTTTATAATGAAAACACTGTATGTACATATTTAATAGAAAATAATTAAATTCATTAATAAATACTAAAAAACCTCACAGAAATATTAAGTAGCGAATACCTTCTATTTATCAAATTTGAAAAACAAACTGGGTCTTCATGGTGCTTGAAAGGCAATATTGAGGGTAAATTCTACTACTGGGGAGTATTTATGATAGTGATGGGTTGAATTAACTGAATTTTACATCAAATTAGTATACAATGATAGATTCTGGTAACTGTAGGGGAAATAAATGAACAAAAAATGTTTAAGTTTTTATAAGCGGGGACATCATTAAAAAAATCAAGGAACCATGAATTAATGTGATTTTCATGATTAGTGCCTTCTTAGGAAGTCTGTGAGTAGTGGTGTATAAAATTACTATATACTTTGAGGATATGTTTCAAGGACACTTTCCACTAGGACATAAGACACAATTTATTCAGATTCTATTAACGATGGTTTCTAGGGTTCGATAAAATAGGGGAGAGATTTACTTATCCAAATAATCGCTAATATATATTCAAAATTCAAGATAAATGTAATAGAATTATATTTTTTAGAAAATTGAATTAATTATGATAATTAAACTATGTTAAATATTTTAAAATACAAGTCAAAAGTGGTTCACAATTCAATGATAGTCCATACACTTGCGTAAATTACTATAATATCTAAAATTCAAGGTGTTGGTGTCCCAAATACCAATTAAAAAACCTCACGAAAAAAGGATGAGAAAAATTATTATAGGTGACTCGTGTATTATTCATATGATGGGTATTTTATAATGTTATAATCAACTTATTATGTAAGTTGTGGATACATCATCAGTACATGAATGATTTCTCATGTTGTTTATCTCATGATCTGACCTATCAAGGTTTGACTAGTGACTACCCTAAGACCTCCTCCAACAGGAAAAGGGCTAGAGAAGATAACTAAGTAGGCATATACAATAAATGGGAGGCATTATACCAATGTACATATATAAAAACACACATATCCATACCCATACAATACATAAGTGTAAAAAACTGAAAACAATGACAATATATATCTATGACCCCACAATAGGGTACGACCGTAAAGTCCTGAAAGAGGAAAAGGGGAAAATTACAAGCCCATCCAGAAAATTTAAACATTCCAACCTACTCCAATGGTGAAGACTAAGTCAAATTCATGATCCATGTAATATACATCAGTTTGAAACAGCTCCATCTAGGCTCCACCTGCACCCTCTTGTCCCAAGGCACAATTAAAAGGGTTTTTATCTTTATAAGACACGACACATGTGGGAAAATCCCATATAGGGGTTTGTATAAAAACAACAAGTGGGACACCCCTAAAACAATAAACATGAAGAAAAAAGTGTATTTAGATCTATACAAGATATACCAATCACTATAGAATAGAAATATTAATATATACTCAAGAAAAACACCACACCACCAGATAGTCATAACAAACTATCAGCCATAGGATTCTACTTGAAAAATGCTCATTTTGTTAGAATGCACACCATGACCCATGATATCATCATAGATACTTGATGAAGAGTTCTAGATAATTGGGACATACCCATGAAATCTCACTGGTCTATGAATACCCTAATACACAGATATGGGTCATTCCTAGAACATCTAGGGGACACCACTACCCTAATCGGAATAAACACACAATGTAGAGGATTATATTTAAATTATTACACAATTTCTTTTGTTATAGTCATCTAGATAGAATAGAAACACTAAAATCATAGAGGATTTTCCAGTTCCCCAATCCCCACCTAGGGAATAAATACGATTGAGGATCACACTCTATACTCACATAAGGACACCACAAATCTATCTCAGACTCGACCTCTATACGGGATCAAAATCATGTGATGTTGATGTAATTATACACTATACCCTTTGGGGAAATGGCTCAAGTGAACACTCTAAACCAACACTGGCCCAAACTAAATAAATGATGATCTACAAAAGCTCTGGAAGCGGGTACACGACGTATACTAGGGGAAAACGACATGTCCATTAATCCTCAAATCTTACCTTATGGAAAATCCTCACATAAAATATAAATTTCAAAATAAACATCATGTAGAATAAGTACTTGGGATGTAGATATCACCTATCATATACCTGTGTACCGCTGGATGTGTCCATGTACTAGTGGTTGTGTCTATGTATTATCCCATGTAAATGTGGACGTGTCCATATCCGAGTACAGGAAGTTCCCTTGACAATGTGAATTTTTTCTATTTCAAGGTACTTACTAGAGTAGACATCGAGCCAACTGTGAAGGTTCACATGCTTTTTGACTAGGGTAATTCATCGTCTAATCATTTACTTCACCCTGTAACCCAAGTATCTATTGAGGGGTCCCCACACAATGTATAGTCTCAAAATATATGTCATGTTTCTATAGATTTTCACGAAACCCTGCTTGTCTTCCACATCATCATTCTCATAATTAGAGCCACCTCCCTCAGAAAAAACTATATATAATGGGTCATCAATTCATCATAATGTTGGAGATCATAGATCTGGGCTTCAAATATGCACTGGAATCTTATTTTCACAACATCTATAGTCACGTCGTGCCTCTCTCAAGAAAACATGTGATCAACTAATTAAATATCATTCTCCCTCTATCCATCCATAATCATTATCAATTCTTGAACCATAACCACCATCACACTCCTTATAAATATTTTAGATCCATTACACCAAATAATATTCTCACAAAAATTAGAGACTGGGTATTTCTTGAACCATTGGCCAAAATAAATTCAATGATAATCGAATGAAGAAATATAGGAGAAATCCATAAACCATTAAACATGATGAAAAAACATCAACCATTATTATATTTCCCTCAATTATTTATCATATAATTAAAAAATGAAGAGGGATACATAATAATTAATAAATAAAATTTTCTCTCAAAGTATTTCTATAAATGACACATGTATCAATTCAATTCATGGAATTGATCCATGATTATCTTGGATTGATGAATAGGATGGAAAACATTGAATCAATCATCCTACCTGGTGTTTGGAATGATTTTTGTTGAGTAACTTTGGTGTTTTCAAATTGGATGATATCCATGAACTCCATTAGTGTAATGATCCATGATCTGATCCTGATCTATTGTCGTTCACCAAGAAATCTCTCCTCCATGGGTCTCTAGGTATCCATGGTTTTGCATCCAACTTTAGGTGAAATCATATAACAACATTCTTATAAGAAAAATTAGTTTTCTTGTCAAAATATAAAAAACAAACATTTTAATTAATTAAATAAATTTATTTACGCTTGTAATGAGTTTTTCACAAATGGCCCGCACCGTCAATGATTTTTTCATGCCTAGGATTATACCCATGTCCTAAACTCAATGGATCCCTCTGATTTCTTATCTATACCCCCATTCGGGAATTATTACAATTATTCTAGAAAACTATATTTGCATACTACTTAATATATGTAATATATTTAAATCAATTATTTCAAGCATATCAGGCCTCAAAATCCCATACTATCTCATCGAATGGTCTGAAAAATAATCCATATAATATCCCAAAAAATATATGGAAAATCCAAGTCATTAAAATTATACACCTAATATATTTTCATCCCAATAAGTGAAAGATACACTAAAAAATATTAGTGTACTAGGCTGACATATGGGTCTCCTACTCCTAGGTTCTCTCATGTAGATTCCCATGTTACCACTGGACATACAGAAGGGGAATTAATTTCCCATGATGTATCCTCTCCTACCGATCCTAGATCTTCACCGGGCACACTAAAAATTAAGATCCATACTCAATGTTCATATCACCATAGTCGATAAAATGTGATAGGTCATGTATGAACCACCTCAGATTAAACACATGGAAGACGTCATGTACCCAATCCAACAACGATAGTAGATATAAGTTGTAAAACACCTCTGAATATCTATGTACTATCTAAAAAGGTCCAATTAATCTTAGAGACAACACACTAATGTGGAAAAATATTGTCAATCTACATTTATTTGAGACCCATAGGAACACATGGTTCCCATCCTTGAACACTATATGTCTCTTTCATCAGTCTGCAAAAGACTTATGAAATATTTTTGTAGTCCTCATCTACTCCTGGATAATCATTACATTTTCTATAGTATCTCACTCCAAATCTTGTCCTGTGATTATTGACTTGCTAGGATGATTCCAAAAAAGTGGTGAACTACATGGTTTCCCATATATAGCCTTGAATGGTTCCATAAAAATGGTTCAATGGTCGCTATTGTTGTATAAAAATGAAAATGAAATCCGGTAGCATGTCCTCTAATACCTGAATGGTCCAATCTATTTTCCCATCTTTCTAAGGGTAAAAAACTTTTCTTAAGTTTAATTGATCCCCAAAATACTCATGAAATCCCTTCTATAATCAATTTTTGAATTAGGTGTCATGGTCAGAGATGATCATTAATGAAACTCCAGGGATTTAGACTATTTCCTACATGTAGGGGAATCCCATGCCGTATATTTAACTATTATTTTGAATGGATATGAAGTGTGAAAACATTGTAGGCAGTCTATGATCACCTAAATGAAATCTGCACCCATAGATATATGTAGTAATCCTATAGCGATGTCCAAGGAAATATCATACCACTTCCACTCGTGCACATTATGGAGTTGAGAAAATCCCTCTGGAACTTGGTTATCAACCTTCACCTACTGATAAGTGATGCATCGAGAGAAATAATATGCAACTACAGTTTTTATTTCATGCCACCAAAACAAAAATGGGAGGTCTTGGTACATATTTTCCACACCTACACGTACCACCAAAGAGATGTATGAAACTCCAATGTTACCTCCTCCAACAACATCGATGGTACCATCAAATATCCTTTGAAAAAGATAACATAATCCCCATCCTCAGAATATCCATCAAGAGAATTTCCATTGTAAATATATGTATGTAAGGTCTCAATGTTTTTAACTACATTATTAGAATCATTAACATGTTATAAAAGTGGTTGTGTAATAACCATTTACTAAATATATGTTTCACAATCCATGTCCACCAAGGACTACTGCAACAAGGAAAACTGTTTCGACACCTCAGCCAATAATTGAGTACAAGATCTACTACTGAGAGAACTTTCCACCATATTCCATTTCATATGAGTATATAAAATATCAATGTCATAGTCTTAGAGGAACTCAATCAATCACCTATTCCTCATGTTAAGATACTTATAATGGAATATATACTTGAGACTCATGTGTTTAGAGTGAATGATAAACCACTCACCCATCAGTTAGTGTTGCAACATATTCAATGTGAAGATGTCTACTACTAACACTATATCATGGGTCACATAGTTTTACTCCTACTCTCTTAATTGACATGAACCATAGGAAATAACTATCTTCCTCTGCATAAATACACAACCAATTCCAGTCCATGTGCATCAAAGAACACTACATACTCAACTACCTACACTAGAAATCTCAAGATGTAAGTGGTTTTCAACCTCTAACTCAGATCCTAAAAGAAATACTTGCACATTTCCGTATACATGAATGGATACCCATTCTGGGTCAAAGCTATCAAGGGTGCCTCCAATTTGGAGAAATCAGGTACCAACATCTGATAGTACCCTTCCATCCCAAGAAAATTCCACACCTCAGTAATACTTTTTGGAGGATTCTATGAAAGGACTATATAAACCTTTTCTAGGACCACTGTTATAAACAAATATGGTATGAAATTATCTAGAAATTAGACCTATGAAATATAAAACTAATGCTTAGGGAGACTCCCATAAATCTGTATCTCTCAGATTTTTTCTAGGACCATCCCCAACTTTCTCATATTCCCCTCCTCATATGTCGATTACACTATGATGTCATCAATGAAGATCGCAAAAAATTTGTCTATGAAAGGATGACAGATATGGTTCATGAGTCTCATGAACACTTCTGAGGCGTTCTTCTTTCCTAATTGCATCACCAACTACTCATAGTGACTATAGCCACATCTGAATACTATATTCAGTATAACCTCCTCCCATACACATAACTAGTGACTTGCATCATATGAGGCCAGTCTTCAATAATCATCTCACCATTATCAACTAATAGAAGAGTTCATTGATCCTTGGTAGTGTATAATTATTATTTATTGTAATCGGATTCAAGAATCAGTAATATACACATAAAATCAATCTCCCATCAACCATCTTGGAAAAAACACTAGGGCTACCAAAGGGGAAACACTAGATCTCAGAAACCCTTTCTCAATAAAATACTCTAACTTCACCATAGTCTCTTGAAGTTCTATATGATCCATCCAATTTGTTTATGTACATATAAATTCCATAATGGGATGAAATCCAATGAAAAATTATAGCTCTTTTTTATTGGGTAAACCTGGTATATTCTCAGTTAAGATGTATGCATACTCCGCCACAACCATAGGAAATGGATACCCCAAAGCATATTTTCATCATATATTCTTTTTATCCATATAGTGAGTAATTTTATTAACACTTCTATGCCTAAGACCATCCTCCCTTCCATTTTTTCATTTTATACGTCAAAGTAAAACACTTTTCTTTCATTACACATACAATGCATCCTCATCCTAAAATAGTATATCTATACATGAACTGTGGATATTCATTCTATAAATAATATGAATTCACAATAAATCATTACTAATATAATGATACCCCATAAAAAATGTCACCTTGAAGCATCATATTTACCTATCAACCCATGTACATGATCACTGAGCCACCACATGTCGGAGTCTCCAACCACAAGAGTCGAGATGATGAATCAACTGGAATCTGTAAATCTCGATCTGGAGAAGTGACAAGGAATAAATGAGTCACAGATATATCTATAAATAGAAAATCTAATGTAAAAAATTATATATATTATACCACATATTATCTCTAGAACCCTTGGCTAATAAGAATCCATATTTTTTAGATCACCTGGTTCCTTTCCACCATCTCGCTAAGCTTGACACAAAAATCCAGTAGGTGGTAGAGGTAATAGGTTGTTACTCTGAAGACTTCATACTATCCTACCATCCCATATTTCATAACTAAAACCTATCAAAGCACCCTACTCTAACCTCATTCTCTACCTTTGTGGTCGCTCAATCATAACATGATCATCTTGATGATAGATTGGACTGTCACGAGACATATTTCCCCGAATGTCACAAGAGAAACACCATATATCCCAAAGATGATTATTTCCATCCTTAGAGCTCTATACAATGGACCTTATATCCTGGGATCACCTCCTAAATCATCTAAACATCTTGGATACTTTTGTCATCCATCAACTTCCTGCTACTGATGTCTTATCTACAGGGTTACCACTATTACCACCCACTTTCAGGGTCTGATCTCCTAAAAAGTTCTACAATACTAAGGCTCTCTCAATAATCCCAACCTATATGGGAATGAAAAGCTATAACAATGAATACATGATATCCCAACATAGGCCCATCTCAAATGTTCTAAATATGAAGAAATAATCCTGCACCATATCCATGGAGTAATGTGTGAGACCAGTAAATATCACTGAATAAACCTCCATGGTTTAACTGAAATGTTTCATATGAACATGCTTCTGTATGATTACCGATCCCAACGTGGATTTATAAAATTAATCCTAGATAATATTATCAATGTTTGACTAGTATAGATATGTATCATCTTTTCAATAAGTTGTTATGATCCTCAATTTCCCCAAAAATCATTGAATATGACTCACCAAGAGGACATCCATTTGGTCTGCAACTACCCTCATAAGGTACAAAACATGAGTGTCTGCCTCTAGACTATCCTCATCCTCCTGAGGATCTGTCTCACCCAAAAACCTAGAAGGTTTATACCTATAAATATTATTTAATCCAGTCAACCTACGTATATCTCCATCTTGTACGACCAATGATAATTGCATCTAAACTGGTTGTGGTATAGATGGTAAAATACATGTAGGTTCTATCTCTTGTACAATCCCCAGTACTAATGCCTCTTCACTAAGAAGATCATCCTCACGATCACATAGTAGAATCCAGGATGGTTGTTGCAAAGAAGAATTATGAAATAATACAATACATACCAGGGTCAAATAATTATATATATGGAGTTGAATTAAGGAAACGAAAAACAACCCATTCATATATGATTAATGTAAAAAAATTCTCCCTAAAACATATGTTTACATATATCGTGTGGAAAATGAGTTGATTAGATTCATGTTGTATTGATACATCAGTCACTACACCAACACTAGGGTCTCTGGTCTTAAATATGAACTGACAACACAAAAAATGTATCCCAAATCCAAACTCACCAACTCTGGTCTTACTGTTGAACTAAATCCTTTGATACCATTCTATCACATCTTGAACTGATGAATTATGAATCATGACTACCTAAAGACCACTTCCAATTAGACTAGGTCTAACAACCAGTGCCAAATAGGCATATCCCAAAAATGGGAAGTATTATCCTAAAGTACATGTGCTCATGCACACCTATCCAAGAACACACATTGATGCAATATAATATAATGGAAAAAATGATTTCATATATCTAAGATCCCAATATAGTTTATAACCTTAACGTACTAAAAGTGGAAAATTTTTCCATATACAAGACAAACCAAAAACTACAATGATTCAAACATAATATATGTTTAGGGACTAAGTCAAATAAAAGGTTCTGGTAAAACACCATGGTTCGACAATCTATATTTATGCTCCATAAGTTCCCTATCCTCCTTGGACACCATCACAAGGGTAATCTTATGTATAAGACAAAACATGTGTTGGAAAATCCATAGCAGGGGTGAGTATGAAAATATCAAGTTGGACACCCTAAAAATAAAAAACATGAAGCACAAAGTGAATTAAGCCCAATAAAAGATATAAGAATCGTTGTCTGATAGAAACTACTAGATATACTCAAGAAAGTCACCACATTAGCAAGAATTCATTACCAAATTCTATCCATATGATTTTTTGGAAGCAATTATTATTCTAAGAGAACCCACTACAAAATCCATGCTATCATCGGATACAATTGATGAAAAGGTCTAAATCCTTAGGCCCCTTCCCAGAATGCACCCTGGTCTAAAAAGACCACGATACATAGAAAATGGTCATTCCCAAAATAGATAGGGGACACCCCAAACCCAATCTTTAATTATCCATTTATATAGTTGATCATATTCTAATGATACCAAAAAACCTATTGATATGCCCTAATAGAAGAGGATCAATTCCATGCTCATAGAGGCCACACTGATTCCAAAAAACGCACTTGGGGAACAAAAATGATAGTGGATCACACTTGAGTATCACAGAGGGGCACCAAAACTCTATCTAAGACTTGTAATCTATGAGGGATGACAATTATTTGATGTGGATGTAATATCACACTGCACCCTCAAGGGTAGTGGACAAATATAACATGCTCAACCAATACTAGTACAAACTATAGAAATAAAGAGCTACAAACACTCCTAAAGGGGGTACATAGGGTGTACTAGGGGTAAACGATATTTCTGAATATCACCCAAACTAGTCATGTGAAAAATACTCACATAAAATTTAAGTATTGAAATAAATAGAGTTTATCAGAAGTAAAAAATTTTAAAATATAACCTAACACCTACCCATGTTCTATTAGCATGTCTGTGTATGGGTTTCCAGGACTGTGTATTAGCTCATGTACATGTGGCCGTGTCTGTATTGATATACATGATGTGCCTCTGGCCATGTTATTTTTTCCAAGCCTATGTTCTTACTAAAGTAATCATAGTGAAAAATAAGAAATGTTAAAGACAGTGTGATATTGGTCATATGTCGTGTAATCCTTAACTTTATACTGAATTCCTATCCACTAGTAAGTGGGCCCCAAAAGGCATGTAATCATGAAACATATGCCGTTCTATTAAGATTTTCGAAAAATAGGGGTTCTCTTCCATATCATCCATCACATAACTGAATCCACATACCTCATAATAGACTATGGATCTGGTATTGGGAAATCCTCACATTATTGGATATCATAGATCCAGGCAGTGAATCGGCTCAGGAATCAACCATTCACACAACTTTGTAGCCACACCATGCATCACTCAGGAAAATAATGATCACTAGATTTGATCATGTTCTCCCTCAATCCATCCATTATCATCTACTATTAACTAACAGAACCTAGAATCATGTTCTTTATCCACAGTTTAGATTCATTAATTTGAATAATAGTTTTGTAATGATTTGAAACCATGTATTGGTCGAATCATTTTCTAAATGAAATACCAAAGATGATTTACAACGATGTAGAGGAGAAATATGTTAGGTCCACAAGGATGAATACCCTGAGAGGGGGGGTGAATCAGGGCATGACTAATTTAAACTTAAAGCCCGTTCTGATCTTGTTTCACTGTTAAGCAAAACACTCTTCTCTCTCTTTCTTGTTGCACAATATAAACAGAAAGTAAATCAAGCACAGGACACAAAAATTTTACTTGGTTCACCGCTAAGGGCTACGTACAAGGAGCATACGCCGACAGGTTTCCGGTCATACCAATTCCACTACACTTCACTAGCTGTGTATTACAAGGTTCGGGCTAGATCACTTCTAAGCCCAGGCTCACTGCCTTTACAAGTTCAGGGTCAGCTCACTGCTTTCCCATGGGTCACTCCCTATTTCTCTCTCTCTGGCTCACTGCCGGTGGAGAGGATCACCTTCTTTCTCTTCCTTTGCTCACTGCTCTTGGAAGGAATCCACTCACAGTTTATAGACCTGTAGGTCTCTTCATTTGCATGAAATAATGAATCTTCCTCTGTATGTAGATGCTCTGTTGAAGTACAACTTTCACCCGTAGATGAATATCTCTTTGCACCGAAGGTATCAGGCAAACTTCAAGCTTTCACGCAGCCCGAAAACACTGACGGGGACTCAACCTTACTTGGCGCGCAAGACAAATCCAGCGCGCAAGTATCGGCGCGCAAGTCACAATGAGCGCACAAGTCCACCTCAGACAATTGAACGACACAATCTTTCTCAACTCCAAACTTTCACAACACACTTCTTTTTACGCCCAAACCAACATTGGTGTGCAACTGCCAACTGATGCGCAACTTCTCACACTAGCGCGCAACTCCTCACACTGGCGCGCAACTCCACCTGTGCGACCACCACCACCTGCGCGACCACCACACCTGCATGACGGGAGCTCTGATTTCTCAAAGTGTTGAACTCCGGTAAAAAATGAAGAGGTGTGGTCCAGTATTTATAGGCATTTTCTCACCCCTGCGTGACGGCGCACAACTCTCCCTTCGGTGCGCAAGTCTCGGTGCGCATGTCTCTTCCCCTGCAAGTCACTTGCACGACCCACTTCCAAACTTGTGTGAACCTCTTTCCTTTTCCATATTTTGATCTTCAGATCTTGGAAAACCATAGGCGTGCAAGTTCTCAAACTTCCAAGGCATCGGTGCACAAGTATCTTTCTCGGCATGCAAGTCACCTGGGCGACCTCACCAAAACTTGCGCGAACCTTATTCCTTTGCCATATTTTGATGATCTGATATTGAAAAACATATGGCGTGAAAGTTTCCAAGCCTTCATGTACACGGAGTGCAAGTACCTTTTCCAAAAACCACTTTTCTTTATTTGTCAATTTTCAGGCCCAAAAATTTGGCAAACACTGGAAAATGGTGCCACCTTGTATCTGTTCTTTTTGTTCCACCTCAAGATCATCCATCTCTTTGTCGACGTTCTTGAATCAGACATGGATCATTACCCACAGCTCTTGAACTCGAAATTCCACCATGAAATCCCCTTTGTCAACAAATTTGTATGTCATGGTTTGCTTTTTCACCAATCACATCACTGATGTCCACTTTGTCAACAAACACAATCACCTCAAAAATGCTTTAATTATGCCTTGAGAGATTTTTTCCCAACAATATCCCCCTTTGGGTTTGTTGAAAACTCTTACATAAAAATATGCATCATTAATTCTTCATCCGCCATTCACCTTTTGCAATTCTGATAGAGATCATGGATTTACTCAACACATACCCTAAGCCCACATGAGCAATGATCGGCGTGAGAAACAAGAGTAAATAAAAAGTTCATCAATGAATCACTTCATCTCTGACATCCACTGTTGACACCAAACTGATACCAATTTGTACTAAACTGATACCAATTGTTGAAGGACTTATTGGAAGACCAATTTTTGTTTGGAAATATTTTTACCACATTACAACACTACTCTTCTACTTTTATCACGATCCGTAGCTGTCGTGATATATATTCTTTGATCGATCACTTCTAGCATCGTTAGATTTTATACGCTCCCCCTTTATGGTCACAAATTCATCCCTTGTCAGCTTCAAAACCTCTTTAGCCTTATTTCGTGTGTTGTCCAAGCTAAGCTCTAGCTAAGCACATTCAACTAGCTTCAACTCCCCCTATCTGGCTGCTCCACTTGTCAGCTTCTCCCCATATCATTCATGATTTATCAAATCTCCACATTGTCTCCCCCTTGAACAATCACTATTTTCTCCCCCTTTGTCAACAAACCCAAAGGTCACTCCTTTATAGGCTGTAATAGAGTAGAGAACACATATCAGCACATTTGGGAAAAACACATCATACCTCGGGGAGAGGGGGTAGTTCCACATCCACACTATTTTAAGTGCGGGGAATCGACTGAACTCCCAGAGCCAGTCGATGCCTCTCAAAAACTTCCTTGGGTAAGGCCTTTGTCAGAATGTCTGCAACCTGTAGCTCTGTAGGCACATACTCTAACTTCACGATTCCCTGCTCGACCTTCTCCTTGATAAAATGATACTTTATCTCAATGTGCTTTGTCCTTGAGTGATGGACGGGATTTTTTATGAGATTTATAGCACTTGAGTTATCAAACTGGATTCCGATCGGAGGCTTCACCTCAACTCCCATATCTTCAAGTTGCCGGATCATCCACAATAACTGTGTGCATGCTTGAGTGGCCACAATATACTCAGCTTCTGCGGTGCTCAACAAATTGAAATCTTGCTTCTTTCTTAGCCAAGAAATATACAACCTACCAAGATAGAATGCACCAACTAATGTTGATTTTCTATCATCTGTTGAACCGGCCCTGTCTGCATCAGTATATCCCAATAACTCTATCTGAGATTTGTCAGTATATGTCAAGCTGAAATCCACTGTGCCCTAGATATACCGAAGTATTCCTTTCACTTCAAGCATGTGGATTTCCTTGGGATTACTCTGATATCTCGCTACTTGGCATGTGGCGAAAACAATATCAGGACTTTTTGCGGTTAAGTACAACAGAATTCCAATAATTTTCCTGTATTCTGTGATATTAACTACTTTTCCATCCTCATCTTTTGATAATTTCATTCGGGTAGCGACCAGAGTCTTCATCTCCTTGGAATTATCCATTACAAACCTTATTAGTACCTCTTTGGCATATTTAGATTGAGAAATGAATGTTCCATTCCTTCCTTGTGTCACCTGTAGACCAAGGAAAAACGCTAGCTCTCCAATCATTGACATTTCAAACTCATTATTCATGAATTCAGAAAACTGTCTGCACTGAGCTTTATCTGATCCACCAAATATTATGTCATCGACATAGACCATCACCATCATCCTCTTATTACTATTGTTGTTGAAATAGAGATTGTAATCAACTCCACCACACTGGAAACCAAGCTTATTCAATTACTGATCAAGCCTTAAGTACCGTGCTCTTGGTGATTGTTTCAGCCCATACAATGCCTTCTTCGGCCTACAAACTTTGTTCTCATCCTCATGAATAAGAAACTCATCTGGCTGCTCAATGTACACCTCTTCTTCCAGAACCCCATTTAGAAATGCGGATTTGACATCCATCTGGAACACTTTGAACTTTCTTTGCACTGCTATGGACAAAAATAATATGATTGTCTCCATCCTTGCAACTGGTACAAATGTCTCATCAACATCTATTCCCTCTATCTGGGAGTATCCCTTGCACACTATCCGTGCTTTGTTTCGAATCAAATTTCCATATTCATTCATCTTGTTGTGATAGACCCATTTAGTCCCGATGACATTCTTGTCTGCTAGCCTCGAAACAATATCCCATGTTTGTTTCTTCTCAATCTAATCAAGATCTTCATTCATAGCCTGAACCCAGGTTTCATCTTCAGTTGCATCGAAAAAACATTTCGGCTCCACCTGAGACAAAAACAATGTTTGCTGTAATTATTTCATTCTTCAAGTATAAACTGGAGCTGTCTGATCACCAATGATATTTTTCCTATCAATTTCAGCTCGACTCTTTGGTTTCCTTGCAGACACAGACTTGACACTTTCTTGTTCATCATCAGTATCTTCTTCTGAGTCAGCCTCTGCCACTTCTACTCCCCCTGTTTTTCTTACCTCATCATCACTTTCATCCAAAAACTGTTCACTAGGTCGTTGAGCATTCTGTTCATTTTTTACTATAGTGACATCATTGCTTTCAACAATTTTTCCTAGCCTTTTGTTGAAGCATTTATATGCTTTACTTTTCCCTGAGTAGCCAAGGAATATCCCTTCATCTCCTCATGCCTCAAACTTCATGTGATTTTCTTTGTTGAGAATGAAACACTTACTTCCAAAGATTTGAAAGTATTTCAACATTGGCTTCTTTCCATACCACAGTTCATATGAAGTCTTCCCTTGTTTTGGACACAACAGAGACCTGTTCGAAACATAGATCGATGTCAAAACTGCTTCCTTCCAAAATTTCTCCGGTAGGTCTTTATCAATAAGAATCGTTCTGGCCATGTTGTTGATGATCTGATTTCTCCTTTTAACCACTCCATTCTGTTGGGGAGTTCTCACTGATGAAACTTGATGCCTTATCCCATGTTTCTCAAGATATTCTTCCACTTGAATATTTGTGAATTGTGTATCATTATCTATATGGAACTTAAAAATTTTCTACCCAAGCATCCTTTCTGATTCCCTTCTGTACTGTTTTATGCAACTAAACACCTCTGTCTTATGGGTAATGACAAATACCCAGGCCATTCTGCTATAATCATCAATGAAAAGAACATAGTACCTTTTCCCATTTATAGCTCATGGTGAGATAGGTCCACATTAATCAGCATGAACCAATTAGAGCACTCTAGTTGATTTTTGTTCCTTTGGATTTCATGTCTTTATGATGATATTCCCTTGTTGGAAAGCATCATACGTATGAGTGCGACCATGTGATAGTTTGGGAAGGTCTCTAGCAGCATCACACTTTATGAGATCCTCCATAGATGGTTGGCATAGATGACCTGTTGGGCGGAGAAAGAAAGGAAGTGATGGCAAGAGGGGGGGTGAATTGCCTTTTAAAAAATAATTTACAAATTAAAATCAAAGTTAAAAGTGCAGCGGAAATAGAAGAGGCAAGACACAAAAATGATAACGGAGTTCGGCCTAAAACCCGGCCTACGTCTCCGCTCCCAACTCAACCGTTGAGAGATTTACTACCGCTTGCTTTTCAATGGTTGTAGCAAGAAACCCACTAGCCTTTTTACAGGTGAAGGCTAGCTCACCTATTACAGCTTGCTTTTTAATGGTTTGAGCAAGAAACCCACTAGCCTTTTTACGGGTGAAGGCTAGCTCACCTTTGACTCAAGCCTTTTAAAAGGAAAGGCTTGACTAACCTCTTCACACCTTAAAGGTGGTGTGAAAACCCAAAAGAATGGAGGATGAGGGAAATGGGAGTTTGTAGGCACAAACTCAATTTAAAGCTCAAAATGATAAATAATGAAAAACCGTTATGAGGAGAAGCCTTAGGCGCCAATGATTGATTGGAGTTGATGAAGGCTGCTCCCAAGCTTCTATGGTGGTGCTCCTTGGATGAGGAATTGAGTTGGAGCAATTGGAGGTTCCTTGAAGGAGTCCGCCGGAGGTTTGCCAAATGACAAGAAATGTGTCCCGTGGGCATCCGTGGCTTGGATATGGTTCCGGTATTGATCCGGGGCTTCCTAGTCCTTTATTTATAGAGGGGGAACCCTCATATGGCCGTTAGAGGCCTTCGGAGCCGTTGGAAAGGGCTTCGGAGCCATTGGGAGGCAAGTGGACCAGCCTGGTCAAAGGCCCAACGGCTAGTTTGACTGGCTCCACCGGCTGACAGGTACAGAGCCACCGGTTGGCCGGTGTGTGCAAAATGGAGGAGGGCTCGGGCTCAGGCTCCACCGGCTGGCCGGTGAGGAGGCCACCGGTTGGCCGGTGCTGAGGCAGTAGGTGTCACTGTTCTGGCTGGGTGCCACCGCCTGGCCGGTGCTGAGGCCACCGGTTGGCCGGTGTGGAGGCAGTGGCTGGACTCTCGGTCTGGGCTCTACCGGCTGGCCGGTGCTGAGGCCACCGGTTGGCCGGTGCTCTGGACAGTGGAGAGCCTTTCTGTCAATGGTCCATCGGCTGGCCGGTGCTGATCCACCGGTTGGCCGGTGCACATGAAAACAGTGCACTTTGCTCCTTTCTTGGCTTCAGCTTGCTTGGCCCAATTCCTTGGTAACCTGAAATGATTCCTATCATCCAAAAACACTTGAAAGAGGATTAGATAAAAAGAAAAGTGATTGTTATCATGAAAATTAAAACACGAGGGGTACGAGAGGTACAACAATATCCCCCTATTTTGATGATCACAATCACCAAAACAAACAATGTAAAATACTGAAATGAGAGGCATGATTTAAAGGATAAGGCAAAGTAAAGTAAAGCAAGAGAGAAAGATTTCTCCCCCAATCAACCAAGAATTTCTCCCCCTTTGTGATTATCAAAATAGCACGGGGCATAAAACTTGATTGAGGGAAACGTTTGAAAAACAAGAAAGAAATTTTAAACCAAATGAAATTTTTGAAATTTGAATTGAAAGTTTTGAATCAAAAATTTTGAAATGAAAAATTGAATAATAGTTTGAATTGAAAGTTTTGAAAAGAAAATTGAAATGAAAAATTTGAATTGAATATTTTGAAATGAAAATTTTGATACCAAGTGTTGAAATTGAAAGGTTGAATCGAAAATTTTGAAATTGAAATCAAAAGGGCTTAAACGATCCTAACTCCCCCTAAATAAAAACAACAAATCACCGGGGAGAGGTTTTTGAAACCGAGACAAATTTCGGTCCGGTGAGACTCGCTAAGAGGGATTTTTCAATCCATACTTGTCTTGTGGTGGGTCTTCTCCTATAAAATTCATCATTAAAGAAAATGGTTTTGGGGCGGCCATACCGGGCATTTTTACAATTGCACTCATAGATTAAGTGCCCAGGTTTTTTACAATAATTGCAAAATTTGTTTTGAGAGCTCCCCCTTACAAAAATAGTAGGTGCATGGGAAGAGGAAGCTTGCTTGGAATACCCAAGCCCTTCGGTGGTTCTAGATATGCGTTGGGAACCGAGGAGTTTGGTTAAATTTTGTTCACCTTGGGTGAACTTGGAAAGGGATTCCCTTAGATCTTTGATTGTTGATTCCAATGATTCAACATCGGGAAGGTTTTTGATTTTGAGGGACAACTCCTCCTTTTCTTTGAGAAGTTGTTCTTTTTCGGAAGAGAGTTTTTTGAAATTCTTTTTTGAAGCAACAAATTTGGAAGAAAGTTCGTGAAAACCTTCCTCCAATTGATCTCTAGCGTATTGGAGATCCTCGTAAGACAAATGATTGAAAGAATTTGAAGAACAAGAGGAAGAGGAGTCGGAAGATGTTACCTCATGGAATGCCATTAGTCATTTTTTACCGTTGTCGCTTGAGGAGGAGGAGGAGTCGGATGTGGAGCTATCACTCCATGTGGCCTTGAAAGCCTTCTTCTTTTCCTTTTGCTTGGCCTTTTTCTTGTTGAGTGGACAATCAGGCTTGTAATGGCCTTTCTCGCCACACCCATAGCATGTTACCTTGGGCTCGGATTTTTCGTTGGATTGAGCCTTGCGAGATTTCTTCTTTTTGTGCTTCTTCATGAATTTGTGCATCTTGCAGGCAAGGTTCTCCATTTCGGAATCGCCGCTTGAAGAGGATGACGATGAGGAGGAGCTTTCTTCTTGTTGAACTTTGAAGGCGATGTTCTTTGGAACTTTGATCGGTTTGCCTTCCTTTTCAGCTTGCCTCCTCATGGTGATCTCATAAGTCATGAGGGATCCGATGAGCTCTTCGACCAGCATGTTCTTGATGTCCTTTGCTTCTTGGATTGCCGTCACCTTCGGTGCCCATGAGCTTGGTAAGATCCAAAGGATCTTCTTGACCATTGTTTCTGCAGACACATCATCACCAAGATATTTTCTACCATTGCAAACGTCAGTAAAGTGAGTAAACATTTCAGTTATATTTTCAGAAGGATGCATGGAAAAAGACTCAAAATCTTGACGGTACATGTCCAATCGAGTATCCTTGACTTTGTTGGTCCCCTCATGGGTAACCTCCAAAAGTTTCCAGATTTCATGTGAGGAGGTGCATGTGGAAACTCGATTGAACTCATTACGATCAAGGCCGCAATGTAGAGCGTTCATGGCTTTGCCATCAAGCTCGAAATTTTTAATATCGGCTTGAGTCCATTTGGATTCATCGGGGGAAGAGAGAGAATAACCGTTCATGACAATTTTATAAATGGGATAACCTATACTTCTAAGAAAAGTGGTCATGCGGGTTTTCCAATAATTATAGTCGGTTCCATCAAAGAATGGAGCACAACCCAAAGAATAGCCTTCGGGGGCGAAAGAGGTTGATGTCATCACAATGGATCTTAAATTTGAAACCGGTGAAGGTATTACTCAAATTTTGCCTCTGATACCAATTGTTGGGCGGAGAAAGAAAGGAAGTGATGGCAAGAGGGGGGGTGAATTGACTTTTAAAAAATAATTAACAAATTAAAATCAAAGTTAAAAGTGCAGCGGAAATAGAAGAGGCAAGACACAAAAATGATAACGGAGTTCGGCCTAAAACCCGGCCTACGTCTCCGCTCCCAACTCAACCGTTGAGAGATTTACTAACGCTTGCTTTTCAATGGTTATAGCAAGAAACCCACTAGCCTTTTTACAGGTGAAGGCTAGCTCACCTATTACAGCTTGCTTTTTAATGGTTTGAGCAAGAAACCCACTAGCCTTTTTACGGGTGAAGGCTAGCTCACATTTGACTCAAGCCTTTTAAAAGGAAAGGATTGACTAACCTCTTCACACCTTAAAGGTGGTGTGAAAACCCAAAAGAATGGAGGATGAGGGAAATGGGAGTTTGTAGGCACAAACTCAATTTAAAGCTCAAAATGATAAATAATGAAAAACCGTTATGAGGAGAAGCCTTGGGCGCCAATGATTGATTGGAGTTGATGAAGGCTGCTCCCAAGCTTCTATGGTGGTGCTCCTTGGATGAGAAATTGAGTTGGAGCAATTGGAGGTTCCTTGAAGGAGTCCGCCGGAGGTTTGCCAAATGATGAGAAATGTGTCCCGTGGGCATCCGTGGCTTGGATATGGTTCCGGTATTGATTCAGGGCTTCCTAGTCCTTTATTTATAGAGGGGGAACCCTCATATGGCCGTTAGAGGCCTTCGGAGCCGTTGGAAAGGGCTTTAGAGCCATTGGGAGGCAAGTGGACCAGCCTGGTCAAAGGCCCAACGTCTAGTTTGACTGGCTCCACCGGCTGACCGGTACAGAGCCACCGGTTGGCCGGTGTGTGCAAAATGGAGGAGGGCTCGGGCTCAGGCTCCACCGGCTGGCCGGTGAGGAGGCCACCGGTTGGCCGGTGCTGAGGCAGTAGGTGTCACTGTTCTGGCTGGGTGCCACCGGCTGGCCGGTGCTGAGGCCACCGGTTGGTCGGTGTGGAGGCAGTGGCTGGACTCTCGGTCTGGGCTCTACCGGCTGGCCGGTGCTGAGGCCACCGGTTGGCCGGTGCTCTGGACAGTGGAGAGCCTTTCTGTCAATGGTCCATCGGCTGGCCGATGCTGATCCACCGGTTGGCTGGTGCACATGAAAACAGTGCACTTTGCTCCTTTCTTGGCTTCAGCTTGCTTGGCCCAATTCCTTGGTAACCTGAAATGATTCCTATCATCCAAAAACACTTGAAAGAGGATTAGATAAAAAGAAAAGTGATTGTGATCATGAAAATTAAACCACGAGGGGTACGAGAGGTACAACATGACCAAGTCCCTTATGCCACAACTGGTTTTCTTCCTCTCTGGATAAAAGGCATGTATCTTCTTCCCCACCTACAAGGTAGAGATTTCCCTTTGTCCTTTTTCCCTGTAGAACAACTACTCCATATTTTCCTTTCACAACACACATCTTCCTGGTAAATCAGATAGAGTTCCCAGAGTCACATAGTTGACTGACACTGAGTAAGTTATGACAAAGACCCTCTACTACCAAGACATCAGCACATCTCATTTCTTTTCCCCCAAACTTGGATTTCCCTGATCCAACAATCTTCAGGCCTTCATCAATTCCAAATTTGACAACTCCTTCTTTGTCATATTTTATGCCTGTAACAAGATCCTTATTACTCGTCATGTGGGATGTGCAACCACTGTCAAGGATCCACACACCAGATTGATATGATGCTTTAAGGGAAATCTCTGCCACCACAAACTTCTCATTTTTCTTCTTCCTGGTTCATAATTTTTCTTTCACACTCGACATGGATTGATACTTTTGTCCTTTCTCAAAGTATGATAGACCAACCTCATCTTGCAAATCCACAAATATATTCTGCATTTTTAACTCACCTGTCGATTTATTGATCTGCTGCTTACGAATGTTTTGACTCTTCTTTGGCGCATTTCTCTGAATGGTCGAAGTACAGTACCTAGCCATGTTCCCAAATCCTCCGCACCAAAAATAGTTTCCTTCAAAATATGTTTTGGAAAACCGTTCTCTGTTTGGCTACCACCATTGTTCTTGTTCCCTTTGATATCTCTTGGCTATGGAACACACATACTATGAATGTACCATCTTCCCACAACAATAACACCTGATATATGGTGCATTCCTTCATGACACTTCTGCACTCTGAGTTTCCCCTTGGGATCTCTGAATATTCTGATTTTTCTTTTTTCCCAAATCAACTTCAATCTCGGGACGGGTTCTTGCGGTATGACTTCAATTTCCACATATTTTTCTTTATGATCAAGCCCTGAATCAGCCTTAACAATTGAGCTAAATTGATGCTTCTTTCCTGCTGAACTACTGGGCGCATCTTTCATCTATTCAGTCTTTGGAATTATCTGCTTTCCCAAGAATGTATTGGGAATCAAAGGCTTTTCCTGGTCTTTAACTTTTCTCCGTAGACTGACAACTTCTTCTCCAAGCTCTTCGATATTTTTGACGTAATATTTCACTTTTCTGTTCAAGCCATCGATCTCCCTTTTATGTTCTTCAGTCTTGATCTTATACTCACTAACTGATTTTGATTTCTCTGGTGTTGATAACTTGAGTTTTTCAATTTCTTCCATCAACTCAGACTTCTCATCTTTCTGCTGCTGCATATAGAGTTTGGCATCACGAACAACATTATTGGCTTTCTTTGTTTTTGCTCTCCAAACATCTATCTCCTCAAGAGATGCTTCCAATTCAGCTTCCATATCAACTCTTCCTTCAACTTCTTCTTCCTCTTCTCCAAGGTTAGTTTCTTCCTTTTCATGAGAACTACCGACAACCGCTACCATAGAATTTTGTCTATGATCTTTACAATTTTTAAACTCCTCAACCTCTTCATCCTCAAACTCATCTGAACTGTCTATTTCTTGTGAAAGAAGATTCTTCCTCTGGAATAAATTTCTCTTGAACTGCTTCTTCCCTTTCACATAGGCTGGAGGTTTCTTCTTGGAATTTTCAACTTCATCTTCATCATTTTTTTCTTGAAAATTTTTGGGGCATCATGCAGCAAGGTGACCAACCTTTCCACATCAAAAGCATGCTAGTGGAAGTTTCCCTTTAAACTTTTCTTTTCCTCTTTGCAGATTTGAAGAAAGAAATGACATCACCTCATCTGTCTCTTCTTCCTCCTGAGAATCTTTAATAGTGAGATTCTTCATGGCCTTAAATGCCACCTCTTTAGGTTTCCCCTTTTCCACAACGTTGTTATCATCATTTCTCATTTCATAGGCAACAAGAGTGCTGTGCAGGTTATCCAATGTCAGCTCTTTCGAATCTTTATCTTCCAAAACAGAGACTTTCAGATTGAACCGAGGTGGAAGTTTTCTCAAGATGCGCTTTACAATTTTAATGTCTTCGATAATCTCACCAAGACCTCGCATGTCTTCTACCACAACATTTACCATGTCAAATAATGTATGAATAGAATCATTCAAGTTCATTCTTAGATCTTCATACTTGTTCCACAACACTTTTAGCTTTGCCTCTCTGACTTTTGTATCCCATTCATAAATATTCAAAAGATTTTTCCACATGGAATGTGACGTTATGCATGACATCACCTTTGTATAGATGGGATTGGAAAGGGATCCCCCTAAGGCATTGATTTCATTGGCATCAACATCAAAATCTTTATGCTCAGCTTCTGATAATGCACCACTAGTAATATCAGTTGTGATACCATGCATAGCTGCTGAAAACACATTAATTCCCAGAGATCGGAAATAGTGTTGCATTTGATTCTTCCATATCTGAAAATTACATTCGTCGAAGATCGGAAACCCTCTATGATTAGTGACCTCCATTGAGAGAAGAACAAATATCAACCCTTCCCTTTGATACCAATTGTTAGGTCCACAAGGCTGAATACCCTGAGAGGTGGGGTGATTCAGGGTATGACTAATTTAAACTTAAATCCCATTCTGATCTTGTTTCAATGATAAGCAAAACACTCTTCTCTCTCTTTCCTGTTGCATAATATAAACAGAAAGTAAAGCAAGCACATGACACAACAATTTTACTTGGTTCACCGCTAAGGGCTACGTCCAAGGAGTATACGCTGACAGGTTGCCGGTCGTACTAATTCCACTACAATTCACTAGCTGTGGATTACAAGGTTCGGGCTAGATCACTTCTAAGCCTAGGCTCACTGCATTTACAAGTTTAGGGTCAGCTCATTGCTTTCCCAAGGGTTACTCCCTGTTTCTCTCTCTCAGGCTCACTGCCGGTGGAGAGGATCACCTTCTTTTTCTTCCTTTGCTCACTGCTCTTGGAAGGAATCCACTCACTGTTTATAGACCTGTAGGTCTATTCATTTTCATGAAAGAATGCATCTTCCTCGGTATGTAGATGCTCTGTTAAAGTACAAATTTCACCCTTATATTAATATCTCTTTGCACTGAAGGTATCGGGAAAACATACAGCTTTCACGCAGCCTGAAAACACTGCCGAGAACTCAACCTTACTTAGCACGCAAGTCAAATCCGGCGCGCAAGTATCGGCATTCAAGTCACAATGGGTGAGGAAGTCCACCTTAGACACTTGCGCGACACAATATTACTCAACTCCAAACTTGCACGACACACTTACTTTTATGCCCAAACCAACATTGGCGCGCAACTGCCAACCGGCGCGCAACTTCTCACACTGGCGTGCAACTCCTCACACTGGCACGTAACTCCACCTGCGCGACCACACACCACCTGCGCGACCAACACACCTGCACGACGGGAGCTCTGATTTCTCAAAGTGTTGAACTCTGGTAAAAAATGAAGAGGGGTGGTCCAGTATTTATAGGCATTTGGTCACCCCTGCGTGACGACGCGCAACTCTCCCTTCAGCGCACAAGTCTCGGCGCGCAGGTCTCTTCCCCTGCAAGTCACTTGCGTGACCTACTTCCAAACTTGTGAGAACCTCTTTTCTTTTCCATATTTTGATCTTAAGATCTTGGAAAACCATAGGCGCGCAAGTTCTCAAACTTCTAAGGCATCGGCGTGCAAGTATCTTTCTCGGCGCGCAAGTCACCTGCGCGACCTCACCAAAACTTGCGCGAACCTTATTCCTTTTCCATATTTTTATGAACTGATATTGAAAAACATATGGCATGCAAGTTTCCAAGCCTTCATATACATGACACACAAGTACCTTTTCCAAAAACCACTTTTTTTTATTTGTCGATTTTCAGCCCCAAAAATTTGGCAAACACTGGAAAACGACGCCACCTTGTATCTGTTCTTTTTGTACCGCCTCCAGATCTTCCATCTCTTTTTCGATGTTCTTGAATCAGAAATAGATCATTACCCACAGCTCTTGAACTCGAAATTCCACCATTAAATACCCTTTGTCAACAAATTTGTATGTCATGGTTTGCTTTGTCAACAATCACATCACTGATGTCCACTTTGTCAACAAACACAATCCACTCAAAAATGCTTCAATGATGCCTTGAGGGATTTTTTACCAACAAAATACATAAACCATAAAATCTATTGAATGATCCTCAACAATTGTTCATTTTTTCTTGATTCATTTTCATATAATAATTAAAAAAAAGTGGGACATGTGAAAATGAAAAAAATAATCCATTCCATCAATTTAATTCTCCTGGTGAAGAATGTATCAATTATTTTTTGTGGAATTGATCTTTTCTCATATGAGATTAAAGAATGGGATAAAATATATAGAATCTAATATCCTATCAAGAGGTTGGATCTATCATTTATGAAGAAATGTTGTTTCTTCATCGCTGATGAGAACCAAGAACTCTATTGGTGTAATTATCCATGATCATATCCTGAACTATTATTGTATTCCAAGAAAGTTATCCTCTCTTGGTCTATAGGATTTCATAGTTTAGTGTCAAACCCTAGGAATACACCTATAAACACAAACTTATACGATTAATCAATCCATACATAAAAATAAAAACAAACAAACAAATTATTTTATTTATTTATGATCATGATTAATTTTTCACAAACGTCTCATGCCAACAAAAACTATTTCACACCTAAGGTTAAACCCATGCGTTGAACTAAAAAATGACCACAATGTTCTGATCCAATCCACCATTGAAGATTTTTTTCCACTTTTTAGGAATGTTGTGTGCTATTAAATATATTTAAAATATATCAAACATTTCTTTCATTAACACTGGGCCTCAAAATCCCATACTGTCTCATATCATGGTCTCTAAAATAATCAATATTATATGAAAAAATAATTCAAAACAATATGAGTCATTATAGTATCATCTAGAAAAATATTATGAGGATAAAGTGTGTAAGTTTTGAGTGTGTGACCATTATATTGGATATGTGTAAATTGGATGATGGATAATGAAATTTCAAAAATCCATTTCTTATATCTTTTTCACAAAGTTACTCTACTTTTCTTAAAGATATATAAATTAATAGTACATCGAGAAACAAGTTCATTACCTTTAGGGAAAAGTTCATAATGATAACAATAACACTAAAAAAGGAATAATATTCATTTATTATGGTGAATAGTTATAATAAAAGGTGAAAATGCTAGTGGAATGTGTCAATTCAAAGGAACCTTCATAACATCCTACAAATTAAAGTGGACCATAATTATACATGAATTTATTTTCATTTCAAATCATAAATAAAATCCAAAAATGTTTACATACAATGAATAGAATTCATGAAGTAAGTAGTATCTTCTTCTCATAGTTTATTCATCAATTGTATGTAATGTTTCCATAATAATGTATTGTTATTGAATAAAATATTCCAATCACATATTTGTATTGGAATATATTAACCATGTAATTATATAAATTTTACAATAATTAAGGTGTGGTCTCCAAACAATTTAGAAATGGTGATTACTAAGTCAGTGGTGATAGATTAAAAAATATTATTTTCTGGTTTAATGATTCTAGTATTAATATTATTAAGTATAACCCGAAATTTTATCTCAAATTTATATTTCAAAAAAGGATAAATTATGTAATTAATGCAATGAATGTTATTTCTGATGTATGATAAAAAACCAATAATTCAGTGATTCAGGAATCATGAGAAATACATGATGAATATAAAAATTAAATACATATACAATTAGTTTTGTAATCATTAAATTTATTCATGAAAAACTAAGTTGTTGTCAAGGATATACCCAGTATTATTTTAGAATCATTATAGTTAAATACCTTAGGTGTTATAAACAAACTTATGTATTTAGTTTTGGAAAAATAAACCTGTATAAATAAATGTATGTAAAAAAATAAAAATTAGTTTAGCTTGGGAGGATAAAATATTCCAAGGGTAAGATAGTGGTAAATATACATCCTAAGATTCCTTTAGGTACTAATTAAGGAATATAAAAATAATGTAAGATATAATCATGGTCATAAGATATGATTTTATGTTTTCTGGTGTGATGATGAATATATTTAACAAGAATTCATTGATCATTATAATGTAGCAAGGAGTATTTCAAAAATGAATATTAACATATGTATATGTAAGATTTAATTCTAATAAGAAGGATTTATAATGATTCTTACATGATAAAATTGATATGTATAATGTAGCATGGAGTAAGTAATAAATTTAACTTTCTTTATACACATTAGATTCGTGATATAAGTTAAAGGAGAATCAATACTGTATGTTATATCCATTTTAGATACATTCATTATTTTTCAGGACATGAATTTAAAATGATGGAATTATCACACAATAATATGGAAACTATCATGAATAATGGATATCATAAGATTTATAGTATAATGAAAATACAATATTTCATAATAAAACATGTTTATATGCTATGCCTCAATTAAGTATTTAAATATACTTGCATCAAGAAAAACTAAAAGTGAATATATAGTAATTATACTAATGTTTCTAATTAAGTTTTAGAAAACACAAATATAGAAAATTGTTAGTCATGTTAAATACTATATTCTATAAAAGGGTGAATTTATCTATTTTATATAGTTGAAGTGAGGATTACTTAGGATTAATCAATCATAGAGATGAACAAATAGTATAAATGAGAACAAGTTCAACTAGATTAAGTTAAAAGATAATATTTTTGAGACACATAATGCATAGGATGGATAAATCCATGGTGATGGTTTTATATTCACCATAGTTAGTGATACATAATTCATTGAGAAAAATAATTCCCACAAGTATGCAATACCTAGAAATTTTCTAAGATTTAAAAGATGTATTATAATTCTATGATACATTCCTTATATAAATGTAATGGTGTATTATTAAATTTAGAACACCAATGGGTATTCAAGTGAGACTATAATTGGATGTTACATGCATCATATGAATAAGGATTGATTGAAACACAAATTAATTTTAAAAAAATCTATTATTATTTTACATCGAAAGTGTCTATATGATGCAACCAGAAAGGGACAGTGAAAGAATAAAATGACAAAAATGGGTGAATGTTATTGAAATATGGTTTAGGATTGAAGTAAGAAAAATTCATTCAGAATAAAATTTTCATTATTACCAATAGAGGTTATTGGGAGTACTTTTTTTCAAGTAAAATATGTTTTCTAACATATAGAAAAAATATTGGTCTTATAGTTAGTCAAGAAAAGAATTAATATAAAAACCCACACACTTACATAATGTTGCAACCTATATTCTAGGGAATAAGATCTAATTCAGAATATCAAAAAGATTGTTAGACCTAGTCAGTTATATATATTCATATAAGGTATTGAATATAAAAAAATTAGAAAAATTTGAGAGAGAATTAGTAAAATGTTCCATGACATAAATATCTCAAATAATACATGATTCAGTATAGGATGTGATTAATGTGGTGACTTCAATTCCATAGGCTTCTATGGTGGATCAATCACAAATTCAAAGATGTATATAAGAAAATATATTTCAAACATAGTTTTTATAATAGGAAAATTACAATTATATCCCAGAGAAATATTAGGGAAGTATTTAAAAAAATCAATTTATATATGATAAATTACAAAAGGTATGTATATTGTATGTTGATAGTACGAAAACCATGTTAAAATGGGATAAAAACTAATATTCTTGTAGATAAATATGATCTAATATCATAGATAGGGTATGTTAATGATAAAGGTAATGTAGAGACCCAAATATTGATGTACATATACATTACATTATTTTTCCAGAATACTTAATACATGACAAAAACAGATGCCCAAAGACCGTATTAGTTTAGTGTCTTTGGAAACTCAGAACATAATCTTCTAATCATGGTGAATGATCATCAACATCTCACATAATGATCTTCCCCTTTGGATTTCTTACCTAAAAACCTCGTTTATATCCTGGGGAAAAGAAAACATAAAAAGGGTGAGCTCAAATGCTCATTAAGGGTAAACATGGAGAACATAAAACAATCCCTAAACATTTGAACGTAAGAACACGAACATAAAACATCAAAATCATGAGTAATTACATAAATCATGGTAGTGCATAAGGCATAGATCATAAAGGAACATTAACCATGATAAAATATCATGGGGATAAAACATGAAATTGTGGAAAAACATTAATCACATGATATTATTTCCATAGTATCCATGGAATTTCTGCCAAGACCATCATAGTGGACAATGTTCATTACTGAACCAAGTTTACTTGCCATTTGAGCCCTGTATTACTGAACCAGATTAACTTTCCATTACAACCATGTCATTTTAATGAGATATAAATCTTTACCCAATGAATTGGAGGGAGATATAGGTCCCACCCATCTCATATTTAAATCATTCTTACATGTTCCACAAAACAATCATAAATCATTCATCATAACCCAATAAATAAAATGGGTTTAATAAACATCATCCCATCGTGACATAATCAATATAAAACAAATGGAAATAATTTCATCATAATAAAAATAAAACCATGTAAATAATAGATACATTATACTTGAAACACAAACATGCTAAATAATGTTATCTTATATTGGAAAATAGTTTTGATAAAACACTTGAAATGAATTCTTGAGGAAAATATCCTTTCTTCTTCAAAATCATTTTCTTTTCACAAAATGCCACGCAATTTTAAAAGAAAATTATTTTATTGAAAATAATCATGAAATTTTATAGGGGAATATTCATTGAAATAATTCGTTATGAAACCGTAAAAATCCATTCACGCCATATAATTTAAAAAACCATTCTTCTTGTACTTTTTCCAGAAAAGTCAAAACGTACATCGTCTGGTAAACAAATGAAAGATTCCTTCTATACTACACAATAAAAGTAAAAAAGAGGTAAACATGACATTAAAAATACATGGAATAATAGTAAATAATTTATAAAAAAATTTCTCTAAAACATGTAAATGAATGATAAATATAACCCCAGTAAATAATTACGTATAAACAATCTCAGATAAAAAGAGAGATTGAAAAATTATCCCTTACCTTATGTCCAATTTCTTCTGTATGTGTCCGAGACTTTTGTATTGTGGGTTTAAACATATTATTAACTTGTAACAGAACCATAATAATATTTATGATATCATATATGATTCACTTATGACTTTATATTACCCGTTCAATTGTCAGTTAAAGCCACGTTTTGGGTAAAATCGTTTCATTTATCTTATGTGTTCGGACACGTTGTTCTTGATATTATTATTACTTATATCATGATTTACATACTTCAATAATGTAAAAAATTATATTTATATATAATATATATTCATAATGTATATAATAGATAGATAAATGAAATGAAATACACTGTTTATGGAGACGGTAGACCGTACGTATGCATGAACGTTGTTTTCATTTCCTTATTGAATTGAATGGATGTAAGTAAATAACATATACATAAATACAGTATCATTAATATTTCATATATCTAATAATTATTTATTATATATACTTTATAATCATTCTTTAATGGTTAACTTGGAGAATGAATCTCATCGTGTCGTAGAGATGGAAATCCGTACGTACGCACAAGCGATGATATCGTTCCCATAATTATTTAATGGAATTAGAGTGGGTGATATAATATCTCAGAATTAGTATCATGCTATAATAAACATATATAGTTATTCATTACACAATTATACCCATCCAAGTAATGTGGTGGTTGAAAGACAGATTTCACCACGGTGTGGAGACGGTATTCCACACGTACGCACGTGCAGTGATTTCATTTTTCGGATGATGGATAGAAGGTGAAATGGGGTTGTTTAATATTTATAATATCATATCAGTGAATTCGTGATAATTATTTTATTAATTTATAATGAAAAAACTAAATAAGAGGAAGTTGAAGAAGAAAGAAACTTGAAAGAATCGGTAGATGAGATTACCTCTTCTTTGACATTCCTCTTCTAAACTTCCTCTTAGGGCACTAAAGTTGGTATTTTAATAATAAAAGGACATATATTATATTTATAGGGAATTTTATAAGATAAATTGGTAAGGTTTGGCCGAGATTGAAGGCTCAAAATGGTGTGAAGAGGAGAGGGAGGAGGTGCCCTTTTATAAGGGAGAAGAGGGACACTTTTGGAAACCTCTAAAATATTAATTTATTATAAACTCAAAACCCACTTAAAGACCTCCAATAATAAATCAAATCTGAATATGAGATGAGATAGGGTTTTAATCTCATCATCCAATAAAATTTAAATATTTTTTGAATTTATTTTATACCTTATCAACTTGATTTATCCTTATTTAATATATTTAAATTTATTTGTGGTAATAATATTCTAAATTTTAAATTGTTATAAATAATTACTTATGTGTTGTGAATTGTCCATAATTGGATACTTTATGAAAATTTCGTCCATATAAATTTCAATTTATAATTTTTAAATATTTTTGTGATTTTTAAAAAATTTAATAATATGTTATTTTTATAAAATAACAATAGTGTCAATTTTGGCCCTATTCATTTATTTGAATTTAAATAAAATCCACACAGAGGATATATTAGAAAAAAAATATTTAATAGATTCCTAACATGACATATTAATCTAAAAATTCATGATCATATTAATTTGTTCATATAACATTTATTTTAATATTTTTAAAACCATTTATTTGATATTTTCTTTAATAAAAATAATCACTACAACATTTTTGTATAATTATTTAACATACATATTTGTTGCATAAAAATTAAAAATAAAATAATATGATCTAGATAAATTAATTATCTTCCATAAGAATAATTTTAATAGAATTTATCATCTAAAAATCACAACATTTAAATTGTTATATTTATTAAATTATGAAGTGTACAACTTTGACATCTTTTAAAATAAAATAATATAAGTGCCATAATCGCATTTATAAGGATCCAAATGGTCAAATATTATACCATTGGATGATTATGGATTACATGTACACAGAAGATAAGTTTTGGTCAAGTTTTTGGGCCTTTAATGGGTATTATTAGTGTAATAAAAACTATATTATTGATTTTTCACTAAATAAATAACTTCTGCATCATTAATGTATAAGATATTAAGGTAATTTTATATTTCTTAAAAATTACAAATAAATTACCATGAAAAATAAAAAAAAAATTATTTCAAATGAGTATTTATAAAAGAATTTATATTCTATATAACATTATATTAAAAATAATTTATTATTAAAGTTTGAGGGAGACATATTTCACTTTCTTTAAAATAAACAAAATTAATGGTCTTAATCACATCCAAGTGGGTTCCAATGAATTTAATTTCGACCAAAAGATTCCTTAGAACAAAATATAATCATAAAATTATATTAAATAAAGTTTTAGGGTAATTTTATAATATTATATTTACCCTTAATTACTCGATTTACCTTTAACTATGGTAAATAAAATTTACCGTAGTTACTATTCATATTGCCCAAAAATAAAAAGTATCCTATTAACATAATTTTTACCTAATTATTCCAAATATGGAATACATTTTTACAAATTCAAATCACAGAAATTGAAGAAAATAATTTTAAATCAGTCCCGTTGTTAAGAAAATGAGTTTTAAAAGTTAAAACATTGCAAAAGATTCAAATGATTTTACCTCTGAATTCAATGTAAAATCAATGCTAATGACATAAATTATATTAAATGGTAAAAATATATTCTATTTATACTTTAAAACCATTCAATATTATAACATAACCATATAAATTATCTCGATGAAAAAAGTTGTTTTTAATTAAAATTTAGTGAATTTTTACTATTTATCAAAATAAGAAACTTATCAGAAAAATATCAAAAATTATCCAAAGTAAATTCTTATATACTAATTCAAAATAAGAATTTTATTTTGTCAAATTGAACTTATAAACTTGTCAAAAACTAGATTAAAAGTGAGTGCGCCATCAAAAGGCGGCTAAACTGCATTTTTTGAAAAATACATATTTTACCCGAAAAAATTATTTTGTTCTCATACCATGTTCTAGAAAATGTGTAAGATGAATAATAATGTTATAAAATTCAAAATGTAGTTAATACTATTCATAAAGTCTTGTTCATAATAATATTATAATAATATATCGTTTTTTATTGAAACCCGGTATTGTGTACTACACACGCTATTGAGGAAGGTCATGATTGCGTTTAATGCATGCCAAGTCCGGGTTGCGTGTAGTGAAATATCCCTTTGGTGTTGCGTATAACATAATCAGAATATATTTCATTTATACATTAAAAAAAATCTATACTTAATGTTGCGTAGAATAATTTCCACAAAACGAACTTCAAATTGTGTGTAACACGAGCCAAGAATAGTGTTGCATATATTGCAAGCTAATACGGTGTTGCATATGGTACAAGCTAATCTTGGTGTAGTGTACAATATAAGACATAAAATAAATTAAAAAGAATATATCTCATAAAATCTCTAGGTGTTATGTAACGCCCCGACCCTAGTTACCCAGAGTCGGTGCATTATTACATAACATTGACATGATCACAAGAAAGATCAAATCACGAAAGACCAATTAGTTTAGTAGCCTTGGAAACACTAGATATATTAATAAGTCTTTCATTACATCATAAAGTGAAAACCACTACAAAAACATATTGTCTTCATAATCCACACTCATATCCCCTTATATTATCCCTGTAGGTCATTCATAAATTAATTCTTCACATCCTAGGAAAAATAAATCATTGAAAGGGGTGAGATCAAATTCTCAGTAAGGATAACAATATAGCAGAAACTTTCATAAATAAACATAAACATTTAAGGCAATGTATAACTAAAACAAAAGCCTTTTAAACATGAACATCAACATAATATGGCAAAGATAAAATGAAATAATTCCATTTAATTATTCAAATGGATATTCTACTAGTCAAATAATTACATGCGATATCAATAACCACTTTCATAATGATGGAATGCATAATGCCAGAATATTATAACCACATAGACAAGGCCTCGTACCAAGACTAAAAATAAGATTTTGTCAAGGCCTTGTGACAAGACACTAGTTTGTCTAATGAGACTTACCGATGCATTGAAGAGATATAGCGGGCTCCACCTGTCACTTATTAAGTCCAATGCATTCCTCATATGAACAGGTTTAAACATAACACAAACATTCGTATTAAAACTAGCATACGAAATGTCAATACTTTCACCATAAACCATGAATGGTATAAAAACAACACATACACAGTCAAAAATATCACAAAAACTTCAATCATATATGGAAGTGTTGTATTATAATAAATAAACTTCAGATAATCATAAAATCCATCAAAGGATGTTGACATAGATGAAATCAAAACTATTTGAGGGAAATATCACTTTTTTTAAAACATTTAAAAGTCACATAATTATACAATAAAACATTTAGTTTGATAATATTATTATAAGATTGTAAGGGAAGCTTCGAAGATTTTATAATGGCAGAAAATGGCCGCACCCGCCGTATAAGTTAAAAAAACATTCTTACCTTAATTCTGTCGAAAAGGTGAAAAAGGACCTTGTTTGGAAAATGACGAAAATATTCCGTTATAAAATTCTTATAAAAAGTCAAAAAGGGTATATATGACTTTAACCCATATTCTTTAAAATAGTAATAATGTTTTTAAATACATTTTTAAGAAACATGGATTTGGATGATAGAGAGGTCCTAGTAGATAACTAGGTATAAACAACCTCGAATAATGAAGAGATTGTGAAATAAACCCTTACCTTGTAATTTTACTTGGTTGAGGGTAGGTTAACCTCCTATATAATGGTGAAATAATTGTTATTAAATTATACAAGAATCATATACATTAATATGATATTATATATGATCTTTTAACATTTCTTTGTTGAAAATATCTTAGTATTATCATCGTTTTAGGTGTTAACTTACTCATTTTATTTTATATGTTTTGTGACATATGACGTTTTTATTATGGATAGGTTTTATCTTATTCATATCCATAATGATATCAAGTCCTTAAACATTATTTTTAATCATGAAATGATAATTATAATTGCATGGGTACGATGGGGAATGAATCTCATCGCGTTCGTGGAGACGGTAGTCCGTACGTACGCACGAGCGACAATATCATTTTTTGATTTTAAAATAATATATAATTGGATGTAATATCATATAGAAAGAATCATTATCATGTTATATTTATTATTTACATGAATTATACATCATTATTATTACCATCTAAAAAATAATATATTGAACAACAATTACACCACAACGTGGAGACGGTAGGCCGTACGTACGCACGTATGGTGACATGTCCTTCAAGGGATGGATAGAATAATGAATTCGTTTGTTACATAATTATAAGAAAATCACAGTATATATAAGATACTGGAGTTATTATTTTAGAATGGAAATAACAAGGAAATAAGAAGTTTAAGAAGAAAGGAACTTTAAAGAGGGTGGTGAAGACGTTACCTCTTCTTCGGGTTCTTCATTTTGATTTGACCAAAAGGGCTCCTTAGGTTGGATTTCTTATCAAACTAAGGCCTCTAGGATGAAGTGAGGGAAGTTGGGAGGATATTTGGGCAGAGGTTGGACGAGCCAAATGAATTTTATGGTGTGAAATAATGAGAAGGGGGAGTGCCCTTTTATAAGAGGGGTGGGGGGCTCTTTAGAAAAAACTTAAAGTATTATTTTATAATAAAATCATATTCGGTTTATAAAGGCTCAAAAGTGTATTATTCAAAGTCTAAGGTGGGGATGGGTCGAAATAATTTCAACCAATAGATTTTAGATAGGTTTGGGTCATTATATTAACTTTATCTTTTAGTTTTAACTCTTAGTTAATTAGTTTGACACTTATTATGTCACTTTGTATTTTTATAATATATAGTTAATAAACTTACTATATACATCCAAGAGACACCAAAGTGGTCCATTAATGATATAAAAATAATTATATGAGTCATTTGGCAGAACCATAGATTTTTAGGAATTTAATATCAATTAATAATATAATATTTGTTTTAAAAACCTTTTTATGTTAATTTTGACACTATTTGGTATTTGATTTTTGTGAAAATCATTACAACATGATTACTTCGAAAAAAGTTAATTAAATCAATCATAACATGTCATATTAACCTATAAAATTATTTTAATTCATTAAAAGTTTCATATTATATTTATTTTAGTATTTATAATATCATTTACTTTAATATTTTACCAATAAGGTAATTACTGCATCATCATTGTGTCATAAATAAATTAAATTATTTAATGTCTAAAAATTATAAATAAAATACAATTATGTAGGAAATATTTTTATATTTCTAATGAATAATTATAATAGAATTTATCTTATATTTAACCCTATATTAAAAATGTTTTAGTTGTTAAACTTTGATTTTTAACTCTTTTAACTCTTCTTTGAATTAAATAATAATAAATGTCCTAATCTAATCCAAGTGGACCTAAATGATAATATTTTATTCCTAAGGTTGTTTTTGGTCGATATACACTTGTCCAATAGAATTAGGACATGTGTTAGGGTAATATTAATATCATTTTTACCCTTAATTACCCTATTTACTTTTTACCGTGGTAAATAAAAGTAAAAAGTTACTATTCACAGAAAATTATTTTTATCTTATTGAACAAAATTTTACTCCTTGATATTAACCGTGTCTCTCGGATTTTCGAAATTCCACTCACAGAATTGGTAAAATTAAGTTTTATGTGAATTTGTAAATTCTCCTAGGAGATGGGTAAAAGACGGTGAAAAGTTCAATAAAATTTTTATATGTCTAAAATTATTATAAACTGACTCTAATGAATTACATTAAACTTATATAGGTATTACGTATCTATTTTACGTAAAATAAATTTAAATAAAATAAATAATTATTTAAATAAAAAGTCAGTTTTAACCAATAATTCAGTGTTTTTCACTATTCATAAAAAATTGATTGTTTTAAGAAAAATACCAAAAATTCACCCTAGGCTAATTTAGATATTCCAAATCCAATGATGAAGTCCATTTTGAAAGATAAAATTTATAAAAATTCAAAAAGTGGGTATTACTATTCATAACGGCTAGTTTGATTGGTTGTGGTGTGTGTTAGAACTCGAAGTTGCGTACAACACACACTACTGCATTATTCAAAGAGAAACGTTCCATAGAAGCTTGGGGTGTTACATTCTCCCCTCCTTCAAATAATTTTGTCCTCCAAATTTCATATAATATTACTACATAAAATGACTCGGGTGATTTTTCATCATAAGTTCCTCGGGTTCCCACGTTGCCTCTTCCATATTATGGTTTCTCCATAGAACTTTTACCAGACGAGTCGTCCAATTTCTCAGCAGTTGTTATCTTGTATCAAGAATCCTGATGGACTCTTCACAATAAGAAACATGAGGTTCCAGTTTTAATTCCTCATAGGTGAGTACATGCATTGGGTCATGCATGTATTTTCTCAACAGTGATACGTGTAACACATCGTGAACTTTGGAGAGATTTGGCGGCATTGCCAAATGGTATTCTACAGTCCCAGTTCGTTCTAGAATTTCAAAAGGTCCAATGTACCTGGGACTCAATTTACCCTTCTTACCAAATTGTATAACTCCATTCCATGGAGATAATTTCAAGAAAACATGATCTCCCACCTGAAATTCTAAATCCTTCCTTCGGTTATCGGCATAGCTCTTCTGCCTACTTTGAGCTGCTTTGATGTGATTTTGGATTACCTTTACCTTTTCCATCATTTCCTCCACCAGTTCTGGCCCTACAAGTTTCCTTTCACCAACGTCATCCCAACAGGTTGGTGTGCGACATATCTTTCCGTATAACACTTCATATGGCACCATACGAATACTTGAATGGAAGCTATTGTTATAGGAAAATTCTACCAGAGGTGAATATTGATCTCACATACCCTGAAAGTCAAGTGAGCATGATCTCAACATGTCTTATAAGGTTTGAATAGTTCGTTCTGATTGTCTATCTATTTGAGGGTGGTAAACATTTCTCAAATGAATTTCACTATCCAAGGCCTTTTGAAGACACTTCCAGAATATTGAAGTAAAACGGGGATAACGATCCGAAACAATCGATCGGGGTACTCCATGACGTATCACAACTTCATTAATATATAGTTTTTCTAGACGTTCAAGTGGTAAATCCTCCCTTATATCAAGAAAATGTGCTGAATTGGTAAGACGATCAGCAATGACCCATATTGCATCCTTCCTTCTAGAAGTCTTTGGTAGTCCCATGACAATGTCCATCGTGATATTATCCCACTTCCACTCAGGTATGGGAAGAGGTTTCATGACTCCTCCAGGCTGTTGCCTTCCAGCTTTCACTTGTTGACAAACCATACATCTTGACACAAAATCAGCAATCTCCCTCTTCATGTTGTCCCACCAAAAATGTTCCTTCAAGTCTCTATACATTTTGGTGCTCCCAGGGTGTATAGAGAAATTGGAACTATGAGAATCGTCCAAAAATTCCCTTTTTAGATCAGGTATATTGGGAACACAATGTCTCTTCCCAAATTTCAAAATTCCACCTTCATACTCAAAGTCATTAAATCTCCCATCATTCACAGCTTTAATATTCTTTTGAAACTATTCATCACCGGTCTGAGAACTCTTTATACTTTCTAGTAATGATGGTTTGGAAACCATTTGAAAAAGTATTGATGTTTCACCTTCCATGGTAATTCCTATATCCATCTTCACTAGATCCCTGAAAATAGGATCCCTTTCAATTTTCATCATGTTCAAAACTCCATGATATTTTCTGCTCAAAGCATTTTCCATTTTATTTGCCTTCCCTGGGTGGTAGTGTATCGTGCAATCATAATCCTTGAGTAGTTTAAGCCATCTCCTTTGCCTCATGTTGAGTTCTTTTTGTGAGAAAATATACTTCAAACTCTTGTGATCAGTATAAATCTCACATTTTTCACCATAGAGGTAGTGCCTCCATATCTTCAAGGCAAAGATCACAGCTGCTAACTCGAGATAATGAGTAGGATAGTTTTTCTCATGAATTTTCAACTGTCGCTTCTGTATAGGCAATTACCCTATTATTCTGCATAAGGACACAACCTATTCCATTATTTAATGCATCACTATAAATAATGAACCCATCATTCCCCGATGGTAGAGTCAATATAGGAGCATTGACTAATATTCTCTTCAGTTATTCAAAACATTATTCACACTCTTTTTTCCAAACAAATTTAACCCCTTTACGTGTGATATTTGTCAATGGGTTAGACAACCGGGCAAAATTCTGGACGAAACGTCGATAATAACTTGCTAAACCAATAAAACTATGTACCTCAGTTATACTTGTAGGTGCTGGCCATTCTTGGATTTCCTTGGTCTTAGAAGGATCAATATAGATTCCATCTTTAGAGACAATATGGCCAAGAAAAGAAATCTCATGAATCCATAATTCACACTTGCTAAACTTCCCATATAATTCATGTCTTCTCAGAGTCTTCAGGACAATACGCAAGTGATTTTCATGATCTTAGTAGCTTTGGGAGTATACCAAGATATCATCAATAAATACCCCCTCAAAATCATCGAGATATTCCTTGAAAACTCTATTCATTAGATCCATGAATACAAAGGGTGCATTAGTAAGCCCAAAAGGCATTACCGTAAACTCGTAATGCCCGTACATTGTTCGAAATGCTGTCTTCAGAATGTCTTCCTTCTTCACACACAAATGATGGTATCCAGATCGAAGGTAAATCTTTTAAAAGTATTGATCTCCATGCAGTTGGTCAAATAAATCATCAATTCAAGGTAGGGGATACTTGTTCTTTATTTTTATAGCATTTATCTCCCTGTAGTCGATACATAACCTCATAGATCCATCTTTCTTTTTAACAAAAAGAAAAGGGGATCCCCATGGAGAAACACCAGGGAGAATAAATCCATTATTACTCAATTCCTCCAGTTGTTTATTTAGTTCAACTAATTCCATAGTGGCCATTCTATAAGGGGTCTTCGATATAGGCCTTGATCCAGGAATTAAATCAATGGAAAACTCAACTTCTCGTTCTGGAGGATGTCCATGTTAATATTCCAGAAACACATCTACATATTCTTTCACAATAGGTACATCCTCTATTTGAACATTACTTTCCTCTCCCATAGTCGTATCATTCTCTTCCTCCTAAATAATTGAATTTAGTTGAGCTACTGGGGGTGGATCTAGATAAGAATTAGGTGGTGACAGTTATGCTCTAATGATAAGCTGTTCCTTATCATCATCATAAAAAATTGTAACCTCATTATTCTTACAATAAATATTTGCATCATAGTCCGAAATCCAATCCATACTGAGGATTATATCAAAGTCAATCATAGGTATGAAAATGAGATCAACGGATAAAGAACATTTATGTGCTCTAATGGGGACTGATTCACAAAACTTTGTTGCAGTGATAATTCCATTGGGAGTTTTAACTGACAACTCACTTGTTAAATCAAATTGGAAATATCTAATTTTCTTAGTAAACTGGGAAGATATGAAACAATGCAATGATCCAGAATCAAATAAATCATTGGCTAAACTTGAGGAAACCATTAAATTACCTGCCACCACGTCTTTCAGAGCTTCTACCTCAGCACTAGTGATAGCATAAGCTTGTCCATGATCTCTTGGCCTTTTCTGAGGTAAGTTACCCTGACGCTCAGAACATTCATTTGCATAATGTCCTATCTCCCTACAATTGTAGCACTGAACATCAGCAGCTTCCTTATTCCCTTTGCAATCACAAGCTTGGTGGCCTTTTTCACCATACTTGTAACAGACACCCATTCCCTTAAAGCAAGTACCGGGGTGTTTGTTCCCACATTTACTGTAGGGTTGATATTAAACTTTTCCATTCTTCCCCTTATTTCCATTTCTAGATTTATCAGCAGATCTCTTCTTCTCTTGCTTTGATTTAAAGTCACACGACTTAGAGAATTCATTTTCTGTCTTGATAGCACATGAGATAATGTCTTCGTACGATGAGAAGGATTGTGAGACTAATGCTCGATGAATAAGTGGTTCTAACCCATAAAATAAACGATCAATCTTAATTCCTGGGTAACGAATATAATATCAAGAATACCTTGTTATCCTTGTAAAGTTAGCCTCATACTTTGCGACATTCTCATCCTCCTTTTGCCTCAGACTCAGAAATTGTCTTTCCATATCTGCTCGATGGTCACGAGGAAAGTATTTTTCTAAGAAAAGATATTTTAACTCCCTAAATTTCATATTTGATACTTCATCATTTTCCTTCATGTTTTGAATCAATGACCACAATTGACCAGCATCTCCAGTGAGGTGGTAAACATCCATGACAACTTTTTCCCTTTCACTACTCCCCATGGCATGAAATATTTTCTCTAGGGAACTTATCCATTTCTCAGCTACTAATGGATTTTTACTCCCATTTAATGTTGGTGTTTGCTGACTCATGAAGCGATCTAGCATTGATCCACCATGCTGTGGATATAGGTGCTCCATACGGGTAAGGTTATTATTCATAACCTGAGTGAGTTGTCCCAGTATGGTGATAAGCAGATCAGCAATAGTTGCATCACCAGATCCACTACAATTATCTTGAGTCAGAGGGAGATCCATACATGGAGTGTGTGCATTGATACAATTTTCATTTCTCCCACTGGGCGCCATTTTTAAACAATGGCATAAAATAGATCAGTTTATAAATCAAAATACATAATTCCATACTTATAAAACACTTAACATAAATTGAACTATTTATTGATATAATCCATAATCATAAAAATGTTTTCTTTGAGGAAGTATATACTCATAAACCCTTCATAATGGTTCGTAAATAAAATGATAATTATCCTAAGCATATCCCCTAGGAGTGTCATAACCAAGAGTGCAGCAAAGCCCGTTGTCGTGCACCGGTTCCTGTTCGAGTCTAGCTCAAAGTTGTGTTTTCGGGTTTTACCCCTAGGTACATCTGTGCCAGAGCCACCTCTACCTCATCGTATCCAGATAGGGATGTATTTCTCGGAAAACTCACAAAATCTCTACAATACCAAAATTCTAGGAAGTTATTCTATACTAATTCTCAAATTTCATATTAGTTCTACGTGCTCTAATCAGATTTTATCTAAATCTAGCTTCCAAGGTTTGTACTAAATGTCCTCTAACACCAACTGTAACGCCCCGACCCTAGTTACCCAGAGTTGGTTCATTATTACATAACATTGGCATGATCACAAGAAAGATCAAATCTCGAAAGACCGATTAGTTTAGTAGCCTTGGAAACACTAGATATATTCATAAGTCTTGCATTACATCATAAAGTAAAAACCACTACAACAACATCTTTTCTTCATAATCCACACTCATATCCCCTCATAATATCCTTATAGGTCATTCATAAATTAGTTCTTCACATCCTGGAAGAAATAAAACATTGAAAGGGGTGAGCTCAGATGCTTAGTAAGGATAACAATATAGCGGAAAATTTCATAAATAAACATAAAAATTTAAGGCAATGTATAACTAAAACAAAAGCTTTTTAAACTTGAACATTAGTGTAATATGTAAAATATAAAATGAAATAATTCCATTTACTTATTCACATGAATATTATACTAGTCAAATAATCACATGCGATATCAATAACCACTTTCATAATGATGGAATGCATAATGCCAGACTATCATAACCACATAGCCAAGTCCTCATGCCAAGACTACAAATAATATTTTGTCAAGGCCTTGTTCCAAGACACTAGTTTATATCATCAGACCTACCGATGCATCGAGGAGCTATAGCGGGCTCCACCCGTCACTTATTAAGTCCAATGCATTCCTCATATGAACAGGTTTAAACATAACATAAACATTCGTATTAAAACTAGCATACGGAATGTCAATACTTTCACCATAAACCATGAATGGTATAAAAATAACATATCCACAGTCAAACATATAACAAAAAATTCAATAATATATGGATGTTTTTATCATAATAAATAAACTTCAAATAAGCTCAAAATCCATCAAAGGATGTTGACATAGATGAAATCAAAACTATTTGAGAGAAATATCTCTTTTTTTGAAAACATTTAAAAGTCACATAATTATAAAATAAATCATTTACTTTGAAAATATTCTTATAAGCTTGTAAGGGAAGCTTCGACAATTTTATAATGGCAGAAAATAGCCACACCAGCTGTATAAGTTAAAAAAACATTCTTACCTTATTTCTGTCGAAAAGGTTAAAAAGGACCTTGTTTGGAAAATGACGGAAAGATTCCTTTATAAACTTCTTATAAAAAGTCAAAAAAGGGTATATATGACATTAACCCATATTCTTTAAAATAGTAAGAATGTTTTGAAATACATTTTTAAGAAACATGGATGTGGATGATAGAGAGGTCCCAATAGATAACTAGGTATAAACAACCTTGAATAATGAAGAGATTGTGAAATAAACCCTTATCTTGTACTTTTACTTGGTTTAGGGTAGGTTAACATCCTATATAATGGTGAAATAATTGTTATTAAATTATACAAGAATCATATACATTAATATGATATCATATATGATCTTTTAACATTGTTTTGTTGATAATATCTTAGTATTATCGTCGTTTCAGGTGTTAACTTACTTGTTTTATTTTATATGTTTTGTGACATAGGTCATTTTTATTATGGATAGGTTTTATCTTATTCATATTCAGAATTATATCAAGTCCTCAAACATTATTTTTAATCAACAAATGAGAATTATAAATGCATGGATACGATGGGGAATGAATCTCATCGCGTTTGTGGAGACGGTAGTCCGTACGTACGCACGAGCGACAATATCATTCTTTTGATATTAAAATAATATATAATTGGATGGTATATCTTATAGAAAGAATAATTATCATTTTATATTTATTATTTACATGAATTATACATCATTATTATAACCATCTAAATAATAATATATTGAACAACAATTACACCACAACGTGGAGACGGTAGGCCGTACGTACGCACGTATGGTGACATGTCATTTAAGGGATGAATAGAATAATAAATTTTTTTGTTCCATAATTATAATAAAATCACAGTATATAGAAGATACTATATTTATTATTTTAGAATGGAAATAACAAGGAAATAAGAAGTTGATGAAGAAAGGAACTTTAAAGAGGGTGGTGAAGACGTTACCTCTTCTTCGGGTTCTTCCTTTTGAATTGATAAAAAGGGCTCATTAGGTTGGATTTATGATCAAAATAAGGCCTCTAGGATGAATTTAAGGAAGTTGGGAGGATATGTGGGTAGAGGTTGGCCGAGCCAAATGGATTTGAAGGTGTGAAATAATGAGAAGGGGGAGTGCCCTTCTATAAGAGGGGTGAGGGGCTTTTTAGGAAAAACTTAAAGTATTATTTTATAATAAACTCATATTCGGTTTATAGAGGCTCCAAAGTGGATTATTCAAAGTCTAATGTGGGTATGGGTGTAAATCCTTTCAACAAATAGATTTTAGATAGGTTTGGGTCATTATATTAACCTTCTCTTTTAGTTTTAACTCTTAGTTAATTAGTTTGATACTTACTATGCCACTTTTTATTTTTATAATATATAGTTAATAAACATAATATATACCTCCAAGAGACCCCAAAGTGGTCCATTAATGATATAAAAATAATGATATGAGTCATTAGGACGAACCTTAGATTTTTAGGAATCTAATATCAATTAATAATATAATATTTGTTTTAAAAACTTTTTTTATGTCAATTTTGACACTATTTGGTATTTGATTTTTGTGAAAATCACAACAGCATGATTACTTCAAAAAAATTTAATTAAATCAATACTAACATGTCATATTAACCTATAAAATTCTTTTAATTCATTAAAAGTTTCAAAGTATATTTATTTGAGTATTTATAATATCAATTATTTTAATATTTCACCAATAAGGTAATTACTATATCATCATTTTTTCATAAATAAATTAAATTATTTAATGTCTAAAAATTATAAATAAAATACCATTATGTATGAAATCTTTTTAGATTTTTAATTAATATTTATAATCTAATTTATCTTATGTATAACCCTATATAAAAATGTTTTAGTTATTAAACATTGATTTTTAACTCTTTTAACTCTTCTTTGAATTAAATAATAATAAATGTCCTAATCTAATCCAAGTGGAACTAAATGATAATATCTTATTCCTAAGGTTGTTTTTGGTCGAGATACACTTATACAATAGAATTAGGACTTGTGTTAGGGTAATATTAATATCATTTTTACCCATAATTACCCTATTTACTTTTTACTGTGGTAAATAAAAGTAAAAAGTTACTATTCACTAAACATTATTTTTATCCTATTGAACCACATTTTACTCCTTGATATTAACCGTGTCTCTCGGATTTTTTAAATTCCACTCACATAAGCGGTAAAATTAAGTTTTATGTGAATTTGCAAATTCTCCTTGGAGATGGGTAAAAGATGGTGAAAAGTTCAATAAAATTTTTATATGTCTAAAATTATTATAAACTGACTCCAATGAATTAAATTGAACTTATATAGGTATTATATATCTATTTTGACCTAAAATAAATTTAAATAAAATAAAAATTATTTAAATAAAATTTCAGTTTTATCCAATAATTCAGTGTTTTTCACTATTCATCAAAAATTGAAAGTTTTCAGAAAAATACCAAAAATTCACCCTAGGATAATTTCGATATTACAAATCCAAAAATGAAGTCCATTTTGAAAGATAAAATTTATAAAATTTTAAAAAGTGGGTATTACTATTCATAACGGCTAGTTTGATTGGTTGTGGTGTGTGTTAGAACTCGAAGTTGCATACAACACACAGTACTGTATTATTCAAAGAGAAATGTACCATGGATGCTTGGGGTGTTACATGTTACATTCTACCCCCCTTAAAATGAATTTTTCCCTTGAAATTCATCGGGGTTATAAATTGTCTACTACTTCAAAGTTTCATTCATAAAAAACCGCATCATAAAAAGGAATACTAAATCTTAATTTTAAAAAGTGAAGTATGAAACATAACAGTTACCCAAATTAACTCATAGGAGAACAAAGGTGAAAATATGGATATGGAAGAGAAATATAACCATCAGCTTCTAATGAAGAGTGATAGAGGACATGACTATGAAAAAGCCAACAATCACAAAGCTATAAATTTGTGATGATCTATGGTACCATCTGATTCATCAGATATGAGGGAACTAAGGCAACATGTTTGGTTTTCAAGATCATTTCCTAAATGTTGAAGAATTTTTGAATTAAAATAAATACTTACTTGATTTTGGTACAATGTTACAGTTTCTCGTGCCTTGAACAATTTGCACTTCATCTCTTAAAGAAATGAAGTTGAATTTGTCCTTTGCAAAGTGTTATCAGATCATGCGATAGAATGATAGGTCATTCCATCTGTCTCAAACATAAGGTTAGAAAAAGTTATATACATAAGTCTATATATGGTGAGATTAATCGTATATGGTTCCAAAAATGTACTTATACTTCATCTATCATCCTGATTAATAAAATAAAACTAGCTTATACTAACCAGGGACTTCCTGTAGGCTAGTGGTAGGCAATAAAGGCCTGTTGCACTTCGGTTGTGGGTTCTATTCCTGTAGCCTTGTCTGACGTGAAAAGTTTTCACCCGTTCTAAAGGTTGTACCTTTTCTTAAACTATACTATTGTAACATTCTAGAAATAAAATCGAAAAAAAGTTCAAGCCTTAAACAATACTATTTTATGTCCACCTTAATCCATTCAACCTTAAGACTTATCTAAAATACTTCTTTCCAAACTCATAGTATATGGAGAATGATTACTAAAAAGGTTATATAACAAGCACGTGAATACCATCATTTATCCCTCATATATCACAAGATATATCTAGTTGGTTAAATTCCAAAAATGTGATTATCTTAATCATGTATTCTCTTGAAACATGAATTACCATAGAACTTTAGTGAAAACATGAATGATGTCAAAAGTTAACTCATTCCACACAAAAAATCCCAAAATTTCTATTTACTCAAACCATGATGTCACTTTGTCCTTATATCAATCATGAGCTAATTAGTACTATCAAACATATTATTTTCCCCTTCTCCATTCATTATGCACATATCATCTTCTTTCAAAAAATATTGGAATAACCTTTCATGGTTACTGGTACCATTCAATATATACTTTCAAATACTTTAGAAAAAACAATAGTGTAACAATCCTTAGATGTTTCTTTATTCCATAGTACCATTAAATTACCTATACACCATAACTCTTGATAAGCAAAAAATCATTCCACTACCATCTTAAACCATTGACCGAGCTTCATCATTTTATTCATCAACACTTCTTTCATCTCATATATCATTTGTAGTCTCTTCATCATTATCAACATAAATACTATCCATATGACCATGCTGATTCTCTTCATTAAATTTTCCCTTATGGAATTGGTTTTCATAATTCCCATACATTCCACATTTAAAACATTTAACCATTGTTGATGTCTTAGCAATACCATTATACTTGTCCATGGTGTTAACTAAACCTTTTCCTTTGCAATTACTGGCTTTGTGTCCTTCTTTTCCACACCCAAAGAATCTTCTAGTTCATTTGAAACATTCTCCTTGATGCCTCTTACCACATGATTTACATGATGTAAATTGAACTTTCATTCCCCTATGATCATCATGAAACTCCATCTTTCTCTTATTAGCTGAGTCAAGAAAATTACCAAAGTTTAGATTATTGATCATATTATGAGATTCCTGATTAGGAATAATAATGAAGTTTGGACTTCCAAATCCTGTTTCATTTGGTTGGTAATGAAAAATATCATTCTATTGTCTATAATATCCTCCATTATCATGAATCTTCCTATTTCCATCCATTTTCTAAATCCCAAAAAGAATAGTGTGAGTGGAAAAAATCATACTAGGAAAACATCATAATCAAGGGGAGTACTTTAAATCTCTAACATCTTAGGTTTAATCCTAGGTTATTCAGGATCATTATCATAATTCTTGGACTATAACAAATACTTTTACATAACCTTAAGGGACATCCCTAGACATACCTTAGAAATATCTCTAGGGATCTCACTAATGTTTTCGCATCCTAGTTTCCAAAGGTTGAAAAAACCTTCGCTCTGATACCAACTTTAGAGACCCAAATCTTGACATACATAGAAATTACATTACTTTTTCAGAATACTTAATACATGACAAAAACAGATGCCCAAAGACCGTATTAGTTTAGTGTCTTCGGAAACTCAGAACATAATCTTCTAAACATGGTGAAAGATCTTCAAAATCTGCCATAAAGATCTTCCCCTTTTGTTTTCTTACGTAAAACTTTTCATTATATCATGCGGAAAAGAAAACACAAAAAGGGTGAGCTCAAATTCTCAGTAAGGGTAAACATGGAGAACATAAAACAATCCCTAAACATTTGAATGTAAGAACATGAACATAAAACTTCAAAATCATGAGTAATGACATAAATCATGGCAGTGCATAAGGGAAAGATCATAAAGGAACAATAACCATGATAAAATAGCATGGGGATAAATCATGTAATTGTGGAAAACCATTAATCACATGATATGATTTCCATAGTAGCCATGACATTTCTACCAAGACCATCATAGTTGACAATTTCCATTACTGAACCGGGTTTACTTGCCGTTCCAGCCCTCTATTACTCAACCAGATTTAATTTCCATTCCATCCATGTCTATCTCATGAGATATAAATCTTTACGTAATGCATTGGAGGGAGATATAGGTCCCACCCATCTCATATTGAAATCATTCTTACATGTGGCACAAAACAATCATAAATCATTAATCATAACCCAATGAATAAAATTGGTTTCATAAACATCATCCTATCGTGACATAATCCATATAAAACAAATGGATATCATTTCATCATAATAAAAATCAAACCATGTAAATAATAGAGACATTATACTTGAAACATAAACATGCTAAATAATTTCATCTTAGATGGAAAATAGTTTTGATAAAACACTTGAAATGAATTTTGGAGGAAAATATCCTTTCTTCTTCAAAATTATTTTCTTTTCACAAAATGCCACACAATTTTAAAAGAAACGTATTTTATTGAAAATAATCATGAAATTTTGTAGGGTAATCTTCATTGAAATAAGTCATTATGAAACCGTAAAAATTCATTCACACCGTATAAGATAAAGAAAACATTCTTCTTGTACTTTTTCAGGAAAAGTAAAAAAGTACCTCATATGGTAAAAAAAAGAAAGATTCCTTCCATATTATATAGTAAAAGTAAAAAAAAGGGTAAACATGACATTAATCGTACATGGAATAATATTTAATATTTTATGAAAAAATTTCTCTAAAACATGGAAATGGATGAAAAATAAAACCCCAGTAAGTACTTACTTATAAACAATATCAGAAAAAATAAATATTGTAAAATTATCCCTTACCTTATGTCTAATTTCTTCTGAATGTGTCCAAGACTCCTATACAGTGGGTTTAAACATATTATTAACTTGTAACGGAACCATAATAATATTTATGATATCATATATGATTCACTTATGACTTTATATTACCCGTTCAATTGTCAGTTAAAGTCGCGTTTTGGTTAAAATCGTTTCATTTATCTTACGTGCTTGGAATTGTTGTTCATGATATTATTATAACTTATATAATGATTTACTTACTTCCAGAATGTAAAAAATGATTTATATATCATATATATTCAGTATATATATATATATATAATAGATAGATAAATGAAATGAAATACACCGTTCATGGAGATGGTAGACCGTACATAAGCATGGACATTGTTTTCATTTCCTTATTGAATTGAATTGAAGTAAGTAAATAAATTATAAATAAATACAGTATCATTAATATGTAATATATTTCATTGTTATTTATTATATATCCTTTATAATTATTCTTGAATGGTTAACTTGGAGAATGAATCTCATCGTGTCGTGGAGATGGTAATCCGTACGTACGCACGAGCGATGATATCATTCCCATAAATATTGAATGTAATTAGAGTGGATGATATAATATATCATAATTAGTATCATGTTATAATAACCATATATAGTTATTATTTACACCATTATACCCATCCATGTAAGGTGGTGGTGGAAAAGCAGATTTCACCACGGTGTGGAGACGGTATTCCGTACATACGCACGCGCGGTGATTTCGTTTTTCGGAGGATGGATAGAAGGTGAAAAGGGGATGTTTATTATTTATAATATCATATCATTATATTAGTGATACATATTGTTTTACTTTATAATTAAACAACTAAAGAAGAGGAATTTTAAGAAGAAAGAAACTTGAAAGAAGATTACCTCTTTTTCGATGCACCTCTTCTAAACCTCCTCGTAGGGCACTAAAGTTGGTCTTTCGAGAAGAACATGAACTCAAGTATATTTATATGGAAGGGGAGAAGATAATTTGGTAGGGTTTGTAAGAGATTTAAGGCTCAAAATGGTGTGAATAGGAGAGGGAGGAGGTTCCCTTTTATAAGGGAGGAGAGGGGCACTTTTTGAAACCTCTAAAATATTAATTTATTATAAACTCAAAACCCACTTAAAAACCTCTAAAAATCAATATAATCCGATTATGAGATGAGATAGGGTTGTATTCTCAGTATCCAATAAAATTCATACAGGTTGGGAATTTATTTTAATCCTTATAAACTTGATTTATCCTTATTTATTCTATTTAAATTTATTTGTGGTAATAATATTCTAAATTTTAAATTGTTATAAATAATTACTTATGTGTTGTGAATTGTCAATAATTAAATAATTTATGATATTTTAGACCATATAAATTTCAATTTATAATTTTTAATATTTTTGTGATTTTTAAACAATTTAATAATATGTTATTTCTATAAAATAACAATAGTGTCAATTTTGGCACTATTCATTTATTTGAATTTAAATAAAATCCACACAGAGCATATATTCAAAAAAAATTTAATATATTCATAACATGTCATATTAATCTAAAAAATTCATGTGCACATTAATTTGTTCATATAACATTTATTTTAATATTTTTAAAACCATTTATTTGATATTTCCCTTAGTAAAATAATTACTACAATTTCTTTGTATAATTATTTAACATAATTATTTGTTGCATAAAAATTAAAAATAAAATACGATGATCCATATAAATATAATATCTTCCATAATATTACTTTTACTTGAATTTATCATCTAAAAATCACAACATTTAAATTGTTATATTTATTAAATTATGAAGGTGACAACTTTTATAAGTGTCATAATCGCATTTATAAGGCTCAAAATGGTCCAATATTATACCATTGAATGATTATAGATTACATGTACATGACTAATAAGTTTTGGTCGGGTATGTTTCCCTTTAATTGTATTATTAGTTTAATAAAAACTTTATTATTGATTTTTTACTAAATAAATAATTTCTGCATCATTAATGTATAAGCTATTAAGGTAATTTTATATTTCTTAAAAATTACAAATAAATTACCATGAAAAAGAAAAACATTTTAGATTTCAAATGAGTATTTATAACCGAATTTATATTCTGTATAACCTTATATTAAAAATAATTTAATTTTTAAAGTTTGAGGGAGACATATTTCACTTTCTTTAAAATAAAATAAATTAAAGGTCTTAATCACATCCAAGTGAGTTCCAATGGATTAAATTTCGACCCAAATATGCCTTAGGACGAAATATAATCATCCAATTATATTAAGACAAGTGTTATGGTAATTTTATAATATTATATTTACCCTTAATTACTCGATTTACCTTTAACTAGGGTAAATAAAATTTACCGTAGTTGATATTCATAGTGCCCAAAAAATAAAAAGTAGCCTATTAACATAATTTGGACCTACTGATTCCAAATATAGATTCCATTTTCCAAAATTTAAATCACAGAAATTTCAGAAATCAATTTAAAATTAATCCCGTTGTTAAGAAAACGAGTTCTAAAAGATATAACATTGCAAAAGATTCAAATGATTTAACTATGAATTCAATGTAAAATCAATGATAATTACATACATTATATTAAATGGTAAAAATATATTCTATTTATACTTTAAAACCATTCAATATTATAATTTAACCATATAAATTATCTTGATAAAAAAGTAGTTTTTTATTAAAATTTAGCGTATTTTTACTATTCATGAAAATAAGAAACTTATCAGAAAAATATCAAAAAATTATACAAAGTGAATTTTTATATCTTGATTCCAAAAAAGAATTTTATTTTGTCTAATTGAGCTTATAAACCTGTCAAAAACTATATTTAATGTGGGTGCACCATCAAAAGGCAGCTAAACTGCATTTTTAAAAAAATACTTATTTTACCCAAAAAATTTATTTTGTTATCATACCATGTTCTAGAAAATGTGTAAGATGAATAATAATGTTAAAAAATTAAAAATGTAGTTAATAATATTCATAACGTCTAGTTCATAATAATATTATAACAATATATCATTGTTTAGTGAAACCCGGTATTGCGTACTACACACGCTATCGAGGAAGGTTAGGATTGCATGTCATGCAAGCCAAGTCAGGGCTGCGTGTAGTGCAATCTCCCTTTAGTATTGCATATAATATAATCAAAAAATATTTCATTTATACATTAAAAAAATCTATACTTAATGTTTCGTAGAATAATTTCCACAAAACGAACGTGAAATTGTTTGTAACATGAGCCAAGAATAGTGTTGCGTATACTGCAAGCTATTACGGTGTTGCGTATGGTACAAGCCAATCTTGGTGTAGTGTATAATAGAAGACATCAAAGAAATTAAAAATAATATATCTCATAATATCTCAGGGAGTTAAAGGTAATGTTATTTAAGTTAGTGTTAGCCATGACTACAAATACCGAGTGCATGAAATCTTCTTTGGAATATAAAGAAGTAGTGTATAATATGAAACAAAATTTTTTAGTTCTTATAATCAAACACAGTAGGTCATTTTTTTCTTAATATAAATTATGAATATTCTATTATTTTTACTATTAATGATGTCATGTTGGTGCACTAAACAGAAGGATATACACTCCGAGTTTATTACCTCTTGAGAAGTAAGGAGTCGAGGTCGCAAATAGTAGAATATCCATGAAATAGAAATGTGGAAGGACCATGAATAATTTAATTACATAGGTGAAACTAGATATTATCATGTGGAATCTATCAAGGATAGTATGCATATTGTCTCTAGTGAATGTCGGAGTGTTGTAATAGTGGGTTTCCTAAACCCACTGAAATAGTGCTTTTTGTTTACCATACCATATATTCAGTGAGTTATACATGATGTACTCTTACCATTAACTATAAGGACATGGCCTTAAACATTTCCTAATATTGAGTTAAATCAAGAATTCACATTGAGGATCTTTTCAGGTTTATATTTTTAGAGACTTAGGCCATAACTATTAAATATCAGCCTAAATACTACAAGTAGACCCTACTACTATGTATCCAATTTTTTAAAAAATATAAAATCTTAATAAGAAACATGTCCATTTCCATGTTTTTGAAATAATGACATTTCTATGATCACATCCTTTTCCCTATTCCACTTCATGTCCTGCGATTTTTTTTTCAAAAACATGGGATGAGAAAAGAGCTCAGTAAGGGATACACAAAGAAGGAAAACTATTAGTTTTTCAAAACAACAAGTGAACCATGAATACCCTATCATAAGTAATTAGTTTCACCTTTTTGAATTAGTAAATAATCTTAACTGAATAAAGATCATTTCTTACCATTTTGTAACCAAAAGATTACCATAAAACCCATAGAAATAACACATAACATATATAGATAACTTGGGACATAAACAAACTTAAAAACAATAACCATATGGTCGAATTACACACATATCACTAAAAGGAATTTCTATACGGCCGACTTCCATACCCATTGTATTTGAGGTTATAACGTAACCACTTGTCTTGGTTTATCACGACACCACCCATCATTTGGTTTATCACGTAACTACCCATAAAATGTCTAAATACCATTATAAATTCACAACACATAAAATATTGTAAATATAAACATTTCACTAATAAAATTTCCACATTACAATTACAATATATCATATAAAGATATTGACATAATCAATGCTTAATCAAACCACTTTCAAAACCATTTAAAACATTTAATAAAGAGATTTTTGAATCAAAGTGTCCCATACCAATTTGATGATTTTAATGGAATTAATGTTTTAAAACATTAATTTCTATATAAATAAATACTAAAAACCATTTTGAAAACTTGAACATTAATGAGAAATATTTATAAGAATAATTCATTAATGGTTTTAAAATGATGTTTCAGTTAAAAAACCTCGTAACACATGAGAAACACTTAACTAAACATAATTGAAGAATAGAATAAAAAAAACTTATAATATAATGTGAATAAGAGTATTCATGATATAATATTTCAAAGGATAGTATATACACCATATAAAAGTGAATTGGCCCATAATAACAATGAAGTCTCGAGGTAATGTAAATTGGGATGAAATCCTATATAAAGAAGATATTCTTAGATTAAGGATAAATCAATTACATAATTATGTTTGAAAATTAAGAATACACTAAATATAAGTGGATATTATGTGTGAAAAAATCATATTTCATTCACACATATTTATTACATGACATAATCAAGATGTATAAATTTAACCCAAAGAATTGAAATTTTGTTAAGAAGTTCCCTTATAGAAATTCGACAGCGTAATTGCGTCACTTTAAAATTCAGAAAATAATTTGATGAGAGTGAAAAGGGTATCTCATCACTTGGGAATAAAATTTATAACATTAAGGATATAGAAGAACATATCAAAACAATAGAATATGTAAATTAAAAGACATAACAAAAAGAAGTCTTTTAAAAAGATGAGGGTGAAATGTTCCTTTAATGATTTGGTTACTTATGAAACATTCATCATATGTAAGAAGGATTACAAAATGAAGATTTAATTACCCATAAATTAAATTATATCACACAATGACTACAATCATGGTCAGTACATACACCACACAAAAGCAAATAGTGGTAATATAGCATGAATCTCACAGGAATAAGAAGTAAGATGTAAACCCCTTACCATGTTGTAATCAATCGAGTCATATGACCAAAAGTTAATAAACACCAAATGAATCATATAAAACCATTAATATAAATAGAATAATGATAATACATATCAAATTTCAGTAAAGAATACACCACAAGAAATAAATTAGTGGAGAACAATGGAAATCTCACGGAATTAAAAGTGAGATAAGAAATCCCTTACCTCGTTTCTGACTTGACCCGTTCGTTCTTTAATCTCATGAATAATAAACTTAAGTTAATTTCTACATTATTAATAACGTTTTAAAATTTTATTATTCCTTATATATCACTCATTACCTTTCAATAATAATTAGATAATTATTTGAGTTCATATCAGATATTTGGTCGATGTTCGGAACTTGAGTTAAAATGAATTTGTTATAATTATAAATTGTTCATGTGGTCAAAATTACATTATCGAAATAATTATATTCATTATTTAGATATCATATATATCATATATATCTATTATATATATGTTTTTATAATAGTACACAACATTTGGAGATATGAAATGAAATGCACCGTTCATGGAGACGGTAAGCCGTACGTACGAATGAACGCAACTTTCATTTAAATTTCATATTTTAATGGAATTAAAAGATAATTATACATAATTATATTATAATTGTAGTATAATATCATAAATAATTTCAAAAATCCATCTTTTATATGTCCCACTCATGGTATGAATGAATCATATCACTTTTAGGGGGCGGTAGTCCGCACTTCCTCAAATAAATTATCGTGTTCAATCATAATGGAATCCATAATGGTATGTTGTAAATTAAAAATACAGAAGAATAAAGAAAACATAAAAATAATAAAAATAATATATATATACATTTCCATCATAATGGCCACCATAAGAGGCAGTAGGAGATAATTGAATAATCATCATTTCATGAGGCATTAGTTTGCCATCCACAGAAACAGTAAGTTTTTTACCCATTAGATGAAGGTGTGTGTAAGTTTAGTTATAATAATTCTCATAAAAACAACCTTTTATATATAGGATAATGGTGGTATTATAAAATAAAGTAATAGAAAGAGTTTAGGGGGTTCGATATGTAAAATAAAATAAATGGACTTAAGAGAAGACGTTACCTTTAAATTGGGTATCCTCCTTTGGTTTGAACCAAAAGGTTTACTAGAAGTGCCTTATGCCTATGGTAATGATTCTAGGAGGAAGATAGAGATCTTGAGAGATTATTTGGGAAGAGATCGGATGAGCCAATTTGATTGAGAGTTGTGAGGAATGGGTTATAGATGAGAGATGTTTATATGGGGGAGGAGGGACTCTTTAGGAAAGTGTGAAACTATTATTTTATTATTTATTTATTTTTAGTTTCTAAAGGCCCAAAAATTATTAAAGTCAAAGATACGATGAATAATGGTCGAAATAAAATCATTCCATAAGAATTGGACATGTTTGTGACATTATTTTAATCATTAAAATCTTATTTAATTAAATCATTAATTAATGAGGTAAACACTGCATCATTATAGTGTCGTTTATAATTTAATTTATTTTATGTATAAAAATTATAAAAAAATTACCATGATGTAGGAAATATTTTTATCATTCCAAGGAATATTTATAGTCTAAAAGATAACTCATATAAGCCTATGTAAAAATTAATTGACTAAAATATATTTTTTATGTCATTTTTTGTCTTTACTTTAAGTAAATTAAAATAAAGTGCTGTCATCACTCCCATGTGTCTCCATGGGGTCCCCAAATCAACCCAAAGATGACCATGGTCAGATATGCATAAAAAAGTAAGATTAGGTCACATGTTAGGGTAATTTTATATTATTATAAAAATATTTGTTTACCCTTATTTTCTAGATTTACGCTTTAACCGTGGAAAATAATTTTTTTACTGAACTAAATATGCATAATGTCTAAAAATAAAAGTAACCTATTCAAACAATTTAGACCTCCCGATTCCAAATATATAATCCATTTTTTCAAATTCAAAACATATAAGTGGTAGAAATTAATTTAAAATTAATTCCCGCTGTCAAAACGAAAAGTCTGTTTTTTAGAAATAATTACTATCAAAATATTGACACTTGTTTATGTATAATTTCAAATTGATAATACTTATAATGACCAAAATTGTATTAAATAGTAAAAATAATATATAATTACACTTTAAAACCAATTAAAGAGATAATATAACCATATAAATAAATTATATTAAAAGGAAGTTTTGAATTAAAATACAATATTTGTAACTTTTTATTAAAAAATTGAATTTTTTCAGAAAAATAACGAAAATTTACCCAAATTAAATTTTGATGTCAGTATTATAAAAAAGAATTTTATTTTTTCAAATAGAACATATAAAAGTGACCAAAACTAGATTAAATTAGGGTTCAACATCAAAAGGTGTTAAATCAACCTTTTAAAGTAAATTATGCTTAAAATAAGATTATTTCTTATTTTAAGCCACTAAAATTTATTGGGTAATTATAAAAACATTTATTAAACATGTATAATAATATTGTAGTTAGTTATGTTAATTCCAACCAATACAATGAATATGTGTTAACTACCACTTAAAATAATAATATTATATTATTATTATTATGCAACGTAATATTTAAAGGAAACCTGTTGTTGTGTCTTAGGTACGCCATGGAACATAGAAACCCCTTTAAAGAAAAATTAATATTTAATTCAGGAAATATTAATTAAAATGAAAATTTATTATTTCTTTATTTACCTAGTATGTTACATCCTCCCCCCTTTTGATAATTGCATCCTCACATTTTTAAAATTGGGATCGGAAACGTCATTGAAAGTCCCACATCGGAAAAAGAGTCAATAAATATATCACACTAAAATAATGGAAAATAAGTACAATAGTCACCCAAGACTAAAGATACTAGTATTCTGTGAAAATATGGATACATAGGTGAAAACAAACCATCATGTTCTAATAGAGATTGATAGAAAACATGATTAAGAGAAAGTTAACCACCCGAAAATTAGAAACTTGTGATGGGTTAAACGGTCTTTGATTCCCCAGTAAGAAAAGTTAACCTAAAATATTTTTGTTTTAAGTTAATTTTCATAAAATTGAGGAATTTATTTATGAACTTAACAAAAAGAATAAGGAAACATACTTAATTTTCATGAATACTTTCATTCTTTACTAAACGTCTCCCACAAACTCATCTTTTCTCCAAACGAAGAGTATTCAAACTGGATTGGTCACATTAAAAGCACTATAATAAACATATAGAGTATCACATAATCCAAAAAATATGAACTATATATTTCCCATGTCTTTAGACATCAACCAAAACCAAAATTTGTTGGTACGAGATCAGATAATCCCTAAAATTATAATAAATTATAAAAAAATACTACTCTTAATCGCCAAAATCCAACAAAAGTAACCAAAGTTCAAGATAGACCATTAAATATAAAATTGTCCTTAAAATTCTTGAAAATAATCAAAACTAATATTGAAACCTGAAACTCAGAAGTATTTAAATCCCATAGTCTTCCATAGTAAATTTTAATATATATTTCCAAAAACATCAACTACTCTTAAAGTCTCATACTGGAGTGTTATTAACCTAATCACCTATTCTCAATGATAGGTTAATCATTTACATAAATAAACCAAATCAATTTATGTCCACAATAAAAAAATAGATTTTTCCAAAATAATATTTCAATCATTACTCCAAAAATTAAATCCCATAATATTCTTTTTTTCCTTAAGCATATAGTGTTCCAAAAAGAGGGAATGTCTTCTTAAATAACCTTTATCACTAAATCATCAAATAATTTTATTATAAAATGGTTGTCCATTCGATAAAACATATGATAAAAAATAATCTTATTCTTGATCCATAAAATAATTTAACTAAAAATAATTATCCATACTAACCAGTGACTTCACATAGTCCAGTGGTAGGAAATAAATCCAAATCACACTTTGGTTGTGTGTTCGATTCCCATAGCATTTCCAACACAATGGGTTGTCACACGGTATGGGTGTTTTAATTTTTCAAAAACTATACAACTTCATAACATTCCAAAAAATAGAGACAAATTCCTCAAAAATAGCCATAACATAATTTATCCTCAATGATAATCTAATACCATTCATTTTGCACCCTAAAATGTAATAACCATTTATCACCTCTAAAATAAATATTACTCTTTCTAATATGGTAACCATTATGGTTAGGTAATTTATGATTAAATAACACCCTAATATATAATGTTATCTAAAATGACCTTTGATACTAACTATAAGGACCTGAATTTAAACATTTCATAACTTTGAGTTAAATAAAAAATTCACATTGAGGATCTTTTCAGGTTTAGAGTTTTTGAGAATTAGGCCATAACTATTACATATCATCCGGGATATTACAAGTAGACACTAATACTAAGTATCCATTTTTTAATAAAATATAAAATCTTAATAAGAAACATATCCAGTTCCTTGTTATAGACATCATGACATTTACTTGATCACATCCTTGTCCCTATTCCACTTCATGTCCTATGAAAAAGATTTCAAAAACATGGGATGAGACAAAGGCTCAGTAAGGGATACACAATGAAGGAAAACTATTATTTTTTCACAACAACATGTAAACCATGAATACCCTATCATAATTAATACTTTTCACCTTTATGAATTATTATATACTCTTCCTTGAAAAAAGACCATTTATTACCATTTTGCAAAAAAAAGATTACCAGAAAACCCATAGAAAGCACACATAACATATTCAGATCACTAGGGACATAATAATAATTAAATGGAATAGCCATTCGATTAACTTCCAAACATATCACTAAATTTAATATCCCTACGACATACTTCCATACCTAATGCATTGGAATTTATAACGTAACCACCCGTCCTAGTTTATCACGACACCACCCGTCATTTGGTTTATCACATAACCACCAGTAAAATGTCCATGTTCCATTTTGAAATCATAACACATAAAAAATTGTAAATATAAACATTTCAGTATTAGCATTTCCATATTGCAATTATAATATATCATTTCATGATATTGACATAATCAATGCTTAATAAAACCATTTAAAACATTTAATATAGAGATTTTGGAATCAAAGTGTCCCATACCAATTTGAAGATTTTAAAGGAATTAATATTTTAAAACATTAATTTCCACATAAAAAAATATAAAAACCATTATGAAAACTTGGACATTAATGAGAAATATTTATAAGAATAATTCTTTAATGCTTTTAAAATGATGGTTTAGTTTATAAATCTTGTAACACTTGAGAAAAACTTGACTAAACATAATTGAAGAATAGAATAAAACAAAACTTATAATATCATGAGAATACGAGCATTAATGATATAATATTTCAAAAGGTAGTATATATACCATTTAAAAGTGAATTGGCTCATAACAACAATAAAGCCTCGAGGGAATGTAAATTGAGATGAAATCCATTATAAAGACGGTATCCTTAGATTAAGTATAAATAAATTACATAATTAGATTTGACAAATAAGAATAAACTCAATATAATTGTATATTAAGTGTGAAACAATCATAGGTCATTCCCATATATTTTTAATAAGACATAATAAATATATATAAGATTAACTGAATGAATTGAAATTGGTTTAAGTAGTTCCCTACAAAAATTTGACAACATAACAACATAACCTTAAAATTCAGAAAATAATTTGATGAGAGAGAAAAGGGTATATAATCACTTGAAAATAAAATTTTCATCATTAGGGATATAGAAGAACCTTTCCCATCATTATAAGAAGTAAATTTAAAGACATAATGAAAAGAAGTCTTTTATAATGAGGAGGGTGAAAGGTACCCTTAATGATTTGGTAACTTATGAAACATTCACCATATGAAAGAAGGATCATAAAATGAAGCATTAATTACCCATAAATTAAAGTACATTACACAATGAATACAATAATTGGCAGTACATACACCACACAAAAGGAAATAGTGGCAATATATCTTGAATCTCACGGGAATAAGAAGTGAGATGAAAACCCCTTACCACGTTTTAATCAATCGAGTCGTATGACCAAAAGTTAATAGCCACCAAATGAATTATATAATACCTTGAATATAAATATAATAATCATAATACATATCTGTAAAGACCTGTAAAATTAAAGGAATTTGTTTTCTTATTTTTTTCTTTGGAATTTTACAAGAACGCAGCTTCTGACGACACCTGATTCTGAGGCCCGGTGTGCCCGGAATCATTTTCTAAAGTTTGGCTCGAGTACGTTCAGTGAACAAATGAGCGGGTTTTTCTAACTTTTGAACCAGTGCTTGAAATCAAATTCTGAGGGTACCAATGGAATCCCAGCGTCGGTATTTGCTTAAAAACACCTCTTCCGGAGTTGCGTTTGCTCAGGTGTGGTTTTTTAAATTTTTGGGGTTAAGTTAAGAAATAAAATAAAGTGGTGCGACAACTTTATTTTTAGTTCACTTAAAGCCACTTAAGAGCCACTTAAAGCCACTTGAGCTAAGTTGAAGCGGATAGGGTGCAATCCAAAATATCCTACCCTCTTGGTAGGATATTTGTGAGGTGGGGCCCGCATGAGCCCCACCGTTTCTTTTCCTCTAAGTAACACACCCGCGAAAACTCCTCATTAATGAAAGTCAACTGGGGCGTTTTCTAAAAAACTTAAACGCTCCTATTAAATGGATAGTTAAGTCGTTACCATGAATTCACCGAATTTATCGTTTGTTTCCTAACCTGTTTTCAAACCGTTGGCATATTAATAAAATAAGACCAACACACCTTTCTTCTTGGGTGCGATTTGTTGAGAGGATTTGGAGATTCTGTGCCTTCATCCTCCTTCGCGAAGAACACGAAGAACGTGAAGAATGCGAAGAACGCGAAGAACACGAAGAACGCCATCACCCTCGGAGATCGACGACATGACGCCGTGTTCCACGACGCTGATGATTCTCCTTCCACGACGCTTCTTCCGCGACGTTCTTCCCTGCAACAATCTCCGATCACCAACTGCTTGAGGTAGGAGATTTCAAATCTTTTAATTTTTCCTTTGGGGATTTTATCCTTAAAATGGATTTAATTCATGAAATTAAATCGGTGTGTTTCCTTTAAACCTTCAGAGATCGTCGACGCGACACCCTTCCGCGACGACGCGACGCCCTTCCGCGACGCGATGATCCTCTTCTTCCGCGACGGTCAATTCCACAAAGAACTCTCATCCGACGACAACTACGAGGTAGGGTTTTTATCTGAGAATAATATTTAATTCCCGTGGTTGTTTCCTTCTAAAACAAAGAACCCGGATCAAAGTTCAATTTTAATATATTAAAATTGTACCTTGTTATGTTTTCATGTGTTGATTAATTATTTCTCAATTGTTATCGCCTAACGCGGAGGGTGCGGGCCAAACAAACACGGCCCGACAACCCTCCGCAGTTTTCCGTTGATGCGTGGATTAGTGGGTGAAAACAAACGGGGCCGCAAGTTAATTTTTAAGGCTTTTCAGTGAAGTTCGAGTCCCGGGACGAGAACTGGCGAAGACCCCGCACAAATCGGACCACCGGAGCGCGTCCGGTGGTCCGCAGAAGTCTCCGCCGGCGCGCCACGCTGGCAGGGCGGCACCGACGGCCGGCAGCGGCCGGCCAGTCCCATGGCCGCACGGGACCGCAGAGGAAGGGACGCCGCTTAAGCCGCATCCGGTGACACGGAGCGGCCCCCGCTCGGGGGCCGCAGCTCCCTTGGGTGCGGCCGCTCGGCCAGCGCCGAGCCGCCAGACCGGCCAGCCGGGTCGGGCCCAGGCGGGGCCGGGCCGGGCCGCGCCGGCCTGGTCGGACCCGGACCCGGGTCGGGTCGACCCGGTTCGGGCCGGCCCAGGGGGGGTTTGGCCGGGTCGGTCCGGGCCTAGACCCCCCGTTTTCCGACCTTTTCGGTCTTTTGCTCATAACTTGAGCTACGAGCCTCCGAACGATGCACCGTCAGCGGCGATGCGATCCTTGGATCGAAACGGTCGTTTCGTTATATTACACTCAAGGTTTATAAATACTTTGGGTTCGGCCGGGTTGGTTCGTACACCAAACCAACCAGGCCCTCGGAGCGGAAACGCTCATGACTTGAGCTCCGGACGTCCGATTGACGTGACGTCGACTTGGTTGGATTCCTCTAGGTGAGACAGATATTTTGCCTTACTCCGCCTGAGGTTTGGATGCAGGTGGAGTACGGTCGGGCTGGTTTTGACTTAAAAACCAACCTGGCCCCTGAGACAAAAAAGCCAATAACTCTCAGACCAAGCGTCCGATTGGCGCGCCGTCTGCGACGTTGAGTTCCTGTTGACGATACGAAACTTTTGGATACATCAAATATGGACTATGTGTCAGTTGATGTATCAGCCTCTTGGTTCGTGGAGCGGACCCTCTCGAACGAGCTTGCTGTGTGCGGGAACCCTGGAGCTGGCTGCGTCTGCAATGAAGACAGTACGGGAATCCTCCGTGGGTTTGGTAGTGACCACTACGGTACTTTCGGGATACATCAACTCTGGAATACATGTCATTTGATGCATCGACCTCTTGGCTCATGGAGTGGACCCTCCCGGAACGAGCATGGTGTGTGCGGAAGCCCTAGAGCCGGTTGAGACTTGACGACTGCTGATCGAACGACTCGGTGTGTTACGGATAGCCCAGTGGGGAGCGCTTGGTTGCAGCAGCAGACCCACGATATAGGAGTGCTTGGTTGTAGCAGTAGACCCACGACGAGGAGCGCTTGGTTGTTGCGGTAGACCCACGATGGGGAGCGCTTGGTTGTAGCGGCAGACCCACGACGGGGAGCGCTTGGTTGTAGCGACAGACCCACGACGGAGGAGCGCTTGGTTGTAGCGGCTGGCCCGTGGTACTCAACAGAAGGAGTACCTATAGAGGATAAGAGGGGGAGCGCTTCGTTGCAGCGGTAGACCCATGATGGGAAGCGCTTGATTGTAGCAGCAGGCCCACAGTACTCGATAGGTGGAGTACTACAACAGTCCAAGGTTAGAGGGAAGCGATTGGTTGTAGCGGCATAACCACTGTCATTGATATAGAAGGAGTTTCCCAATAGCAATGGTTTCAACTTCATGGTCGACCCTTTGTGGGTCATTGCGGGGGTTAGTACCTAACGATCCTTTGTGGGTCCGACGGCTTAGATGAATCAGTGGTTACATCTGATCATCTCTATTGTCTTACGAAGTAGTATACCTGTGTGAGCTGAATCCTGTTTTTCTTTCCTTTGTGGATTGTGTTGTTCTATCTTGTGTGGGTATACGTTTTTCTTTCCTATGTGGACTAGGTTGTACTTGGGTTCGGATGTTGGAGCCGAACAAGAATTGATGACTTAGGTATATGTATGGGCATATACCTAATCCATGTCGGATGTTACTTCGTGATTGTATCTTTCCTTTGTGGTTTATCCTTCGTGGATTCTGGGAGACCTTTGGGGGTCTCGTGGTCCCTACTGAGTAGCTTATACTCACCCCTACACAGGATATTCCCGCACTACATTGTGTTGGTTTCAGATGACGGACAACGCTGATCGTGGTTGAGGCTTGTGGAGCAGGACAGAACCTGGAGGGGGACCACTGGGCGGGACATACTCGGAGCGGTCGGCTGGACCCGAGGAGCAGTGGAGGCTTTATGTACCCACCCTTCACGTGGGATTTCCAGTGGACAACTCAACGTCGCAGATTTACTTTTCAGTTGCTGTTTTACCTTTCTAGTTGTACTTTACTTTCAGTTTGGGTTTGTATACTGGCCCACTTACTTTCCACACTTACTGTTGTACCAGTTTTTACTTAGTGTTTACTTCCGCCTGCTTGCTCTGTGGTGTTTGTGGTTTACTTTACAAAGGAAATTCCTTCCCTTTTTACCGGGATTTATGCCTTGGTGCTAGTCTCCAGCCCCTGGCCTATGGAAGGTGGGTTTGGGGTAGTCACGGCACGGGCCCCGAGGACGGGTCGTGACAAATTGGTATCTGAGGAGTTCGGTTCTACCACAAAACTTTGGACTCTGATCTTTTTTCTATGTGAAGAAATATTGTTTAGCGTATTGGGTGTGGTTATCAGTCCAGGGAGTCCATTGTTGGTGCGGCGGCCGATGTATCCGTACACCAGGACCCTGACTTCTGATTTCCGACTTAATGCAGGAAAACATTGATTGCGTGTGTGTTTCAAGTTTTCTTCATGATTAATTTGTGTCAGCTCACCAGGTATACTATTCTGACCATGGCACATCTGTTTCCTTTTCAGGATGGCACCACGACGGTAGCTAGCTAGGGTTCTAAGAGTTGAGCGTGACGATAGCCCACCGAGCGATGAGGCCTCGGCGCATGGCCCTTTGATAGCTGAGGCATCGGTGGTACCTTTAACTGCCGAGCCACCGATGCTTCCAGCCCCAGCCGCTGATGATGCACATCACCTTAGTGCACTGCATGATTTCCAGCGCCAGCGACCGTCCAGGTTCCATGGGGAGATGGACCCCCAGGCAGCCGAGGACTGGCTGGATGCAGTGGTTCGAGTTTTACGGTTAGTGACGACACCAACAGACCTCATGGTGATCCTCACAGCGAGCCTACTGCACGCGGCAACGGGCCGATGGTGGAGCTTGATGCTCCAGGTGCACGATGAGGCATCGCTTCTCTGGACGGACTTTGAGAGCCTCTTCCGCTCAGAGTTCTTCCCAGCCACCCTCTGTGCGGTGCACATCCAGGAGCTTCTTCAGCTACGGCAGGGCAACTTGACAGTAGCCCAGTACGCGGCAATGTTTACCGATCTCTTGCGCTATTCAACAGACATGGTACGAGACCCATTCTTCAGGGCCCGAACCTTCGAGCAGGGGCTCAGGCGAGAGATCAGAGATTCAGTTGTTTCTCATAGCATTCCGACACATGCATGGGTGTTGGAGCGAGCCCTCTTAGTGGAGAGTTTCCTTGCTGAGCAGTCTCCAGCAGCAGGACCCACCACTAGCCGGTATGCGGCAGAGTCTTCTGCAGCGGGCAATAGACAGATGACGGAGGGGTCCAAGAGGACTAGACCTACATGTGGTAGATCGCGTGACACAAGATCGTTTGTGCGAGGCACCCGGGGTGGACAATGACTTACCATGAGCGGACAGTGTTACTCATGCGGCGGAGTTGGTCACATGGATCATGATTGTCCAACCCGCCATACGGATGACCAGCAGATGAACGAAGGACCTCCCAGGTAGAGGCAGAGGTTTTATCGAGGAGGACCACATGGAGCAAGAGACCGTGGCGGGGGATCTGGCTATGCAGCTGGAGGTGGACGACGCTTCGAGGTGTTGCCACTACCACCAACAGGAGGTCCACCCCGACCGTAGGGAGCGGGTGGATGTGGGAGAGCTCAGCTTCAGGCAGCTGAGGCCTACGATCATGGAGCTCTGGGATCATATGGACAGAAGAGGGACTAGCTCCAGGCCTGGAGACTTTTATTTATTCTACTTATAGCATTGTCGATGTTTGTCTATAGATGTTTTCTGTCTTTGTACTTTGAGATGTAGTAATAAAAGACACCTTTCTTTTGGCTTTTACCTTCCTGTCCTCTCTTTGTGTTGTTACTAAGAGGTTCTGGTTTAAAAACCATTGACTTGACCCTCACTTTGAGATACCTACTGGAGGAGACCCAGTGACCACACACTAATGCCGACAGTGTGACTCATCCCTTGGAGGCGAGAGTAACGGTTGGATCTCTTGGTAGTAGCGTCGAGGCCTTACGACATCATCCTTGGTATGGGTTAGTATAATCTATGATGGGATTGACTGTATTAGGCGACGAACGTGGTTCATCCAGGGGATGGGACTGGATTTCTCTTCTCGGCAAAGAAGAAATCTCAGCAGCTCGAGTAGGACTAGAAAGGTCCAAGTCATCCAAGAGCGGATGAGGACAGCTAAGAGCCGGCAAAAGTCTTGTGCTAACAGAAGGCTGAGGCCACTAGAGTCCAAGGATGGTGACCATGTCTTCTGGCGTGTCTCACCTCAACGTGGATTATAGAGATTTGGCTGAGGCAGAAAGTTGTCTCCACGCTTCATCGGACCATTCCAGGTCCTCAACAGGATTGGCGAGGTGGCTTATCGCCTGGCTCTACCACCTCAGTTACACCGGGTGCACGACATCTTCCACATATCCCAGCTGAGGAGATACGTGCACGACCCGACACACATCATTGACCATGGGGAGCTAGACGTGGATGATGGGGCGACTTTTGCGGAGGTCCCGGTGGAGATCGAGGATCCACAGGAGCGGGTCCTACGTGGACGGTCGATTCCTCTAGTGCGCATCATATGGTAGCACGGGAACCTCCAAGAGAGCACTTGGGAGCTGGAGGCTCAGATGCGTGCTCAGTACCCACATTTGTTTCCCTAGTCTATGATGTATCTTTACGGGGACGTAAAGCCCTGAGGTGGGAGTGATGTAAAGACCCGAAAAATTCAAGGAATTTTTTTTATTATTTTTTTCTTTGGAATTTTACAAGAACACAGCATCTGACGGCACCTGATTCCGAGGCCCGGTGTGCCCGGAATCATTTTTCGAAGTTTGGCTCGGGTACGTCCAGTGAACGAACGAGTGGGTTTTTCTAACTTTTGAACCGGTGCTCGAAATCAAATTCTGAGGGCACCGATGGAATCACAGCGCCAGTATTTTCTTAGAAACGCCTCTTCTGGAGTTACGTTTGCTCGGTTGTGGTTTTTTAAAATTTTGGGGTTAAGTTAAGAAATAAAATAAAGTGGTGCGACAACTTTATTTATATTTCACTTAAAGCCACTTAAAAGCCACTTAAAGACACTTGAGCCAAGTTAAAGCGGATAGGGTGCAATCCAACATATCATACCCTCTTGGTAGGATATTTGTGAGGTGGGGCCCGCACGAGCCCCACCTTTTCTTTTCCTCTAAGTAACGCACCCGCGAAAACTCCTCATTAATGATAGTCAACTGGGGCATTTTCTAAAAATCTTAAATGCTCCTATAAAATGGACAGTTAAGTCGTTACCATGAATTCAATGAATTAATGGTTCATTTATTAACATGTTTTCAAACTGTTGGCATATTAATAAAATAAGACCAACACACCATTCTTCTTGGGTGCGATTTGTTGAGAGGATTTGGAGATTCTGTGCCTTCATCCTCCTTCATGAAGAACACGAAGAACGCGAAGAACGCGAAGAACGCGAAGAACGCGAAGACCGTGAAGAACGCGAAGAATGCTGTCACCCTCGGAGATCGACGATGCGACACCGTGTTCCGCGACGCCGACGATTCTCCTTCCACGATGCTTCTTCCGCGACATTCTTCCCTGCAACAATCTCCGATCACCAACTGCTTGAGGTAGGAGATTTCAAATCTTTTAATTTTTCCTTTGTGGATTTTATCCTTAACATGGATTTAATTCATGAAATTAAATCCGTGTGTTTCCTTTAAACCTTCGGAGATCATCGACGTGACGCCCTTCCGCGATGACGCGACGCCCTTCCGCGACGCGACGATCCTCTTCTTCCGCGACGGTCAATTCCGCGAAGAACTCTCGTCCGACGATAACTATGAGGTAGGGGTTTTATCTGAGAATAATATTTAATTCCCGTGGTTGTTTCCTTCTAAAACAATGAACCCGGATCAAAGTGCAATTTTAATTTATTAAAATTGTACCTTGTTATGTTTTCATGTGTTGATTAATTATTTCTCAATTGTTATCACCTAACACGGAGGGTGCGGTCCAAACAAACATGGCCCGACAACACTCCGCAGTTTTCCGTTGATGCGCGGATTGGCGGGTGACGACAAACGGGGCCGCAAGTTAATTTTGAAGGCTTTGCAGTGAAGTTCGAGTCCCGGGACGAGCACTGGAAAAGACCGCGCGCAAATCAGACCACCGGAGCACGTCCGGTGGTCCGCAGAAGTCTCCGCCGGTGCGCCACGCCGGCGGCCGGAGGCGGTGCCCGACGCGCCCCCGGGAAGCGGCGGTGCCCGGCGCGCCACCGGGAAGACCCGTCGCGGCTGAAGCTGCGGTGGCACTAGCTGGTCTCGCGGCCGCGCGGGACCGCGGAGGAAGGGACGCGGCTTAAGCCGCGTCCGGTGACACGGAGCGGCCCCCGCGCGGGGGCCGTTGCTCCCTTGGGTGCGGCCGCTTGGCCAGCGCCGAGCCGCTAGACCGGCCAGCCGGGTCGTGCCCAGGCCGGGCCGGGCCGGGCCGCGCCGGCTGGTTCGGACCCGGACCCGGGTCGGGTCGCCCCGGTTCGGGCCGACCCAGTGGGGTTGGGCTGGGTCGGTCTGGCCCCAGACCCCCCATTTTCGGACCTTTTCGGTCTTTTGCTCATAACTTGAGCTATGTGCCTCAGAACGACGCACCGTCAGCGGCGATGAGATCCTTGGATCGAGACTGTCATTTCAGTATATTACACTCAAATTTTCGGAATACTTTGGGTTCAGACGGGTTGGTTCGTACACGAAACCAACCGGGCCCTCGGAGCGGAAACACTCATAATTTGAGCTCCGGACGTCTGATTGACGTGCCGTCGACTTGGTTGGATTCCTATAAGTGAGACGGATATTTTGGCTTACTCCGCCTAAGGTTTGGATGCAGGTGGAGTACGGTCGGGCTGGTTTGACTTAAAAACCAACCGGGCCCCTGGGATGAAAAAGCCAATAACTCTCAGACCGGGCGTCCGATTGGCGCGCCGTCTGCGACGTTGAGTTTCTGTTGACGATACGGAACTTTTGGATACATCAACTCTGGACTATGTGTCAGTTGATGTATCAGCCTCTTGGTTCGTGGAGCGGACCCTCCCGAACGAGCTTGCTGTGTGCGGGAACCCTGGAGCTGGCTACGTCTGCAATGAAGACAGTATGGGAATCCTCCGTGGGTTCGATAGTGACCACTACTGTACTTTCGGGATACATCAACTCTGGACTACATGTCAGTTGATGCATTGACCTCTTGGCTCGTGGAGTGGACCCTCCCGGAATGAGCATGCTGTGTGCGGAAACCCTATAGCCGGTTGAGACTTGACGACTGCTGATCGAACGACTCGGTGTATTACAGATAGCCCAGTGGGGAGCGCTTGGTTGTAGCGACAGACCCACGACGGAGGAGCGCTTGGTTGTAGCGGCAGACCCGCGGTACTCAACAGAAGGATTACCTCTAGAGTCTATGAGGGGAAGCGCTTGGTTGTAGCAGCAGACCCACGACGGAGAGCGCTTGGTTTTAGCGGCAGACCCACAACGGGGAGCGCTTGGTTGTAGCGGCAGACCCACGACGGGGAGCGCTTGGTTGTAGCGGCAGACCCACGATGGAGGAGCTCTTGGTTGTAGTGGCTGACCCGTGGTACTCAACAAAAGGAGTACCTCTAGAGGCTAAGAGGGGGAGCGCTTGGTTGTAGCGGCAGACCCATGATGGGAAGCACTTGATTGTAGCAGCAGGCCCACAGTACTCGATAGGTGGAGTACTACAACAGTCCAAAGTTAGAGGGAAGCGCTTGGTTGTAACGGCATAACCACTATCCTTGATATAGAAGGAGTTTCCCAATAGCTATGGTTTCAACTTCATGATCGACCCTTTGTGGGTCATTGCGGGGGTTAGTACCTACCGATCCTTTGTCGGTCCGACGACTTAGATGAATCAGTGGTTACATCTGATCATCTCTATTGTCTTACGAAGTAGTATACCTGTGTGAGCTGAATCCTGTTTTGCTTTCCTTTGTGGATTGTGTTGTGCTATCCTGTGTGGGTATACGTTTTTCTTTCCTGTGTGGACTGGGTTGTACTTGGGTTCAGATGTTGGAGCCGAACGAGAATTGATGAGTTATGTATATGTATGGGAATATACCTAAGCCGTGTCCGATGTTACTTCGTGATTGTATATTTCCTTTGTGGTTTATCCTTCGTGGATTCTAGGAGACCTTCGGGGGTCTTGGGGTCCCTACTGAGTAGCTTATACTCACCCCTGCACGGGCTATGCCCGCACTACGTTGTGTTGGTTGCAGACAACGGACAATGCTGATCGTGGTTGAGGCTTGCGGAGTAGGACAGTACCTGGAGGTGGACCACTTGGCGGGACATACTCGGAGCGGTCGGCTGGACCCGAGGAGAAGTGGAGGACTTCTGTACCCACCCTTCAGGTGGGATTTCCAGTGGACAGCTCGACATCGCGGATTTACTTTTCAGTTGCTATTTTCCCTTTCCAGTTGTACTTTACTTTCAGTTTGGGATTGTATACTGGCCTAGTTACTTTCCGCACTTACTGTTATACCAGTTTTTACTTAGTGTTTATTTCTGCCTTCTTGCTCTGTGGTGTTTGTGGTTTACTTTACAAAGGCAATGCCTTCCCTTTTTACCAGGATTTACGCCTTGGTGCTAGTCGCCAGCCCCTGGCCTATGGAAGGCGGGATTGGGGTAGTCACGGCATGGGCCCCGAGGACAGGTCATGACAATATAATATTTCAGTACAAAATACACCACATGCAATTAATAAGTGAAAAAAATGGAAATCTCACATAATTAAATGTGAGATAAGAAATCCCTTACCTTATGTCCGACTTGACCTGTTCGTTATTTAATCTCCTGAATAATAAAATTAAGTTAAGTTCTACTTAATTATGAACCTTTTTCATTTTTATTATTCCTTTTATATCACTTATCTCCTTTCTTTAAAAATTAGTAAATTATTTGAGTTCATATCATATATTTTGTTGATGTTTGGAACTTGAGTTAAAATGAATTTGTTATAATTATAAATTGTTCTTGTGGTTGAAATTCCATTATCCCCATTATTATATTCATTATTTGGATATCATATATATCATATTTATTCATTATATATATGTTTTTATAATAGTTTATAACATTTGGAGATAAGAAATGAAATGCACCGTTCATGGAGACGGTAAGCCGTGCGTACACATGAACGCGAATTTCATTTATATTTCTTATTTTAATTAATAAAAACACAATTATATATAGGTATATATTATAATTATAGTATAATATCGTATATAGTTTCAATAACTCTATCATTTATACATCCCTCGTATGGTATGAACGAGTCATATCACTTTGAGGGGGCGGTAATCCGCACTTCATCAGATGCAATTATCGCGTTTACTCATAATGGGATTCATAATGGTATGCTATAAATTAAAAAAAGAGAAGCATAAAAAACATAAACATAATATATATCATATATAAATAGAGTTCCATCATAATGTCCACCATAAGAGGTAGTAATAGATAATTGAACAATCATCGTTTCGTGAGGCGTTATTTTTCCATCCATAGAAACAATATATTATTTACCCATTATATGGAAGTGTGTGTAAGTGTAGTTATAATCTTTCTCATAAAAAAAACCTAGTATATTTAGGATACTTTTTCTGTTATAAAATAAAGGGAAAAAATAGTTTAGTGAGTTGGAGATGTAAAATAAAACAAAAGGAATTAAGAGAAGACGTTACCTTTAAATTTGGTATCTCCTTTTGAATGGAACCAAAAGGTTTACATTAAATGCATTCTGCCTAAGTTAAGGCTTATAGGAGGAAGAAAGGGATCTTGAGAGCTTATATAGGTAGGTTTTGGAAGATCCAAGGGGCTTGAGAGGTGCGCAAAATGGGTTAGAAGTGAGGGATTTTTATTATGGGAGTAGGGGCTCTTTAGAAAAGTGTGAAAAAATTATTTTATTATATAATGATTTTATTTTTATAAAAGTCCAAAATTTATTAAAGTAAAAGATATGATGAATCATGGTCGAAATAAAATCATCCAATAAGAATTGGACAGGTTTGGATATTATTTTAATATTTATAATATTATCTATATAAATCTTTTATTAATGAGGTAAACACTACATCATTACAGTGTCATACATAATTTAATTTATATGATGTCTAAAAATTATAAAAAAATTACCATGATGTAGGAAATATTTTTATCATTCCAAGGAATATTTATAGTCAAAACTATATCTTATCTAAATCTATATAAATATTAATTTATTAAAAGATATTTGTTTACGCCATTTTTGTCTTTACATTATGTTAATGAAAACAAAGTTTCGTCATCACTCCCGTGTGGCTCTATGGGGTCCCAAAATCGACCCAGAGTTGCCCATGGTTGGATATGTATCAACAAATAGGATTAAGACATATTTTAGGGTAATTTTAAATTATAATATAATATTTTCTAACCCTTATTTACCAGATGTACCCTTTAACCTTGGTAAATAAACTTTTTACTAAAATAAATATTCATAATGTCTAAAAAAATGTTACATATTTACACAATCTGGACCTCATTATTCCAAATATGACATCCATTTTTCCAAATTAAAAAAACATAATTGGCAGAAATTAATTTAAAATTAATTCTCGCTGTCAAAACGAAAAGCGTATTTTTTAGAAATATTAACTATCAAAAGAATAACACTTGTTTATGTCCAATTTCAAAGTGAAATTAATTCCAATGACCAAAATTGAATTAAATGAAAAATATATAATATAATTACACTTTAAAACCATTTAAAAATATAATATAACCATATAAATTAATTATATTAAATGAAATTTTTGAATTAAAATACAGTATTTTTCACATTTTATTAAAAATTGTATTTTATTAGAAAAATACCAAAAAGTTACCCAAAGTAAATTTTGATGTCCAAATTCTAAAGAAGAATTTTATTTTATCAAATAGAATATATAAAAGTGACCATAACTACATTTAAAGAGGTTTCTCCATCAAAAGGCAGTAAATCAACCTTTTAAAGTAAGTTATGCTTAAAATCAGATTCTTTCAAATTTAAAGCCTCAAAAATTAATTGGGTAAATATAAAAATATTTAACAAACATATTTAATAATATTGTAGTTAGTTCTGTTCATTCCTTCCAATACAATGACTAGGAGTTAAATAATATTTAAATAATAATATTATATTATTATTATGCAATGTAAGATTTCAAAGAAACCTATTGTTGCATATCAGGTATGCCATAAAATATAGAAACCCCTTTAAAGTAAATTTAATATTTAATTGAAAAAAATATTAATTAATAGGAAAATGTATTATTTCTATATTTACATGAGATATTATAATAACATTTTTATATTTCTACATCTTTTATGTAAATGTAAAATTATATCAATTAATTTTTATATCAAATCGTCATAGAAGTTCTTAAGCTATAATGGGAGCCATAAGATACTATGAAATTAATATTAAACATATTTTTTTTACATTATAGATACATCATACTGACTGGAAATAGTTAATGTATGACTATCAAGTGCTGGAGGTTCACAAGCATTGAGACTTCTTCTCATGAAGTTCACACCCAGTGATCTCTAGTCAGAGGGATCATAAAGACAGACCCAACAATAGGGACATCACATGATTCAGGTGTCATTGGATGATCCTATCTATGAACATGTCTCTTTTCCCCCTGACAAGAGATCATTTTCAATATGTGATTTTTGATCATGTATATTGATTTAATGGAAAACCAATAATAATTAATTCATGGTGAGGTATATTTCGTTGCGTGAAGCTTTGTTGGCATTCAATTTTTTGAATAATTAAGATATACATTTTTGCTTTTGAGTTGTGGAGGAAATGTCTTTGGCCTAATTGATAAGGATGTTAGTACCTTCATAAATATTTCTTCAATTGAGAAAGAGGTATGTCAATCTAGTTAGATCAAAAAAATAAAAAAGTAACAATGGATGATAATAGTATGGTGAATCATACTTTATGAGATATCACATGACAAAGAGATTATTTTACAATGAGCATTCTCATAGGATAGTTTTCATTTTTATGAATATTACTTACCCATTTAGGGGCCTTATGGGATTATAGACTTTACACTTGGAATGTGAATAGTATTTACTTCAATATAGGTAAGGTCCTAAAGTGACACACACAATAGCATTTTAAGGAATATTCATTATTCTAGTGAAAATAGATATTGGACATGGTGGACCCAAATATGAAAATGGAGAGTTATCTATGTAATCAATCACTGAATAATTAATAAATTAATTATTATTATAGTATAGAATAAATTGGTTATTTTTTTTATATGTTTTAATATGGTATTAAGTTAATACGTTGATAAATATTTTAAGAAATAATATTATTTCAATATTCAATGATCGTTCAATATTGTAAGAATCATGATTCATGTTAATGACTTGAGTTTATCAGATTATTTATATATATTATATATGAAATGTAGGTGATAAAATATATGGAATATTTATAACAAATAAGGTTCTTCATAAGTATTTATTTATTTCTTATCTAGTGGATGATAAATATATGGGGTTTGGGGGACCATTTTTATGTTTTTGATCATCCAATATAAAATTTAATTAAGAATATCATTATTGTGATTATTCATCCCAATGAATTGAGAATATCTCTATCCTACCACATCAGAGAGATAGAAAGTATCTCTCTGCATGACCGATTTAAGAGAGAATTCAACTATTAAGAGGGTTGGGATTGAGTTGATCATCCTAACATAAGAGGAATCTTTAGAACTCTATGTTAGAACCCAAAATACAGAAATCAATGTTCACATGGATTTTTGGATCATGTTTTGAGAATCTGTTGTGGTTCAAACTTGAATCCTTCAGGAAATAATCATTAATGATGTGATAAAGTCAAACATTAGGCCAAATTTACGAATTTATTAAATTATTTAATTTTTTATTTAAAAAATCATGGGAGATCCTAAGACCTCTTATATTGATCAAATTTCTCGAGATAATGTAGTTTGATCACTCTAATGATGAAACATTTTAAATACCAAGTGTGCCAACTTCTTTTACACACCCAAATATCATCACCTATGACACCATCTTCAGAGACCAAAAGAAAAATCCTCATGAATCATTGAATCTCAAATTAAGGAAACTTATCCACTATCACTAAAGGAAGATTATAGTGAACCAATGTTGGGTCCCCTTGATCATTTAGAATCCATGAATATAGAGGATTCTAGAGAGAAAATGTAATGACACAGAATATCCATTTTTTTTAAATACATGGGAATTTTATGAGTCTGTGAAAACTGACAGCACGTGATTCAGAGGCCTGATGTGGCTGGAATCAAATTTCTGAAGTTTTGGTCTGGTACGTTTAGTAAACTTATGAGAAGGATTTTATATCTTTTGAATCGGTGCTTAGAATTGAAATCTGAGTGCACCGTTGAACTCATAGAACTAGTATTCGCTTAAGGAGACTTTCACATTGACAACAGTGGGTCAAGTTTAAAAGATATATTTTTTATTTTCATGGAAAATAAAACAATAAAGTGTGAATCACTTTATTTTTTTTGATCCACCAAGTAAGTGTTGGGTGGTTAAACCCTCTTCTTAGAAGATAGAGGTGGGGCCACCACACCATAACCTCCGAAGACAGGATATGGTGGTGGGGCCCACACGAAATCAACCTCCCATGTGAGGATAAATGAGGTGGGGACCACACGGGATCTTAACCCCTTGAAACTCCCCATTAATGTGGAGAAAGCTCTCAATATCCAATTAATATAGGGGAACCTCTTCAACTATCCATTATTTAATTTGTGGAAACCTTTCACATTAATTAAGGGGATCCTACCTAATTGATTATTCGATTTGAATATTTTTCCAACAAATTAATAAGAGATTACTATCTATTTTTTTTGGCATATTCACTTTGGTGGAGGTTGGAAAGAGGAGAACTTGGGAGAAAAGGAGTTCTCCAACAAAGAACACCCCTCACAACGAAGAACGAAGAACAAAGGAAGCTGACCCTTCTTCAACTTCTTCCTCGAAGCATCAAATGTCACGATACATCTTTGATGACTAACTTCCACGACTCTGTCAACAAATGAAGAATGAGAAATCAAAGGTAGGGGGATTAAATTCATTTGAGTGCCTTGTTCTTCCCTCATTTTTGGATAATTAAGGTTGTTGAGATTCGTTCTTATGAACTGTTTTCTATCATAATAAACACGGAGGATACGAGCCAACCTAACATGCCCCGACATCCTCCGTTGTTTTTTCCTTCTTGTGGCGTTCTTCAGCATAGTGATGAAACTACGACGAGCCAATGAAGGCACCACTGACAAATGCAACTCTACCAGCAGCCTCCGCATATTATGCTTCCCCCATAGTGCTCTGGTGCTCCCGGACGAACAACGCCAGCCTGTGCCATCCCAAGATGCGCCGGACTGGCCAACCTGGCCGCCAGCCTGCCTGGCCGCACCCTACCTGGCGCCCTCCCGGCCGCCCTGCAGGCCTGACCTTGCCGCCACCCAGCCACCTCCGACCTGGCCGGCTACCCCATCGGCCTTCCCAGACCACACCCCAGCTCCCGACTGAACCGGCCGAGCCACGCCGGCCTCCCATGCTGGCCCGCGGCCTCCCTCGCAGCGCCTCTTGGCGAACCGGTTCAACGTCCTGGGCCGAGCTGCCCGAACTGCAGCCCTCATGGTGTTAGCCGAACCGAACCAGCCGCACCCATCACGGCGACCTCCGAGCATAACTTCCCACACTACCTGCTAGGAAGGGCCCATCGAGCTGGACTGAAACTAATAGGCTATCCCACCTAATGGGTTGGTCCAGACCCAATAGGTCTGACTAGTTCGACCTAGACCGGGTTGGCCCAGACCAAGATGGGCCGAGTCGGTCTGACCAGACCCAGGCCCACTACCAGCCTTTACTTTCTTTTGGGAATATATTTGGCACCGGTCGACCGTTTGATGAACTGTCAGAAACGTTGGTTATCTTGGAATGTATCATTCCCTCTATCTATACCCCATTGGAGTTTGGGTTAATATTAAGATACGGTCAGGTTGGGTCGTACACGAATCCAACCGGGCCCCATGGACTAAAAATATAATAATTCAGAGACCGGGAATCCAATTAATGCACCATCTGTTGCGTTGAAACCCCTATGACGAGGCAAATCCTTGAGATAATTCTACATGGGACTTCGTGATAGTTAGAGTATCGACCAGTAGCTTGTGGAGAGGATATTCTAGAGATAAGAAAACATTTGTGTTGGAACCTAGTAGCTGGCTGAGACTTGACGACTGCTGATCGAGCGACTCAGAGTGACTCGTATGGTCAAGTGGAGGAGTTACTGGTTGTGGCGGAAGACCCACAACGAAGGAGCGCCTAGTTGTGGCAGCAGACCCGTAGTACTCGACAGGAGGATTACCTCTGCAGGCTATGTGGGGGGAGCCTGGTTGTGGTGGAAGACCGGTGGTGGGGAGCGCCTCTGTGTGAGTGTGGCAGACCCATTGTACTCGACAAGTGGAGTACATTAGTAGTCCATGTTAGTGGGAAGAGCTTCTGTGTGACGCAGCATGCCCACTTTACTCGACAAGGGATGAGTTCTCCATCAGCCGAGGGTTTATTTTGATAATATCCATAAAATAAAATCTTGGTTGAGCTAAGTCAGTAACTTTTGTGTTTACCTCATGACTGAGATGGATTACTTGAAAACATATGTATAAGTATGGGCATATACCTAATTAAGGTTATCTGTTGAATTCATACTTTTTGGTTTATCCTTGTTGGATTTAGTGAGACCTTGAGGGTATTGGGGTCCATACTGAGTATCTTTATACTCACCCTTACATGGGCTATGCCCACACCTCGTTGTGTTGGTTGGAGACGACAGACAGTGCTGATTGAGGATCAGAGTACGAGGACTAGACGGTACCCGGAGGTGGACCTTACGACGAGTTGGTAAACGGAAGATACTAATAGATGCAGAGTTCTGAAGAGGAAATCTGTACCTACCCTTCAGGTAGGAATCCCCAGAGGATGACATAGTAGCTGCTTTACCTTTTTTCAGTTGTACTTGTTTTTTATTTGTACTTGTAATTTCCTGTTGGGCTTGTATTTTTGGCCCTTTATACTTTTTAGTACCCCTTTGTATACAGTTTTTCTTAGTGTTTTACTTCCATTTCATACTCTTTTGTGTGTGTTTACACTTTATAAAGGCAATGCCTTCCCAGTTTTAGGGATTTACGCCTTTTGTGCTAGTCGCCAGCCCCTCTCCTATGGAAGGCAGGCTTGGTGTAGTCACAGCACATGCCCCGAGGGGCGAGTCATGAAAGAAGTTCCCACGAAATCCATATTGAATTCTATGGGGATGAACTCAGCAAAAGAGGGTGTTTATTATCCAATAAAAAGAGAACATGGCCCTAATGTCCCTCTAAAAAATATTTATTTATTATCTGTGTTTTGTGTTCATTATAGAGACCAACCATACATCCTCCACTAGATCCTTCAATTTCACTTATCTCTACCTAATAAATATATGTGATTGAAAATTCATGATCTATCATAGCACTCTTAGATGAAGATAAATATTTTTTCAAATTGTAGCTTTCAAAATATCTTCCTACTAAAGTGGACACATTGTTCCACTATTACATGGGGATACTATTAAATATTTCATCACCTAAACATGAAACCGATTTAACCAATAATAGGCCTTAGTAGATGATGAAACAACCAACATGAGGGTCATAAAAAAATAAAAGCCTAGGTAATGTTATAATATATCATTTTAATCATTATTAATATTAATTTATTATATTTTATTGAGTTATATTCATATTAGGTAATTTTTATGTCAAAAGAAAAAAAATACTTATTTCTTAGGAAATAAGGTTTTCATGAAACATGTTATTTTTTAATATATATGTTTCAAATTTATAGAATATTAAATTGATAAAATAAAAAACATTTTTTTTAATTCACCATGTTAAATTTATATTAGAATTGTTTTTTTATAATCCCATGAAATGTTTGATTTTTCAATTAATAGTGAAAAATACTATATTATATTGAAAACTTTATTTTATTTAGAAGTATTTGTTAAAAAAATTATATTTTCCATTATTTTGAAAATTCCATTAGTTCTATTTGAAAAAAAAAATCCAATTATGGTAATTTTAATGAATTTTTGACTTCAATTTGGTATAAAAATATTTTTATAATAATAGGTATTTTTATAGAAATTTTTTTTTCATTTCATTTTACTGGTCTAATTATAAATTAAATTCTTCCACTTATAGAAAATGAATATGAAAATATTTATTTTGTATTTTAAATTAGGAGTTCCAACTTTGGTAATTAATTCACCTTTATTTTTTTCATTATTAATTGAAACCATAGTAAATTATTTTTACCATGGTTAAGGTATAATGAGTTAATTTGGGTTAAATAAATTGGATAACTCTTTAAATTCATTCAAAACATTGAAATTATTTGATGGGATTATTATGTTTCATCCATAGTCATTAAAAATTTAAAAATATAAATTTTTTTCCATTTAATGTTAATTTTATCATTTATAATATTTAAGAAAATGTAATGTCCAAAATGATGCTTAAATTATTTTAATATAAATAATATATTGGGATAGTGATAAAATAAAATTATATTCATTTATATTACGTTAATTTAAAAACTAATTAATATTTTTCATGGTAATTTTTTTTAAAATTTTATGAAATAATTACCCTAAATTATTACACTATTATGATTGTCTACTTGTGCATGAAGTCAAAAAAGCATGGGTATGAAATAATGGAAATGAAAATTATTATTTTCTAGGAGGGTTATATTGTCCAAAAAACATTATTTAAGAAAATAACATTTTACTGACATTTTAATGTTTATGATTTAATTTTTTATATCATGTTGATATCAAGCTCAAATTAAAGGACCTATTCAAAAAATTACATTAATGATATTTTATTACAAACAATATTTTATTAAATTATTTAGAAATAATAAATTCTGATGTTTGACAAAGTGGATAATATATGGTTTAAAATATAATGCATGTCCCATTTTTTGGTTTAATTTTTCTATTAAAGTTACTTTTTTGACCCTTTATGAGTAAAGAACATTAAAATCTCATTAATTATGTTAAGGGCTATCGGGAGGGGGGGGGGGGTAAACAAAGAGAAAATGGTAAAAAATATAATCTAAAATTGTAAAAAAATAGTTGGAAGAGATTATTTCAACCCAATATTGTCATATAATCAAATTATTTCAATTTGGATTCACATAAACATCAAAACTGATTTATATTAATTTAATGCACTAAATAAATCCAAGAATACCCCATGCCTCACATTTAAATGGAAACCTCCTCTACTATATTATTCACAACATTTGAACACTCCATATTAGCCAACATTTTAATAAATACCATACTAACTTCTCTCTGTATGATCTAAAAGCCTTAATTCTTGCACAATACTAACATTAAATTACTAATGTTGAAAAATAGTGTATGTTTTTTAAATTAGAAGTATTGTTTTCAACTGAATGTTTTAGTTTTATTTCTTCTTCTACTGCCTTCAAATATTCTTCATACATTATGAAATAATAAAATATGTGTCTCTTGTAAACATAGATATATTTTTTAGTTCAATAAACTATCTCTATCAAATATTCTACCAAAATTTAAACAAAACTATTGTTCATGTGTACGTCACACTACAACCTCTCAAACCGATGAAATTAATTTTCCATCACCACCTACCACAGATAGTTATAATGACAGGGTTAATTTATATAATTTTTTATATAAAAATCATGAAATAATTATCATTAAGAAAATAAAATGCATCATATATTTTTGTACCATTCCACCCATTGAGGAAGGTAAACTTCATTCGTTTGTATGTGTGGATTACCACCTCCACGAAGTGATTTTATCCATTTTTCATGAACACATCACGTAAAAAATATATATAAGTTCATTTAAATAAATAATATAATATTTTTGATAAAATAATAATTATATAAAGAAAAAATAATAATTACCTTGATTTCATCTTTTTCGTTGAATGATGGAAACATTACACATGCATATGTATGACCTACCATCTCTTTGATTGTAACATAGTTAATATTTTATAACCATTTTTCACGATTGATTTTCAAAGTATAATTTATGAATATAAATGATAATTATTTCATGATAATTATTTTTTAGATGATGTAATAATAGACTCTTTTCCTATAGTCAACCTACTGATGTCATTTTGGACATAAGAGATGAATATTTTTAAAATGTCTAATATGAATTTAATAGATTATGTAATTAAATATAACATAAAAGTTAATAAATGGAATAATAAAAACAAGAAATGTTCTTAATAAAGTACCAAATTAATATATATATTTATTATAGGAAAATATAAATAACATATATGATGTATGAGAATCGAGGTAAAAGAAACTTTTCTTTTAAAAATCCATTTAAAATGTTATAATTATTTATTTTCTAAATATATTTCATCCATGTAAATACTATTAAAATTATTTTGTTAAAGTATTTATATGGAAATTAGTAAATTGGAAATTAAACCTCTTAATTTAATATAATGTATTTTGAAAGTAATTTTTCTATGGAATGTGCGACTTTCTTTAGAAATAGAAAAATTAATTATCAATTTTAACATATATGAAGACAATGTATTTTATGACTATAATTACCATTATTTTATGTTTTGGTATAATTTTTATAATTACATGTTTTCTTCAAATTAAAATCCACCATCACTTTTTTCATTGAATTTTAGTCTTAAAAATTGGGTTGTAATGGAATTGGATATATCAATATCCAAAAATATTTTACTCATGCGTTTAAAAGGATATTTTTATGAGTTTAGTAATGATAATGAATGGTTTTATATACTATATACATGTTATGGTCCTTTTAAATATTTAATGATGATGCCTGAGCCTGATATAGCTCATGATGATAGGTGAGACTGATATATCACTCCAATGAATTGGGTAATAGTTTTGTTCTTTAGATAATTATATTTGAGTTGTTTTTAACAGTCATTCCAATTATAGGGGTTATATTTTGGTTTCTATAAGAATTATAGTCCAAGTAACCTACCTAAATTTTATATTTTTTTAATTAAATTTCATTGAAATCATTTTATTTCAAAATGAGTGGTAATGATGTTTTAGAGGAAGGTTTATACCATTTTAGGCTAAAAATTTACAGTCTTAAGAGAAACATTTATTTGGTTCTCATGTTTTCTAAGAAAACCTGATGACTATGATTTTCCCATAATGTTTTCAAATGATTTTTTTATGAAAACCTTTTGGGAGTAAAGATTAATTCATGTGTATGTAAAAAAAAAATTTGTCTCTTTATTTACTTTGTTAAAAGGAAAATTCTATTTTTTAATCTCATGTTTTTAAAATTATCTTCTGATTTTGTTTTGTTTTATTTCACTTGGTAACATTTTATGATCATCCCATATTTTCATATTTTTTTATAGGTTTTATGGATATGTAGGAACAATGAAGAGTACATGTTGATCCTCTTAAAGACCATTCCTGAAATGTAAACTTATTTTATGATAAAATTCATATATAATGAAAAAAATAGATTCTAAGAAGGTTTTTTTCAATTTTTAGTGTGAATTATTTTAATGTTAGAGTTATTATCTTAACATATAAAACTCCATACATAATATGATCTTTAGGAATGAATAAAAATATATTTTATTTTAAAAATAAAATTATGGATTTAATTAGGATAGGTACTTATATTTGGTATCAATGTAAACATTTATATAATTTTTTAGGTAAGGATAATGTATGTAAGTACCCTTAAATTATTAAAATTATCATATTACTTCATATGAATTTTATTTTTCTTCAGAATGGTTTTCCTTAGACGGTATAGAAGAAATTACATTGTAATACACCAAAATTATAACAGCCTTATGGATTTGTAACTAGGAATGGTTTGAATTGGAAATAAGTATTTTGTTTCTAAAATAGATTAGTTGATATATGCTATAAATTATGGTCTTACCCATATAAGGGAGAAGTCATATTTACTATAGAGGAACATGTCTATTATAAATAATTTCATGAAACAAAACCCTCTTGAATTTAGTAGATCATTTTACTTTATAGTAGGTAAGGGAAAGATTAAATCCCATGAAAAGATATTATACAATATGGGTAGTTTGGAAAACCAATATAAAACACTTTATTTTCATTTTTTAAAGGTGAATATGACCAGTATTGTTTAATTTTGATGATTTTATTAGAGAAATAGCTGATTGAATCATTTAAAATTAATGAACCTTGGAATATTTTCCTTGAAAAATATTTTTTTAATTCAATATAACATATGATAGAAAAAATTCACTGAATTTCTACAAAAAGAGGAAGATTCACCATCAACATATAAAGAAAACATAACTTTATAGGAAAGAGATGCATATAAATTATATCCAAGAAAATTACAGTAAAATGAATTTGTTTCTATCAGGATTTAAGACAAGAAATTTAAGGTAATTTTATTACTATGAATTAAAATTATATTAGAAAATTGTTTTATGTGATGAAAAGGTACAAAAAGAGTTTAATGATGATCATGGTTTTTAGGAAAATAAGCTGAAGAAAATGTTAAAATATAATGAAATGGAGAAACATCTATCAAATAATTCTAAAGTAAGAAAATAAACCTTAACTTTTATGATAATTGTAGTAAAAGAACCCAAGAAAATTTACTAGAAAATATGGGATGTGTTGTTTGTATGGAAAGTTTCTACAGGGGGATTTTTTTTGTAAAGAAAATAATTAAAATAATAATAATAAAATGATGGTATGATGAATTAATTATATTAATAAGGGTCATTATGTGAGTAAATGTCCAAGGATATGAATAAACAAAGGAAATCATCATAATCAAAACAAAAGAGTGTGGATTTACTACTGATGTAGTTTATGTTAGTCCGTCAAAGGAAATAACAAAAAAATATTCTACTTGTCTACATGAATGATTTCAATACCCTCTTTTACTCTATAATTTCTGATACCATCACATATATGAAATTTTTAATAAAAATAGATATATCACTGACATACAAGAAGTTAGAATTTTGGGATAAAATCTCATTGTAAATATTAGAAAAACTATGATTTATAGGTATCTTAAAATTATTATATATGGGATGGTATTTTCAAAACTTATTATTTAATTTTCCAAGATATAGTATGATATTATTTTGTTTATGGATTGGATTATAGTTTATCATGCTATGATAAACCATATAGAGAAATCGTTTTTAGTCAATTATATCAAAACATAGATAACATGTTAAGAATGTGTGAAATTTATTAGAGATGGAAGTGAAAGTTACCTTGATAATATTATTGAAAGTAAATAAAATATTCAAATTAGTGATGTTATATCATTGAATGAATATATTTATGATTTTAATATTTTTATTCCAATAAGATATGTTGAGTTTACCATTTACATAGTTCCCGATGAAAAGTGTCTTTCAAGTCACCCTTATCGAATGGAACAAGTAGAACATTTGGAATTGAATAATAATTTTGAAAATTTTCATGATAATGGATTTATTCATCATATAAATTGACATTACGGTGACCCATTTTTATTTGTTAAAAAAATGTTGGTTCAAGGAGACTTTTAATTGATTATAGAACCCTTAATAACATCATTTCTAGAAATAGGTATCATTTTACATATTTCTAAGTTTTTTATCAGGTTATGGGAGAAAAACATCTTAAAAAGTATGATCTCATGTTGGGGTACCATCAGTTGAAGGTGAAGGAGGATGATATTGCAAAGATTGTATTTTAGACTAGTTTTTTGGAATCCTGAATTTGAAGTTATACTGTTTTGGTCATCTAATGCACCAACTTTATTCATGGATATTATGATTAGTGTTTCCATGACTATTTATATATGGTTATGGTTATAGGTATGGATAATATATTCATATATTATAAAACTAAAAATGAAGATGAAAGAAAACTATATATTGTTTTCCAAACATTAAAATAAATGATGATATATTGAAAGTTTATTTAATGTGAATTTTGGTTGAAAAAGAATCACCACTTGGACATATTGTTTTTGAAGATGGTTAAATATTTACCCTACTAAAACAAATGTTTTTGAAAAATGGGAAAGACACAATAACTTCATAGATAAATTCTTTTTTTCTTCAATTATCTTGTAACTATTGTTGTTTTTAGACATTTTTTTGTTTTCTAGACCACTTAAAAAGTTAACATGAAGATTAATTATATTATTATGAATGGAAGTGTTTGTTGAATTTTTCTAGGCACTGAAGATAAGATTAGTTAATTTTATAGTTTTGATCTGAACCTCAATAAATTATAAATATATTATCAATAGTGATCCTTCATTGAATGGATTTGGTTGTGTTCTAATTAAAAATGATTCGATAATTTCACATACTTCATGTCATCTGAAAACGAAATTCAAATTAATATTCCAAGGATCTAGAATTATCTTTTATGGTTATTTATTACAAAAATGTAGTTTAAAATTTTAAAAATTAATATTTGAAATATATACTAATGTTTCTAAAAACAATGTGTCAATGCATTGGAAATGGATGTAGAGTATTCTCATCTAGATAGATATAGGTTTTCAACATCAATGATGAAAGTCAAGAGATTGTGATTGGATGATGGACTGGTGGTTGTTGTGGACTGAACATGTTAAAGAACTACTACTTTTCAGTCTTGACATATAAGAAAACATTCAAGGTGGGGGTCTTTTATGGTGACAGTTCCACATGGAGTTTTTTGTAGCATCAATGATGGTTGTTTTTTGTTGAAGCCCTTGTTAACTCTAACCCATACTTCATCCTCTTATTCTTCTATGAATCTACATGTAATATCTGTAGTTGTGGAAGCAAAGATGTTTTGGGATATGGGGTTTAAAAGTATACTATTTTCTAGGTGTGACAGGAGTCAGCTTTACCTTATTATTAAAACTACAATTTTTTTACCTCATCGACAATGCCAATGTTCAAACCCCATTGGATACTATAATCACTGCTCTAAACTATTGTTATTATTTTAATCTTCCATTTGAATATGGAGAATCAGTAACAAAGAGGTTTCACAATGTGTGGTTCTGCAGCCATCGGGGTTTCAAGAACAACTAGAGTCAGTTTTCTCTTTTGGATATGGATACTAGTTTCTATTGCTTAGATGATGGTAACAATCAGAGTTGTAAATGTCAATGAAAATAGGGAAGTTACTAGTTTGATTTAGTTTTCTGATGTTTCTTAATAAAAAACATTGGTGAAGTTTTCAAAAATTATGATATAATGGTAATGATGATTTGATGAGGTGGGAGACGATGTTGTGGTTGTTGTGGTCCTGACGGGACATACCATGATGTAGGAGGTGGATCATGTCTCCAGATCATATATCATGACCTTGAATTGTGGAGTTTGGATTGAGGCGTGATTTGAAATTATTTGTTGTGGCCTTAGAAGATGAATATTTTTAATTTTTTTAGAATAATAGATGTTTATGTACCTTAATTTTTAGGAATTTGGTTACCACTAATCCTTAATGTATATTTTATAAAATAGAAAAAATGGATTTGAAGATAAAGAAAAAATTATAATTGATCCTTTATCTCAGAAAGAGAATATTAATTTACCATGTTAATATTTGGAAAATCAATCTATGGTTAATGATTTAACCAAATGATTCTTTGAGAATATTAATTTAGGGAATTAATTTATTTGTATTAGGAGTCATTACAATAAAAATTTTCAAAATGAATTTAGAAAAACCAGAAGGACAGTCTTATTTTACAAGAAAAGTTATAATCTATTAAGATGGTAAAGTTTCTAGAGTTTAATTTTGATGAAGATGGTATAATATAATTAGGAAATAGATTATGTTTCCCTTGTGAATTCCATTTAGAGAGAGATTTGTTGAGTGAATCTCATCGTTCCTTATTTTCTATTCACTCTAAAAACACTATGTGGTTTATGGACAAAGGGATGTATTACAAGTGGGATGGAATGAAAATATATTACTAAATATATAATGATGTGTTTGAGTTTTAAAATGGTCAAAGTATAATAATAGTTACTGAATGGGATGCTATTACCTTTTCCAATGTTGATGATAAAATAGGAAAATATGTTTATGGATTTCAATGTATGATTTCCAAATACATCACTCGATAATAATGAGTGAAGGGTTATTTTTGATTGATTTACTAAATCAATGAATTTATTTCATATTCAAGATAATATGTCTTCAGATCATATTTCTATACTATTTCATAATGATATAATCAAGTTACCTATAATTCCTCTCTATATTGTATTTATCCATGTTTATATGATTATATCTAGTTTGGTGAAAATTAATCAGAATGATTTCAGCACTGAGTTAAATTTCATGATTACATTTCATCCTAAATTTGATGGATATTCAAAGAAAATTATTTTGATATTGGAAGAAATTATTTGAACTTTATCAATAGTTTACAAGGAATATTAGTATCAAAATTTTTCATTAGTTAAATTTTACTATAATAACATTTTTCATTTTATTATCCTGGTGACACCATTTGAGGATTTATATGGAATATAGTGTAATATTTTATCTTATTGTGATGAATTTGTGGAAATAATGTTGGTGGAAGTATAATTGGGAAAAGATATGGTTGATAAAGTGAAGATTATTTTGTAGTATTTTTGGATGACTATAAATAGTCAAAAAATTATTTGGATAAATAGAGGGATAACCTATCTTTCAAGGTAGGTGATCAGGATTATCTTAATGTGTATATATGAAAAATTGTTATAAATTTTAGTGAAAGGGAAATGAAATTCCAAGGATCATTAGACCATATAAAATCCCAAATAAAGTTGTATTAGTTTCCTACTGAGTTTCCCAGTCTCCTAGATTATCTCAAGAATGTGTTTTATTTCTTATTTCATTGTTAGGAAAATATGTACGACATGCATCTCTTGGTTTGATCAATAGAGTTGTTTAGTTGGAAGATAAAATTTCCTATGAGGAATAGCTATTATATATTCATGAACATATACATAATTATTTTTAGAAAATTTAATTCATTTTGTCATGGTTTTTTTGGATAAACCATATTATTGAAAAATATAGAGGAGAATATAAAAATGATATAAAGAAACAATATCCCCAATTAATTTACTAATGAATATAATTTATAAGACATAATTTAAAATTTAGGGGAATAATTTAAAAACCATGAAAATTTAAGAATAAATTATTTTCACATTTTTTAATATTCATTTATTCTAATTTATTGTGTTATTTTAATATTAAGAAATGGTTTCGTCAAATGAAAAAATTTATTTCAAACAAAATTAGGTTTTTAAGAATTATATGATTTATTTAAAAGCTATATTTATAAATTAAATAATATTAATATAAAAAAATTTATTTTTGAATTCATCATTTCAAAAATAGTTTAGGAACTGTTTTTGATAATTTTATGAAAATTTCTATTTCTCAATTGAGAGTCAAAAATATTAATTTTAATTAAAAACTACATATTCTTTGCTAGTGTGTACGAAGTAAAATTATATTTTTTTACTAATTTTAAAATTTAATTATGTCCTATCAAATAAAAAATATCCAGATCTAGTATTTATAATGAATTTTATAGTTTAATTTGTTATAAAAATAAATTTATACTTAAATGGAATTTTTAAGAAAAACCATTTTCATTGAATTTTATGAGGTTAATTATAAATTAAATTAATCAAATTCTATAAATTTTATCTAAAATAATGGATTCCATATTAATAATCTGGGTCTCTAAATTTTTTAAATATTTTCTTTTTATTTTTGGTCAATATTAATTGAAACCATAATAATTTTGTTTCAGTGCAATAAATATTAAATGAGTTAATTGTGGTTAAAAATAATGAATTAAAGATTATAATTCAATAAAAATTGAATTTATTTAGTTTTATGAGTAAATTTTATCAATAATCATCCAAAATTAGAAAATATTACATTTTTCACATCTAACATTGACTTTAACCTTTATAATATTTTAGTAAAAGATATAATCAACAATATCCTTTTCTTTCATTTAATACCAATAATAATTTGTCACTAGGACAAAAAATAAAATTTTGGGTTAAAAATTATTTTTAAATATGATTTAATATATATATTATGGCAATTTATTTTAAATTTTTAGTCACTATATAGTTACCTTAAATGCTTATACAACTCTAATTCAGTAATTGAGAAAGTAGTAGGAAAACCAGGTAAATGATTTTATATGTGTTAAAAGTTAATTTTTATGGTTGAGTTGTAATATCACTAAAATTTTATAGATAACTATAATAAATTAGTGTTTTTAACATTTTTATTCAAATAATTTTTCTGTCATGTTTCTTTGAAAGTCAAATTAAATGAATAGTTATATAAAATGACATTAATAATATTTTATATTAAATAATATGTTTTTTAATGATTTAAAATTTATGAAAATCATATATTCATCATTGTGAAAGGGATATGGGTTAAAATATATACCACGGTCCATTTATGGGTTATTTTTCCTTTTATAGAAACTTTATTTACCCCTAATGAATAAAATACATTTATCATTTTCATTTTCAAAATGATTAACACGGGGTTCAGATTATTAGATAAGTGTAAAAACATAATATAAGATTTTTGAAATTATATTGTATGAAATTATCATGACCAGTAGAAGTCATAAATTTTAAATAAATAAATTTATCATTAATTGATCCTGAAAATTAAATTATATAAATTTAATAATTTAAAAAATTTAATGAATACACCTCCCCTCACATATAAATGGAACCTTCTATCCCACTTGAGTCACACTATTTTTGATCTATATATCTACAAATATCTAGGTAAATAAATTCCAAAAAATACATACCTTTCTCTATAAGTCTTCATTTTTGAATAATATAGACGTTAGTGGGGATAATGTGTAAATAGAATTAGATTTTTTGGTGAAGAGTAATAGTTTTTACTTGAATGTTTTTATTTTAATTAATCATATAGATCCTTAAAATAACATTAAAACATTATGAAATAATAAAACCAGTATATCACATGTAATTTGATGTTTTTAATGGAATAAACTATATCAATATTATATTCCATCAAATGGAAAATGTAACCATTATTCATGCATACAATGGACCACTACCTCACAAACTGATGATTTTTTCTATAACTACCTCTCATTTTGGCTATAATTATGGATTTAATTTGTATATATATGATGTTAATGAACCAATGACTGTCTGAGAATGATATAATATCATATATTTTATTATCTTTCATCCCATTTAAAAATGATAACATCATTCATAGATATGTGTGGATTAACATCTCTCTGAAGGGATGTGATCCATTTTTCATTACCAAATAACATGGATAATATATATTAGAATAAAAATAGAAATCATATGATATTTATTATATAATTTTAATTATTTTAGAATAAATAATAACACTTACCTAATTTCCATCATGTTCATTGAAAAATTGAAGTGTTACTCATGCGTTCATATGACATACCTTCTCCATGATTGTAATGCAGTCTGTTTTTCCAAAATATATTCATTGGTAGGTTATAAAATATAAATTTATGTATAAAAATTATAATCATTTCATTATTTTTATTCATTATATTATGAATCAGTGAAATCTTTAGTTAATTCAACCTATATAATTCATTTAGAACGTATGAGCTAAGTGTCATAAAAAAGTCCAATGTGGACTGAATTGGATATGTAATTAAATATAACAAGGTAATAAATATAATAATAATAAACATGGAAATTTTTATAAGACGGTATACAATGGATATAATTTAATTGTACCTAAAGAGAAATATCATACTGGATGATTCTAACTCGAGGTATTATATAGTTTAATTTAAAAACCATATTTCAATATTTTTTAATGAATTATTTTCTAATTTTTTTTCTTCTATGTCAAAAATTTTAATATAATATAATTTTTTTATTTATATAGTAATTGATTAATTATAAATGAAGAATTTGATTTTATTATAAAGTTTTTCAATGGGAAAATTTTTACAGAATGTTTTGACCATATTTACGAATGAAAAATTCAATGTTCTATTTTCACTTGTACAATGTAGATGAATTTTAATTCCTCTATAACCATTATTTTATGTTTTTGATATATCTATAAGATTCCATGTTTTATTGAAAGAAAAACCCTCCGTCCCATTATTTTGAGAATTTATGTTTTAAAAATTTGGATTTAATTGAATGACGTATATTAATATCTAAAAATATTTTACTTATAGCTTTAGAAATATAATTTAATGAATTTGGTATTGGTAATGAAAGATAATTTTAATTGCAGGCGTGTTATGGTCAAAGAAAATTGTTTTTGATGATGGTTGATCCTGATATAGCTCATTACATAGGATGACCTTGACATATATCATGAAGACTTGTGATCACGATATAGTTATGTAATGCATTTGGTAATGATTATGATTTCCAAAGAATAATCATATATGTAGACCATAATAGTAACTCCAATTATAATGGTTCTTGTTTGGGTTTCATGAAGATGAAGTACCTAGTTAGCTATACAAATTTTCATTTTTTAAAATGTTTTTAGGGAAATAATTTTATTTATAAAGGTAATATTAATATATTTTGTTTTATGGGAAGGATTATTTCCTTTTTGGGTAAAAGAAATTTTTATTAAGAAAACACATTTTTTGTTCTCATGTTTTTTTAATAGAAACTCATGATTATTATATCCCTATATGGTTTCTTATAAATATTTTATGAATTTTTTTCAATTAAATATGATTTTATCTCAATGTTTATTATGTTAAAATAAAACTCTCACTTATGACCTCATGGTGTTAAAAAGGAGTAATGGTTTAATTATTATTTTATGTACCTTACTGATAATTTATTCTCACCCCACATATTATAATGTTTTTTCACAGGTTATAAGGATTAGTAGAAACAAAGAATAAATCAATTTGAAAAACATTAAGACTTTTCATCAAAATAAAATATGTTTTAGATTAAAAGTATATAATTTTAGAAAAATTTGATACTTAGTAGAATTGTCCAACCCATTTGGTTTGGGTTTTATATGTATGGGATATGATCCAATTCTATAAGACTCTATACCTGAAATGATATATTGGAATGCATGAAAATGAATTATTTTTAGAAAAATGAAATCTTATTTTGAATTAGACCAAGTACTTACTAAAGTTACCTTCAGGGATTACTCATACTTTTTACTACTAAATTACCACTTCATGGTTTTATTTCCTTTATAGGTGTGATAAAGATCATAATGAGACCCTGTAGGAATCCCTATCCACCAAGCATCTACAACAACCCAATGTTTTAGATATTTTAAAATTTATTCTAGTTTTTAAAATTTATTTTGCATAAAAGAAAAAATAAAATTATTAATTCATAATGGATAATGATGATTAATAAAACCATTCCAAAATACTTAAGATAATAATAAATATTAAATTATTATCATTAGAGGATAAAAGATTAATATTACATAATATTGCAAAGCATTATTTTAAATAAGAGAAGTTTTCTTTATATTTTGTGATTTCCTTTAACATATTTAATTTGATAATTATTAAATTTGAATTTTAAATAATTAAGTCAATTTTTTAATTCCTCATAAGAAAATTTTACTTATTATGAATTTTTGACCTTTTTTGGAAAAGGTTGGTATTTATTTGAAAAATAATGTTTTCACAAAAGTTGCAATTTATATGGATTTATCATTATACATTAATCATGTAGAAGATAAAACACCTATAATGTGGTAAAAAATTAATCAAATGAATCAAATTTCCATTTTAAAATAATCACTGAGATAATGGAAAATTTGTAAAGCATTTTTAAAACTAAAGTGTTTCTTTAATAAAAACATTTTTTGGTTTTCTTTGATTAAATTATTTTGAAGGTGATAATTAGTTTTTTATTTCCATAAAAACCTTATATATTTTATTTTTTATAAGTAACCAATTTATTTCATTTGAATTTCTAATTTTAATAACAATATCTTACACAGAAATTTAATTCTAAACATCAATCATTTTATATAAACATATATTTTTATATAAGCTAATATTAACAATTTAATTTTTAAATCCTTATAAATTTTATTTGATAAAATTATTTCAAAATTTTAATTCATAGGGTTTAAATTATATAGAAGGTCCTACACTTATTTTTTTCTTTAAAAATAATTGTTATGTTAAAAATTAATAAACAACGTAAAACAAAATTAGGGTAAAAGTGAAAAATAAAAAAGAAAAATACCTTAAAAATAGAGGTTTCCTCCACAAATATTGGTCGTGATGTGTTTATACAAAAAACCACTTTTTGATCAACAATTTGTTTCCATTTTTTGACCATTGACCATTAAATTTTAACATTACATTACCAAAATTGTAAGTGTTACAAAAAAAAAACTATGCTCCACACACATATAAAACTCTAATACCTACTCCAATTCAAGTCTCACTTTCCATTATAATTTCAAAAATAAAATATTCCAAATTAAACCTCTTAAAACTAAACCACACATAAATAATCATATGTTCACTATAAGTTATCATAATACCTTCATTTCAAAGATGCATTCCTAGAGAAAATTCATGTGCCTAAAATGAGTATCCACTTCTTCTTAGTGTTTCCTTTTTAATTTTATAAATCTTAATCAAATATATCCAAATCAATATAATGAAATTATTATCATTGGATTTCATAAATTTAATTATATTAAATAAAAATATTATTCATTCCACTACAACAACTAAGAAAATGTTAAACATTCATCACGCATATGTGGGGACTTCCACCACCACAACAAATTGATTTTCATTTATCATCACCGATTCTAATGGTTGGAATAAAGGATGTATTTAGTGAATAAATATTTCTATTCGATCACTTATAATATTATTAAATTATAATTTTTCATATACCATCATTCCATCCATTTATTTAAAAATGTGATCCTTAATCATGCGTAAAGTAGACTACCTCCTAAACGAAGATAAAATTACATTTTTCATCACCCACCATAATTTATGGATCCTATAAATGATTTATTTAATATATATTAATTTTATGAAAAGTTTAATATTATTTATATTCTGAATTATTTTTTTCCAAATACACACCCTTACTCATTAAATCATTATGACTCATTATAATTTGGTTCAATTTATCCACCTATGTAAACGATATTATAAAAAGAAAGTCATAAATGATTATAGGATGTAATATAATAGTAATATAATGTAATAAGAATAAATTAAATATTTTTTAATTATTTTTGAATGTTCTTGTTAATATTATAAATATTTGTTAATATATCACATTCTGATCATTAAACACATCGAAAACTAGGTCATCACAATTTCTATTTTTTACAAGTCGTATTCATATATTGTACCTAATGAAAATTATACATAAGTAAAAATTGAATAAAAGGATATTTATAACTTTATTTAACTAGGAATTTCATAAACTAAACCCCTTAGTGAGAATAAATCACGTTTTCCTGAATTTTTTTTACGAAAAAACAATTGAATGTTCTAACACCTTTTGATGAAAATAAACTATAACAAATGGATATATTTAAATATATGGTTGTAAATTAATTATAAATTTTTTATTATATTAATATTAATATTTTTATATAAATTATTTATATATTTATTTTTACTATACATGGGGTTAGATCATTGTCGTTTGAGCAGTAATATTATGTAAGGATTTCATGTTTCGATCTTTCACCCATTTAGACATATTTTATATTTTACACTGTGATTTATTTGAAATATTGTATCGACTTCACCTTAAATATTATATGTCATAATAATCTAATTATTAATAATATGTTATCCAGTATTTTAAAATAAATCCTTTTATGAGGTTTGGTTGGAACATTTCAAATGTAGTTAGGATTTTCTTTGTCTCTATAATTATTTTTTTAGAAATAATATATTTTATACACTGTGTTTTCTTTATTTGGTTTACTTTAATTCCATGGTTGTATTATTATCATAAATTTTATATTTCATGGGATTGAATAATCAATCTATGTTCACTTTTTCAATTGTTTATTATTCACTGGTTTCCCCTGTAGTAAATATTTTTTTTAACTCAAAATTGATTTATTAAGTTATTTTTATTCTCTTAAAATTATATAATATAATTTGGGTAACTTCATACCATTTATTGTTTTTTTTGAAATTCTCTCATTGGATTCTAGAGATTTTAATTCCTATGTCATAAACCATTTTATTAATTTTTCTCACATCATGGGATATGTCTTATCTAAAGGGTTTTGGTAACTCTAATCTTATTTATTGTGTTATAATATTTGTTAAGAAAAATATCATCCATTCCTAGGCTCTAGCACACTTATATTTTATTATTTATAATCTTATAATATGATTTTTTTAAAATGGATATTAAATTTTAAGAATTATTTACTAATATTTTTATAGTGTGGTTTATTAATGAAGGTATATTAAGATGTTAAGAAATGGTTTCTCTCTAAAAACCATGTGCTCAATTATCCACATGAAATTTATTTTGAGAAACCATTATCTCATTTCCTTGGATATGTTGTTAAAGATTAATTTTAAAAGTAAATGTTTTGAAAGTATTTCACATCATGTTTTTTAAAATTACATTCTTAACATTGTATTATGTTGAAAATATTGCTTTCCAATTTACATATCACAATTCTAAATTTTTACCATGATGCATTTAATGTTTCATGATTTATTCTCTAATATATATTTATATTTTTGGGGGTTGAACTAGCTATATCAAAACATTATAATATTGATTCCTTCTTCGGTAATAAAATTCAATGCATTATTTTTCAATGTTATTATTCATCTATGTCAAACCAATTCAACGATCCCTTTGTTACAATAAGGTTATTATATTTTGAAACAATCCAACATCTTTCTTTGGATGGATTATTTAATGTTGTTTTTATCAATGATAATATCAATCATTTAATTATTCTTTCTTAACCGTCCACCATGAATATTTATAACTTTTCATCGATTACAATTTCTTTTTGAATACCATGCTTTCCATTCCATTGTTTGAAGGGTGTTCCCATATATTAAAAACATTGATTGATTAGGAGAGTTTATTGAAGTAACAATATTAATTTTATTTATTTGATGTAAATACCATATTCCTTATTATATTTATTAAATGGTATTTACCAAGAAAATAAAAAATATCATTTGATAACAATTGTTTTCAATGAGTATCTCATGTTATGATTATTGATAGAATAATAAATTATTTCCTAATATGATTCCATATAAAATTGATACGAAATAAATTTTATTACAATGGTTTCTTTATAATATGATGTTGTCTTATTGGTTCAGAACACATATGAATGGGTAATTAGGGTTGCGGTATTATATCTCCCTCAAATACATCAGTTTAAGTCTTTTTCAACATGAGATTGGAAATCAAAAGTAATTGTTAGTTTTTCTTAAGCATGAGTGAAGATGGTATGACTATTAGAAGGTAATGTCCCCTATAATAATGTTCATGATATATTTATAGGGTCTCATGATTATATTCTTTCATGAATCATTCTTATTTTTATTATTCCACATTTTCTACAAATTCTATATGGGAAATAACATTCATTGGTATCTGTATTATATTCATATTCTCTTATTATTCCCACTAATAATATTTTCTATTTATCTCCTATGTCATCCCTTACTATGAATTTTTACCAAATATATTATTATGTATATTTTCCCATAGTTTATATATTTTATGTATAGAAGGGTATATAATGATAAGAATTTATAGGAGATTCTGAATACTAAGTAGTTTTTTATATGGTAGTGGAAAATTTCTTCTAGTTTTAAAGTATATGAGTTTTTTAGTTTTTGTTTTCATAAAATTATATATGAATCTAATCCTAAAAGGTAATTGTGTGTATTGAAATGAATTATTTTATTTATGACATGTAATTAAAATGCCCACATATTCATGCTACTATAGTTTGAAATAGAGTAGTGATTAGCTAAATTTGAAAATTAAGATGATATTAACTAAGAATAAATTAAATGTTAGAATTTGCATCAATGGTTGATAAGTTAATGTTATTTATATTTTTAATGTTATAGATAACCATTTAGGTCCATTAAGGATATATTATGGAATTTAGGATAATATAACTCTAATGAAAAATATAGGGATATGTCTTAGGGATATGTTTAATTATAGGATAAAATACAATTTTTTTGGAATGTTTATATTACATGGTTTTCAAGGAAATTAAAAATATGTATGGACACTAAAATTGGAAGTAGACTTTGACATAAATATACTTAGGGGTAAAAACCATAAAAGGAAGTATTGGGTATCAACTCTATTGTTACCTAGTGATTGAAAAAGAGGCCTAATTGCACACCAAGGATGACACTCATATGATATATTATTTAGTAAATAATACACTATTTATGAATCTATATGAATTATTTACATACTAAATAGTTTAAGGGGTTAGGTTATAATGTACCATGAAACATAAATTAAGGAAAAATATATTTGACTTAGTGTATCATAGGATGAAATGAAGGTGTAATAAGTGAATACATATTAGGAATGATTTTTTTAGTCATATGATCATATGATTTAAATGATAAATATTTTGCCTATAGTATTTGGTTGAAATAGAATCATGAAGATAAATATGAGAAAGGAATATATCTAGAAATAGTTAGGCCTTATAACTAATTGGGGGACAATTCCTTAGTAATTTTTAATTTTAATAAAATCTTTTTATGATAGAAAAATATTTATATCCTTTTATTACCACATGTAGAGAGACTGATATATTAATAGAAATTATTTATTTATACTCTTTTATATTTTCTATAGTTAGTGATATTTATCGATGATATTCTTGAATATTCTATAACTTATGAGAATTATGTGAAAAATCAATTGATTATTGTCAAACAATTTATCATAAAATATTTGAAAAAATATATTAAAATATACCGACAACCATAAAATTTATTTTTTATTAAGGATATATTTTGTGGATAATAATTGGATAACACGATATTGGGGTATGGAAAATTATTAGGTTTAAAAACTGATTGATTTTTAATTAATTAATTGTTTAGTTATTTGGGAAGAAGTGAGTATTATATTATTTATAAACTTAAAATTTATAGTTTATTAGTGATATTTTTTTTATAAATTAAATTTCAGTATTATTGTATTTATAGGGTAGTGAGTGGTTTTTGGTACTAGTGTTTAATACCATTTTTTATGAAATATATAATTCATTTTTGGAATAACATATAATGTTTTCTAATGTTTTATGACATGAATATTTAGGTTTTTTGGGAATATATATTTCTTTATAGATTATGATCATGACATGTAAATATGTGGAAAAATAATTGTATAATGTTGTTTGAGGAAGAGATATGAACCTCAATCTAGTTTAAGATAGTAAGATAGATTTATCATTATTTGTTATGTCATGATTGATAGTGTCCCCATCCAAATTAATCAGTAAGAGGGTATTATAAATACAGGGACACAATTTATTTCTGGGGTATATTGTAACGAATAACTTATTTAACACACAACACCCAACACTATAAATACATACCATAACATATAGGATAATTATAATTAACAAAAATATTATTAAATCTATATTAAATTAATCAATTAAAAATTATTAACATTATAGGATAAATGATTAATATGATTTAATACGTAAAAGAATTATTTTCAATAAAAATAGTTTTATTATTTTTTATTTTAAATTTAAAATCAAAAATTTAGAAATGTTAGAATTTAAATTTTATGTAATATTTTTTAATTATTACTTTATCTTAGAAATAGCGACTCAATATAAATTTTTTTCCTTCTTCTAAATTTTTTGGGGTTTTAATCGAAATTATGGTTTTCATGAAACAAATAATTTATGTATATTTATATTTTTATAACAATAACCTATAATACTAGAAAAAGTTTTATTTTTAAAAATATCAATTTATGAAATAAAGTTTTTCATTTTAAAATATTCCGTGATATTATAAATCTTATTTCAAACATTTTTAGAACTAATGAAAAATGTTAATATAATAAAAACCGATTTCAGTCAATCTTTGACTGAAGTATTTTCAAGGAGAGATTATGTTTTTTCATGACACTAAATACAAACAATGTTAATTAAATTTATTATAAAACCATATATATCATAGAATTGGTAATTTTAATAACTATGGTTTACCTATAATGATTATGATTGGAACACAATTTTTATAAAAAATGATTTTAAAAGTCATGTCTCGTAATAAAAAAAATTTCTCTTGAAAACTAAATGAATTTTATTTTCTAAGATAATTTAAAAAATTTAAATGATAAGTTTAAAAATATTTAAATTTTTATATTAATTAGTTAAATTAATATTTTTTTAAATTTTAATTACCAAGGTGAATGTAAAAACATTTAAAAAAAGACTTAAAACACTGAAATTTGTCTCCAAAATGAGTGGTTATGGTGAATTTCTAACCACACTGATATTTAACTCCTAAATTTTTCAGTTTTATGGTATTTGAACCTAAAATAGTAACATTACATTATAGAAAACGTAAGGGCTACATCAAAAGATACCAATATATTCACTTTAAAAGACAATACATACACCCATTTAAGTCTCACATTAGCATGAAAATTTATTCTTAAAAATATTTAAAAATTATCCACCTATAATACCTTACCACTAAAAAAATATTCTGGTCACATTTATTTAACATAAAATATTTATTTTAATACAGAATTCATAGTAAAAATTCAAGTCCCCAACATGAGTATCCACTTATTATTAGGGATTTAATCAAAATATTTGGTATCCTAATAATCTATAACCAAATAAATATAATTAAATATATATCATTATTATTCATAAATGTAATTTTTTTTAAATAATACATATTCATTCAATTTCATACACTATGAATAACTAAAACATCAATCACATGTATGTTTGGATTACTATATCCTGAAATCAATGTTGTTCATTATTCATTAATGACCCTCAAGGATGTTATCAAGGTTTTATTTGATGAATAAGTATTTTTTATATTTTAGAAATAAAATTACTAAATGATCATATTTAATGTACCCTGATTCCAATAATTTGTTGAGAAATGATATAATTTTTTTCTGTATAGTGAACTACCTCCTCATTGAATGATGAATTTTATTTATCATCACTACCCCTCATTAATGACTCCTATAATGTATTTAATGGGGATATATTATATTTATTAAATGTTAAAATTCCTTGTATTTCATATTTACAATATATTAATATACCCCCTTAATCAATAAATCGGTATAGCACATTACAAATTGGATCTATTCAATAGCATATTTAAATGATTTTATAATGATTATTACATAAATAATTCTAGGATTCAATTTAATGGTAATATCATGTAATAATTATATATTTAACACGTTTAAATTAATTTTAAATGTTTTTGTTAATAGTTTAAACATTAAATTATATATCTCTTTTTGATTTTTAAACACATCGATAACATGTTCTTCCAGATTTTTATTTTCACAATACATATTCATGTATTCGTCAAAATAAAAAATTTGAAATAATTAGTCATTAAAAAAAATAAAATTATGTATTTAATTATATCATAATTATGAAATAGAAATAAAATAGTGCGATTCTATCAAATTTGTCGATTTTTTCTTATGAGAAAAAAAGTGAAAGTTATAACACTCAATGATGAAAATATATTATAATTAGTTAATATATTTAAAATATACATTTTGTAAAGACCTATAAATTTCAAGGAAATTTTTTTCTTAAATTTCTTTGGAATTTTACGAGAATGCAGTTTCTGACGGCACCTGATTCCGAGGCCCGGTGTGCCCGTAATCATCTTCCGAAGTTTGGCTCGGGTACGTTCAATGAACAAATGAGCGGGGTTTTCTAACTTTTGAACCGGTGCTCGGAATCAAATTCCAAGGGCACCGCTGGAATCACAACGCTGGTATTTGCTTAGAAACGCCTCTCCCGGAGTTGCGTTTGCTCGGGTGTGGTTTTTAAATTTTGGGAGTTAAGTGAAAAAAATAAAATAAAGTGGTGCAAAAACATAATTTTATTTCACTTAAAGCCACTTAAATACATTTAAAGCCACTTAAGCTAAGCTGAAGCGGATAGGGTGCAACCCAAAATATTCTACCCTCTTGGTAGGATATTTGTGAGGTGGGGCCCGCACGAACCCCACCGTTTCTTTTCCGCTAAGTAACGCACCCTCGAAAACTCCTCATTAATGAGAGTCAACTGGGGCGTTTTCTTAAACTATTAAACTCCCCTTTTAATTGGGCGGTTAATTCGTTGAAATTAATTCTATGAACTAATTTGTTCGTTTCTTAACCTGTTTTTCAACTGTTGGCGTATTAATAAAATAAGACCAACATACCTTTCTTCTTGGGTGCGATTTGTTGAGAGGATTTAGAGATTCTGTGCCTTCATCCTCCTTCACGAAGAATGCGAATAACGCGAAGAATGTGAAGAACGCGAAGAACGTCGTCACCCTCGGGGTTCGACGACGCGACGCCGTGTTCCGGGATGCCGACGATTCCCCTTCCACGACGCTTCTTCCGCGACGTTCTTCCCCACAGCAATCTCTGATCATCAACTGCTTGAGGTAGAAGATTTTGAATCTTTAATTCCTTTGTGGATTTTATCCATAACATGGATTTAATTCATGAAATTAAATTTGTGTGTTTTATTTAAACCTCGGAGATCGACGACGCGATTCCCTTCCATGACGACGCGACGCCCTTCCGTGATGCGACGATCATCTTCTACCACGACGGTCAATTCCGCGACGGACTCGCGTCCGACGATAACGTTGAGGTAGGGGTCGTTTTGAAAATGATAATACCCATGTTGTTTTCATCCAAGGCAAGAACGCGGACCAACCAATTAACAAGTTGGTTTGCGGATTATTATTGCAGGTCAAGGTTTAATAATTTCTGGGAATTATGGTGTTGTTTCAAACCGCTAACGCGGTGGGTGTGGACCAACGAACAAGTCCGAACCCACCGCCCTTTTTTTCTTGGTGTGGGGAACGGAGGACGATGACAAAACGGGACACAAAGATTATTTGTTGATTCCGCAGTGAAGAACGGGACCCGGGATGAGATATGGCACATACGGAAATGAAATCGGACCACCGGAGCAACTCCGGTGGCCTGCGGACTCCACCGGCGGCGCGGGTCGCCGGCGCGGTGGCCAGAGGCGGTGGCGCCCTGGTGCACCATCGGACGGAGCCGCCGCGGATGAATCCGCGATGGCGGGGTACGATTCCGCGGCCGCGCGGAACTGGAGGCAGGGACGCAGCCGGCTGCCGCGTCCGGTGACACCGACCGGCCCCACGCGGGGCCGCAGCTTTCCTTCACGCGGGGGGGGGGGGGGGGGCACCACACCCCGCGCCGCTCGGCCGTAACCGGCCGAGCCGACCCTGGCGGCCGGGACAGACCCAGACCCGGGTCGGGTCGACCCAGTTCGGGCCGGCCCGGGGGGGGGGGGGGTTGGGCCGGGTCGGTCCGGGCCTAGACCCCCCGTTTTCGGACCTTTTCGGTCTTTTTCTCATAACTTGAGCTACGGGCCTCCGAACGACACGCTGTCTTCAGGGATGCAATCCTTGGATTGAGACGGGCGTTTCGGTATATCACACTCAAGGTTTTGGAATACTTTGGGTTCGGCCGAGTTGGTCCGTACACGAAACCAACCGGGCCCTCGGAGCGGAAACACTCATATCTTGAGCTTCGGACGTCCGATTGACGTGCCGTCGACTTTGTTGAATTTATCTAAGTGAGACGGATGTTTTGGGTTACTCCTCCCGAGGTTTGGATATAGGTGGAGTATGGTAGGATTGGTTTTTCCTTAAAAACCAACCGGGCCCCTGGGACGAAAAAGCCAATAACTCTCAGACCGGGCGTCTGATTGACGCGCCATCTGCGATGTTGAGTTCCTGTTGATGATACAGAAATTTTGGATACATCAACTCTGGACTATGTGTCAGTTGATGTATCAGCCTCTCGTCTCGTGGAGCAGACCCTCCCAAACGAGCTTGCTGTGTGCGGGAACCCTAGAGCTGGCTGCGACTGCTACTGTGACGACGACCACTGTGCAGAGATCCTCAGTGGATTCGATGGCGATGACTACAACACTCAGTGATCCTTTGTGGGTCAGTGCTACAGATCCTGTGTGGGTCCGATCCTGTGTGGGTCAATGCTCAACGGTTCTCTGTGGGCCAGTGCCTACAGATCCTGTGTGGGTCTTTGCGGGGGTTAGTTACCTATCGATCCTGTGTGGGTCAGATCCTTTGTGGGTCATTGCGGGTGTTAGTTACCTATCGATCCTGTGTGGGTCAGATCCTTTGTGGGTCATTGCGGGGGTTAGTTACCTATCGATCCTTTGTGGGTCAGATCCTTTGTGGGTCATTGTGGGGGTTAGTACCTATCGATCCTTTGTGGGTCCGACGGCTTAGATGAATCAGTGGAAATATCTGGTCATCTTTATCATCATATGAAGAAGTATACCTGTGTGAGATGAAATCCTGTTTTGGTTTCTTTGTGGATTGTGTTGTGCTATCCTATGTGGATTTACATTTTCTTTCCTCTGTGGACTAGGTTGTACTTGGGTTCGGATGTTGGAGCTGAACGAGAATTGATGACTTAGGTATATGTATGGGCATATACCTAAGCAGTGTCGGATGTTACTTCGTGATTGTATCTTTCATTTGTGGATTATCCTTTCTGAATTCTGGGAGACCTTCGGGGGTCTTGGGGTCCCTACTGAGTAGCTTATAGTCACCCCTACACAGGCTATGCCCGCACTACGTTGTGTTGGTTGCAGACGACGGACAACACTGATCGTGGTGGAGGATTGCGGAGCAGGACGGTACCTGGAGGTGGACCACTGGGTGGGATGTACTCGGAGCGGTCAGCTAGACCCGAGGAGCAGTGGAGGCTATCTATACCCACCTTTCAGGTGGGACTTCCAGTGAATGGCTCAACGTTGCGGCTTTACTTTTCAGTTGCTGTTTTCCCTTTCGAGTTGTACTTTACTTTCAGTTGGGGGTTGTATACTGGCCCACTTACTTTTCCGCACTTACTGTTGTACCAGTTTTTACTTAGTGTTTACTTTTTCCACTTGCTTACTCTGCGGTGCTTTTTTACTTTACAAAGGCAATGCCTTCCCTTTTTACTGGGATTTACGCCTTGGTGCTAGTCGCCAGCCCCTGGCCTATGGAAGGCGGGCTTGGGGTAGTCACGGCACGGGCCCCGAGGACGGGTCGTGACAAATTGGTATCAGAAGAGTTCGGTTCTACCACAGACTCTGATCTTTCTTCTATGTGAAGCAATAGTTTTAAGCGTATTGAGTGTGGTTATCAGTCCAGGGAGCCCAGTGTTGGTGCGGCGACCGACGTATCCGTACACCAGGACCCTGACTTCTGATTTCCGACTTAATGCACGAAAACATTGATTGCATGTGTGTTTCAAGTTTTCTTTGTGATTACCTTATGTCAGCTCACCAGGTATACTGCTCTGACCGTGGCACACCTGTTTCTTTTCAGGATGGCTCCACGATGGTAGCCAGCTAGGGTTCTGAGAGTTGAGCACGACGACAGCCCGCCGAGCGACGAGGCCTTGGTACAGGGCCCTTTGACAGCAGAGGCACCAGTGGTACCTCTACCCACCGAGCAACCGATGCTTCCAGCCCCAGCCGCGGACGATGCACGTCGCCTTAGTGCACTGCATGAGTTCCAGCGCGAGCGACCGCCCAGGTTATGCAGGGAGACGGACCCCCAGGCAGCCGAGGACTGGCTAGAGGCAGTGGTATGAGTTTTCCGGTTAGTGAGGACACCAGCAGACCTCATGGTGATCCTCACAGCGAGCCTACTGCACGCGGCAGCAGGCCGATGGTGGAGCTTGATGCTCCAGGTGCACGATGAGACATCTCTTCTCTGGACAGACTTTGAGGGCCTCTTCCGCCTAGAGTTCGTCCCGGCCACCATCCATGCGGTGCGCATCCAGGAGCTTCTTCAGCTGCGGCATGGCAGCTTGACGGTCACCAAGTTCTCGGTGAGATTTACTGATCTCTCTCGCTACTCGACCGATATGTTACGGGACCCATTCTTCCAGGCCCGGACCTTTGAGAAGGCATTGAGACATGAGATCAGGGCATCGTTGATCTCCCTCAGTATTCCGACCTAGGTAGGAGTACTGGAGCGAGCCCTTCTGATCGAGATATTCCTTGCTGGGCCTTCATCAGCAGCGAGACATACTGCAGGGCGGCAGGTAGCAGAGTCTTCTGCAGCAGGCAGGCGACGGATGACTCAGGGGTGCAGGTAGACCAGACCCTCACGCAGACGACCTCAGGACACTGGCTTAGCAGTGCAGGGCACACAGCGTGGAACCAGTCTTTCGAGAGGCAGGCAGTGCTACACTTGCGGAAGACAGGGTCACATGGCTCGTGACTGCCCGACCCACCGTGCCGAGGAGCAGCAGACGGTTGAGGGGCCACCCAGGCAGAGGCAGAGGGTCGACCGTGGTGGTCTGCAGGGAGGAGGCGGACGAGGAAGAGGAGCTGGCTGAGCAGTAGGTGGTGGGCGACGCTTTGAGGCTCTACCATCACCACCACCAGGAGGTCCACCCCAGCCACAGGGAGCTGGCGGGAAGAGACATGCACAACTCCAGGCAGCGGAGGCCTACGACCATGGCGCACCCGAGATGATTCGAGGTACTATCTGTGTCTATTCCACCCTTGCTACAGTTCTTATAGACACAGGAGCGAGTCACTCTTTCATAGCCGCTGCCCTTGTTCGGAGCTCGAAGATTCGGACAGAGCCGTTGGATCGATCCTTACGGCTAGAGACTCCTACGGGAGCAGACTCGACGATTACGCACTGGTGCCGGCAGTGTGAGCTTACTCTAGGAGGAGAGAGCTTCGGCTGGGATCTTCTTGTATCGGCGTCGAGGCCTTATGACGTCATCTTGGGAATGGATTGGTTATCTACCGTGCATGCTCAGATTAACTGTATTAGGGACAAGGTGCGATGTGTACGCACCGACGAGATCAGGTTCACCTTCACCGGCAAAAAGGGAGCCTTCGCAGCACAGGATGGAATTCTGTAGAGGAGAGGACATCCCATCACTCATCAGTTGGCTAGCCTCATCCTAGGAGCAGTTGACGTGCGGAGTCCTAGTTTTCCTATAGTGGTGGATCAGTATGCAGAAGTCTTTCCCGACGACGTTCCAGGGCTACCTCCTCACCGAGAGGTAGACTTTTATATTGACCTGTACCCCGGGACATCCCCGATATCGACTCCAGCATATCGGAGGTCCCTCGCTGAGCTTCGAGAGCTACAGGTACAGTTGGAGGACTTGCAGGGAAAGGGATTTATCCGACCCAGTGTTTCACCCTTGGCTTCCCCGATTTTGTTCGCCAAGAAGGCGGACGGGAGCTTGCGACTTTGTGTCGACTATCGTCACCTAAACCAGGTGACGATGAGGAACAAGTATCCGCTACCGAGTATTGATGACCTCTTCGATTAGCTCAAGGGAGCATGGTGGTTCTCGAAGATAGACCTCAGGTCATGCTATCATCAGCTCAGAGTTCGGGACGAGGATGTGCAGAAGATGGCCTTCAGATGTCGGTATAGCCACTATGAGTTTTTGGTTATGCCATTCAGCGTAACCAATGCTCCCTCAGTGTTCATGGGCCTTATGAAAAGGATCTTTCAGCCATACCTCGATCGATTTGTCATGGTCTTCATCGAAGACATTTTGATTTACTCGACGACTGAGGAGGACCACGCCTACCACTTGCGTGTTGTACTGGACACACTCTGAGAGCACCATCTTTATGGAAAACTCTTGAAGTGTCAGTTCTAGATACGTGAGGTCCACTTCCTGGGACATGTAATCTCTGAGGTAGGAGTTGTAGTGGATCCTGTGAAGATCGAGGTAATGCTAGCTTGGGAGCCACCCAAGAGCATGGCGAAGGTGCGGAGTTTCTTGGGACTAGCTGGATACTATCGAAGATTTGTGCCTGACTTTTCCAGAGTTGCGGCACCAATCTCAGCTCTTACGAAGAAGGGGAAACCCTTTGTGTGGTCAGACAGATGTCAGTAGAGCTTTCAGGAGCTGAGACAGAGATTGACCAGCGCACCTATCTTGAGGTTTCCTGAGGAGGGAGTAGGGTACGTAGTCTACTGCGATGCATCGGGAACCGGACTCGGATGTGTCTTGATGCAGGAGCGGGCAGTGATCACCTATGGATCATGTCAGTTGAGGCCGCATGAGTATAACTATGCTACCCATGACCTGGAGTTAGCAGCAGTGGTTTTCGATCTGAAGACATGGCGACACTATCTGATGGGCGAGCGCTTTACAGTCTTTTCTGACCATCAGAGTCTCAGGTACATCTTCTATCAGAAAGACCTAAACCTGAGACAGCGGCGATGGATCGAGTTCTTCCAGGACTACGACTTTGAGATAGTCTATAATCCTGGTAAGGGGAACGTAGTAGCCGATGCTCTCAGCAGGAGGATGGGCATTTAGCTACTCGAGGAGGCGACAGAGCAGCTAGCTGCTTTACGGATATACTTTGTGGATAGGGATGGAGCAGCCTTCCTTCAGTCACTCACAATCTCTCCTCCACTACTACAGCGGGTCAGAGAGGCACATCGTGGGGATGCTGACTGTGAGACGCAGTGTGCACAGATATCCTCAGGACAGGCACCTGATGGCTTCTCCTTTGGATTTGATCAAGACGTCCTTTTCAGAGGACGTACCTTGGTACCAGTTGCTTTACGGTAGGAGGTGCTGAGAGAGTTTCACAGTTCACCTTTGGTGGTACATCCTGGAGTTGCGAATATGTACCAGGATATCATATGACAGCACTGGTGGCTGGGCATGAAGCTGGCTGTGGAGGAGTTCATTTCTTGATGCCTCACCTGCCAGTAGGTGAAGGCAGAGCATCAGGTACCTGCAGGCCTGGTACAACCCTTGGAGGTCCCGGAGTGGAAGTGGGATGAGATATCTATGGACTTCGTGACTGGACTTCCCCGCACTTCCAGAGGTCACGACTCCATCTGGGTGATTATCGACCAACTCACCAAGTCGGCTCACTTCTTACCCATCAGAGAGCAGGGATCAGTGGAGAGCTTGGGATGTCTCTACGTTCAAGAGATTGTACGGCTTCACGGTGTTCCATCATCTATCGTCTCCGATAGAGATTCTCGCTTTAACTCCCGGCTTTGGAAGGGGCTTCAGGAGGCGTTCGGGATGCAACTACGTCTGAGCACCGCCTTTCACTCTCAGACGGATGGTCAGACGGAGAGCACCATTCAGACTCTCGAGGACATGCTCCGCGCATGTGTCCTTGAATTTGGTTGCAGCTGGGAGGACCACCTACCCTTGGTGGAGTTTGCGTACAACAACAACTACCACTCCACCATCGGGATGGCACCGTACGAGGCGTTGTACGGAAGACCTTGAAGATCTCCTTTGTGCTGGACAGACCCTGGGGAGTCAGCACTTGTGGGACCAGAGATGGTCCGGGCCACGACAGAGAAGGTCCAGGTCATCCAGGAGCAGATGAGGACAGCTCAGAGCCGGCAGAAGTCTTATGCTGACAGGAGACGGAGGCCACTAGAGTTCGAGGATGGCGACAATGTCTTCTTACGTGTCTCACCTCGATGTGGATTATGGAGATTTGGCCGAGGTGGCAAGTTGTCTCCACGCTTCATCGGAACATTCTAGGTCCTCAGCAGGATCGGCGAGGTGGCTTATCGCCTGGCTCTACCACCTCAGTTGCACCGGGTGTACGATGTCTTCCACGTATCCCAGCTGAGGAGATACGTGCATGACCCGACGCACATCATTGACCATGGGGAGCTAGACGTTGATGATGGGGAGAATTTTGCGGATGTCCCGGTATAGATCGAGGATCGACAGGAGCGGGTCCTATGTGGACGGTCGATTCCTCTAGTGCGCATCAGATGGCAGCACGAGGACCTCCAGGAGAGCACTTAGGAGCGGGAGGCTCAGATGCGTGCTCAGTACCCACATTTGTTTCCCTAGATTATGATGCATCTTTACAGGGACGTAAAGCCTTGAGGTGGGAGTGATGTAAAGACCCGTAAATTTCAAGGAATTTTTTTTCTTAATTTTCTTTGAAATTTTACGAGAACTCAGTTTCTGACGGCACCTGATTCCGAGGCCCGGGGTGCCCGGAATCATCTTCCGAAGTTTGGCTTGGGTACGTTCAGTGAACGAACGAGCGGGTTTTTCTAAATTTTGAACCGGTGCTCAGAATAAAATTCTGAGGGCACCGATGGAATCGCAGCGTCGATATTTTCTTAAAAACTCCTCTTCCGATGTTGCATTTGCTCGGGTGTGGTTTTTAAATTTTGGGAGTTAAGTGAAGAAAATAAAATAAAGTGGTGCGACAACTTTATTTTATTTCACTTAAAGCCACTTAAAGCCACTTAAAGCCACTTAAGCTAAGATTAAGCGAATAGGGTGTAACCCAAAATATCTTACCCTCTTGGTAGGATATTTGTGAGGTGGGTCCCACATGAGCCCCACCGTTTCTTTTCCGCTAAGTAACGCACCCGCGAAAACTCCTCATTAATGAAAGTCAACTGGGGAGTTTTCTTAAACTATTAAACGATCCTTTTAATTGGGCGGTTAATTCGTTGAAATTAATTCTATGAATTAATTTGTTCGTTTCTTAACCTATTTTTCAACTGTTGTCATATTAATAAAATAAGACCAACAGACCTTTCTTCTTGGGTGCGATTTGTTGAGAGGATTTGGAGATTCTGTGCCTTCATCCTCCTTCACGAAGAACGCGAAGAACGCGAAGAACGCCGTCACCCTCGGGTATCGACTACACAACGCCGTGTTCTGCGACGTCGACGATTCCCCTTCCACGATGATTCTTCTGCGACATTCTTCCCCGCAACAATCTTCGATCATCAACTGCTTGAGGTAGGAGATTTCGAATCTTTAATTCCTTTGTGGATTTTATCCTTAACATGGATTTAATTCATGAAATTAAATCCGTGTGTTTTCTTTAAACCCCGGAGATCGACGATGCGACGCCATTCCACGACGACGCGATGCCATTCCGCAACGCGACGATCATCTTCTACCGCAACGGTCAATTCCGCGACGGACTCGCGTCCGACGACGACGTTGAGGTAGAGGTCGTTTTGAAAATGATAATACCCATGTTGTTTTCCTCCAAGGAAAGAACATGGAGCAACCAATTAACAAGTTGGTCCACGGATTATTATTACGGGTCGAGGGTTATTATTTTCTGGGAATTATGGTGTTGTTTCAAACCGCTAACACGGTGGGTGCAGACCAACGAACAAGTCCGAACCCACTGCCCTTTTTTTCTTGGTGTGCGGAACGGCGGACGATGACAAAACAGGCCGTAGAGACAATTTGTTGATTCCGCAGTGAAGAACGGGACCCCAGATGAGCTACGGCGCAGACGGAAATGAAATCGGACCACCAGAGCAACTCCGGTGGCCCGCGGCGCCGGCGGCCGGAGGCGGCAGCGCCCTAGCGTGCCGCCGGATGGAGCCGTCGCCGGACGGAGCCGCCGCGGCTGAAGCCGCGGGGGCGGGGTGCGGTTCCGCGACCACGTAGAACTGGAGGCAGGGAAGCAGCTGGCTACCGCGTCCGGTGACACCGAGCAGCCCCACGCGGGGCCGCGACTTTCCTTCACGGGGGGGGGGGGGCAGCACACCCCGCGCCGCTCGGCCGTAACCGGCCAAGCCGACCATGGCGGCCGGGCCGCGCCCGCGCCGGCCGGGTCGGGTCATGCCCAGGTTAGACCGGGCCGCGCCGGCCGGGCAGGACCCGGACCTAGGTCAGGTCGACCCGGTTCGGGCCAGCCCGGGGGGGGGGGGGGGGGGTTGGGCCGGGCCCAGACCCCCCGTTTCCTTACCTTTTCGGTCTTTTGCTAATAACGTGAGCTACGGGCCTCCGAATGACGCACCGTCAGCGGGGATGCGATCCTTGGATTGAGACGGTCGTTTTGGTATATAACACTCAAGGTTTCGGAATACTTTGGGTTCGGACAGGTTGGTCCGTACACGAAACCAACCAGGCCCTCGGAGTAGAAACGCTCATATCTTGAGCTCCGGACGTCCGATTGACGTGCCGTCGACTTTGTTGAATTTCTCTAAGTGAGACGGATCTTTTGGCTTACTTCGCCTGAGGTTTGGATGTAGGTGGAGTACGGTCAGGTTGGTTTTTCCTTAAAAACCAACCGGGCCCCTAGGACGAAAAATACAATAACTCTCAGACCGGGCGTTCGATTGACGCGCCGTCTGCGACGTTGAGTTCTTGTTGATGATACAGAACTTCTGGATACATAAACTCTAGGCTATGTGTCAGTTGATGTATCAGCCTCTCGGCTCGTGGAGCGGACCCTCCGAAATGAGCTTGCTATGTGCGGGAACCCTAGAGCTGGCAGTGACTGCTACTATGACGACGATGACTGTGCAGAGATCCTCAGTGGATTCGATGGCGACGACTATAGCACTCAGCGATCCTTTGTGGGTCAGTGCTACCGATCCTATGTGGGTCTGATCCTGTGTGGGTCAGTGCTCAGCGGTCCTGTGTGGGCCAGCGCCTACAGATCCTGTGTGGGTATTTATAGGGGTTAGTTACCTATCGATCCGATGTGAGTCAGATCCTTTGTGGGTCATTGCGGGGGTTAGTTACTTATCAATCCTGTGTGGGTTAGATCCTTTGTGGGTCATCGCAGGGGTTAGTTACCTATCGATCCTATGTGGGTCAGATCCTTTGTGGGTCATTGCGGGGGTTAGTACCTATCAATCCTTTGTGGGTCCGATGATTTAGATGAATTAGTGGATATATCTGGTCATCTTTATCGTCACATGAAGAAGTATACCTGTGTGAGCTGAAATCCTGTCTTGATTTCCTTTGTGGATTGTTTTGTGCTATCCTGTATTGATTTACGTTTGCTTTCCTGTGTGGACTGGGTTGTACTTGGGTTCAGATGTTAGATCCGAACAAATATTGATGACTTAGGTATATGTATGTGCATATATCTAATAAGTGTCAGATGTTACTTAGTGATTGTATCTTTCCTTTGTGGATTATCCTTTGTGGATTATGGGAGACCTTCGAGGGTCTCGGGGTCCCTACTGAGTAGCTTATACTCACCCCTGCACGGGCTATGCCCGCACTACGTTGTGTTGGTTGCAGACGACGGACAACACTGATCGTGGTGGAGGCTTGTGGAGCAGGACGGTACCTGGAGGTGGACCCCTGGGTGGGACGTACTCGGAGCGGTCGGCTGGACCCGAGGAGCAGTGGAGGCTATCTGTACCCACCTTTCAAGTGGGACTTCCAGTGGACGGCTCGACGTTTCGACTTTACTTTTCAGTTGCTATTTTCCCTTTCAAGTTGTACTTTACTTTCAGTTGGGGTTTGTATACTGGCCCACTTACTTTTCTGCACTTACGGTTGTACCAGTTTTTACTTAGTGTTTACTTTTTCCTCTTTCTTACTCTGTGGTGCTTGTTTACTTTACAAAGGCAATGCCTTCCCTTTTTACCGGGATTTACACCTTGGTGCTAGTCACCAGCCCCTGGCCTATGGAAGGCGGGCTTGGGGTAGTCACGACACGGGCCCCGAGGACGGTTCGTGACACATTTAAAAAAATATAAAATTGTATGCTTTTTATATTATATTTAAGAGATAAATTTTTATTATTTTTATGTTGTTTATACATGAGGTTAATGCATTTTCACATAATTGGGAATACAATGTAAGGGTTTCAAGCCTCAAATTTTCACCCCTTGAGGCAAATTTATTATTTTACACCATGTTTTATTTTAAATTGTGTTCCTACATTCAAATTAATATTTTGTATCATGATCCTATATTTTTCCATTAAATTTTTTACTTTATTTTAATTGATATCTTTTATTTCTTTTGGATTTGATGGATTGTAAGGTCATAATGTTTTTCATGGTATTTATTCTAATCCTCTAAGTCATAAGAAACGTTTTCCACCATGTTTCAATTCTTATGGTGTATTTAATTCATGGAAGTATTTTTATCATATTTGTTTACATGGAATTAATATCTAAATAACGTTTCCTTAATAATGTGTCTATTGATTCAATTTTTTCCCATAGTAGTCAAGATATTTTGTTACTGAACATTTATTCTTTGAGTTGTGATAATTCTATTAAAATTATTTCTTATAATTTGGGAAAATTATAAAATTTTATTATTTATTTTATATTATATTTTTTTCTATGGATTTATATTTAGAGCCCTTGAACCCTTGGATTAATATTGATAACTTCTTGGAATATGTTTCATTGAACATAATAATACCTTAAAGGTGTTATACCATAAAATTATTTCTTATAAGTTGGGAAAATTATACAGTGTTTACCCCTAGTAGTCAAGATATTTTGTAACTGAACATTTATTCTTTGAGTTGTGATAATTCTATTGAAATTATTGTGTATGTTTGTTCCATTGAACATAATAATTATTCCATAAAGTAGTTTCTTAAGAAATACATTGATATTTATTTTAATAATTTTATAAATTATGATTATCTCTGAAGTCATTCACTATTTAAAAAATATCACAATGTTTGAATAATTAAAATATAGAAAGTATTTTATATTTATTTCTCTATTTGATTTAAATGCACTACCTATTTTATAAAGGTGTTAAATACATTTTAATGTTTTTTCTTTTATAAGAAAATTTTATTTATCCCCATATTTAAACAATTAACTCATTATCTAACTATATTTTTTTTAAGAATTACTTTGTTGAATTATTTTATAAACCAATGACCATAAATATTACTTTTATGATTTTATAAACATTTATCTTGTGTTTAATCTTGTGTTTGAGGTCTTACTATTTAAATTAATTTCATGTTATAATTAATCTTTTTCTAGATGTAATAAATTGTTCTCTAATTTTATTAGAATGATTTGATTATTTTTGACATGCAAAAAAGTTATTTTAAATTAATTGAAAATTAATTAATTAAAATTATTTAAAATCATTTACATTATCTTTGTTGGACTCACCTGTTTTGATAATATCAATTATGTTTATATACGCTTTGATAATCCCAAATAATGTCTATCTATATAATAATTATACTTTATGACATCATGCTAATATGATTATATGAATATCATAATGATCATATCATATCATTGGAATATGTTACTCAATGTTTATTTATGATTTTAAATGTTTAACAATGATTAATCTTTATACTAACTCAATCTGGAAATGAAATGAATAGAACAGATACTTTATAAGCATTCGAGTTTTTGGGTCACTGATACAGACAGAACTACCGATAAACAAAGGTCACCGATTGATTAAGTCTAACGATAAACAAAGCTAACTGATAGACTTAGTATACTAATAGACAAGGCCACTGATAAAATCTACTGATATAATGGAGATACCGATTGAAGAAGCTACTGATAGAGAGAGATACCGCTACTAATGTAAACAACTACTGATAGCAAGGAAGAGAAACTGACAGAAGTTCACTGTTACGAAGAGCTACCGACAGATGGAGCTACTGATACAAGAGCTACCGCTATACATGGAGCTACTGATACATAAAGCTACCATTATAGATATGGATTATTTTTAAATATTTATGATTCCTCATAGTAATGTATTTTGTAATTTTGTATGAAAAATCATTATACCATGATTCATGATTAATGGCCTTTTTTGGTTATGGTCTTCTTAATTAATGATCATGTTGTCATGCCCTTATACTTATCTAATTATAAAATATCATAATTGATTAACATCTCCTATGTTTACCCTTACTGGTCATCATAGACAAACCATTCTCAGGATTCTCTTCCCCACGATTTGAATAATGTTTTTATGTGGGGAATTCATAATAAATGTACAATGTGAGACAATTATTAGAGGTATGTTGTAGATATTTCATGAATTATGATTAATATGTATATAGAAATCAAGTAAACTATTAATTTATGTTTATGGGGTGTACATTATTATGTGATTTATTTAACATTCATCTAGTGTAATTTAATATTTATTTATCAAATTTTTTGGGTTTCGTTAGTTGGTATTAGTGTAGGTTTGTTTATTTTTGGAGATTATGATTAGAGAACATTTTTTCATACAATGAAGATAAGTATAAATAGAGTATAACATCCTAATAATATTTTTAAAGTAGTGATTGTGTAGTTTTACTAGAACATACATCCCAATCTTGGTAATGGAATGTGGATATAGTTGTAGAACAGATGTACCTAGTGATAAGAACTCTAAATGTGGATAATTGGGTATTAAAACTGTCATGACAGGTGCACCATGAGTAGGATTAATACTATACATAAGGATAGCCAGTATTAAGTGATACTATTTGGTTTTCAAAATCTATTTGGGAATTATTGTGAAAGATTTGGTGATATGATTACAATTAATGACGTAGGTTAATACTATGTATTCATATATTGAATATAAGGATTCATGATTTATACATCATATGAATTATTTTTCATGATTACATTATTACTCACAATGATAATTTTTGCTCATATTGAGATTTTTGGTCTTAGTTAATTGTTGGACCTAAGAGTAATCATGCTAATTCTAAATATATATTTAAATTAAATGACTGTCCTCATGAGAAAAACAATGATATGGGAGATGGGATATAGAATAATGCAGTTATGATCACACAAATATCTTAATCATTCAACCATAAAATGAAACATACTGAACTTTAAAACAACCAATGAAATTAAAAAATAAATATAAAAATTTTATATGAAAAAACTCTTTCTTTTAGGGTTCTTCTAATCCAATCATTCATACTCAATTGATAAAGTATATTGAAATGAAAATCTCTATTCTCCAATGTCCAAACCATGAAAAGAATATTCTATCCATGTTTTTTTGGAAGGAGAATATGATTAATAGTAAAATCTTATTAATCATATGCAGAAATAGGATGTTAGTTACACCATGGAACATGAAGTGATTAAAAAGGTGGTTATAATAAGTATTTCCCCAAAAATAGTTACATAAAAATGTAATTGGAATTACAATAACTAAAGTATAATGATAATGAAACAATTGGTATCTATAAGAAACATTTCAATAGACTTGTATGGTTAAATTACAGTTTTATCATCAATCATGAAATAAAATATATCAACCCTATCCTATATCACATAAAAGTACAAGTTTTTTTGCATAATTATACATCGGAATACAAGCCGAGTAATGCGAAGTCGAGTGTCTTTGATGGCTATGTACATAAAAATGAAAACATAAAGCATTTAATTATTTAATCATCATATTGAGATAATAAATTCCATTGTTCTCATATATTGGAATAGGATAATCTATGGATAAAATTAAAAAAGTGGTGAGATAAAAATCCCAGAAAAGAAATAGCAATAATAATGATTCATCACATTGGTTAGGAAGGATGACATAATGATTTAAAATGGCATATAACATAATTGAACATATGAAACCATAACAAGTATAACTCAGGATATTATAATCATGGAATCATATTAACATGGAATCCACATAAAAAATGAATTTATAATTATTCAAGTCATTTTGCACCCATATTAACATGTTTATTAATATGTTTTCCACATAATGAATCGTATAAAATTAAATATTTATAAACATAAGGGAACCCATGGAAAGAAATAGGTATCATAATTGTATCATAATGAATAATTTAATTATCTTATCATAAAATTATCCTTGAAATAATGGAGTTAGAACATACATAATAATATATCATTACATGATATTTCAACAAGATGTGATAACATGTAAAAAGAGTATTTTAGAAATTTTAGAATTAAAACATTTTAGTGCGGTTTTAAGGAAAATACTAAAGAGATTTTAAAATAGAAAATGGAGTAATATTTTACATAAAAAATTAAGTGAAAAAATAATGGTTTCACAGTATATTGACTGATTTTATAAAAAAAATGGTTTCTTAAGACAGATGGTAGAGCACACTTGAAATTGGTTAAAAAATCTGGAAGTTCCCTCAAAAAATGTTTGCTTATCGGGAAGTACTAAGTATTGAATCACATAAAAGCATGTATACCCCAAAAATAGAATGATTAATGGATCTTGATACATGTTTTTGGAAATATAAATGTCAATTATAATATTTATATAAACATAATATTGGTTTTTATTTGGGTAAAAACAGAGTTAGAACGACCCGAAGAAATAATGGAGGTTTGAGTAGAATCTCGTACCTTCTGTTGATGGTATTCTCTAATTGGTAATAGTAACCTACATAATAAAATTAGGTTTATTAATTTATAATTAAATAACCTATTTTACATGTAATTTATTTAGTATAACCTTTTTTAGTTCATACTTAGCCTTTTTGATTGGTTCTGAGGTTCAATTTCATTATTCAGGACCGTTTGTATCATTATCACTTTACTTATATACCTGAATGGAGAATCATGTAAAATGAATATGGATTTCCCTAGATGAATTTATATTATTGATAATAAATAATTTTACATTGTTTTAAATTTATTTTGTTACTTGGTGTGAATATGAATCATTATATAAAACTTTAGTGATAACCTTTTGGGTAAATTGGCGGTTTTTTATCACAAAAAACACATTTTGTTTTATAAATTAAAAAAATTTGTAAAAAAATAATCTATAACAATATATGAGAAATGATAAATATATTATAGTTATTTTAAACCATAATAATTATTTCATGGATATAATGAAATATGGTAATGGAAATTGATAACCGATCGTCCGCGAATGTGGTAAATGGACACTTCTCGGATGGTGATTTTACTATTACTATAAAAGAAGTTTAAAAGAGAGATGATAATTATTTATTTCATTATCATAAAAACATAATAGAAAATATATTTTACTTTAGATTCATAACATTTTTATTAGGTGAGGCGAGGATATAAAAAAACAGATGAACTTGAAAGGTATGTAAAAGAATTGAAAAGAGGGATTTACCTCTTGAATTAATCATCCTTGAGAGCCTTTTAAGTGGAGATGATTTGGTGTTTTGGGAATAAAATGTACTATTGGATTTGGGATAGGATCTTGGAATATATTTGAGAATAATTTAAGGTAGGTATAAGTCTTGAGAGGAGGGGTGTTTTGGGGGTTTTTACAGTGGAAGGGAGGAGGGGTTTCTTAATATTTAATCATTATTTTATTATTTCTCTATAAGACAAGAAATAGTGATGATTGCATGAAAAAATATTAAATAGTTTATGTTAATTTTCACCAAGGGTTCTTACATTAGTGACGATTCTTGGAATAGTGTATTTAACCCACAATGTATATATACATTACATTACTGTATTTCACTATTCATTTAAAAAACTAGTATTTTAGAAAAATCCCAAAAATTCACCCTAACAATTTTCCAACGTGTAGAATCCTAAAATGGTATCCATTTTTCGAAAATAATATTATCATTATTATTAATTTAATTTTTAATTCAAATAATTTTTTACATGGAAAATACATATTTTCAAATTATGAATAGTTTTATAATGCATAAAAAAATTACATAACATCTCATAAAATTATATTAAAACAAGAACACATAAAAATATTAATTTATGAAAAAAATTTAGGGAAATAAATTTTATTTTGATTTTATTAATTTATTTTAATAAAATATTTATGACTTAATAAAATAAAAATACTTTTTCTATGGTCATATTGTAACTAAAAAAGTCTATTTTTTAATTCATTCCCTAGTGTGGTTACTATTATTTTGGAAGATTTAATATTTATAAGGGCCATATTACTATTCATAAGGGAAACCTTAATATTCATAAGGCTTAGTTACTATTCACTAAAAATTATGTTAGTCTTATCATACACCAAATATCTTACTGATCACAACCGTGTATGTCATATTTTTTAAATTCAAATCACATAAGTGGAAAACTTATATTAAAAGGCCATATAGTACATAGTAGTTCATTGTGATTTAATTTCATGTGATTATATTAAATAATTATTTTAATGGAATTTCTATTTAAAACATCTTTGGGTGGTTACATCCACCCCCCTTATAAAATTTCACCCCTGAAATTTCATTTTACATTCTTTGCCATAAACAGCTGCAAGCACTTTCTTTAATTGATTCTTGAAGATCCCATGTTTCCCCTATATACTTATGGTTCTTCCATATTACCTAAACCATGTGAGTGGTTTTGTTGTGTGGAAATTTATCTCGATGATCCACGATCTTCACTTGGTTCTCCTTGTAAGAAATATCATTTTCCAAATGTACCATCTCTAAAGTTAGTACATGAGAATGATCTGGTATGTACTTTCTAAAGAGGGATACATTGAAGACATCGTGCACTTTAGAAATGGTTGGTGGAAGTTCTAGTCAATAGAACATAGCTCTGAAACAATAAATGATCTCAAAGGGGATGATATAACTAGGACAAAACATTCCTTTCATCCCAAACCTCATGAACTTCTTCCATGGAGATATGCGGAGTAATACCATGTCTCCAACCTTGAACTCAAGGTCTTGACGATGATTTTCTAAATAAATATTTTGTTAAACATGGGCTTCCAAGATTTTCTACTAAATGGTTTTAACTTTCTCCACCACTTTATCAACCATTTTAGGTCCCAGTAGCTTATGCTCACTAATATCATCACAAAACGTTGGTTTTCTCGATCATTTCCCATAAAGGGAATTATATGGCTCCATTTTGATGTTGTAGTGGAAATTGTTGTTATAGGAGAATTCAATGAGTGGATGATGTTGATCCTTTCCTCCTATTAAGTTTATTGAAAATTCTCTCAATTTATATTTCATTGTATAAAAAGTTTCCTCAAGTTTTCCATTCGCTTGATGATGCTAGGATATTCTGATGTTCAGTTCACTGCTTAGAACATGCTAAAGAATTTTTCAGAACATTGAGGTGAATCTCAGATCTCTATAATATATAATAGTATTTGTTACTCTATGAATTCTTACCACCTCATTGATATATATCTATGAAAGTTGATCTAATGAGAATTCATCTCAAATTTCTATAATGTGAGATGTATTAGTAATATGATCCACAATGACCCATATATCATTGTTTCATCTGGATTTCCTTATATGTCCAGTGAAAAATTCCATGGTAATGTTCTCCCACTTTCATGTTAGAATGGGTAGTGGTTTCATAATTCCATTATAATTCTATCATTCAGCCTTCACGATTTGACATACTAGTCACATTTATGTATACTTAGCAATCACCCTCTTCATATTGTCCCACTAAAAGTTCTCTCAGAGATCTCGATACATCATTGTTCTCCCTTGGTGAATAGAGAATTTGGATAGATGTGTGTCATTTAGAATCTCCATTTTTATCTGTGGATTGTATGGTATATATAATAATCCCAAAAATATTACAAATCCTTCCTCACCAATCTTGAAATCATAAGATTTCCCATTTTTAATTTCTTCCACCCTTTTCAGAATTTCCACATATTGTTTTTGGGAATAAATTATTTTCTCTATGAGGGATGGATGAGAAATCATTTGAGAAAGGATTGATGATGTTACTCTTTTAATGATTCCCATGTCTATCCTCTTCAAATATAATAATATTGGAACCATTTAAATTCCCATCATTGATAGAGATGCATGATCCTTTCAACATAGAGAATATGCCACCTTATTTTCTTTACTGGGATGGTAGTGGATTGATCTGTCATAATCCTTGATGTGATATAACCATATTCACAAGGACATATTAATCTATTTTTGGGTGAATATATATTTGAGACTCTTATGATCGATATATATATATATATATAACTTTTCCACATATAAATAATGCATTTATATTTTCAACATAATCATCGCTGCTGCTACCTCCATGTAAGAACCCGAACGTTCTTTTCAGGTATTTTTTTCCTTTCTGGTCGTTTTGGGAGAAAAGATGAATTTCTGGAAATTTTCTATGTACACGCCATGTACCTTATGAGTAAATGCCGTGTACATTCTTGCCACAACAGGACGTGTGTTAGCAGTGTAGTATCCACACACATAACCATGTGGGAGTGTTTTTTAGGCCGCCTAATGTGGAGTATAGAAACAGAAAGTACACGTCGTGTATTTGTTTTTCATTAAACGCACCAGGGTCGCGTCTGATGGACAGAACTCACTTCTTTTAGGTTCCACTCGTCTAAGAGCACTGAGAAACCATGGATCTTCAACGAGCCCCTGATCCTCCATCTATCCTCTTATTCGAACACCATTTATTGCGTTGGAATCACATCGGTGAGTTCTCTCTTCTTCTTGAGCCTTGTTTTCCAATTCCTCTTCTTTTCCAGGTTATCATGGGTTGATTATTTTGGACGTTTTCTTAGATCTACGACGTTCCTAGGAGATTCAAGCTTCTTGGTTCAAGTATATTTATCTCCTATCCCCAAGGTATGTGGTTTTTTACATTCCGTTCGAAATTTTTGAGTTTTTTGTACAAATTCCACCAATACCATTGAACGAGGTATTGCGTTTTTACCTTTTTACACCTGTTGATTTCCTTCCATGCTTGTAGGCCTGTGTAGAGGTAATTTGGATATGAATATGGATTATTTTTGTGCTTTGTATTTGTTTTTCCCCCGCATTGTTCTATTTTTGACCATTTGGTCATGTTTAGCCTTTTTCTACCTGGCCTGTTTTCCATGCCTGTTACTGTAGGATAGAGAGTTGTATTCTGACATGCTTGTTATACTATAAACTATTCATCCAAGTAGTTCAATAGTGTTACTTTGGAAATATTATACTACTATTCTTGTTGAATTACATAGGTCCATGAGAACCTGGTGTAGTAGACTATAGTGGAATTGACTGGGTGAGCTTCCTCAGAGAGTCATTGAACACTTTTTTCTATAAGGAGGATTAACCGAGTGAGAATACTGAAAGAGATTAGACTTTGGGGCTATAAGGGGAATTGATCGAGTGAGCTTCCTCAGAGAGTCCTTGATTACTTCATACTATAAAGAGATTGACTGTGTGAGCTTCCTTATAGAGTCTTTTTTTGAATTGAATGACCTGGGCGATAAGGGGAATTGACCGAGTGAGCTTCCTTAGAGAGTCCTAGGCCTCAGGGCTATAAGAGGAATTGACATGTGAGCTTCCTTAGAGAGTCCCTGATTACCTTAGACTACCCGGGTAATGGACTGTGTGAGATTCCTCAGGGAGTCTTTATTTATCTAGGATATACGAGGAATGGAATGTGTGATCTTCCTCAGAGAGTCTTGCTTTACCATTGACTATAAGGTGATAGATTGTGAGCGCGAACTCAGAGAGTTTTGTTAAATTCCTATACAGAACTAGAGGGGTTAGACCGAGTGTTCTTCCCATAGGGTTACTTGTACATTTTAGGTAGGATCATAGGGGATGGCTATGAGAACTTCCCAGAGGGTTACTTGTTTGTGGTTTAACTGTTTACTTCACTGTTACTCGATATTGATCTGTGGATTGTTTACTACTGAGCACTGTCTGGTTTACTGTTTACTGTACTTTTACCTGCCATATAGTCACTAACTATTAGTCATAGATCTTCGAGTGGTTTCCTACAGGGATATAGTTTCACACCCTTTTTGGGGCATGTTTTTGGGACCAAACAGTTTATATTGTTTCAAGTATAGATAAAGGTAAGTGCCCTTCTACTCCAGTTACTTGACTTGCTGTGGAGTTAGAGAGCATGAGACCAAGCATGTGTTTGTGATGATTAGGAGTTGTTTATCTTTTATGTTTCACTTTGGTTTAGTAATTTTTATAATCCAGCATTGTGACTTGTTTGGTTACTTTCCTAGACATATGTATCATGCATCATTAATATATATGTGCTCTAGTTGTATTATTATTCCAGTCTTCCACTGTTTTCTATTGTTGGATATTTACTACTTCAACTATTGTAACATTGTTTACTTCCGCTGTGTACTCTTCCAATGAGGGAATAGCTAACACACTATCACACCCAAGGCCCTTGCTGCAAGTCGGTAGCCTCTGGCATTCTGAAAAATGCACTTGAGGCCATGTGACCAACCGGGTATGGGGCGCCTCTGGGTGGATTCTGGAACCCAGACGTTACAAAGTGGCATCATAGGATTTTTTTTCTCTTGATTTACTATATGGAGCCTTTATCCAAGTATATTATGGAATTAGTACTTGGTAATAAGTTTTTCCCAAGAGTGGCTAACCCGTGTACAAGGAAAAGACAATCTACCTCATTAATTGCAATTGTTCCGGTATTGCAATTATTATAGTTGATCTGATTTCACCTTGAGTGATACACATGATTTGTTCTATTATTGTTGATGTTATTGGGGTTCTATTTCTATTGAAACCCTATGAGATGAGGGTATTCCATCTCATGGATCATATAGACATTTTCTAGATATCACATGCCATGCATTTTTTCCATGACATCTAGGATGCATTAGTAATTGCATTTTGTTGTGATAGATGATGTGTAAAATATTCATGCTGTTGTGATAGTCGCTATGATAGAAATACCTAATATTTTATAGGTTATTGTTTATATAGATATTTTCTTGAATGAATGCCAAAATTTGGTTCTTGAGGTGTTATGGGACATCATGGACTGGAATTTGGAGAATCATTGCCTTGTTTTCCTTGCTATGATATGTATAAGATTCCGAAATTTGATTCACGGGGAGTGTGGGCCCTCACAGGTCGGAATTTGGAACTTTATGTACTCATTTTAGTGTTTTATGGGTTCCGGAGTAGTTTCTGAGGCTTACAATCCTGAAAAACCCAGAATAAATGCCATGTAATGTTATGTACACGCCATTTGTTCTTATGTTCGGGAAGAAACCGCTTTTCTTAAGTGAATGACGTGTACCTTATATACACACCATGTAAACTCTAAACCGTGTCATAGGTCATGTGGGGAGATACATGGGATGGGAAAAACATGGAGTGAACACGCCGTGTATAGTCCAAACAAGCCGGGTAGTGTCGGCCCTGTGCCCACCCATGTCACTAACAACACAGGTTGGCCAAGTCGTGTCTAATACACGTCATGTTCCATCTAAACACATCCTGTAGTATGACCTAGATACCCGGTCATGTCACGAACAACATGAGATGGTGTTACCCTTCTTGTACATTCCATGTCCATATAGAACATGTCATGGCGTTTGAGCCGTGTGTCAGGCAGTGTCACTAACAACACGGGCCAGGTAAAGCTTGTCTAGTACACGTCGTGTTGGTATGTTACACGCCGTGTAGTGTTACCTTATGATAGATGTGTGTCTTAGCCATGTAGAAGGACTCGAGCAGGGATAGGGGATTCAATTACACACCGTGTGTTAAGACAACATGCCGTGTGTTTGGGGTGTTACACGACCAGGTTAGGCATGATTACACGCCCATGTAAATGGCTTTAGGGAACACACCGTGTAGTAAATGTACACTCCATGTAGTCATGTTTTGTAAAACTTGAATGTTTTAATTCTCTTGTTCCCTTCTATCAATCATTGTTTTTAGTCCTTGATAATCTTGGTCTAAGGTGTGTGCTTGACGTTTCATAGTCATGCCACAAAGACGTCCTCCAGTTGTGTGCCAGTTTCCAGACGGTGATCAAACACCGGACATGGGAAATCAGGGACCACCTGCAGATCCTACCATTGTTCCAGCCTTGGAACCATCTGTTGTATCTGACATAGATACTGATTCATAGTTTAGGGAGGTCTTTCTAAGGATGATGTAGACTTTTTAGGGAGCACCACCTTATACCCCGTCGATGGCTGATCTGACGCGGGTCTTCCTGCAGTAGCATCCTCCTACTTTCTCAGGGGATGGAGGACCCCAGGCTGCTATGTTATTTCTTGAGGCCATGCTAATGATTTTCAAGAATCTGGAGATAAATCCATAGAGTTGGGTTAATCTTACTACCTACATGCACTGAGAATCTGGCAAGAGATGGTGGGATGTGGTCTCACAGGCGGGTCTCCAGCAGAATAGGGCTTGGGATGAGTTTCGGTCCATCTTCTATGATTACTTCTATCTGGAGACCATGAGGGCTGATTGAGCCCAGGAGTTCATGGGTCTAGAGTGGGGTACTCTTTCTGTTATAGAGTGTTCCTCTTACTTCACTGAGCTGCAATGTTTCACACCTATTCTAGGAGGTGATGAGTTGTTACTTTCACATATTTTTGAGGATGGTATGAGGCACGACATCCGGCCGTAGATGAACATATTCAAGTTGACTATGATATATTCTATCGTCAACCAGGAGCTGATCATAGAGTGCAATTTGAAGGATTCTGAAGCTGCGAGCTAGGGTGGTTTTCCATCCTGAGTTAGTGCTCCGCCAGAAGATAGCAGGAAGCGCTGTAGGGAGGCTGCATGAGGAGATTAGAGCAGGTGGGATGCATCATCCGGTAGCCAAGTAGTGTGCTACCTGTAACGACCCAAAATTTTGAATAAATCTTGTTTCCTAATTTTATGTGTTATTCTATTTTATTTTTATACTCAACAAAAATGTTTCATTTGATAACATGAGTATAATTAAAATGAGACCATTGGGTTTTGACTGGTATATGACCATTGGTCAATATGACCGCTGGAAACTAAACATTTTGATTATTGTCTCTAAATACAAGTAATCTTGATTAATTATTATAGAAAGAAGATTCGATGGCCTCACCCAGTAGTCTTGGACCGATCGAATCCCATCTAACAGAACTTGGGAAGGAGGTAGCACCACTAGGCTTTGCTCTAGACCAAACCCAACCCAAACTTCATCGTGTGAAGCTAGAAAGGAATCCCCTTCGCGAGAAGTTCAAAATGATAGAAATTACTACTCGTGCGATGTTGGCCGAGCCTCCCTCAGATTCTCTCACCTTAGATTACCTTACACTTAGGTCCTATGCTGGTGTGATAAGGGGCTATGTAAAGAGACCGTAATTTCCTTGTGTATCCCTTTGTTTTAAATAAAAATTTTGATTTTTTTTTATAATGAAGTTTATGAATTTTCAAATGTCCGGATAAATATAGTATGCATATTTTTGATGAATTTTAGAAAAAGGATATTTTAAAAATGTTTAGGTAAACCTTAAATAATTAAAAATGTGTAATGATTTTCAAAAAATGGTCTTCTACAATTATGTTCAGTACGAAATTTAGAGTCTAAAAAGATCAACTTGATTTTTGATGAATAGTAAATTATGAATAGTGATTTTTTGATTAGGATTAGTAATGTGTCCAAATGGATTAGTAATATTTCTTAAAGAAAGTATCAATATAATCTAGGCACCTTGATTAAGTAATGTGATTCGATAAAATAGTTAAATAACGGTTTCATAAATTATTATTCAAGTATTAGTTTTTTCGGGTGAATAGTGTTTTTAATTAAAAATTAAATTAAAAATATTTAAAAAATTATTTTTATATAATGGATTTTATTTTTGAACTCAGAGCATCGATATTATGTTAAGGTAATTTTTGGGGTTTTTCTGAAAAAAATGAATTTTCGGTGAATAGTGTTTTTATTTAAAAATTAAATTAAAAATATTTAGAAAATTATTTTTATAAAATGGATTTAATATTTTTAATCAGAGCATCGATATTTGGTTAAGGTGAAATTTTGGTATTTTTCTGAGTAAGATGAATTTTTAGTGAATAGTAAAAAAAAGCATTTTAGGGTTTCAGTATGTTTAATGACATCATAACTGTGTCATGGTGATTTCATGAAATATTTTATGGGTTGGCTGACCAAAGGTGATGAATTATTGTATGGGGGGCCCCATGTGTCCTAACTTCATGGGAAATATCATGGGAGAACATGGTTTTGAGAAAACCACTTTTGAGGTGTCCCTTGGCCATTAATGCCTTGTCCCCTCACTTTCCCTATAAATACCAAGCCATCCTCGAATCCATTTCGACTCCCCACTCTCCCCCAACGAAGTTCTGGTGTCATTACCTCCCAATGAGTCCTCCAAAGGTTCCCCCATGCCCTCAAGGTCCCAACCTTTGAGTTTTAAGAGTTACATTTTAAGGTAAGGGTTCCGACCTCTCTCTTTCTTTTCAAGAAATCTCTTTTATGTAATTTCTTTTATGCTCCATGTTCTTATGTTAAAGGATGTTCCTTTATACTTCTCTTACTTACATTTTCATGTACATATAATGAGAGATCCCCTCTTACTCTCATTATTTCGTTTTATGAAGTTTTAAGTGGCACCGTTAGGCTACCGAAATTTTTGTAACAGATTCTTTCTCCCTTCTCATTTTTCAAGATCTATTTTCATGTAAAGTATTTCAAGTTCCCATTTATTATGTTGGGGTATGATCTATAAATTTATCATACTGATCTTTTATGATCATATGATGAGATACCCCATTTTATCTCTTCAATTCAATATTTTGAAGTTTTAAGTGGCACCGTTAGGCTACCGAATTTTTAAGGGATTCTTTCACCCTTCTCGTTTTCAAGATCTATTTTCATGTCAGGTCTTTCAAGTTTCTTTTTATTATGTTGGGGTATGATATCTATATCTATCATACTTAACCCTTATGTTCATATGATGAGAGACCCTATTTTTATCTTTTCAATTCAGTTTTGGTTGATGTTTAAGTGACGCCGTTAGGCTGCCGAATTTTCTAGTGGTTCTTTCACCTTTCTCCTTTTTCAAAGTTCTAATTCCATGTCAAGTCTTGAAAGTTCCTTTTTATTATATTGGGGTATTATCTCTAAATCTATCATACTGATCTTTTATGTTCATATGATGAGAGACCCTATTTGATCTCATCAATTCATTTTTGTTGAATTTTAAGTGGCGTCGTTAGGCTGCCGAATTTTTAAGGGATTCTTTCACCCTTCTCGTTTTCAAGATCTATTTTCATGTCAAGTCTTTCAAGTTCCTTTTTATTATGTTGGGGTATGATCTCTATATCTATCATACTAAACCCTTATGTTCATATGATGATAGACACTATTTTTATCTTGTCAATTCATTTTTGGTTGAAGTTTATGTGACGCCGTTAGGTTGCCGATTTTTCAAGTGGTTCTTTCACCTTTCTCCTTTTTCAAAGTTCTAATTCCATGTCAAGTCTTGAAAGTTCCTTTTTATTATGTTGGGGTATGATCTCTAAATCTATCATACTGATATTTTATGTTCATATTATGAGAGACCCTATTTTATCTCATCAATTCTTTTTTTTGAAGTTTTAGTGGCGTCGTTAGGCTGCCGGATTTCTAAGGGGTTCTTTCACCCTTCTCGTTTTTAAGATCGACTTTCATGTCAAGTCTTTCAAGTTCCTTTTAATTATGTTGGGGTATGATATATATATCTATCATACTGATCATTCATGTTCATATGATGAAAGTCCCTATTTGATCTCGTCAATCCATTTTTGGATGTTTTAAGTGACGCCGTTAGGCTGCCAAATTCTCATAAGAGAAATCTTATTTTTGTCTTCCTTTAATGCTCTTCGTTTCATATGGTATATCATTAAAATTTCATTACCATGTTCTTAAATACTATATATTCTGTTCCCCTACTATTTTATGTATCATTTTTGAGTGGTTGACCCATGTCCCCTCTCTTTTCAAAGTTTTCTAAAACCATGTATCGTAGACGTTATGCTGCATAGTTTTCATCTCAAAATGCCTCCCTCTTTATCTCAAAATTATTTTATGTTATTAAGTGAATACTAAAAGACCTTATTTCTACAGGGTTATTCACATATATATCAAAATTTTCTATTCTAAATTCTGGTATTTACATACATGAAACCCTCTTTCCCTTTTCCGTGGGTTTAAAGTGACATAAAGATCATGTCTTTAAATCACTTTTTAAAATGTTATGATTATGAAATGAAAACCATTTCTTTTATGCTATATGGGTTGTTTATGAAATGATTTATGATGATATATGTGGCTCACATGATAATAAATACATTTCAAGGGTGCATCCAGATAGCACTCCAATGCATTGGGTAAAGACTTAATCTCTAGAGATGACCTTTTAGACTGATACCTTGGTGAATAACCTTGGTAATTTTTAATGACACCTTGGAGATGGGCCTTGGTGAAACGAAATTATCGTCAATATTAAATGTTGTAGCAACATCTTCATGTTATGAAAAATGTTATTTTTATTATTATATATCTCATTATTTCTTTCTCATGCCTTAAAGTTATTTTCATAACCTTATTGAAGTATCTCAAGTTCACATGTAAAATGTTTCTCTTGTTTCCCTTACTGGGACTTCTGCTCACCCTTTTTTTTGATGTATGTCCCCAGGTTATGAGATGCAGTAATTAACCTTGGATGAACATGAGGAGAAGCCGTTCAAGTGTTTAAGAAGAATATTTTATGTTTTCATGTTTTAAGTTCCCGGTTTCCAAGACACTAAACCTTAAAGATCCTCGGTTTTGTAAAATGTATTGAAAGATTATGTGATAAAAAGGCAGGATGCTATAGTTGGTATCAAAGGATGGTTTAGTTATTTTTGGAAATTAGGATATTAAAACTTTAGGAAGAAACCTATAGAAAAGTTTAAATATAGGAAATATTCCTGGTATTTTGGTGAGTATTGAGTAAGGGGTTGCCAAGAAAATACATCCCTGTCTGGATATGAGCAGGTAGAGGTGGCTCTGGCACATATGTACATAGGGGTAAAACCAGAAAAAACCGCTTTGAGCTAGACTCGAACGGGAACTGGTACACAACAACGGGCCTTGCTGCACTCTTGGTTATGACACCCCCGGGGGATATGCTTTGGTAAGTTCATAAGCTTAGTATGAACCATTATTAAAGGAACAAAGATAAAATGAAATAAAGATTCAAATAAGAATATATGATCATGGATAACCTAGTTTGAAACCTAGGAGATCACAAGTTAGGGTATACTTTTCTTCTACAAGTTATCCTTATATGCTTTAAGTTCCTTTTCATGATTATTGGCTAAGTATTTAATCTCCTAATTATAATATCTCTTCTTAGTTAATGGTGGGAAATGGAAGAACATGTCCCAACAACCAATGTGATAGGAAATGCGACGATTGCCGTATTAATATGACAGAGATGATTAGGGGATTAAAAGATTATTATTATTTTGGAAGACGTTCGCTATTTCGGGGACCCTATATGATCGAGGTAAATAGATGACTACGACATCTTCACTGAGAAGTAAGGTTGACTTATATTTTGAAGAATCGATGAATTTAAGGTGGACTTATAGTAATTTAGGTTACTTATGGGAATGATTAACCTATCTTGGCTAAAATATGTTTAGGTTATCTACTTTTGTTATAAGATGTTAGGAGTGGTTGATGTTGTTTGGAGATGAACAATGAAGTTTATTTTGGAAGACTATGTTATCAAATCCTTCTTGTATTTGGGTTTCAATCTTTGTTTGGTTTATTTTGAGGAATTTTAAGGACCGTTATTTATCGAATGGTCTATGATGAACTTTGGGTAGTACCATGGAACTTTGGAGATTTAAAAGTAGTTTCCATTCCCATGGGATTATTTCTTTTTAAAGAGTTGTTTTACCTTACCCTTTCTATTTTTGGGATAATGTTTAAAGATAGGTGAAATAGATAGTTAATCTTTTGTGGATTATGTGATTCTCTAGATGATGATTCTTGTGTTTTGATGAGACCAAGTAGTTTTGAATGCCTATCGTTTGGAGAAAAGATTAGTTTTGGGTAGAAACTTATTAAAGGATGAAACTCTACATAAAAGTAGGTATATTTTCTATGTAGTAAATGAATTCCTCAAAATTATTAAAAGGAATGTAAAACAAAAACGTTGTTGGTTTACGTTTCCTACTAGGTAATCAAAGACCGTTTACACACATCATAAGTTTGGGATTTTCTTATGGTTAACTTTCTCCTAATCATGTTTTCTATCACTCTCCCTCAGAACTTGACCCTTTGTTTTCTCCTCCATGTTCATGTTTTCCTACATGGAATCCTAGTGTGGCTTAACTCGGGTGACCTTTGTACTTCCCTTTCATTCTTTTAAAGTAATAGTTTTACTGAATCCTTTTCCGATGTGGGACTTTCAATGAAATTTCAAAACCCAATTTTATAAATTGTGAGGATGCAATTTCTTAAGGGGGGAAGATTGTAACGACCCAAAATTTTGAATAAATCTTGTTTCCTAATTTTATGTGTTATTTTATTTTATTTTTATACTCAACAAAAATGTTTCATTTGATAATATGAGTATAATTAAAATGAGACTGTTGGTTTTTGACTGGTATATGACCATTGGTCAATATGACTGCTGGAAACTAAATATTTTGATTATTGTCTCTAAATAAAAGTAATCTTGATTAATTATTATGGAAAGAAGATTCGATGGCCTCACCCAGTAGTCTTGGACCGATCGAAGCCCATCTAACAGAACTTGGGAAGGAGGTAGCACCACTAGGCTTTGCTCTAGACCAAACCGAAGCTGAACTTTATCGTGTGAAGCTAGAACGGAATCACTTTCGCGAGAAGTTCAAACTGATAGAAATTACTACTCGTGCGAGGTTGGCCGAGCCTCCCTTGGATTCTCTCACCTTAGCACACCTTACACTTAGGTCCTATGCTGGTGTGATAAGGGGCTATGTAAGGAGACAGTAACTGCCTTGTGTAACCCTTTGTTTTAAATAAAAATTTTGATTTCTTTTAATGATGAAGTTTATGAATTTTCAAATGTCCGGATAAATATAGTATGCATATTTTTGATAAATTTTAGAAAAATGATATTTTAAAAATGTTTAGGTAAACCTTAAATAATTAAAAATGTGTAATGATTTTCAAAAAATGGTCTTCTACAGTTATGTTCAGTACGAAATTTAGAGTCTAATAAGATCAACTTGATTTTTGATGAATAGTAAATTATGAATAGTGATTTTATGATTAGGATTAGTAATGTGTCCAAAGGGATTACTAATCTCGCTTAAAGAAAGTATTAATATAATCTAGGCACCTTGATTAAGTAATGTGATTCGATAAAATAGTTAAATAACGGTTTCATAATTTATTATTCAGGTATTAGTTTTTTCAGGTGAATAGTGTTTTTTAATTAAAAATTAAATTAAAAATATTTAAAAAATTATTTTTATAAAATGGATTTCATTTTTGAACTCAAAACATCGATACTATGTTAAGGTAATTTTTTGGATTTTTTCTGAAAAAATGGAATTTTCGGTGAATAGTGTTTTTATTTTAAAATTAAATTAAAAATATTTAGAAAATTATTTTTATAAAATGGAGTTAATATTTTTAATCAGAGCGTCGATATTTGGTTAAGGTGAAATTTTGGGATTTTTCTGAGAAAGATGAATTTTCAGTGAATAGTAAAAAAAGCAATTTTAGGGTTTCAGTATGTTTAATGACATCATAACTGTGTCATGGTGATTTCATGAGATATTTTATGGGTTGGCCGAAAAAAGGTGATTAATTATCGTATGGGGGGACCCATTTGGCCTAACTTCATGGGAAATATCATGGGAGAGCACATGGTTTTGAGAAAACCACTTTTGAGGTGTCCCTTGGCCATTAATGCCTTGTCCCCTCACATTCTCTATAAATACCAAGACATCTTCTCATCCATTTCGACTCCCCACTCTCTCCCAATTAATTTCTGGTCTCATTACCTCCTAATGAGTCCTCCCAAGGTTCCCCCAAGTCCTCAAGGTCCCAACCTTTGAGTTTTAAGAGTTACGTTTTAAGGTAAGGGATCCGACCTCTCTCTTTCTTTTCAAGAAATCTTTTTTTTGTAATTTCTTTTATGATCCATGTTCTTATGTTAAAGGATGTTCTTTTATACTACTATTACTTCCCTTTTCATGTTCATATAATGAGATATCTCCTCTTACTCTAATTATTTCGTTTTATGAAGTTTTAAGTGGCGCCGTTAGGCTGCCGAAATTTTTGTAATAGATTCTTTCTCCCTTCTCATTTTTCAAGATCTATTTTCATGTAAAGTCTTTCATGTTTCCTTTTATTATGTTGGGGTATGATCTATAAATTTATCATACTGATATTTTATTATCATATGATGAGAGGCCCCATTTGATCCCTTCAATTCAGTATTTTTGATGTTTTAAGTGGCGCCGTTAGGCTGCCGGATTTTTAATGGATTATTTCACCCTTCTCGTTTTCAAGATCTATTTTCATGTCAAGTCATTCAAGTTACTTTTTATTATTTTGGGGTATGATCTCTATATCTATCATACTGAACCCTTATTTTCATATGATTAGAGACCCTATTTTGATCTTGTCAATTCATTTTTGGTTGAAGTTTAAGTGATGCCGTTAGGCTGCCAAAAGTTTTGTAACAGATTCTTTCTCCCTTCTCATTTTTCAAGATATATTTTCATGTAAAGTCTTTAAAGTTCCCTTTTATTATGTTGGGATATGATCTATAAATTTATCATACTGATATTTTATGATTATATGATGAGAGACCCCATTTTATCCCTTCAATTCAGTATTTTGAAGTTTCAAGTGGCCCCGTTATACTGCCAAATTTTTAAGGGATTCTTTCACCCTTCTCGTTTTGAAGATCTATTTTCATGTCAAGTCTTTCAAGTTCCTTTTTATTATGTTTGGGTATGATCTCTATATCTATCATACTGAACCCTTATTTTCATATGATGAGAGACCCTATTTTGATCTCTTCAATTCATTTTTGGTTGAAGTTTAAGTGACGCCGTTATGCTGCCGAATTTTCAAGTGGTTCTTTCACCTTATCCTTTTTAAAAGTTCTAATTCCATGTCAAATATTTCAAGTTAGTGTTTATTATGTTGGGGTATGATCTCTAAATCTATCATACTGATATTTTATGTTCATATTATGAGATAGCCTATTTGATCTCATCAATTCATTTTTGTTTAAGTTTAAGTGGCGCCGTTAGGCTGCCAAATTTCTAAGGGGTTCTTTCACCCTTCTCATTTTCAAGATCTACTTTCATGTCAAGTCTTTCAAGTTAATTTTTATTATTTTGGGGTATGATATCTATATCTATAATAATGATCATTTATTTTCATATTATGATAGTTTTTATTTGATCTCATCAATCCATTTTTGGATGTTTTAAGTGACGCCGTTAGGCTGCCAAATTCTCATAAGAGAAATCTTATTTTTGTCTTCCTTTAATGTTCTTTGTTTCATATGGTATATCATTAACATTTCATTACCATGTTCTTAAATACTATATATTCTTTTACCATACTGTTTTATGTATCATTTTCGAGTGGGTGACCCATGTCCCCTCTCTTTTCAATGTTTTCTAAAACCATGTATCGTAGACGTTATGCTGCATAGTTTTCGTCTCAAAATGCCTCCATCTTTATCTCAAAATTATTTTATGTTATTAAGTGAATACTCAGAGATATTATTTCTACAGGGGTATTCACATATATATCAAAATGTTCTATTTTAAATTCTGGGATTTACATACATGAAACTCACTTTTTCTTTTCCGTGTGTTTAAAGTGACATAAAGATCATGTCTTTAAAGCAGTTTTTAAAACGTTATGATTATGAAATGAAAACCATTTATTTTATTCTATATGAGTTGTTTTTGAAATGATTGATAATGATCTATGTGGCTCACATGATAATAAATACATGTCAAGGGTGCGCCCAGATAGCGCTCTAATGCATTGGGTAAAGACTTAATCTCTAGAGATGACCTTTTAGACTGATACCTTGGTGAATAACCTCAGTAATTTTTAATGACACCTTGGGGATGGACCATGGTGAAACAAAATTATTTTCAATATTAAATGTTGTAGACACATCTTCAAGTTATGAAAAATGTTATTTTTATTATGATATATCTCATGATTTCTTTCTCATGCCTTAAAGTTTCTTTTCATGACCTTATTGAAGTATCTCATGTTCACATGTAAAATGTTTCTCTTGTTTCCCTTACTGGGCCTTCTGCTCACCCTTTATTTTGATGTATGTCCCTAGGTTATGAGATGCAGTAATGAACCTAGGATGAACATGAGGAGAATCAGTTCAAGTGTTTAAGAACAATGTTTTATGTTTTCATGTTTTAAGTTCCTGGTTTCCAAGACACTAAACCTTAAAGATCCACGGTTTTGTAAAATGTAATGAAAGATTATGTGATAAAAAGGTGGGATGCTATACTACCAGTGTGGGGGAAGTGGGAATACAAGGCCAAGATTCCCGAGAGACCCAGTGGAGTGCCGATCTTGCATCATGATGGGTCACCTTCAACACTTCTGTCAGTTCTTCTCACCAGCAGCTGGTGATAGGGGTTCTTCTATGCCTCCTCGTTCAGGAGCCGCGCCACCCGTTTCTCAGCATTATGGGAACTAGAGTTCTTCCGGCCATTCGGGCCGAGGTGGAGGTCATGGCCATGGTATCCAATCACCTGGTTTTCAGAGAAATTAGGGTGGATCAGCTCAGATTGGTCAGGCAGGGTCACAGGGCTGCGGTACAGGCCAGACTTTTGCAGTGGAGTAGACCTAGCAGGAGCAGGATCTCAGACCTCCTACCGTTTGAGGTACAATCTTAGTACCCTCAGTTTTATCTTCTTCTCTTTTTGATACATGGGCTTCCCATAGCTTTAAATCTGTTGTTGTCATGGAGAGACTTGGGCTCTGTATCTTATCTTCTGCAGATATCTTGACACTAGACACCCCGGTGGGTAATAGAACGACTTGTGTATGTCAGTACAGAGAGTTACCTCTACAAGTTGGTGGATGAAACTTCTTATGGGAATTCTTTGTCCTAGAGATGATAGGCTATGATTTCATTCTCAGGATGGGCTGGTAAGTTCCATTCCAAGAAGTCTTCGACTGTTATCACAACTGGGTGAGTTTTATATCACCAAAGGATGGAACTTTTTTTCATAAGGGAAAATGGGATGTCTAGGCAAGTAGAGCGGGTCCAGAGCATCATGGTTTGAGAGGAGTTACTGCCCTGATTGCTAGTATTTATCTAGATGAGCTGGGGACTTCATAGTTAGACTTTCCTCCAGTGGTGGATCGTTTCAGAGATGTCCTTCCAGAGGAATTTTCAGGTTTACTACCGGAGCATGATGTAGAATTCTCGATTGAACTTGTGCTAGGAGCGGTACTTGTGTCCACTCCTCCTTATAGGATGGTTACACCTGAGTTGTAGGAGCTCAAGAAATAGTTGGAGGAGTTGTAGAAAAAGGGTTTCATCCGACCCAATACATCTACTTGGGGTTCTATTGTCTTATTTGAAAATAAGTAATATGACACCCTCAAGCTTTGTGTGGACTATCGGAAGTTGAACCAGTTTACAGTTAATAACAAATATCCCTTTACGAGGATTGATGATCTCTTTGATCAGCTTCAATGAGCTCGGGTGTTCTTGAAGATTGACCTATGATCCAGTTATCATCAGTTTCATGTTAGACCATCAGATATACCTCTTACAGCCTTCAGGAGTAGGTATTGTCTATACGAGTACTTGTTCATACCTTTCGGTCTCACGAATGAGCCTTTAGTTTTCATGGCACTGATGATCTGAGTGTTCCATCCATACTTGGATTCTTTGGTGGTAGTTTTCATGGAGGATATCTTGGTGTACTCTCACAATCAACATGACCATGATAGCCATCTTGAGATCGTTTTGAGTACACTTAGTGAGAAAATATTATATTCTAAGCTCTCAAAGTGACATTTTTGGATGGATCAGATTCACTTCTTTGGTCATGTTATCTTAGAGGAAAGAGTGTTAGTACACCCAGAGAAAGTGAGAGATATAGTTTCCTGGGAGCAGCCGAAGAATGTATTTGAGGTTCATAGATTTCTAGGGATGGCTGGGTACTATATACGTTTTATACAAGAGTTTTCACGATTAGCAGCACCACTGACGGGTGTGACCAAGAAAGGGTGAGGTTCTTGTGGTCAGATTCATGTGAGTCAGCCTTTCAAGAGATGAAAGGGAGGATGACATCAGAAAAGATAAAAGTCTTTCTAGAGCCAAGAAAAAGTTATACTGTTTACTGTGATGCGTCAGGTATCAGGCTGGGTGCTGTGCTTATGCAAGGGGATGAAGTCATTGTGTTCGGGTCTTGGCTGTTGAGGCCACATGAGAGGAATTATCCAACGCATGATCTAGAGTTGGCTGCTGTTGGGCATACCCTAAGATTTTGGATACATTAACTTCTGGGAGAGAACATTTTGGGTTTTACTGACCACAAGAGTCTCAAGTACATCTTCACTCAGTGTAAAATGAATTTGAGATAGTGCAGGTGGGTTGAGTACCTATAGTCCTTTGACTTTGAGCTTGCCTATACACCTGGGAAGAGAAACACAGTGGCTGATGCATTGAGTAGGAGGACTCAGATACAAGAAGTTTGGGAGTCCATCAGTGAGTGTAATCTTATGGATATGTTCTCTAAGATGTATTTGGAGGTGCAAGACAGTCAGAGGTAGATGTTTCTTTCTTCTGTAGCTGTTACCTCTACTCTTCTAGATCGAGTTCAAATGAGGTAGCTATCTGATTCTGAAGGCCTAGTCCTATGAGAAAGCGTGTCCTGAGAGGACCATATTCCCAGATGGACCATAGGCTAGGATGAGATCTTGCGTTTCTAGAGACGTGTATGGGTTCCAGCAGATATATACAAGGAGCTGATGCGGGATTTTCATTCCTCGGTTTGGGCAGTTCATCCTGGTGTCACCAAGATGTATCATGATCTAAACTATTGGTATTGGTTGCCAGGTATGAAGAGGGATGTTGATGGTTTCTTCATATGGTGTTCTACTTTTCAGCAGGTGAAGGTGGAGAATTGGCGACCAACATGGATTTTACAATAGTTACCCATTCCCGAGTGGAAGTGGAATGATGTCTCGATGGACGTAGTGACCGGTTGGATGAGGTCGCGTCGAGGGAATGACATCGTTTGGGTTGTCATTGAAAGACTCACGAAGGTTGCTCACTTCTTTTCAATCATGGAGACCTTCAGTTTTGATGAGATGGGATGGTTGTACATCTAATAGATTGTACGTCTACATGGAGTTCCAAACTCCACTGTTTCAGACAGGGATGCACATTTTACTTCTCGGTTCTTGTAGGGGATTTAGAAGGCTTTGGGTACATAGGTACTTTTGAGTACAACTTACCATCCACAGATAGATCGCCAGTCCGAGCATATGATTCAGGTGCTTGAAGACATTCTCTGAGCATGCATTCTGGACTTTAGAGGTTTTTTGGAGAAGCATATACCTCTTGTGGAGTTTACCTACAACAATTTTTTTCAAGCAACTATTCAGATGGAACCTAATGAGGCTTTTTACGGTAGGCTGTTCTGATCACCCTTATATTGGCTGGAGGCAGGAGATGTAGCTTTTCTAGTACCTCATTTTGTTCAAAAGACCTCAGAGCAGATAGAGTTGATTTGGAAGAGTATTTCTATTACACTGTCTCAATAGACGTCTTATGTTGATCAGCGGAGACAACCTCTAGAGTTCAAGGTTGGAGATCAGGTTTTCCTGTGTGTCACACCGAGGTTGGGACACAAGAGGATTAGGAGATAGGGTAAGCTTTCACCGAGGTACATCGGACCATTTGAGGTGTTGGAGAGAGTTGGTCCGGTTGCCTACAGTTGTAGTTACCTCAGAAGTTCTGAGATATGCACGATATCTTCCACCTTTCTCAGTTCCGATGTTACTTTTCAGACCCATATCATGTCTGTAAAACCGAGGAGGTTAATCTCGAAGAGGATGCGTCATTTGAGGAGCATCCTATCTGGATTGTGGATTGTAGTACAAAGGTTCTCTATGGCCGGTATGTTCCTCTGGTACGAGTGCTATGGTAGCACGGGCGGGTGCAGGGCAAGACTTGGGGAAGGGAGGCCGATGTACGAGCACAGTGCCAGGAACTGTTCGAGGTTTCTTATTCTATGCTGCACTAGGGAAATTTGGGGAAGAATTTATTTAAGGGGGGGGGGGGGGGAGTTTGTAAGAACCTTGACCTTATTTTCTGACATGTTTTTCCTTTCTAGTCATTTTTGGAGAAAAGAGGAATTTCTGGATATTTTCTAGGTACATGCCATGTACATTATGAGTATACACCGTGTACTTTCTTGCCACAATAGACCGTGTCGTATCCACACACACGGCAGTGTGGGAGTGTTTTGGAGGTTACCTAATGTGGAGTACAGAAATTGCAAGTACACGATGTGAAATCCAAAATTACATGCCGTGTATTTTTTTATTTTTCATTAAATTCATCAAGGTCATATCTGATGAACAAAACTCACTTCTATTAAGTTCTGTTCATCTAAGAGTGCTGAGAAACCATGGATCTTTGACGAGCCCCTGAGCCTCCATCCATCCTCTGATACGCACACCATTGATTGCATTGGAATCACATCAGTGAGTTATCTCTTCTACTTGAGACTTATTTTCCAATTCCTTTTCTTTTCCAAGTTATCATGGGATGATTGTTTTGGTCATTTTCTTAGATCTACGATGTTCCAAAAAGATTCAGCCTTCGTGGTTCAAGTATATTGATCTCCTAACACCGAGGTAGGTGGGTTGTGCCTTTACGTTCAAAGTCTTTGAGAATTATGTGCAAATTCCACAAATACCCTTGAACAGGGTATTGCGTGTTTACCGTTTTACCCCTGTTGATTTCCTGCCATGCTTGTAGGTCTGTGTAGAGGTAATTTGGATATGAATTGGGTTGATTGATGTGCTTTGGATGTGTTTTTTCCCATGAATTTTTCTTTTTACAACCGTTTGGTCCGGTTTAGCCTTTGTATGCCTTGCTTGTTTTCCATGCCTATGGCTGTAGGACGAAGAGTTGTATTCTGACATGCTTGTTATGCTATAGACTATTTAGCCAAGTAGTTCTGTAGGTTTACATTGTCTATATTACACTTCTATGCTTGTTGACTTACACAGGGCCGTGAGAACCTGGTGTAGTAGACTACATGGGGAATTGACCGGGTGAGCTTCCTCAGAGAGTCTTTGAGCACTTTTGGCTATAAGGAGGATAGTCCAAGTGAGAATCCTCAAAGATCATATACCTTAGGGATATAAGGGGTATTCACTGAGTGAGCTTCCTAAAAAAACCTTGATTACTTCAGACTAAAATGGGATTGACTGTGTGAGCTTCCTCAGAGAGTCTTTTTTTTTGAATTGAATGACCTGGACTATAAGGGGAATTGACCAAGTGAGCTTCCTCAAAGAGTCCTAGGCCTCGAGGATATAAGGGGAATTGACACGTGAGCTTCCTCAGAGAGTCCCTGAAAACCTTATACTATACAGGGAATGGAATGTGTGAGCTTCCTCAGAGAGTCTTTCTTTACCTAGGCTATATGGGGAATGGAATGTGTGAGCTTCCTAAGAGAGTCATGCTTTACTGTTGACTATAAGGGGATATACTATGAGCGCTTCCTCAGAGAGTCTTGTTGAATTCCTATACCGAACCAGAGAAGTTAGACCGAGTGTGATTCCAAGAGGGTTACTTGTATTTTTTAGGTAAGACTAGAGGGGATGGCTGCGAGTACTTCCTAGAGGGTTACCTGTTTGTGGTTTATCAGTTTACTTCACTATTACTCAATATTGATCTGTGGATTGTTTACTACTGAGAACCATCCTGTTTACCTTTTACTATTTACTATACTTTTACCTGCCATATACGCACTAACTGTTAGGCATAGATCTTCGGGTGGTTTCCTACTGGGATTTAGTCTCACACTCTGTTTGGGTCATGATTTTGGGAACAAACAGATTATATTGTTGTAGGTATATATAAGGGAAAGCGCCCTTCTACTTCAGGTACTTGACATTTTATGGAGATGGAGTGCATGAGACCATGAATTTTCTTGCGATGGGGAGGAGTTGTTTATCTTTTATTTTGTACTTTGGTTTAGTACTTCTTGTATTCCAGTATTTGACTTATTTGGATGCTTTCCTAGACATATGTATCATGAATCATTCATATATATGTGCTCCAGTTGTTTTATTATTCTAGTCTTCCACTATTTACTATTGTTGGATATTTACTACTTTTGCTATTGTACGCGTTGTTTACTTCCATTGTGTACTCTTCCAACGAGGGCATAGTTTCCCCACCATCACACCCAAGGCCCTCACAGCTAGTTGGTAGGATCTAGAATTCTGGGAAATCCCTTGAGTCCATGTCACCAACCAGGTATGGGGCGCCTCTGGGTGGCTTCCGAAACCGGGGCGTTACACTCCTGATTATGCATAGGATATTTTTTCGGATGTATTTTCAACTGCCTTGTGGTGGAGGATATCACATTATTATTTTTCATCAACACACATCATTATATCTTCATTGAATCATCACTATACACCACAATGTGTTCTCCACTCATAAGGAGTGAGAGTATTGGTTCAGTGATAATACTATTTTTCAATTCCTTAAAGAATTGTTCAAATTCTTGAGTCCAGATAAACATTACTCCCTTATGTGTCAGCAAGGTCATTGGGTTTGAAAATCAAGAAACGTTCTAATTTTTTTTATACATATCTACACCAAGTAAGCTATGGATCTATGTTATATATGTTTTCCTAGGCCTCTCTTTAATTGTCATTTTCCTATAAGTTTCTATAGATATCCCTTTACCGGTGATAACATTCCCCAAGATTGATATTTCGTCCATAAAGAACTCAAAGTTACCTTAATTTTCATATAGTTTATCCCTTATAAATGTTTTTAGCACAATATTCAAATTCTCTTCATGTTCGTCTATACCCATGGAGTATATTAGAATATGATCAATAAAGAAAACCAGAAATTTGTCGAGTTAATATATAAAGACTCTATTCATTAATTTTATGAAAATTTTATGATCATTAGTGATACGGAAGGGAATCACTATGAACTCATACTTTCCATACTTCATTTCAAAGGTATCCTTTGGAATAAAATCCTTCATCACATTTAATTAGTGATATCCCAAATGACGGTCCACCATAGAGAAATAACATTCCCCACAAAACTGATTGAATAAGTCATATATCCATGGAAGAGGATACATGTTCTTTATCATGACTTTATTTAGCTCACGATAGTAAATGAAGTGGTTCATTGATTCGTCATTATTCTTGATGAAGAGGACTAGAACACCCCATGGAGAAGCCTTCAGTCATATAAAAACCTTCCCCAGAATCAATTTTAACTTCTTCTTCAACTCTTCCAACTCTATGATGTCCATTATATAAAGTGTCTTTGATATAGGTAGATATCAAGGAATAAGTTAAATTGAGCACTCAACCTCATGATATGGAGGAATATCAGACTACTCATTAGGGAATATTTAAATGTAATTCATAACACTGGGAATTTCATGGAGATGTATCATGTCCTTTATCTCAATAATTTGAGATAGACATGTTTGATCATAAGGCATAATATCTACACACAAGATAATGATTCTAAAAGGGATTTATCTTTATCCTTACACTTGTAAAGAATTGGACGATTCTTTAGGATGTGAGGAGGGATCTTCCATTCATGACAATTGATTATGGATTTGTATAATGATATCCAATCCTTGATCAAGATAATATTTAACTATACTAAAGGAAGTATGATGAAATTTCTTGGAAGTTTATTATATATATGTTAACCAGGAAGGAGTTATAAATCTTGGATTCATTAATTTTCCACATTTTTTTTTCTCACAGAGAACTTATCCTGAAATTTTGATTTGGTGTGTGAATAGTTCTACTAACTTGTAGATATGAAAGAATTCATATAACTAGAATCAAAGAGTATGTTCCCTATTCATGAATGAATAACTTGCATGCCTATCACCAAATTGTTGTCTGGATCACCTCAATAGTAGTGATTGCATAATCCATTTCTTGTTTAATTGGATGTTGTGGTTGATTTCATCTTACAACCCTTGGATCAGTGAAATCAATTGCAAAATTTCAATTCCCCTTTCTGTTGTAACACTGCACCACTGGCTGAGTGTTTATCAAAACCTTACTTTCTTCTCCCACAATAGCAGGATTCTCCATACCCCTTTGAAATTTTTTATCCAGATGTCTAATTCTTCTACATTTGAAGAAATTTCATATTCCCTTTAGATAGTTCCTAGGATTCCTTTTCCCACAATATGGAAATATAGGAAATTCAATCTTCTTTCCATCATGGGATTTATTTTACGAACCACCCATATTTGACTCCATTTTACGCTTCTTTTCAATGGGAACATGAGACCATTCCGAGTATATGATCTCCATTTCAACATTCAGGGAATAATGGATAGTCACCCCATAACTATTAAAGTCTAAAATCACCTGCACATTTCATATAATCCACTTTATTTTACTAAATAACAAAACCAACTTGCTTTAAGTGTTCATAAAAAATCTAGAAGTATACCTTACATGATTTTTATAGTGTTCTTCATAGGCCTTGATGGACTCATCTTCCTTCTTCTTGAGTTTTAGGAACTCCCTTTCTATATTTATATGTAGGGTTCAAGGAAAATATTTATTGAAAAATAAACTTTTGAATTCCTCCCAATCCATGGAATCAATTTCTTATATGGACGTAATATTTTACATCAGTGTCCACCACAGATCGACTTCACCATCAAAATAATAGACTGCCAATACATCATTATCTTGTTCTTATCATTAGAGGATATCGAATATAATTTCAGTGGAGTTAATACACTATTACGAGGGGAGGGGATCACTTGACCCACTAAACATGGGAGACCATTGCCGTATGAATAATGAAACACTATCTTCGTCCTTGTAGGTAGAGGGTGTTCCACATGATTCAGGTTATTCTTCATTACTTGATCTAGTTGAGCAAGTACTGCCATGATGTTTTGAGAACCAATTCCCATAATATATGTCATATCACTAAGGAAATATTCACAGTCCCTATCTTATTGGTTGTTATCTGAAGTTAATCTATTTCTCTTCCTTATATATGAAAAAGAACATAAAATTTGGGGGCTTGAATACTTAGGTAATATGTATAAAAATGATAATTTATACATAAAAGGATAAAATCTTAAATAAATCGTATATCTTAATGTTGATGATCCTTTTCGTCACATTGTCTAAGCAAATGGAAAGGGAAATGTATTAGCTTAAATTGATTCATCCTTTGAAGAAAACATCAAAAATTGACAAAGGAATGAACCAAGATTCAAAGGCACTTGGGTCACACAAGTTCCAACAAGGTCGTGTAAGTACACTTGCGCACCGCCTAGAGGCCGCATAGGTGACTTGCGTAACCTCTTTGAAAATTTTCCCAGGGTCTCTCCAGCCTATAAATACCCCTGTGGCCCCCCCCATCTCGAGGATGAAAATTTCCAGAACCTCAGATTCGAGCTCCCAACGCCCTAGTCTCTTCTCCCAGATTCCAAACACTTCTAAGGTAATTTCTTACCTAGAACAGAAGATCTAAAGAGGAGGAGGAAGGCCTAAGTGTTGAAACTCATCAACACTTGCTCTCCTGAGTGACCAACCCATAAGGGAAATGGCCACACTTGTGTTCCACATTTCTCCTTCACCAGAACTTGCACACGATCCTTCTGGAAACCTCTTAGGGTAGTAATAAGGGTTTGAGCCAATTCTCACCCATGTATTACCCCAAGGGTTAAAAGTCGCGCAAGTAACCTTGTGCCGTGCAAGTATACTTGCGCGGCGAGTACTTCAGCGCCCACGCTGTACCTGCTCTCCCACCAGGACTTGCATTCCCTTATCTTTTTGGGTGCCCCTCCTACCTATCTTCACCTCTTTTATGCTTATCCACTTATCCTCTTCAAGATTAGGCCTTCAGAACTCTCTCCAAATCCATTTATGGCATGATTTCCTTGTTGGCTTCTTTATTTGAAAGGAATTCTGTGGAACATCTCTCAAAACCTAGTGATTCACACATATTTACATCACTAAGGTTAGAGAGTTCATTCATTCAACCTCATCCTTTAATATGAGAGAATCATTAACCTGGGCTTCCGTTTCAGGAGTAAGCCCCAGTCCAATTTTTCTTAATTTGGGCATCCTCTTTAGGATTAAGCCCCATGTACCTCAACCTGGGCTTCCTTTTCAAGAATAAGCCCCAGTCCTCATTAATTTGGTCATCCTTCTTAGTAGTAAGCCCCAAGTCCCCTAATATGGGCATCCTCCTTAAGATTAAGCCCCAATCTCAAAGTTCCCAAAATCTAGGAATCCTCCTTAGGAGTAAGCCCTAACCATAATTTCTCAAATCTGGGCTTCCTTTTCATGAGTAAGCCCCAGTCTCAAATATGGGCATCCTACTTAGAAGTATGCCCCAAGTCCCTTAAATTCTAAAATTCTTTTAACTTGGGCCTCCTCATCAGGAGTAAGCCCCATTCTTCAAATCCCTTTAACCTGGGCCTCCATCTCAGGAGTAATCCCTAGTCTTAATTTCCCTTAACCAGTCTTAATCTACTTTTTGATATGGGTTTCCTTCTCTGGAGTAAAACCCAATCATAAGTCCCCTACTAATTTGGGAATCTTCCTCAGGAGTAAGCCCCAAGTTGGAGTATCCAAATCTCCATAAAGCACATATACCTTTATGGACCCTTTTCCCGGACTTCCTATTTGAAATAAGTCCCGATCTCTATCTATTTGGGCAGTCACATATAAATAATCCCCACATAATTTTCTACGAATGCATATTTAATGGAACAACTATATTGTTTTACCAATACCTCCTGTTTCTCACACCGAGCATGACTCACGTGATCTTAGAGTGTAAAAGTAAATATGAAATCTTTCTTTGAGCCATCAATCATACATAAACATAATACTCCATTATTATAACTACATGGGTTCTGATTCCTTTTCTAAATAAAGGATATATAGGTAGCCCATCTGCGGGTATGATCCCAACTCTGAAATAATCTATGTCCTTCTGAATGACAATAAATTTCAAGTGCCCCACTGAGTGGATTTAAAACCAGTATGGTCATCATAATGACCAAGAAAATTTTATATAATGTATTAAAGGATACCATTGACTAAGAATATATAATAAATACAGATGATTCTCTATCTATGAAGAACTTAGAATACATATAAATGATTCTCTAAATTTCCTACATATCAATCATTGATAGTCAGATCGAAAGGAAAGCTCATTTTTTACTTGGTAATTTAATAAGGATTCACAAACATAACTTAAATCTATAAAGAGAGTCCCAGAGTAGACAATAATTCACCTCAGAAAGGTGTGATGAGTCCGACCTCCCATCCTCTCGACCAATGCAAATTCATAAGCTTCATCGATGCATAAATAATGAGCGTATGCCTTTGGAAAGTAGGTCCAAATGGATATGGAATCATTGGATGATTCCGGTTCTACGAAAAAACCCATTAGAAACTGCTTGGAATGTTTGAATCTCAAATTAACGAGGTCATCCCCAATTCTATAAGAAACAAAAAATGGTGAACCTGACGTGAATCCTTAACCAAGTTGAAATGATGTTTTCCCTATTTATTAGGCCCCTATTTAAAACTCAATGAGAGGGCCAACAAGACAATCAATAAAATATATGCTCATCCAAAAGATGTAGTGGCATGATTTATCTTGATTACGTATGTTATATCAAATAGGTACTCTTTTTCAAGATCTTCTGCAATGGATTCTCTTAAGTTCACACCCATGAATACATCTACTATGAATACTTCTGCTGGAAAGGCCTCTGCTGCTACTCCTGCTGGATCATCATCCACTCTGAGGACGATATCACCTACTCAGCATCTTCAACGCTGGGTATCAAACAAGATGGTTAAAGAGTACCGTCAAAATGGCACTATTCCGACTCTGGAGGCCACTCGACAAGCCCTCCAAGTCAATAATTCACCCTGGTCATTCAGACAGCGACGACCAACGATCAAGAAGTAGGTGGTGCCAACCACCATTTTCAACCGTTTTGGGTCGTTATACCAGGAACACAATCACCATTCACTCCCATATTCTGGGGAGGTGAATGAGTAGGTCCCTCAAGGACTTAATTAAAAGAGATAGGAGTCCTTATCGAGGGCTCCCATCAAAAATCGCCGCTAGAATCATGTGGCAGTGCACCCTCAACATGATGAGGGTATTGTCTCCAGAAATTCGTCTCAGTTTCCTCGAACCGGAGCAGGCAAGAAGAACTGACAGAGATGAAATACGGTCAACATTGAGCAGGTTCTCGTCTCTTCCATCTCCGGAGAAGTCCACCAACCTAACATGGTGGTAATCAACGAGCGGACACACACACCCATCCGTTTTAATTCCGCTATCCAGCAGACTCTTCTAGCAGCAGCACACCCTTCCTGCTAAAAAATTCCAGCAGAGTACTATAGACAGGAACATACACCTGTTTATAACTCATCAGCTAGTTAGCAGGCTCTTCTGACTACATACGATGGTTCCTGCCATCCCAATGTGTTGACAACTGGTAAACAGGAACACACACCTTCTTACACTCATCAATCCTTCCAACAGCCTCGTATGTCAGTGTTGAAGGAAGCTATTCAACCACATTCGATGGAGTGAATTCAGCAGGCACATACACATACTAGTATTGATCAAGCCTACCAATAGTCTCTTTTGGTAGCATTCAAAAAATTTAGTTAGAAAGATCCGGTTACAAATGGTAGGCAGACTCAACTCTCTACCCCCACACTTGAGTACTATCAGGATTCACTAATAGGAAAAGGAGGACATGAGTAGGCACACACACCTACTCCAAGAACGGAATGGATGTATATCTCCGTTCCAGTAGCTGAAGTCACCATGCATATTCTATCAATGGTGAAAGAGAAGAAGAAAATCTCTGCTCATATTCTGGATGACTGCCAGGATATTATAACATCTTCAGCAGAATATCAGGGAAAGACACACAAATCTATCCCTACCAGTGGAGTGAAAAAACAACAGTTCACTCTGGAATAGACACACACATCTGTTCCAGTCAAAGAGGGTCGTGGGGTGTACTCCCCCATATCATACGGACAACCAAGTCAGGCACATACACCTGATTTGAGTGGAGATAATCAGCCTAACCTGATCATTTCTCTTGATCAGGAACATACACCTGCCCATAATGACCACTTTAATCAACAAGTGGTTCTTAAATTGAGTAAGAAGGTGTCTAAAAAAATACCCGCCCAACACAGTTAAGAAATAGGGAGCCTGTCTGTAATAAGGCCTTGCTCGATGCTGGAGTTCTTGAAGCACTCATACAATTATCTGTTGGAATTCAAGATTCTACTCCCTCATTTCCCAATAGTGGGAACATTAATTCCAAAGTTCCTCAATAGACACTTCCTCATGAAGGCTTGCTTCATGAAAATCCGGTCGATCTCAAAGTTTCATCTTCAGATGAGAACCAAAGGAACCCTCTGTGTGGTCAGAAGACCAAGGAGCAAAATTATTCATCTTTTGCTGTAACCCACCATGGTGGTCCTCCCCCTGATGATGAATTTAACTGCAAAATTCCTCTCCGCAGTTATAATGCACAATGCCTGGAAAATGCTCCGACGGGCAATGTAGTAACGAGAAACCCCTCTTATCTTGAGGCACTTGCAAATGTGAAGCCAGTCATGTCTGATGCTTCACCACTAGAAGGTGAAATACTTTCTCAATCAGAAGATATCTCGGGGTGTAGGTCATTCTCCAAACCACCCCTGGATTGTTCATCTTCTAGTTTGATCAGTGAATTCTCTACCGATCTTTTTGAATCCGATGAAGCAACAAGGAAGCACCAGCTCTGGTCTAATCAGGTAGAAGAATCTTCATTGAATAATAAAGAGGAAGTACTGAATATGAGAAAACAATTGGAGAAAAGTGAAGTGCCAGTCATGTTTTGGCCTTCGGCTGACTCTTAATATGATATTCCAGAGATGTTAACGGAAGATGGAATTCATGATATTCATCTCAACATATAGAAAACTCTTTGTCAGTTGAAAAAGAAAATATTATATTATGATGAATATGAAAATCATATCAAGATAGTATAAGGGTTAAAACGCCAAATTGAATTGGATTCTCTCTCAGTTTCTCGATATCTGAAGGCTGAAAAGTAGCAGAGAGCCTTTTTCATTCATGCCTTGGGGCAATAAGAAGATTGCGTCAGTTAATTGCCAATTCCCCATATGGTATTCATATTAGGGGATGGGGTGTTCATGGAGAACGGGATTTCACGGTTCTCTCCAGTCTGCAAAGCCCACCGAAAATGGTCTCATGCAATGTTATTTTCCATGGCCGGCCACAAATACCTGGCTTTGTTTGTAATCAAAGGCTTGCCCAAGAATATGCTTCAACTAGTTCTTCTCAAAATCAAGCCTACAGAGAACAAGTTGTTGAATTAATCCTGCATCAAGAGAACGAGAATATTGAACATGCCTCTCGTTTGGAGCAAGCACATCATCAAGTGATAGAAGCATCAGAAATAATCCAACGGTCTTTTGAACCGGGTGATAAAAGTGGATGCAAGTTGATGCATCCAGCTAATTTTTGGACTAAAGTCCGCAAGATTAGGAGATACTACAAGATGGTTTCAGATATAGCATGTCAAGAACCACCCCAGCTTTCCAGACTGGTGACTCTTTTCGACCCACCCTCGGAATCAACAAATAGGATTCGAGGAGTTGGGCAGGAACATCAGGAACAACCCCAGTCCATCGGACTGGGGACTTTTTCAAACCCTCAATCCCTCCCTTAGAGAAATTCGGTCTTCTCTCTTTAAGGGAAAAATCCCCAAGAGGAACGAAGATCCAAATTATCAGGAGATTCTCTCCAAATTACGGTTCTCCAAGAAGTTTCTAAGGGATCAAATCAATAGAAGGAAATGTCTAGTCAGAGTCATGATAAAAGACAGTATCATAGAAATGCTGATATAAGGGATGTGATGCGTTATGCATCAATTAATGTCATCAATGCTGTTGTTGCTGATCCACCAGATGGGGCTCATTCAGAGGGATCAGATGAAGAGGTTCCTGCCCAAGAAGTTGTATGCACAGACACAAACAAAGAAGGTGTGCATACACGAAATCAAAGGCTTACCCAAAATCTGGGTGTTCCTTCAAGTAATCCACTTCCCCCTCTCCAAAAGGGATCAAACAAGGGGAAAGGAAAGAATCAGGTTTCATACCCTTCCTCTGGAGAAGGCCAATCCCTCCCATTAGAGAAAAGATTTGTAGAACAAGAGGAAGAAATGAAGGAATTAAGTAGGATGAACGCAAAACTACTTTAGGGTAGTCTCCCTCCTAAACGTGCTGGAGCAAGTCATACAAGGGAATTTTTTTTGGCTACTGAGATGGATCAAGAATATCCTCATTTATCAGTACACCCTCATAGGTATAATCCTATGGGTCAAGTTCAACAACAATCGACAGGACTACCATCGGTTGCAGTACCAGATGCCACATCTGTCCAAGCTCTAGTCATTGCACCTGTTCAGGTCCAAGCTCAACCGGATGTTTCTCAAAAGTTAATAACTACTATTGAGTCATTAACAGCTTGGTTGGAATCTATGGAAGGAAAGTGAGATCAAATTCAACCAGAAAAGAGAGCTTATCCTGAATGGGTTGATGCAGTTCCTCCCCCATCAAATTTTGCAAGTACCACGTTCCCAATATTTAATGGTTTGGGATAACCATAACAACACTTGACACATTTTGTTTCTCATTGTTATCCTATTATGGGAACCTTTCAGCAACAAGAAGAAGTTAATCTTAGTTGTTTTGTACAGTCATTATAAGGGCCTCTCTTTTTTTGGTACACAAGCTTGCAATCCCGATCAATTACCGGATTGGAGGATCTTCACCAAAATTTCCTTCTTCAATTCAGCTCAACGTTGCCAAAGACAACAGTTTTTTATCTTACAAATTGTAAGCAAATGAATAATGAAAGGGTTTTAGATTTTATTGCTCGTTGGAAGGGATTAACATATTCCCTGAGCAAAGCACTCCCTCAAGAAGAATTGTTTTCAATCTGTGTAGAAAATATTCATGATGAGTTACGCACACTGTTGATCCCTATAAGATACACATGAGGGTTTCGAGACCTTACTTCGATCACTCAGTAGATTGAAGACTCTCTTACGGAGACTAAGGGTAAAACTTGTGCAGTTCCATTAACTCCAGGAAGGAGAATGGGTAGAGCAGAGACTGCTACAGTTATGCTTAAGCAAGCACCTGTACCTTCTTCTACTTAAAAGCCTTTATCGTCCCGAAGGGCTCCACCTCCTGAGCATCAGCAACAAAGGCCTCTTCTTCAAGATGATCAAAGAGATCAAAGATGAAAATAATTTGAGGATTTGAAAAGAAAAGATTACTCTTTATGAAATGAACAAGTTCCTGGCTACTTTATTTTGGCTCTGGAAAATAATTTGGTTCAATTGCTAAGGCCCAAAAATCCAAAAAATGAAGGAGATGAAGACCATCCCAACTATTTCCCCTTTCATAAAATATTGGGGCATCCCATTCAAGAGTTTTTTTTGTCTTTAAGGTCCTCCTGCAAAAAATGGTCAACTCGGGACAAGTCAAATTGAAAAGTTCTTCAGCTCAGGTAGCATGTGTTACTGCTACAAATCCAGAGGAAGGCGGCGAGTGGAAAGAAGTCAAAAGAAAAAATGCGCAGAAATATGATTATTGGATGGTTATAAAAACGATCAAACGAACTCATGCCATTTTGCAAACCCAATTGAAGAAACCAATTGTGTCTTCTTCCATGAATTCTGTAGCAAAACCCTCTTCATCAGAGGTAAAATCCTCAAAGAAATGACATGATTAAAAGAAAGAAAAAGAATCAGAAGAAGATGAGTATGTGTAAAATCCCAAGTTGTCTTTGACTCTGCCAGATTTAATGACATCTACTTCAAAGTCACGGGCACCACCCCACCAAACAACACAACCAAAATTGGCTAATCAGGCAGAGTCTTCATTGGAAGAAGAGTTAATCTTCGGTTCTGTTAATATGATTCACTTAACATATCCTTATGCCAGTCGCAATTTCAATTTTTATGAGCCTAAATTACCTATATCAAACAAAGGAATTAGAGGGAGTTCCAGGGGTCTGGGATACAAAGGAAGACATGGATATCCCAGAAGCCACTATTCCAATTCTACCACTGCTAGAACTATGTATGCAGTAGAAACTCGTGAAAGATCCCTTCAACGAGCTCAACAAGAACAAGCAAGTTATTCCACTAATAGCAGATTCAGTCCTGGCATAGTTATTCTGGAGGATCAGTTGGGGGTTCAACCTTCTTCCTCTCAGCATGTAAATAGACATATTCGGTCTAATCTTCCAAATCCAGGAGTATTACCAACTACTACCCCGATACAAGATGCATCTACTTCCAAAGCATCAACTTCCAAGGCACCTGCTAAACCTTGGGAAACTCAGACCTTTGGATCAAAATTATGATGTATTGAATCACCTGGCCCAAGTACCGGCCATGTTATCAATTCTAGATGCTTTGAATATGTCAAAGGATCTTCAGGAGGAACCCATTGAGGCTTTGTCAAGTCCTCAGGAGTTTGAAACTGAAATTGCTGCAGCTGAAGTCTACCACGTAGAGAATAATCCTGCGGAATTTCATGCAGTGATATCTTTCACAGATAAAGATGAAGATGATACCATGCATGGAAATATTATACCTTTTTACTTATCTGGCAATTTCAATGGTGTGGACATTGGAAGATATTTCATTGATAATGGTTCATGAGTCAACATCATGCCCATTCGTACACTTCGTCGATTGGGCCATACAAAATTTAATTTATCTCCTTCTACTATGATGTTACAAGGATATGATAAAAATGAACAAGATCCACTGGGCAAGATTACACTCAGAACTCAGTTTGGAGATCTTGTATCCAATTCATATTTCATGGTTGTTGATCAAGACTAAGCCCTCAACATCTTTCTTGGAAGACCCTTGCTACATCAACATGCAGCTATCCCTTCATCATACCATCAATGTATCAATTATTATTTCGATGGTCAAGTTGGGACGTTGTATGGTGATAAGGCCCCATTCAAGACACGTGAGTCTCAATACATTGAGGCATAATTCTATCACATGAATAGAAAGGAGAAATCCACAACAAGGGAGATTACCAAAGTTAATTCTCTATATGGTTTGGAAAAGATTCCAGTAAATCCATTTGCACATGTGAGTATAGATTATGTGTTGCCTATAATTCAAATTGATAGGATAAACTCAAATCCAAATACTCTTATGGAAACTTCCTTAATGTCAATTACGGAAATTAATCTAGACAGTATGGGAGAAATTGGTGATTAAATAAGAAATGATGAAAGATAAAATGGGGATGTCATCATTTCATCTGCTAAAATCCATCAAGTCTATACTTTTCCAAACAGGCCAGAAGAAGTGATAACAATGTCAGAGGTGAACAATGATTTCGATTCTCAATCCATCATCTCCTATTCATTACCCAAGGAAGACCCTTCATCATCAATTGGGTCAGAAATGGAAGCTTCTTCTTCAAGATGTTCAAATTTTAATATCTCTTCTGATCATGAAAATTCTACTTCATCATCTACTATGCAAGTAGAAACAGAAGAAATAACACATGTTGAAGAAGAAGAGGAATATCTCAGGGATGCTCCTCCAGCATTTGTGTAGGGTATCTCTACCACCGTAGATTAACTCAGAGAAATAAATCTGGGTACAAAATAAGATCCACGCCCCACTTTAATCAGTGCGGCCATGAATATTGAAGAACAAGAGATATATATTTCATTTTTAAAGAAAAACCGAGACATATTTTCTTGGAACTATACAGAGATTCCCAGGCTTGATCTTGATGTTGCTACTCATCATTTGGGTTAACCATAAGAACATCGAGGATTTAAGCAAGCCGCGAGAAGAACACACCGAACTTATGTTTCCAAAATTGAAGCTGAAGTGGATAAGCTTATCAAATCTAACTTCATCAGAGAAGTTCAATATCCCAAATGGTTGGATAATATTTTCCCTATGAAGAATAAGAATGGAAAAATTAGAGTTTTCATCGATTTTAGAGATCTTAATAGGCATTACCCTAAAGATGATTTTCTAGTTCCGATTACAGAACTTTTAATCGATGAAATGGCTGGATATGAAGAAATTTCCTTCATGGATGGATATTACAGATAAAATCAAATCCGAATGGCTCTAGAAGATGAAGAATCCACAGCCTTCAGAGCCCCTCAGGGTGTGTTTTTTTATCGGGCAATTCCCTTTGGCTTAAAGAATGCAGGCACAACATATCAGCGTGCCATGCATCATATCTTCAAACCCTTTTTAGAGAAGTTTGTTGAATGTTATGTGGATGATTTGGTGGTTAAATCCACACAATGTTCTAATCACTTGGATGATTTGGAAAATCGTATTCCACAAACTCCGACAACATAATTTGAAGATGAACCCCTTAAAATGTGCTTTTGGGGTAACCTCAGGAAAATTTCTCAGCTTTGTTGTACGCCATCATGGTATCGAAGTCAATCCTGAGAAGACCAATTCAATCCTTAGTATGTCACATCCTCGAAATTTGAAATAATTTAGAGGACTTCAAGAACATTTAGCCTATATTTGGCATTTCATCGCCAATTTGGCAGGAAAAAGTTTACCCTTCACCAAATTGATGAAGAAGGGAGTCACTTACCAGTGGACTGAATAATGTCAAGAATCATTCAATATTCCCAAGAAATATCTCTTGAGTCCACCAGTACTTATGCCACCTGTTGAATGAAAACCACTTATCATCTATGTGACAGCTTTAGAGCGATCATTGGGTGCCTTTCTTGCTCAAAAGAATGTTGTTGGGAATGAAAACAACCTCTACTATCTCAGTCAGACTATGCTTGAAGCAGAAACCCAGTATTCAAGTATTGAGAAGTGCTTCTTGGCATTAATCTTTGCAGGTCAGAAGTTGAGACACTACCTGCAACATCACGAGTTCCAATTGGTATCTCGTAATAACCCTCAAAAATTCATCCTTAGTCGTCCAATTCTTATAGGACGTCTGGAAAGGTGGGCAGTTAGTTTGCAGCAGTTCGACATTCAGTATGTGTCTCAAAAAGAAATAAAGGGCCACGATCTAGCTGATTTCCATACTGAAAACCCTTCAGTAGAAGATACATCTTTAGATATTGAACTTCCTAACGAAGAAGTCTTCTTTATTCAAGATAGTCTTCAAACATGGAAAATGTACTTTGATGGTGCTTCCAGAAGTCCAACAGGGAGGAAAATAGAAAATCCTAAATTCAAAAAAGTTGGGTTAGGAATTGTGCGCATTTCTCCTGAAAAGGCAGCGTTACTCTGTTCATTCTCATTGTTGGGAGGTGGTACAAATAATGAAGCAGAATACCAAGCTCCCATTGCAGGTTTGGAGTTGGCTCTTCAAGCACAAGTGAATCACCTAAAGGTAAAAGGCGATTCAGACCTGGTAATCAAACAAGTCAATGGGGATTATGACATCAGAAAAGAAGAACTAATCCCTTTGTATGATTACATCAGATACTTAATGGAGGAATTTCCTACGGAACTGACATTTTCTTATGTCTCGCGGTCACAAAATGCCCAAGCTGATGCACTGGATAATATAGCCACACCTATGGCAGATCCAAATTAGGACAAGACAAGCATCAGTATCACCCACCGTCGTACAATTTCACCTTATGCTCAAACCAGAACAGAGTAAATCAATGAAATTAGTCCCATTCATGAACCATGTGGTCATACAACGGGATGGATGACACCTATCAATGAATACCTTCAAAAAGGAACACTTCCACCTGATAAATCCGGGAAAGAAAAAGTCCGGAGACGTGTGGTCAATTTTACTCCTTATGATAGCCCAGATCACCCAGTGAAAATTCTCTACAAACGTGGTTTTGATGGAGTTTTTTTTCAGATGCATTGATGGTGAAGAGACAATGGCTGTCATGAAAGAAGTGCATGCAGGAGTCTGTGGTGCCCACTAGTCTGGAAAAAGACTATTTGATCAAATTCAAAGGCTTGGATACTTTTAGCCTTCAATCATACAAGATTGTGTTGATTTCACAAAGAAGTTTCATTCATACCAAGTACATGCCAACTTCATTCATCAACCCCCAGAGTTGCTTCATACAACTAAATACTCGTGGCCATTTTCCATATGGGGAATGGATGTGGTGGGACCTTATCCTTCAGCTATAGCTAAGCAGTTTAAGTATATTCTTAATGCTACTGACTTCTTTTCCAAATGGGTAGAGGAAATACCTCTCATAGAAGTTAGTTCTAAAAGAATTTTTAGATTCATCAAGTCTAACATCATTACCAGATTTGGTGTCCCTCATACCATATTGACGGACAACGACACCAACTTATGTTCATCCGAGGTGAGGAAGTTGTATCAAGAGTACAACATCAAATCCAACCATTCATCTAGGTATCATGCAGTGGCCAATGGCCAGATAGAATCCTTAAAAAAGACTCTTTCAAACATATTGAAAAAGATGGTGGATAAAGATACGAAATCATGGAATGATAAAATCTTTCATGCTTTATGGGCTTATCGGACCACCACCCGCACTGCAACACGTTCAACTCCATATTCACTGGTATATGGAACAGAAGCAGTCTTTCCCATTGAAGTAAAATTATCTTCACTCGGAGTAGCCATTTGTGATCAGTCATCTACATATGAACAATCTCAAAAGCGATTGGATGAATTGTAACGGTTGGATGAGAAAATATTGTGCACCCTACACCACTTGGAAGTCTACCTAAATCGAATAACACGAGCTTTCAACAAAAAATTTTGTATTCGTTCATTCATTCAGGGATAATTGGTATTGGTTCTCAGAACCCCAATGATACCAGGAAAGAAACCTCCCAAGCTTGAACCAAAATGGGAAGGACATTACTCAATACATAAGTTCTACTCCAATGGAGCATATTCTTTAATCTCAATGTATGGAGAACTCATCACTACTCCAACCAATGCCAGATTTATGAAAAAAATACTTTGTGTAACATGAATTCTAATACGTCCAACATGACGTTAAAGTGTATTGTCCTTGCTGTAAGACTTTAAACTGCATAGTCCCCATCATGTCCAGTAAGATGTTAAACTACACCATTAAGGTCCATGCATATGACCTTAAACTATTTGTATTACCTTCATCGTCCTTGCTATATGATGTTAAACTATACATCAACGGTCCCACATGACCTTAAACTGTATCGCTGTCCTGCATGACATTCAACTACTCATCATTTCCAGCAAGATGTTAAACTACACCATTATGGTCCATGCATATGACCTTAAACTATTCGCACTTTCGTCCAACATGATGTTAAACTATGTCCCCTTCATCATCCTTTCTATATGAAGTTAAAACTATATAGAAATTGTCCATGCATATGGTCTTAAAGTATTCGCACCATCTTCCAACATGACACTAAACTGTATCGTCCCTTTTCATCCAACATGATGTTAAACTGTGAAAAAGTCCCAAATACGTCCAACATGACGTTAAACTGTGTCCTATTTTGTCCTTACTGCATGACATTAAACTGCATAGGCCCCCTTTTGTCCAACATGACATTAAACTGTATTGTCCCCATCGTCCTAACTACATGATGTTAAACTCTACAGAAATCCCTTAATACATCTTACATGACGTTAAACTGTATTTTTTACCTGCTACATGACACTAAACTATGCAGCACCAATAGTCTTTACTGCAAGAATTTATATTGCAAAGTCCATTCATATGTCCCACATGACATTAAACTGTGCATCATTAAGGTTGTTGCTACCTCTTGTTTCTCACACTGAGTATGAATCATGTGAGCTTAGAGTAAACTTTAACCATAACACCTTCTTTGGGCCGCTAACCATGCATAATTCCCAAGACCATTTTTTTATGTCATTGTCCCCAAGAACAACTTGATCACTAATCCATTCTTTAATTGAACTATGAAGACTTTGATCCTTGCCTTCTAGGCTGGGTACGTAGGCAACCTCCAAAGGTTTAAGCCCAAAACCAATCTCTTCACATCGGTTCACCTCCATCTCGTACAATGTTGATTCAAGAAACCGCCCCCAGAATCAATATCTTTACATCGGTTCACCTTCGTCCTTGATATACGACGTTAAACTGTACAACACTTTTTTCCTGTATGAAAATAAACTACAACATTCTTTGATACCCTCACCTGAGAGGGAATCATTATTTACATTGATTTCCAATCATGTTATATTCCAAAGACTTTGTGTATACATGGAAATTCCTGAACCTTTTTTCTTGGGTCAAACTATCATTGCACTAAAGTCCCCTTTCACCCTTCACATGTACGAATCAAATATGTAGAGAGGGTATTTCTAGAACTATATGGGCTTGATTCCCATCCTTATGGGATATGTTCGAACGTTCGAGTGTCCCTCGAATCCAGCCCCAAGTCTTTTGGCCTAACCCCAAATTCTCCTTTCAGTCCCTTGGCTGAAAAGTCCTCATGAACACACACACTGTGTATTCATTGTTATGGTCTGAGCTCTATGACCCTAAACTAAGATCTCTCATACTTTTGTCCCATATGACACTAAAATGTAGTTCAAGAACTAAGTATTTCTTGATTCCCATCCTTATGGGATACGTAGTGAAGTCCAACACTTCAGTTCAGGACCCAGCCACAACATGATTATGGTTAGCATTGATCTATGTATCTTTACATACATTTAACAATACCCATTTTTATGTGTCATAATCCTAACCTTAAATATTTTCAGATCTTCATAACCATTTTCTTGACTTTTGGTCACAAAATGTCCAATTTCTTAGAGTTCTTTTTCCTGACTATACAGCACATGCCCTTAGGCGGCCTTTCATAACCAGTCTACATAACATACTTGTCAGCCAAAAGATGCTATTATTTGACTATGCAGCCAATTCCCTTAGGTGGACCTACGTAATTCAACCCCCTAACGGGTTTATTAAATAGTGGAAACTTCATTCTTGGAAAGAAAACCTCTTTTGTCCTTATTGGTCTTAATGACAATATTTAGGGATCTGCAAAAATAGACATCCTTAATGTATTTGTCCCATGTTCTTTTTCAAGATCTGAAAGTATTCAAGTCTATGGTTTATATTTTCCTTCCCTACGCTTGGGTTAGACCTTCATAGGAGTAACATTCATCCAGTTCATAGATAATCTTGTTTGGAAATACCTTCTCCATATTCAAGTACCTCTCTCCATACAGCAAAATCTATGCTTTGGAAAATTTGAATTCCCATAAACTTTCACTGGCTTTTTAGAAGTAGAAAAGTAAATTTCTGAGAGTTCTTTTGCCTGACTATGCATCACGTTCCCTTAGGCGGCCTTTCATAAATAGTCTACATAACAGACTTGTTAGCCAACAGATGCTATTATTTGACTATGCAGCCAGTGCCCTTAGGTGGCCCTGCATAATTCATCCCCTTAACGGGTTTGTTAAATAATTGTAACTTCATTCTTCTGAACTACTTCTTATAATGCCTTTTAGCTCTTTTTCATATCATTCCTCAGATTCAAAATTTCTTAAGTCATTGTTTACATTTTTTCCCTCATACTTGGGTGTGGTAATATGTTTTCAGATGAATTATCAAAGAATTGAGTCAATTTTAATTCATTCGGTCAAAGCTATTTCAACCTTAAACGTTAAACTTTTTATGTCTGATGTGCATGACTTTAAACTGACCATAAAATAAAAGGGAACTATAAATAAAAGTCAAGTTCCATCTCACTAAACATACATTTTGTATGATTTAGGTAATATTGAGCAATTAAAAGATTCAATGTTTGAAGGGTTATTTTTAATAATCCCAGTAAAAATCAAACTATGCTTACTTGGCCCATTATCTTAGGTAAAAATTTAAAGTAGTTAGTAGGAAAATATGTGCACAAATGATTGAAGATAAAAGAGTTCATTCCATTTGATGCACAAAAGTTAGAAGGAAATCCACAGACTGGAGTCTCTTCTCTTTTCTAAGACATTACAAGTGGCTGTCAACATAAGTCTTAATTTAATGTAAAACATCCCGAGCTTCATCAGAAGCCACTTGAAGCTCATGCACTTGACCAACTTCACTCTTTTCAGCCTGATGGAGTGCTTTCTTGGCATCTGCAATGGCTTTTATACCATTCGTCTAAGCTCCCTCCAGTGAATTATTGAGTTGGTCAAGTTCCCCAGTAATAGCATCTAACTGTTGCTGAAGGTGACTCTGCCGGACAATTTTATCTTTGATCTTATGATTCATATCCTTCATATTAGAATCATAATCAGCCTTATCTCAGGATACCACAACCTTAAATTTAGTATTATTGGCTGAAAACTTCACCCTGGTCAGATCTTCACGACGCTTTTGCTCCTGCTCCCTCCTCAAGATAACCTGTTTCACTGCGGCATGGATCTTTTCATATCCAAAGCCGCCAAGAACCAATATGAAAAATAGGGATGAAATCCAGGGAATCTTCGATTACAGATCCTCTAGAGGCACTTCAGATATTATTTTCCATGTGTTCTTCCATGTCTTGTTTCATGAAAATTGGAACGCCTTTTTATTTTTTGGGTCTGACTCAGCATCACTATCACAGGGGGGAGTATAATATGGGATTAATGCACTTAGAGAAGTGCCCTGGTCTACTCCTTCCCCCTAAAAAGTGCTTCTTCACTTTCAATTCCCATTGGGGCAGAGGCTGAAGCTTCACCTCTAGATCTAACCGTTGAAATTGATGGCCCTGCATAATCAATTGAAAACTTTGGTTAGTTTCAATGGATAACAAAAGTTAATTGGATATCTTGAAAATTAAGTATAGTCACAAATATTTTTATCCCTTACCCAATGGTAGATCAGTAACTTGAGAAGGATCCTCTCCATATTTCCGAGATTCAACAAGATTTTCAAGGTTAGTTTGAGGAATATTTACGGGGTTCAGCTCCACTTACACTAATGCCTATGCAATAGTTGGGTTTTCTATACCCCCTTCAGGCATTGGTAGTTCAGCTGTTTTCTCAGATATAACTGCATATTTGAACCAATCATGATCAGACATGTAATAAGAAGTTATTTTTAATAGGACGAAGGATAACACTCACGTCCATAATCTTCTAAATTACATGGTAATTTAACATGATTTATAAAATCTTCGAAATATGCGCCAAGTTCCATCAGTTCATCTAATGTCGTCTCAGAATCCTAGTTAATCTAACCAGTGAGAGCATTTGATGTGTCTTCTTGGTGACCTTCATCTTGAGGTCCCTGACCGTGGACAACATGTTCAGATAAAATCGCGGCATCAATTGCAATAGCCACCAAAAGATCTAATGCAAGGGTTGAACCTGAAGTATCACAGAATAGAAGTCAATTGATGTTTTATTCAACATTTTAGGAAGAATTGTTAACTTACCAAAGGCAGGTTCTTCTCTTATTGCAATATCATCAGGAGGTATACTAGGAACAGATGCTGGCTCTTCTCCAGGAGCAGCCAAGTAAGCCTGAATTTGCGATTTTTCCACAGCACCCTCTATGGTCCTCAAAGGAGGATCAGTCCTCTCCCTCATAGGGGAAATTAAATAATCCTCTGAAATTCCAAGGAAATTGAGCAATCCTTTCATGGTTTAAGACTCATGAGTACCCAAAGGACTTACCACTGCTAATGAAGAGTTTAGTTGTGGACTTCTTCTACCGATGCTTTTGATTCCTTGGATTTTTGGGAGTGTCGCAAATCTACATTATAGGTAACTAAATGGGAGAATGGAAAGACATGTCCAACTCCTTATCCATGGACAGCTGGCCTAGAGATATTTCACCCGACTCGCGAGGAGATTCAGCAGCAGCCCCGATGGCAGTACCACCGGGGCTGTATTGTGGCGAAGGAACCTCAGTAGTTCCTTTATTTTCAAGCTACAGGATGAAGAAAATAATTTCCTTGAGTAACAAAGATTTGAATAAAATCAAGTTGCAAAGAAAATAAGGAAAGAAAACTTACATCTTCCGGAGCCACGTAATCATGCCACTCATCATCTCCAGAAGCATTAGTCCCCTCAGCGGTTCCACGATCTATCATTTCCTTCACCCTCTTGGTTACAGGAATGGAATCGTCAGTGGAATATATGAGCATTTACATCCCTATGATGTAAGCCCACGCTTCATCAGGGTTATTCTTGAAAGAGATATCTGTAGGATCTAGAAGATTCCCTATTCTAGGGAGGTTTAGCCCCTCACATAAATCCATCCAGGCAGTTTCAACACCACATTATAAACCCTACCAGGTCTGGATAGCCTCTGGTTGTAGATATTCAATACTTGTACCAGAAGGCTACGAGGAAGGTCCTACAATCTTGGACTTCAGTTTCTTCCCAGCTCCTACAACTACTGATAGAGAATAAGAAAATAAGACTTGTTGCTCTATAAAGTAGTGGTGATTAAAATTTCCACAATAAAGTAACTTACCAGGAGTTGATGGAGTGCTTTTTTTGATTCTAAATGGGGGATTATATTGGTCACGAGGCCGCTTTTCCATTTGTTGTGCCTCATCATCCCCATCTTGGGAATCTGGTGAGCCAGTCCTAGATGAAGAATCTGGCGAATTAGCTTCAGGTGGGGAAGCATCACCGTCATGAGGAAGGATTTCTTTCTCTACAGTCCTCTTCCTTTTCCCCTCCTGATAAACCAGGTTATTCAGCACCCCCTTAGGGTATGATGCTATCCAGTGCTCGACATATCATGTAGTCAAGTTATGTGTCTCTTTTTCAACTGGTAGCTCAAATACTGCCCCAGTCTTCTCCCTAGATGTCAGCAACCATAGTTGTCGGGCAACCATCAGATGTTGCTCTGACCTGACATGCACAGGGGGAGACACATCAGTCTGCTGAAAACACTTGAATTGACGTGTGAATCTATATGGAGCATATCCCTCACATATAATTTCTCTGTCAATCCTGGAAACCAACACACCATCTCTATAGGCTAGCATGTAGGCCCTTAAATCCAGATTGGCTGTTCCGTCATCAACAAACCGCCCGATTAGCGGATTTCCATAAGGAAAGAAATTAAATTCCTTATACATGCTCAGCCTCACCTTCATGTCATATGAGATGAGATCTAATGGGGAAATTCCAGAGAATTCATGCACTGATCGCATGAAAGAACTTCTAGGAATCTGTACTCCATTTTGTACATTATACGTCCTGAAGTGAGTGGCGATCCATCCCCACAAAACCTGGAATGGTCCCACTATTCTCAAAGGAGACTTACCCATGATGACATGGAGTAAGCTCCGGTGAATCTTTACTAAAATTGGGGTAGCCAACCCAACCATTTTTCCCTCAGCCAACTTGGCTGCAATAACGAAGGTCCCTGACCTGACACATCCCTTTGAGTCATTAATTGGTAGAAGATAAACACTGAGCCACAAAGCCAAAAAGCCCGCCAGATGAGTCTTCTTTGTGATCCTCTGATTCACCTCATATCCCCACTTCTCAAATTATCTTGCTTCCAAAGTCGGCTAGAATGTGCCAGGAGCACCCCTTTTCTCTGTTTTGGGGTAGGTGGTAGGATGAGTGGGCCTCTTCTCCTTGGGCCCCTTCTTCTTGGATCCCTTCTCCTTCGTCTCCTTCTCCTTCGGTGACTTATATTGATTCTCATTAAGAAACATATTCATCCACTCCTCTGGATTAATATCCTTTATAGAATGAGTTAAGGAGGTCTTTGAACTCTTGAGCTTGTGGAAGATTATAAATAATTACCAATCTAAAGGTGGAGTCTTCTCCAAATCACTCCAAGTCACCTTGGGAGGGATGAATTCATCATACATATCACCCAAAATTGGAGCCCCTAAGATCTTGTGGACATCCCACACAATGATGCCTACTTCTCCATGAGTCATATGGAAAGAATTGGTTTCTGGGCTCCAATGGATGAGTATCTCCAGCACGAAGTTATCATGCCTATAAACATATGTTTCCCCAACCGAGACAACTTCATATATTGCGACTCCTTTCAGATCCCCGACAAACTCTGCACCGGTTTGTCGCACCCAGTATGCCCACATCCATGTTGGATTTAAAAATCCTCTCGGACGAAAGTCGCAAATTCTCCTCCAGCCTTTGGATTGATCCATTTAAGAGTTTTGGAAAACTGAGGGATAATAATGTGGTTGCAGCTCGAGCTTATGAGGTTTCAGATCTGGCGTACAAGGGCTATGCTGCATCATATGGGCCTTCTCCACTGTTCCAGCATTTATAAATCGTCCTCCACATGAGATATTTGCTGAAGAAAAATTGGTGTAGTTCTGAAACCAAGAAATTGGAAGATAGTTCTTTGCCTCTAGAATGATAACTTTTCACAGATGACCACAGCCATACAAAAGAAGATAAATGCTCTGGGGGAAGTCACGATGATATTTCTTCATATACTTGGCCAAATCTGGGAGAGTGCTATCGCAGATGGTATAATAATCATGGCCAATGATGTTCATCATATTATCAAGTCGCTTGCTTTCCAATTCGTCAGCCATTCCGATTCTCTTGGGAGCCATTGGATCTACACAAAAGATGAATAATTAACTCTTAAGTAAGTTGATTTTTCATAAAATTTGTGAAGGATTTCAAGAAAATGGCTAAGGTATTAAGGCATGCAAGTCTAAATTTGGTGCGAAAGTGTGGATACGTCACACAATTTTTAGACGCGCAAGTATCACCGCGCAAGTCCAGATACCTTAACAGTAGTGCGATAGCGAAGAAATAGTGGAAAACAGGGTTACTTGTGTGACGGAAGCTACCTGCGCGGTGAGATCTCGAAAATCCGAAATTTGGTGCTATGCGCGACAAATGGACACATATATATAGGCTCGACCGCACCCCTGCGCACCTAAATCCAGCTCGCTCAAACCCTGTGTGCCTCACACCTGCGCGATGACAGTGACATGCTGAACACTTGCGCGCCGCTTTCCGTTTGATTTTATTATTTTTCCTCAGAGTCACATCCTCATTTCTTTCAGGATCCAACTCTGAGGGGGGACTTTTGTTGACACTTTTTTTCATCACATTGTCTAAACGAATGGAAAAGGAAATGCCTTAGCTTAAATTGATTCACCCTTTGAAGAAAAGAACAAAAATTGACAAAGGAATGAACAAAGATTCAAAGGCACTTAGGTCGCGCAAGTTCCAACATGGTCACACATGTACACTTGCGCGCCACCTAGAGGTCACGCAGGTGACCTGCGCGACCTCTTTGGAAATTCTCCCAGGGTCTCTCCAGCCTATAAATTCCCCTGTGGCCCCCCCATTTTGAGGACGAAAATTTCCAGAACCTCAGATTCGAGATCCCGGCGCCCTAGTCTATTCTCAAAGAATCCAAACACTTCTAAGGTAATTTATTACCTAGAATGGAAGATCTAAAGAGGGGGAGGAAGGCCTAAGTGTTGAAACTCATCAACACTTGCGCACCTGAGTGACCAACCCTTAAGGGAAATGGGCACACTTGCGCGCCGCTTTTCTTCTTCACCAGAACTGGCGCGCCATACTTCTGGAAGCCTCTAAGGGTAGTACTAAGGGTTTTAGACAATTCCCGCCCAAGTATTACCCCAAGGGTTAAAACTCGCACAAGTACCCCTGTTCCATGCAAGAATAATTGCACGGCCATTACTTGCGCATCCACGTAGTAACTGTGCACCCACTAGGACATGCATGCCCCTCTCTTTTTGGGTGCCCCTCCTGCCTATCTTCACCTTTTTTATTCTTATCCACCAATCCTCTTCAAGATTAAGCCTTCATAACTCTCTCCAAATCCATTTATGGCATGATTTACTTGTTGGCTTCCTTATCTAAAAGGAATTCCGTGGAACATATCTCAAAACCTAGTGATTCACACATCTTTACATCATTAAGGTTAGAGAGTTCATTCATTCAACCTCATCCTTTAATATGAGATAATCCTTAACCTGGGATTCCTTTTCAGGAGTAAGCCCCAGTCCATGTTTTCTTAATTTGGGCATCCTCCTTAAGATTAAGCTCTAAGTCCCTTAACCTAGGCTTCCTTTTCAGGAATCAGCCCCAGTACTCATTAATTTGTGCATCCTCTTTAAGAGTAAGCCCCAAGTCCCCTAATATGGGCATCCTCCTTAAGAGTAAGCCCTAGTATCAAAGTTCCCAAAATCTGGGCATCCTCCTCAGGAGTAATCCCTTACCATAATTTCTCAAATCAGGGCTTCCTTTTCAGGAGTAAGCCCCAGTCTCAAATATAGGCATCCTCCTTAGGAGTAAGCCCCAAGTCCCTTAAATTCTAAAATTCTTTTAACCTGGGCCTCCACTTCAGGAGTAAGCCCCAGTCTTAAAATCCCTTTAACCTGGGCCTCCTTCTCAGGAGTAATCCATAGTCTTAATTTCCCTTAACCAGTCTTAATCTACTTTTTGATCCGGGCTTCCTTCTTAGGAGTAAAACCCAATCATAAGTCCCCTCCTAATTTTGGCATCTTCCTCTGGAGTAAGCCCCAAGTTAGAGTATCCAAATCTCCATAAAGCACATATACCTTTATGGACCCTGTTCCCGGATTTCCCCTTTGAAATAAGTCCCGATCTCTTTCTATTTGGGTAGTCACGTACACATAAGCCCCACATCATTTTCTATGATTGAATATTTCATGGAACAACTGTCTGGTTTTACCAATACCTCTTGTTTCTCACACCAAGCATGACTCACGTGATCCTAGAGTGTAAAAGTAATTATGACATCTTTATTTGAGCCATCAATAATACATAAAAATCATACTCTCTTATTCGAATTATGTGGGTTCTGATTCCTTTTCTAAATAAAGAATATGTAGGTAGCCCATCTGCGGGTATGATCCCAAATCTGAAATAATCTATGTTCTTCTGAATGAAAATAAACTTCAAGTGCCACAATGAGTGGCTTTAAAACTAGTATGGTCATCATAATGAACAAGAGACTTTTATATAATGTATTAAAGGATACCATTGACTAAGAATCTCTAATAAATAAAAATGATTCTCTATCAATGAAGAACCTAGAATACATATAAAATATTCTCTAAATTTACTGCATATCAATCATTGATTGTCAGATCGAAAGAAAGGATCATTTTATACTTGGTAATTTAATAAGGTTTCACGAACATAACTTAAATCTATAAAGAGAGTCCCGGAGTAGACAATAATTCCCCTAAAAAATTTGTGATGAGTCTGACTTTCTATCCTTTCAACCAATGAAAATTCCTAAGCTTCATCGGTACATAACTAATGAGAATATACCTATGGAAATTAGGTCCAAATGGATATAGAATCATTGGATGTTTCCGGTTCTATGAACAAACCCGTTAGAAACCACTTGTAATGTTTGAATCTCAAATTAATGTGGTCATCCACAATTCCAGAGGAAACACCTAACTAGTGGATTCCCTAGGTTTCAACCTAGGTTATACATTATTTGTTTCTTAAAATATATTTTTATGGTATTTTTTTCTTCCCTTAGTAATGGTTCATACCATGCTCATGAATTTACCAAATCATATCCCATGGTAGTGTCAAACCATGAATGCTTCCAGTCCCATTATTGTGCACTATTTCCCATTAAACTCTAGATATAAATGGTTTTTTCATGTTTTACACATAGATACATATACACCTAATCCACTACTACCTGTTTGTATCCATACATGGATGTATTTTATGTGTAATGTACTTACTCTATACTAACCAAAATATAGGGATTTTTTCTTATACATAGTCTCATCCTTAAGGTTCAGACTAATATGGTCTATTCATAATCTCCAAAAATAAATACTCTTTCTTCTGATACAATTTATAGAAACCCTATCAATTTTCCCCAAACATTACATGATTTTATGCATAAGTATACATCTGAATACAATCCAAGGATTGTGAATTATAATGTCATTTAAGAATAGGTACATAAAACTAAAATTATAAAAAAATTATTTATTTAATATTCATATTGAGATTGTAACATTCATTACGATCATACATAGTCATAGGATAATCTAGGGATTACATGAAAAAAGGTGGGAGATCAGAATCCTAGTAAGGAAATAAGAATAAGAATAAAGATTTATCATATTTGGTAGGAAGCATGACTTAATGATATAAAAAGGAATATATTGTAATTGAACTTGTGGAATCATAACATGTATAACTTGGGATCATATAAACATGGAATCATAGTATTGTGGAAGAATAATAAAACCTTAATTTAGCATAAGTCAATACATTTTTCACTTTCACGAGAACAAGTCAAGGTTATTCACCAAGACTGTTGCACAAGGTAGCACAAGTCAAGGCTAACCACCAAGACTATTGCACATTGTATCACAAGTCCAGGCTAGCCGCCAAGACCATTGCACATAACATATAATGAGAATCAACTATACCCAATGAATTGGAGCACTATCTAGGCACACCATTATTATCATGTTCATGAATATATTTTATACATAATTAATCATACATAACCAATCATATATAAACATAACGGAACCCATATAAATAAATTAGTATCATAATCATGTCATAAATTAGAATCTAATGGGAGTATCATGAATGTATCCTTTAAAGAATTTAATTATAACATACATAGGAATATATCATGGTAAGTTTTTTCAAACAAAAGTGTATTTAAAAAAATATATCATTAAAATATTATAGCACGGTTTTGATGAAATTACTAAAGATAATTTAAAATAGAAAAGTGCATAAAATTTTATATAAAAGCATAAGTGAAAGAAGAAGGTTTACATAGTATAAATAGTTATTTTATAAAAACAATGGTGGATTAATTCAGATGGTAGATTTCAACTTAAATTTGGTAAAACTTTGGGATGTTCCCTCAAAATTTGGTTGCTTAATGAGATGTATTGAGGAGTGAATAATTTAAAATATTTTATATATGTGAAGGGGAATTATTAATGGTTCATGATACATGAATTTTGACATATAAAAAGAAATTATATTATCTAAATAAAAAGAGTATAGGATCTAATTTTGGTAAATAGATAGTAATAACAACATGGAGGAATAATGGAGGTTTTGGTAGATTCCCTTATCTTAAGTCTAATGGTATTCCCAACTTGATATTAATGAAATGAATAATCAAATTTGGTTCATTAATTAATAATTCCATAACCTTATTCACATGATATTTATTTATTACAACCTTTTTGAGTTCATTCATCACCTTTTTGATTGGTTATAAGGATCAATTTCAATTTTTGGATCTATTTGTTTCATGACTAGTTATCTTATATACAAGAAGGGATAATCATGTAAAATGAAGATGGTTTTCCCGAATTGGAGTTATATAATTGAGAATCTAGATGTTTACATGGTTTTATATTTAATTTTGATACTTGGAGTGAGGATGAATCATTATATAAAACTTTAGTGACAATCTGTTGGATCAATTAGCGATTTTTGATCACAAAAGACATTTTTTTATAAATATAAAACATGTGTTAAAAATATTATAGAACCATAGATAAGATATAATACATATATTATATTATTTATCAACCCTATGAATGATTTTTTGAAAAGAATTGTATATGATAATGGAAATCGAAAACCCATCATCCTTGAATGTGGTAACAGAAATAAAAGAAAACAAAGAAACATGAAAGGAATGTAAATGAATTGAAAAGAGGAATTTACCTCTTGAATTAATCTTCTAATAGAGCCTATTAAGGGGATAGGATTTGGGCTTTTGAGGAGACCAAGGGCTGCATGACACGAGGGAGGCTCTTGAGGAGAGATTTTAATTGAATTTATGGAACTCAAAACGCTTTAGATAAGTGATGAGAAGAGAGGAGTGTGGGTGGTTTTTATAGTGCAGGGGAGGTGGATTTTAATAATATTTTAATCATTATTATTTTATTTATCCATAAGACAAGAAATAGTGATGATTCCATGACCACAAATATAAATTAGTTATTTTGAGTTCACACCAAGTGTTCTTACATCTATGATAATGCAAGGAATATTATATTTAACAATTAATGTATATATACGGAAAATTACCGTATTTCACCATTCATCAAAAAATCATGTAATTAAAAAAATCAAAAAACTTCAACATACCCATTTTTCTATGTGTATAATAAAAAAATTAAATCCATTTTTAAAAAATAGTTTTCGAAATTTGATTACTTTAAATTTTATGTAATTTTCTAATTTATTTGAAAAATACAAATTTCAATATTATAACTTGTTTTATAACACTTTCCAAAATTATATAAGGTATCATAAAATTATTTAAAATAAGAATACATAGAATAGTAAATTTATGAAAACATTTTGGAAAATAAATTTTATTTTAAATTAATCAATTAATTAAATTATTGATTTAAGACTTTTAAAAATAAAAATACTTTTAATATGATTATTTTTTCATTTATAAGATGTATAAATGTTATTTATATAGTCATGTGAGTGGTCATAGTTCTTTTGTATGATGTACTATTAATAAGGGTAATATTCCTATCCATATGGGTATCAATACTATTCACAAGGGGAAGTTACTATTCACTAAAAATTATGTTTGTTTTATCAGACTCAAAATATCTTACTGATCACAACCATGTTTGTCAGATTTTCAAAATTCAATTCACAGAAGTGGAAATATTATGTATAATGGTCACATAGTACTTATTAGTTCATTGTGGTATGATTTCATGTGATTATATGATATAATTAGAAGAAGGGAATTTCAATTGATTAAACATTGGGTAATTACAAGAAAGTTGACCAATTATCTTGTGGTTTGAGACCACATATCTAAATATAATTGATTATAAGATACTTTTATACATATAAATATATCATTTGATGTTATATCAAGATGAAAATTGAAATATTATACTATAAATGTTCTTATTATTTTTGGGTAAATAATAGAAAAATTGTATTTTGATGAAATTATAATAATAAAATAAATGGAGGCATAAAGATTTATCTTCCTTTATGTCAGAAGAAAGCAAGGACTAATGAATGAAATTGGTTTATGTGTCTTAGTACTTGATTTCAGTTTTGTCAAATAATTCCTTCAAGAAAAAAGAATTCTAAATATTTTCATTAGGGATGTTAATGAAATGATATTTGAAAACATTAAAACAAATTATTCATCTGAACATTAATTATATAATTTAACCAAGTCTAGAAACTACACCATTCAGTGTATGAATTTATGGGTTTATGATGACAATAGAAATCAATATCCTCTTAATCCCATATAAAATGTGAAAGAAAATTTTATCACAAATTTTAAAGAATATTGGATGAATGAAGTGGGTGAAGGAACAATTAACAACAACTAAATAACTAAAAATAGTCTATTTGATTTGGGATCTACCCATAATTTATATTCGATGATTTTTCTAAGGGTATAACGTCACTTCCTTTATTATTAGATGTTGAGTTGGTAATAAAAACTCATAATGTAATGATAATCTCATCCCATGTCTATATCTCTTCTCTGATAGAAGTGTGGGTGATTATACATCAAATTGACACAGTGATTCTCCCTATAGTTAAATTTGGTAATAATTTGGGAATATATCATCTCTCTCTCTCTCTATATATACTATATCAATCATAAGGATGGGAAGTACCATTTGATATTCAAAGTCATCATATGATAATAATTTGATGTGAGGAAGAATCATGAATTTTAATGGAAATTTCTTTTATTATATGGGTCTCAATACCTATACATGATGTATATATATCAAAAGTGGTTGGAGAGAAACACAACATCATATACATTTAATTTTTTTGTATTATCACATTGTATGTACTTTAGAATTTATCAGTTTCCTCTGAAAAATAGAATTTAGTTTTTTATAGAACATAAACGAGCTGCTACTTCAATTTATGTAATCTATATATAATTTCCCTTATTGATTCATTTAAATTAAAATAAAAACTCTAGTAAAATCTTGATGATGGATTCATATGCATTGTTTTACAACTATAAGGTGCAACCGTTCATTTACCTTAGAATAAATATGGCTCAATGGGTCCTTTCATTGATTATTGTGAACATAACTAGATTACTATATTATTGATATCATAGATTTTGGGTCAATAATTAGGATATACCATACGAATCCTTAAATATGAGGTATAAACAATATATATTTATATTTATTCAATTTGGCCTTAATAAATTTCCAACAATCTTCATATATTTAACAAATATATTCATTAATGGTTATCAAGATTATTTTGTAGTATTCATTATAAATTATTTTATTATATATTACAATAGAAATGAAGTGAATAAAGACAACATGAAGTTGTTATTGAATATACTAAGGATGTATAAATTTTATAACAAATTTACAAAGTGAGAATTTTTTGTATAGGAAGTTATGTTTTTTATCTTTATATTATTTTGAAAATATGTACGAGTGGATTCTTAAAAAGGGGAATTTTTTGGGAAATAACCCACACGAAACATGGTAACCAAGATCAAATGTTTTATTTTATTCGATAGATTATACATGTTATTTGTTTATTTATTTCTAATAAATTTCTATTCCAAAAAACAATGTTGTAGTAGAAGGTATCCTTGATTATTTGGATGGTTGAATGTTAGGAAAATATTAATGACCTAATAAGATGGTTGCTGTGAACACATATTATTACACTACCCTATAGTGGAGAAGGGTTTATGATATTTAGTGATGCATCAAATATGGTATCATATTTTTTACTCATGAAAAATGATATAGTGATATCTTATTACCTGTACCAATTGGAAACTCATGATCAAAATTTCCCATCACATGTTTTTTATTTGGAAATAGTACATTTTTAATTGAAACTATGGAGGGATTATCTTTATTGTGAAAATTTTGTAATATATAATTATCATAAATTATTTAAGTATATATTAACAAAAATATTTGATTATTTTATAAAGGCGATATTTGTAATTGATAAATAATTTTGAAATTTCAAAAAATACCACCCTCAGAATGTGAAAAAGGTTGTTAATGCTCTATGTTAGAAAGAAAATGATAGTTTCCCATGAAGAGGATTAAAAGATAACTAATATTTATGTTTTTGTATAAGAACATTGAATTTATGTGGAATGGAAAACATAGAATCTTTATTAGATGAATGTTTGATATTAAACCAACATGAGGATTAAAGTGGCACATAAGTTAGATGTGGAACTGCCGAAGAAGGTGAAAAACATTCTTAGGTTCAATAATGATTGTGATGGAATGATAAGGTTTCAGAACTAAGAATGGGTCATATAAATACTAGAATTTATTAATACACTATTGGATGAATCTCATAGTTCATCATACTTTATTAATTCTAGATATATGAATATTTGTAGAGATCATAAAGAGTATTTCGGGTAGGATTACATGATAATGGATATGGCAGAGTCTGTATCTCAATTCCTAGTATGTCATAAATTTAAGAATTAGAGATATATTTAGAAGTGGTTTTCATAACCATTACACAAGTCATAATAGAAATGGGAAATCATTACCATGAATTCCATCATTATACTCCCCAAATATATAAAGGGAATATTTTTTTAGGTTATTATTGATTTCCTTATGAAATTAACACATTTCATTCCCATCAGTGAACATTTCTATATTGATCTGATTTCTAGGAAATATATTTTGGGTGTTTTATGGTTTCATTGTGTATGACATTCTGTTGTATCTAATTTGGATTCTTGTTTTATTCTAATGTTTTAGATAAGTATGCAACAATATTCTAACACCGAGTTAAAATTCAGCACTGCACATCGTACTCTAAAAGAATGTGAGAATAAGAGGAACATTAAGGCATAAGAAAATATTATGGTATATGTTTTTTGGGATTTCAATGTTAATTTATATCAACACCTTCCCTTGTAAAAATGTTCTTCAACAAATAGCTTTCACTAGATCATTGTGATGGATCCTTATGAATCCCTCCATAGAAAGAAGTGAATGAGAAAAACATGTTGAGATAAATTTAGAGTACGAAAGGTATGGTACATCTGGTAATTTTTGTGATTTAGAATAAAGATAGATCCATTCTTTATAATATCTTACCAGCTTAATGTCAACAAAACATTATAAAGACAATAATCAGTGATAAATAGAGTTCAGTGTTGGAGAAAATCTATTCCTAATAATATATACATGAAATAAGGTTTTGATATTTGGAATAATGGGAAATATAATCCCTAGATATATCAAAACCTTCAAATGTTTTCATCATATTATGGTAGTTGATTATCTATAGGTGTATCCACTGAATCTCCCTCATGTTTAGTATGAGTTTAATGTATATCTCGTAATGAAGTACATATGTGATCCTTAACATGTACTAAATGCATAGGTCATACCATGAGATCATGTTATCTCTTAGTAGTGACAATTATTTTATCATTTAGATCAAATATAAAATTCTTTGTGGACCAAAACCACTCACCTAGTTAAATTGTTTAAGAGAAATCATAAATTTGAGGAAACTACCTGGGATCCGGAAGATGCGATGATATATAATCTGGCTAAGTGATTTATATCATATTGAAATAACATCAAGGTTTAATATTTTATAAAGGGGGTATAATGTAACACCTTTAAAATTTATGTAATATATTTTCTTTATATAAATAAAATTTATTTGACAATTTTCTTTACACAAAACTTCATGTTTAGAATAATCAGGATATATTATGGAATTATAATTATTTATTTCGATAGTTATCACAATGAATTTCTATTGGTGAGTATGAAAATTAATAAATACATTATGTAAAATATTTGTAAAGGTTTTATAAAATGAAAATATATTTATTAATTCATGAAAAATAAGTACCCAATTTTTTGTAAATTCATTTTATACGTCAAAATTGTTTTTTCATAATAAATGGGTTGATTAAAAAAATATTATAATTAATTTTAATAAATTATATAAATTATATTTGATTAAATTAATATCATTTTTTAAATCATAATCTAAATATTAACATAGGGTAAACTTTTAATATTTTCCTGAAAAAGTTGATTTTATGGTCAATAGTAGAAAATATAAATTTTTTAAAAAACCAACTATACTTTCATTCCATTTACATAATAATTAATAATATATTTTTTATTTATTATAAAATTTAATTAGATAAATTTGATTAAAAAAAATTAAATAATTTTCAATTTATTCATCATTTTATTTTGTTTTCGTATAAAAGCATTTTATAATTAAAATGCATTTTTCTGGAAATTCATTTTTACCATGTTTTGGTAGATTGTCTTTAAATTGGATTATTCAACATAAAGAAATTAAAATTGATTAAATATCATACAAAATTTCAATTATAATAATTAAATTCATATAAAAATATAAACTTATTTTGTGGTCATTATGAGTAGTAACTGAGGTAAAAATTTATTATTATTGTAAATGTTATAATGGATTAATAAGGGGTTAAACTACAAATATTAGGGTTAAATGGACTAAAACCTATATAAATCCATTTTCTATGGTAATATTTATAATATATCACATCTAATAGTTTATTATGAATTATTTTGTATCCTTTTCCCTTGTGCAAGACATTAATATATTTTATTTTTTCGAACAATTATACATGTGTCGTCTCCCACCCTTATAAATAAATATAACCCATCATCCTTCCACAAAATTAAAGGGATTTTTAGATCAAATAATAAATTACCAAATAATTTCATAACATCCCTCCTTTTTTCATATATGTCTTTATTTGATCACAATACCATCATTTCATGTATTTATTTGTTATCCAAATGAGATTTCTCAATAAAGAGGTTTAACTCTTAACTAAGGACACTCAATTTTATTTATTTATATTAATCCTTTAAATAAATGTTATTGATTATAAAAAATTAATTTTATATATTCAATATAATAAATTTTTATTATGATAATTTAAGAAACATATTCCACCTCATTTTCATGAAATGGGAAATCAAATTTCTGCTTGTGTGTATGTGTCGACCAACAACTCCACATGTTGATATGAATCATTTTCCATCACCATCATTCATGGATGATTATTATTATGGATGTAATGATAATATAAATTGTTTTTATCATAATAATGATTATTTAATTATATTATCTTATATACATCATTACCATCAATTTATTGAAAAATGATAACGTCTCTTGTGTATATGTGAGGACCATAACTTCTACGCAATGATGTGATTATTTTATCATAATTTGTTTTTATGAATAAATTTAATAGTTTATTTGATAAAAAATTATTATAATTATTTCATGAATAATATTCTAAACTTTATTAATCCATTTCTATGGTGTAAGTACCAGAACATTTAAACTAACACGTGCATTGAAAATGACTAGTTTTCACTCAAATGATCATTTTAAGGATGAAATTGTAAATAATGGGTAATTATAAATTATAAATGAGTGGGTAATATTATGATATATATAAATATAGTTATAAAATATATTTATAATAAATCTATATTTATTATATAGGATATTTTAACACATATATAAAATATGATACTTGAGGAAATATTTTGTGTTATTGTGTCATTCATATTCAGTATTGTCTATGATAAATATTCATTAAGGATTTTTTTGGATATAATCATTTAAAACCAAACTAATTCGTCATCCTCTATTAATTATATTATCAATCACATATTTGTTCCATTTTTCCCATTTTTTTACTTAAAATGACTACGAAAATGTTTTTAATGAAAATATGGCTTGATTTCATGTTTAGTCAATGATATTTTTCATCAGTATCCATAATCATAATTTTTTTATGAATTTTCCTACCAATAAATGATTATTTTAAAGGTAATTTTCATTAACATCGAATTTATTATTATATTTTGTCAAATTGTTTTTGAAACTAATATTTTTTTACTTTTTAAAAAGGTGTGAAAATAATGTTTTCTTTTATCATATATGGAATGATTTTGTTTTCATGAATATTATTTTCTTTATTTCTTACATTACACGATTCCTTGATTATTTTCAAGGAAAATTATTTTTTCAATATTATATGATTTTTAGATAAAATGTTATAAAATTTAAAAGATACTAATCATATTCCTAAATAAATTCTTGAATAATCTTTTAAAAGAAATTTTATTCTATATATATATCCTTATGGATTTTTATAATTTAATGGGGATATTTATTTATGTTACCATCCACATTAATTACATGGATAGATTTTGATTTCGATTATTTGAGGTTGATTCTATGAAATTCATTTCTTTCCCTATGGTTAATATAATAATGATGTAAACTTTGTGAAACTAGATTCTTTTACATGGGTTATGTTATATTAAATGATTGAATGTTTATTAAATATGTTTTCTATCCATGTGTTATGATATGAATATATGATAAATGATTTATGATACTTTTTTACACATATGTATGGTTTTAATTATGTGATTGGTGGGACAAGAATAATATTTCCCTCGAATATATTGGGTAATGATTTATATCTCATGATATACTATAGATAAGAATAGATAGTGAACCCAGTTCAGTAAGGGAATCTATAAAATAAGTTTTTCTTGAGAGTGAACCCTAACTAATGCAATGATATAATATGGTGGGTGAATCGAATATACATTTATATTAATGAATGTGACTCTTTAAAAAGGATATGATTTTATATTCTTATATGTATTCCAAGAACCCATGTCATGTTATTATGTGATGTTCTCGTGGCACATTATTGATTGTTGATGATTTCAAACACTCATGATTTCTAGATTTTGTGATATCAAATAATTATGGAATGATCAATGATTAACGATATTTTACTGAATGGGAATGGTTTTAAAAAATTATGACCATGTTCTCATCCCCTTTATCTAATTTGATGCTCACTTTTGATCTTTGATTGATATATCTTTTGTTTACCATTTCTGAGCATCAATGTACAATTTATTATGATTCCTTTAGCAGGGATACAAATAATGGATTTATGTTGTCTATATCAAAGAGGTGTACTATGTGAGAAGATATTTGAAGGGATGTTTATAATCATTCATGAAATAGATTATTATGTTTCTAGTTTCCAAATAAAGGAAACCTTTATAGTTATAAAACATTTATTATTATGAGATGTGTTTAATTTTCATCTAAAATTATATTATATTTACATATCAAATGACCTCTTCAACTCAAGCCCATTTCGTCTCTCAATACATCACATTATCCACTTATTAAAGGCACCTCTCAGGTCCCTCATTAAGGTTATAAATATCCATACATAGTTTCAAAAGTAAAGGGATACCAATGGATTGTACCTTGTATGGTAATGTGAGTATAAGGACTTCAAGGTTGCCAACTCATTATTTGAGCATGACAAGGGTGAAATCATACATGATCACATATACACCGTATACATGTTATGGAATATAAATATGATGATCCTCCACTAGTTCTTGGTGTAAAATAGGTCATGGGTTAATATAATCTTAAACTATACACACTATAAGATGTAGCATATAAATATCAATCTATCCTTTACCAATCATGAAATTTTGGGACATGAAAAATTTATTCTATAGCTAGTCAATAAGATCCACCTGATGTCTTAGTTTGGAAATATAGTATCAAATACTAAATCCATGGGTTTCTCATAGGAAAACACATTCAATTCATTACTAGGAAGGCCTTGGAAACATCTATATACAAACATCCCATCATCAAATCCTTATTGCCTTATTAAAAGCCTCAATTGTTGTGTAAGAGTGATTTATGCTGATGCTAATCAATTGGGATCCTTTTAAAACAAATAATATAACCTTTTGTACTATAAGTGGCTTAGAAAGAAATATTAGGTTGATGTAACAAAACCCATAAACACCCAAATGATTTTAAATCCATATTGATTGATATTTAGGATGAAATAAAGAGAAGTTTCCCCTACCTATCAATCAAATAGAGGAGACAACCCCAAAATTAGGTAGATATAAATTATTACAAATTAAAAATAGTTCACGCATATAAATTTAAATTTAAATGAATAATAATTTTGTTAATAAAAAGAAATACCTCTCTTATTACATACCAGATAGTGTATCCATTGATAAATAACATTTTCCTTAACTGTGTGTATTGAGGGAAAATATTGACCCAAAAATGGTCTGTTGATCCATAGTGCTTTGACATTGTAGAAAAAATACGTCGGTGAAGGATTCATATGATAATATCCAAAAACATCATAGACATGTACTTTTTAAAACATAGTGGGAAAGAATTTGATTATGATGATTCCTCCATAGAATATTAATTTTTTACGAAATTAAAACAACATATCCTTAAGAATCATATCCTCTCTCTAGTCCTCTCATTTTTGGGAAGAGGACTAGGAGGAAGCCCCTACTACCTTTGAAAAATTATTTTACACCAACATCAATGAGATGATATAGTTGAACCTCAATACTGATGATGATTAATGAACTATAATGACCAATTTCGTCATGCATCATGATGCACAAGATAATTAAATTTAATTTTTAAAATAAAAATGTGATGTGTTTAAATAGAGAAATTATGAAATTATAAGGCTCAGTTTAGTAGTATCAATCCACTAGATTGGACTTCCAACAAGCCACCATAGATATAAGAAGGTACCCAAAAGGACACATATCTCCCATGTTTACATGGTTGAGGATAAAGAAAATAAGTTGATCAATTCCAACACCACCAGGAAAGATGAAGGCACTATGTGGATTACCCATATTATCCTAGAGAGAGAGGATAATAAGTAGATCTAACTCAGTATATAATTATAGGACCTTAATCACCATTACATAATGGAAAATTCCTCATCATATGCATATATCTGCTATTATAAACAACAAATATATTCTTGGAAACATCTTACATGGGTCAGTACTCCAAGTAAAATCAAATCTTAATGACTTAGAAGATGAGGAGGCCACTACATTCAGGGAACCTATAGCTACCATGTTATTCCCTTCATCATGAAAAAAATTGGAGTAACCTATTTTTGTTCTGTGAATCAAATAATCAAGACCCTTATTAAAATGATCATGAAATTCTACATGGGTATTTTTGAGGTCAAACCCCACCAATTATAGTATCATCTCAATGATCATGAGAAATTGTTAGGAATTATGAATGATCATAGCCAGAAGATAATACCCATGAAGTGTGAATTTAGGGAAAAATCATTTAAATTCATAGGCATCATTTCCTAGTATGTAGGATTTAAAATTTAACTGAAGAACATTATGGTCATCATTTAATTTTCCCCTCTGTGACATTTGTATGATCTGTTAGGATTTCATGTTTTTTTTGATTAAATCAGTTTTTTTCACCATTATGGGATTAAAATGTATTCTCTTTTTTAATATGATAAATAAAGTTATCACATAAAAATAGAACACATAATTATAGAGTTCATTTAGTAAAATAAAAATTATATATTGTATCCTCCAGTGCTAATGTATATTTTCTATGGTAAACTATTAGGTATCCATGTGATGTCCCTAAAACAACCCCTCAATGTCCTCTTAACCCAGATGAACAATGATGGTGTAATGACCTATAAATTATTTTATTTTAATAATATAAGAACTCTAAATTTGTAATGATTTTTATTATGAGAATATAAAAATACTATTACATTTCATATGAACATTACACATCATGTTTTGATATGGACTACAAAAACTATGAAGAATAATGTGATATAGATTTTCAAGAGTAATACATTGACTAAAAGAAACTCAATTTGCTTGAATTGCCCCATAAATATAACTCTTTCCATAATAACTATAAATTAAGGGGTTGTTTTTTAAAAATTATAGAAATTATAAATAGACACGTAAGATTTTTTTATGTAATGAATGATTATGTGAAAATGAGGGTTTATTTATAGAAACATTTTACCATTTAACAATATAAATGTTGGAAAATATGTAAATGGACAATATGACCATGAATCTATAAGGAAGTTGGCCATTATTATTTTTTGTTATAAAAATGAAATAAAGAGATCATGGGGATTATAAATGAAGAAAAAAATTGCATTTTTAAAAACTATAAATAAATTTAAATCTAATTAAATTTATGTTTTATGATCATTTAATAAGATATAATTAATTTTTTAGGAAATTATTATATTTTTTTAAAATTATAATATAAAATAAATAATCCCTATGTAATTTTCATAACAGTGAGATAATTTAATGTTTCGAAAAAATGATATTTTTCAATAATTTAGGATTTTTTTAACGATAAAAAATATTATATTTAGAAATTTTTTATTAAATAAATATATATTTTTGAAAATGTGAATGGTAATTAAAATATGGTGAATTTGAGAGATTTTTTTTCAAAGTTTTTTTTGTGATAAAGTGATAATTACCATTTTATGATAAGAACGATTTTTAGAAATCATTATTTTATGAGCTTGTTTAAAAATTGTATAAAAATTTGTTTTTGTTACAAATTTGATTTAATAACTACAAAAATTAATTTAAAATATTAATATTTACTTATATATATTTATACATTAAATTTTGGAACAAAAAATTTTTTAAGTAAAAAAACTTATTTTTGGATTCGATGTATTAAATAATTTTTTTGGAAGGTAAATATATAATTTTTAAGGATAAAAACATCAAAAACCACTCTCTCACTAAATAATAATAATAAAATTTGTTCAAATTAATTTTAGCAACATGTGGTTAGATTATATTTTAAAATAAGAAATATATTAACCCTTAAAACCACCTCTCCACAGGTATTAATAGACCCCCTTACTCCCATTAATCGACAATAAAAAACAATTGATCATGAATTTAAAATTACCGCCTCTATAGATTAGTTAAAAAGAGTTCCCAGGACTCTACGAAGTCTCTTTATATCTATAAGATGCATCCTCTCATTGTAAGGGTTCTCTTCCTCATCTTTTTTTATTTATGTTTTTTTTGTATAAGCCAGTTGATTTTCAACATATAATGTGTTAAAGTATTTATAAACACCCCCTTATTAAGTCTATAATGTATTTATAATGGGATACATCCTTTATCTCTTATTAAACTGATTTCAAGATATCTTTTCCATATTGGTTATTCTAATAAAATCAACCATTGATTTTCTATTCCATATTTTCATGTCATGAATACCTAACATAAGTTTAATACTTGATTACATTTTTATATGAATAATTTTAGTATTAATTAAGAAACCACATTTAGGAATAAAAATTCAGAACACATTGGTTATAAATGATATATTAATTTCATTATTGATAAATGTGGAACACATAATGGTAGACATGTGATGGTTGTTCCCTGAAAGAACTCCAATGCATTGGGTAAAAAATTAATTTCTAGAGATGATATGTTTAGAAAAAAATGTAAACATGAAACAGTAAAATTTTATGTTATGTAATCCAAAATACACAGTAATATTCATTATGAAACATTATTCATGAGATTTAGTGAAATTTTTATGAATGATCTAGTTTATATTATAGCCACCTTTCATTGTTATTCCTCATGTTATTTTGTTAATGTACTTACGTTATGAATCATGTTATTCTATACATGATCTTATGTTATGCTTCATATTTCACATATGTTGTTCTCTTAAGTTATTTATCATATACTATGAATTATACTCACCCATTTCCATTGTTAAATGACCATTGGAAATTCTATTTATAGATGATCTAGAATGGGATATTAAAGAATAATTTCAAGAGAGTTTTTGATGTATTAATTTTTTTAGCATTTAAATATTGTATTTTATACTTTTTTTCAAGAAATTTTATCTAAAATGATTTTTTAATTATTTATATAATTTTTTTCAAGGATTTATGGTGAAAGTAAATAAATAAAATTTGATTCACCGTTGATGTTATCAAATAATATATTAGTTATTTTGCAAAATTTGGACTAGAAAAAAAATAGATCCCAATTATCGAATAAATTTTGGAACACATCATGAAAAACTGGTAAAGTATAAATTGATTGGTTTCTATGAAATAAAGTCCTTATCTAGAAACTATAAGTTGATGTGGCCCTGATAGAATTGTACATCATGGTAATAAACCCTAAAGTGTACATTTGGTATTTACTTGATCATAACCTAGTGCACAATAGAGTCTTTTCTATACAACTTATTTTATATTACCATGTGATATAATTTATTTATCAAGTTCCATTTATGTACCAACATGAAATGATATGTAGAAAGTGTAAAATAATAATTTTTGATAATATAAAATATAAATGTATATGATTATATATGTCCTATATTTGAAAAACAATGGGATTAAACAATCCTGTGGAATTATTTATTTTATTTATTTTAAAAGAATATTTATTCTCAATTATATTTTTATTTTTTGAAAATGGAAAAAAACAGATGAGCTTATATTAACAACAAATGAAATTGGAAATATAATGTATTAATTCCCAATATAAAGTATGTTGGGGTAAAAACTTCATGATGATGTTAACCCATGTTATTTAAAATAAAATAGAAACATGTAGAGAATCCAACATAACTTATTAGGGAAAAACTAGAGTGGAATCCTTTATGAACTAAAAAACTCCATGTTGTTGTGGATCCTCTGAATATTTTATTTCAAAATAGTGGATAAGTACTATAAAAAATACATTATTTAGTACAGAGTTTTGAGAATGATAGGGTCACCTTGGATATGTATTGTTTTGATGGATAATCCAATCACTGGTGGAAACTGATCAAGATCACCAAGACAAATGAATAAATTTAATATATATGGTTGAAAGATTTCAAAAAGACAATTTTTAGTAATTATTTTTGTCGTGGACAATGAATAAATATGGAATGGGAATTTCATAAAATAATGAAAAAGAAGGTGAGTATATGTAATGTGTAGTGAAAACCCTCACATGTATTGGGTATTATACATCATGTTTTGTTATTATTTATGAAATGAATATCAAACAATTAGTTTTCATGATAATACCTCATCAATAGAATGCCTTAAAAATCAAGGAATTTGGGAGCTCTGAAAAAAATAGTATACTATTCTATTAGGGAGGTGATAGAATTTGTAGACACCCAATGTTCTCATGGATAATGTTATAAAAATAGTATGGATATAAAAAGTAGGAATAATCATATCCATGATAATGTTTTAATGAAATAATATCTTCCTTTATAAAAAAACTATGTGAGAAGAAAATATGGAACTTTTTTCATGGAATTGGTATGTTTGATAAATTAGGAAAGGATATCCACATTTATGGAATTTATATTTGAGATGAAAAAACTCAGCAAAGAAATAATAATTATAAGGGGAATATAGTGTAATTGAATCTAAAAATGCAACGTTTCACCTACGGGGAGCTTAGTGACTTTTCTAGCTAGTGCCCAAATATAATAATGATGGTGGGAACCCATAATCCACACCAGAAGATTTTATGGGATTATGTTCTTACATTTTTTCATCAAAAAGACTGAAGTATAGGCTCCAAATATTTCCATAGTCGGTACCATTATTTTTCATTCAAATATTACTAATACACCTTACGATTATGTTTCAACACATTACATTATTAATTTTAAGTGTTCAAATAACATTTTATCAATCATAGTTCTACATGAAATAGAGTTATTAGTTTCAAATTATGAAGCATATATTCATCACACAAGTGTATATTAGAATTCTAATATAAAATTTTGTTAGAACAATCTCAACAAAAAAATAGTCATTATGATGGTTGAATTTGACATAATACTAGGGATTGATTGGATCTCAACGTCTAACGACAATATAAATTATAGAGCCACAATAATTTCAGTTTTTATAAACCTGAAATTATTTTCAATTGATTGATATCACAATCCATGTTTTTAAAGAACTACCTCTTAATATTTATATATATAAATTATTAGTGAATAAGGGGAAGAATGGGAAATAAAAAAGATTGAATTGGTAAAATAAATGTTAGGAATACATCTATATAATTTTTGAGGTTATACAAAGAATTAACTCATAGAGAGAGTTATAATTATCTTTTTAACTCATTTTGGGATCAATATCTATTTCACATACCCCATATTTAATGACATTCATAGAGATAATATAATTGATGAAGCAACTGAAATATCTTTTGGTGAATTTTTCTATCAGTCTATGTGTGTCTCCTTGGGGGGAACCTACTCTATTTGTTAAGAATATTAATGAAACAATGCAAATATATATTTATTATATTAAACATAATGGTATCTATATTAATAAAACATACCATCTTATAATAAATTATGAAAGGTTCATATTGCATCATGGAAATCAGTTATTTTCTATTTTTTTCAGTTAGGGTATCTTAAACTAAGGATAATGGAAGAAGATACCCCAAAGAATGATTTTTTAACATGGTTTGACCATTATGAGTCCATTTTTTATATGTTTTGAGTAATAATCCCCTAATATTTTTTGATTTTATGAATATAATCTTTTATAACTACATTAATAAATTTTTAGTAGTCTTTGATGATCATATTTTAATATTTCAAAAAAGTCACAAAGAACATGGGGAGCACCTGAGGGTAATATTATTAACAATTATGAAAGAGAATATTTTTAGTCTTAATTTAATAAATGTGTTCTATGGTTTCAATATGTTGAATTATTTGGATCCACTGTATCTTTAAAAGGAATTTGTATGGATCTATAAAATATTTATGAAGTAAGGAAGTATACTCATACAAAACTAGGGACAATGATTTTTTGTTTTATTAGTTTAAGAAGATAATATATAATGTTTTTTGGAAGACATTTAAATGAATTCAAATGAACTAATTTAATATGAAATGGGTTAATTTATATTGGTCAAAAGAATGAGAAAAAATATTCCATGAATAGATGAAGTAGTTTGTTAGTTCACCCATGCTTTCAATACACCATTTTATATAATGGTTTGTTATCTATAGTGATGCATATCTAAAATTGATTGGATGTTTCCTCATGAAAAAGTAAAAGGTTATCACGTATTCATCTAGATAGTTAGAGCCTCTTAAGTGGAATTTTCTTATATATAAATTTAAGATAGATAAATTGGTTTTCAATTTAAATATTTGGATGCACTCTCTTTATAATAAAAATGTGAAAATTACATAGATCACAAATGTCTGAAGTATATTTTCATATAAATGGACGTTAACAAGAGATAAATGAGGTAATTTTCTCATTTTAACAAATTTTATTATTCAATTAATTACCACCCTAGAATAAAAAAAATATTTTTTAGATTCTTTCAATTGGAAAGATCCCAGAGTTCATGAAATGATGAGTGTTGAATGATAATCATTAATTGCGGACCTTATAAGATTTAACATGGGTATCATCAAAGATGATATATCACCAATCCAATATAATATTATTTCTCAACCATCACTAATAGATAATATCAAGAAAAATCTATGAGAATATCTTTGGATGAAAAAGTTATTGAAGGTTGTGAAAAATGTGAATTTTCTTAAATTAAATATTTTTGAAGATAGATTACAATGATTTTGTATTATTAAAGGTAACATATGTATTATATAGATATATAAGGTTATGATGGATGAATTTCATATCCATTAATTCTATACATATCTAAGAGTCTCTAAAATGTATATATACCTTCATGATCATTTCTAAGGGGATAATTTGTAAATGAATATTTTTAATTACATTTAAATATATATAGTGTTTCAATAAGTCAAGGTTGAGAAAAAACATCCCAAAGTGGAGTTGAAACCACAACCCATACTTATATTGTAGTGGGATAACATCACAATAGAATTTTTCATTGTCCCACCAAATATATATTGGGAAACAAATCTATATGTGTAATTTTTATTTAGTTGAAAAGGTCAAAACACTTTATTTATATAAGATTTGATTTCCCATTAATACCTCAATCACCGTTATATTCAAGATGTAGTGATAATCCATGTAGAACTATGTCAATAATATAATACCAATATCTTTGATTTTGTAGTAATCTACAGAGTATCCTTCAAAATATTATCAATACTAATGTTAAATTTATAAAACATATCTTCGTTCAAACTAAAGGATATTATTAGGTGATAATTCAGACATTGGAAGACATTCCAAGGGATATATCTCTTGATTTTCATGGTTATTAGGACAATAGTTTTAACTTGTTGATTTTTTATTACATAGGTTTTCATATGAGAATTCAAATAGAACTTTGTAAATCTATATATAGAAATATGTTTTGAACTCCCACATGTTGGGATGAATTTGGAGAAGAGAAATGTCTAGGACTAGAAAGTGTGACAGGGACAATAGAAAATATACAAGTTATTACCAAACAAAACATGGATGATCAGCATTGATAGAAGTTTTATTAATATAATTAGATAAAGGACATGAAATTTCATAGTGGGTATAATTTTTTTCTAAGGATATCACCATGGAAAGGAGTTATGATATTTGGAAATCAAGGGAATATTATTAAAAGTTATATTAGAACCTTTGAGATTATATAGTGTGTTGTAATAGTTTTATAGTGATTTACACAACCTTAAAAACCTTCGGATTTCTGTGATGTCTTCCATGTGTCTCTATTGAGAATGTATATGTTGGACCATACACATATACTTTATATTAATCGTGTGCAATTGAATCCTAAATTTTCTTATAAAGAGGAAATGATATAGATTATTGGTATAATGGAAAAAGTGTTCATAAACACGATAACATGGAATGTGAATGCCCCATGGAGAAATCCCAATTTTGAAGAAGATATAAGGGAGCCTAAACAAGCGATAAAAGAAATACATCCCCACTTATTTTGAGGATTCAATAAAATTTTGAGGGTAAAATTTATTAATGGGGAAAATGTAATGATCTATAAATTCATTTTTGTTATTAATATAAAACCTATATATTAAAGTGATTGTTTTATTATGAGGACATAAAAATGTTATTATAGTTCATAAGAATATTAAAAATCATGTGTTGATATGGTCTACTTTAACTAGAATCAATAAGCGTATATATATAAGGAAGAATAATAAATTCACTAAAAGAAAATACATTCTATTTAATTGACCAATAATTATATATCCATCCATAAAGTCTAAACAATATATAAAATAATTATAAAAACAACAGAAATAATGAATTGATGTGTAATAACCATTACTAGTAGTGATTGATAAAGTGAGTATGATGGTGTATTTATAGGGAAATATGGAAACTTAACATTACAAACATATTTCAATAGGGTTTATTGAAATTATGACCATTATCCAATTGTACTGTTGGTCATTATTATTCGTAGTTATAAATATACATTAATGACATTTTTTTGATTAAGAAGGAAGAAATAATTTTTTTTTTAAAATTATAAATAATATTTGATTCTATAAAATTCTATTTTTGATAAATTTATACGCTTAAAATAAATTTTATTTCATTGAAATATTCTTAGAAACCCCTTTTTAATTAACATAATAAATTAATGATGTCTTATGTAATATTTACAACATTAATACATTCTAATATTTTATAAAATCTATAGTTTTCAAAAAATAAGGATTTTTTTTGAAAGTTTTATATTAATTAATTTAGATAAATTTATTATAAAAAAATATCATTTATGGACTCATTATATTATAATTAACATAGTGTTAATTATTTATAATATTCTGGCAATGTTGATTTTTTGGTGAAAAGGTGAAATTTAACATTTTATGGGTACTATGGTTTTATTTTATCATTATGATGTTAGAATGATTAAATATTTTATAGTAATTTTTATTCACTAAAAAATTTATTCAATAAGGATAAAAATTAACTTAAAAATTAGAATTTTATAATTTTCATTTGGTAACCAAAAATTGGATTTTTGGTTTCAGTGTATTAAATGGGATTGTTGGAAGATGAATTTTGAATTTTGATGTATTTTAACATAAAAAATATAACTAAATCATTTATAAGAAACAGAATTTGTTATATGTTTTTTCACCCACAGGTGTTGATCTTATATATTAATATTGTAACCATTTTTACCTGAAACCACCCCTCCTTATGTATAAATAATAACCCTTTTTCTGTTACTCTCCAAAAAAACCCATTGATCATGAATTTAAACTCATTTAAAATCTCTATATCCATATTAAATAGTTTCTAGGCCTATAATGAGTATTTCTATAGCTTTAAAAATCATCATATCAGAGTATGGTTTCTCTTACAAAACATTGTAAATTCAAGTGATTCTTCTATGTAAGTCATTTTATTCTCAATTAATTATGTTTTCAAGTGTTCATAAACACCATAATTTCTATACAATTATGTATTATTAATGAGATAGTTAATTTCAATCTCATTAAACCCATTTGAAGAACCATTTTCTATAACCATTATGCTTCTGAAATCAACCCTTTATTTTCTAGGTGATATTTTCATGTTATGAAAACCCAACCCCATTTTTATACGAGAATATTTGTTTAAATTCTCCATTCATCAATTGATTGGGGAAATTATTTTATAAAACACTAATTCCATAATATTTTCCAAAAAATAGAATGAATTTCAAAATTTTGATTACTTTGGCACAAATATTGTTAGATATTTGAAGGGTGCACCCTGAAAGCACACCGATACATTGGGTAACGAGTTAATATATTTAGATGAAATGTCAATGATACCTGGGAAGCATTCTAAGGTAATGTTCTATTATAACAAGGTCATAATACAAGGTAATATTATTTAACAATTATTTGTTATTTTATTATGTTATATTTTTACAAATGTATCATGTATATGTGGTATCGATGTCTCCCTAGTATACCTTATGTTATGCCTCATGTTCGTATGTTCATGTTATTATGTTTTTTATTCATATTTCATTTATGATATTTTATTACATTTTTATCCTTTATTGGGATTTATTATCTCCAATTTCATTTGATTAAAGTTCCCATAAAATCCAAGGTTGTGAGATGAACTATGATGGGATAATAAAGAAGTCTATAAAGAGAGTTTATTTTTCTAGTTTCTACTATGTAACTTGTATTTATTATAATATATATATGCTTTCAAAGTCAGTTATCCTAAAAGGTCCTTAAATGTTATTTATGTAATATTGTTTCAAATAATTATGTATAAAATATGAAAATAAAATGTGGGTAACCATTATAGGAAAATTGAATAGTCTGTACTAACTTGATTACATTATTCCAAACATTGATTCCCAATTTTCTCCAATAAAGAAGAATTTAGTTACCATGAAATTTTTAGTCCATTAGTTACACTATAATATGAGTAATAATTTGTCCAATTTTTTTCCCTCACATTTATTTTTATGTATATCCTCAATCATCCCACGCCCACTAGATGATTTGTGTGGTGGGATGTGATTCATCATAAATTCATAATCAGGTTCATCCATATATGGTTATAAAGGGAAAAACATTGGTATATTTACACATCTCAACACCAATACTAAGGAGTTACCAATATATTCTGAGTTTCTAGGTGGATCCATTTTCCTAATCAATGGTGAAATTCCATGTCAAAAATTTCAATTAGATGGTTCCTCTTAAAGCTAAACTATGATAATAATGAATAACCCTAAAATCTATTTTTTGTCCTTGTATTTTTTTATTACTACCTAAAAACTCCAAGATAATACTCATTCATCATTTACATTTTCTATACCACTAATGAGAATAAATATCAACCCCCATCACTTCTTCAAAATGGTCCTCATGATTCATGTTCCCCAATTTCATTTTAATGCTATCTATAATCTAATCATCATATAGATCAATAATGATTATGTTATCAATAAACTAGTTATAAAGAACATTATAATGTGAACTGATGAGATTATAGTAACATTTTATTCTAAGCCAATGGTCTTATAGTCCTATAATGATTGTTTTTTTTTTCTAGAAAGCCTAGGAACATTCTTCATAGATTCAGACCCAAATGACTCCATGTGGCAAATCAGAAAGTGATCACCCTAATTACTCATTTTGAAGAAAAATATATGGAAAATAATTTCTGAAACTATTATTCTATGGTGAATACCCAAAACTACTTGATGTAAAAAAAATTACATGGGAAAACTCTAATGAAGTATTACCTCTGATACGAATCTTTTCCAGCAAGACAATTTGTGTGAGTGAAAATCCTCTAACACTCTAAAAATTTAGAATTTATTTCCTTAAATAAATACTTTATTCAATAGATTTATCTACACACAACATTGAACCATAATGATCCATATAAAATTTAATATTTAGAAAATTGAATAATAATACAACATCAAGTAAATAATTACACAAAAACCAATTAAAAATTATTACACTTAAAGGATAAATAAATAAAATGATTTATTATGTAAAATGATTTCCCATTATCAAATAATTTTTTAATATAATAATAAATTAAAATCGATGAATATTGATATATTAATTGGAAAGTATATAATATTTTCTAATATTAACTGATATATTAACCTCATTAAGTTATAAATTTGTATGATAGATTAATATGAACTCTTAATGTTTAAAAGGTTATTTTTTCAGTAAAATAAATTATTTTATAATTTCATATAAAATAAAAATTTAATATTATTTTATGACATTTTTATAATTGGATTTTTTAATTCCAAATTTCAATATTATTTAATATTATTTAATGAAATTTTTATGAATAAAATGTTTGGGTAAATAATGCCAAATAACATTTTTACATTTAACATGACTTTTATGACATTATTAGTGTATAAGTATTAACTAAAAATTAATGGACTATTTTTTGAAGAAAAAATATATAGTTTATATGTTAATTTATAATTTTATTTATGTTAGTTTTAATTTAATATCCCATATTTGAAATTTTATAAATTGATTTATAATTTTTAAAAAATTTTAATTTTAAATATATTGTACATTTTGTATTTCGAAAATAATATCTTCCAGTAATAGAAAATTTTTATAATAAAATATATTTAAAATTTTTATTTATTAGGCCCAAATTATGTAATAATTACCAATTTTGGTTCATTCAGAAAAGACAATTTATGTTGTTTAAAAATAGTTACTTTAGTAAAAATAAAATTGTTAAATGGATTAATCGAGTTGGAAAAATAAACGACCTGTTTAAAACATGTTTGATAAAGGGTGGATGAGGCATATATTGAACATATCCATTCCTCTATCCATTATTTCCCTATATTTGGAGATATTGTTTTGATAGTGACTTCCCATTATTAAAATGGTTTGAGTATTTTAATAAATTACATCCATCATCACTTATAAATGGGTCACTTCTATCCTCACATCCCCTAGAACAACAACTCTCTTATTTTGACACCAAAAAAACCAAAACATATTTTAAATATTTATATATTCATTTTATTGGTTATAATCATATTTTAATACCCTTCTTGGAAGGCATAACCCCTTTTTTCAAAGGGGTTAATTAAATATGTATGATATAGATTTCTAACCCATCATTTTTCATTTTTACATCCTTATGTGCATATATTCTACCAAAACATCCATTACAAAATCAAAAAATGAGAATATAAATATAATTATTTTACTATTTTTTTATTATAATTATTGTACATTCATTAACAAATTTTCTTTTTCTGTTTTGAAAAATGAAACTATCGTACTTGTATTGTGAGAACAATCAATTCGATGACAGAACATGGTATATTTTCCCGCACCAACATACAATAATAATATTAATAATGAATCTAATATATAAGTATTTTAATTATGAATTATTTTTATATTATGAAATTATAAACCATATTACTATTTTTTTAAAAATATGGAAAATTAAATCACCATACATGTATATGTGTAGATACCACTTCCATGAAATGATAAATTTCTATTTTTCTATTCCTCAATAACTAAAATGGATGGATATGAGAATGGTTTTAATCTATAAATATTATTTTTATGAAATTTATATTTTTTATAGAATGAAAAATTATACAACCAATTAACAATACGATCCATAAAAAACCCCAGTAAATTAAACAATTCAGAAGATAGTTATATGTACAAAAAATGATTTGTTCATATTATCTATTAACATTTTATAGGTTATATTATTATTATAATCCTATTAAATTATGATATATCTCATTAAGAAACAGAAAATAATAATATTATTTAATTTTTATAATGAAATTATAACAGACCCACTTCATAATCATCAATTTTTATGGTATTTTCTTGTTTGGGTTGGCTTGAAAACCTAATTGAAAACTTCTAGAATGGATTTCCATAGATAAAAATGAGGATTAAATTCTATAAAATATTTTATTTAAATAATTAAATAATGAATATTTCTTGTTATTTAATAGCAATATAAATCTTTACCCCATTATTTAAGAAAACATCATTCGATCCCTATGAATCATTGAAACATGTTTATCACCAATTTCATCATTAAGGATCGTAAAAAAAATCATTGAAATGAAATTATAATATTATTGATAATTGTAATACATAAATTAAAATATATTTTTTATCTCGGAATGACGATCCTTGTGATAATAGTGTATGACAACATATCTATTGAAAATCTAGTTCAAAATAATCTTGATTACTCATAACCAATATTGGAAAACAATTAATAACTAATAAATTTTCATGTATAGAAAATTTAAAGATGAAGTTCATAAAATTTCATTGAAAGGAATATTTGTTTTTTAAATTGGAGATTCATTTTGTTATGTATTTTATAACAGAAGATATATTTTGATCAACTAAGATGGAATTCTAGGTTAGGATTTTTTATGTCAAATATAATTGCATGATTCATATTTCTTATTGTGAACCATGACATCTTTGATATGGTTTGATTGCTTCCAATGGAATCTATTTTACCATATTCAACTAATTCAGGGGGTTTTGAGATCTTTATAATTTTCATTATTTAAATGTTATTTCATTCAAAGGATAACAATTCCATACTTCAATTTATTAATTTAACACCCTTCTTTGAGTAAAAATAATTATTCTACAACCTCTTTCTGACAGGGTTGATTTCATCCACCCAATAATTCATTATTATTTTACATTCAATTAATCAATAGAGGTATAATACATTAAAAAAAATGTTTCACTATGATTAATTTCATTCAAAAATTGTATAGAGTCTATATGAATAATTACCATCCCCGTTAATGATGATTTCTCATCTATATAATTGTTATTTATTCATGAAATAGTTCTCCATTATATTTAGAAAACTAATTATATGTTATGTCATTATAATTTAATGTCTCCTTTATCATATTTTCTAAAGTATGTTTTTTGACTATTTTTATGTTGTGGGATTTCAATAATGAAGTTTCAAAATATTATGATGGGTTTCTATCCTTTCAAAACAAAATTCATTTTGATGCATTTCAAATTTTATTTAATAACCTAAATTTCATTTAACAGATATATTATGGATGATTATTTTTCAAAAGTAAATGTCTTATAAAATTTTCAAGTCAATTTTTTGATACCATTATTAATTTTTCATGTCTCCTTTAAGAATAATATTTATTAAAGTAAATATTTTCAAAATGATTCCACATAATTTTTTTAAATATCTATTTAATTTTCAATGTTAGAAAATTTAAAATTCTTTATTAATGTAATGTATTTTAAATGTTTTTCAATCAACCATTTAAAAAATTGAAATTGAATTTTTTTCATTAACTTTATTTTTTTATAATGATTATAACATTGTGTATAATATATTTCAATGTTTCTATTACATTATAATATTTATATTTAAAGGTATTATTTTCATGGAAGTTATTTATCATGGACCACCTAGTAAAGTTCTTCTGAAATCTTTATGGTAGTTTAATTTTGGGTATAAACTGTTTTTATTCTAGAGGATTATTTTGTTGATACCATATTGAAATGTTGTGAAACTCATTTTTCATTTAATGAGTTATTTTGGATTAATTTAATGGATATCCTTTTCCAATGGAACCATATATATGGATGATTGATGTGCGGGGACCTATATAGCCCCCTAATCCATTGATAATTTTTAAATATCATGACCCCAAAATGGTACACAAAAGTATTATTTCCAAGATAAAGGGTACAATAAGTAATTTATCCTAAGACAATGGGTATATGTGAGGGTTTATCCCAAAGAAAAGTTTACAAATGAAGATTTGTCCACATCAAATGGGTATAAGGGATAATTTATCCCAAGCCAAAGGGCTACACAAGAGGTCTTATCACTAGACCATGGGTGAATTTGAGGATTATACCAAGAACAAGAATGTGAACCTAATGATAAGACCAAGAATAAATTTTGAGTAATGTATTTATGGATATCCTTAACATATAATTTATATGATTATGTTAATGTAACAAACATTTTTTCATAATCTTGTTCCTAGGAGCATTATTCTCAACACACGTTTAATGTCCCCTGACTTCACAAACTTTTATATGGTATATGTTTGTTCATTTGATACTAGATTTAATTTATAATGAATTATTAGAAATGATTATTGACACATGAAATTTTAATTTTATATTTATCCCACTATTATGTTTCCTCATATTATTATATATTTACCCAAAATGTTATATTGATAAGTTTTCCATTTCTTTTAATTTTAGATCACCCAATTATTGTGTTTCCCTTTATAAGGTTTTGATGATGTGAATAACTATTGGGATGTCTAGAATTTATTCTAGTGTGGCTCTATTAGGGATAAATGTTCATATTTGTTTCATATATCAATACTCAACAAAGAAACTAATCCTTTGTTTTTATGGGTTTTGTGACTATAGGTGAAATGATATGATTATTCATATACAATTATGAAATAATTTTATAAATTTTACATTGATATTTATAGATGGTATCAAAGTATGGTTTAGTTATTTTTTGTATTACTATAGTGATTTTAAGGAATAAGATAAGAGAGTATTAGTGAACACCCTTGGGCTATGTCTATGTATAAGATAACATCATATTGTTATAGTTAAGTAAATATTATGTGAGTTTCTTTATAAATTACATACATGTATCGATAAAACAAACTAGATATGTTTGTAGCATGAATTCACATAGGGATACTTATCCTGAAAATGAATGCAAAATCTTTTACTCTTTCTTCAAACATGGTCATGGTGAGTTGGCCAAAGACTACACACTAAGGAATACATTCTTATAGGATAATATTTGGTTAATCACATTCTATTTACCAGAAATTAAGAAGGATTTATTATTCTATAGTATTATTTTTTGAATTATGTGAGAACCCAACATAAATAAATCTAGATTAAACCAACATTTATTTTGGGTGAATTTAAAGATAATGTAATTTTTTTAATTATTGATATATGTTCAGGTGGATTTTGTTCATATACTTTTACTAAAATAATTATCATATAGTGTCAATTGTTCGTCAATATTGATTAAAACTTTTGGTTTTTTTAAATTAATGGATAAATGAGGAACTTATTTAATAATGTAAATGATGGAGAATACAGTAATTTTACTAATGAGTAAAAAATCATATAAAATATGGTGTTAATATTATTATTATTATGCCCACCCAACTATCTGGAGTTATTATTAATAACATAAATCTTAAAAAACATCCAAAAAAACTAATTAAGATAAGGATTGAGTTTTATAGAATATCATTCAATGTATATGAGGAAGTAATGAAGATCCAACATCCTAAATATCAACAATATGTGAATAAAAATCTTGAGGGAATATATCATCATAATGAGAGACCATTTCATGTGTGAAAGGGTTGAATATATATATCTTGATTACTGAGTTGGGGAAAAAATCCAATCAATTAAATGATGGTGAAGAATGTCCAACACAAAAAATATATATATTTTGTTCATTATATAAAATTATTTTTTAATCCAACAGGTAATGATGATTATTAAAACCAACAACCATAAAATCCAAGGAAATAAGGTAATTCCTATTATATCCCTAATTTTAAAACTAGGACATGATAATGAAGGGTAAAAGGTATACTGACCCTCTAATATTGAATTTTTGATCTCAAATTTCAATATTATACTAACCACAATAGAAGGTCTAATATGTTTTCTAAGAGCTTAAAATTAAAACATTAAGGATATGATATTTTACCATATTATTATTGTATCCCAAGTTGAGTATTATAGAATATGATTCATAAAATTCTTATTATCCCACATTTGGATGAATTCATGATGTTTTTTTAAAATATATTGTCTATTTATGCATTGTATAATATGTAATCAACAAAATAAGGAAAAAAAATTTATATTTCAAAACAACTAATGATTATTTATAAGTGAAATGATGTCCATGAGCTATATTGGAAAACAAATTCCATTATATTATTTATAATACTTAATATTGAGGGATTTTTAAATCAAAATATTAAGAAAAAAACCCGATATTATGTTGGTCGGAGAGTGATGGAAAGAGGGGGGGTGAATTGCCTTTTAAAATAAATTAACAATTTAAAAACAATTTATAAATGCAGCGGAAATAAAAAGGGGCAAGACACAATTTGATAACGGAGTTCGGCTTAAACCAAAGCCTACGTCTCCGCTCCCAACTCAACCGTTGAGATATTTACTTCAGCTTGCTTTTTAATGGTTGTAGCAAGAAACCCACTAGCCGTTTTAAGGTAGGCTAGATCACCTTCGTACAGCTTGCTTTTTTATGATGGTTGTAGCAAGAAACCCAAAATGAAAGTGAGGAAGAAAAGGATGGTTTGTTTTAATAAAAACCCAATGAATAACTAAACAATTGAAATAAATAAATTACAACAAACTTGAGGAAGCATTGAGCGCCAAGAGTGTGAGAGTAGTTGATGTAGAGGCAGCCCAAGCTTCAAGGATAGAGGTGGATCACAAGTAGCCTTAGAGATTTGTCGTTAGAGCTTCAAGGGATCAAAATATCATTCCAATGTTTCGGTAGTGTTCCCAGCATCCATCCTCGTCTATTTATAGGAAAAATATCCCCAAATACTTCAATATAGCCATTGGAGGGCTTCCGGAGCCGTTAGGGGTCAAAAATACAAGTCCAGTCAAAGCCCAACGGCTAGTTTGACTGGGCTTACCGGCTGACCGGTGCTTGGCCACCGGCTGGCCGGTGCACCAGACAGAAGGCAGAGCTTTCTGTCTGGGCTCCACCGGCCGGCCGGTGCTGGGCCACCGGCCGGACGGTGGGTGAGACAGAGAGAAAGCTCTCTATCTGGTTCCACCGGCTGGCCGGTGGTCCAGCCTCCGGGCGGCCGGTGGTCGAGATAAAGAGAAAGCTCTCTGTCTGGTTCCACCGGCTGGCCAGTGGTCCAGACACCGGTTTGTCGGTGGCACCTGGCAGTGGGCAAAACCTACTGTCTGGTTCCACTGGCTGGCCGGTGGTCAGGCACCGGCTGACCGGTGGAACCTGGCAAAGAGCATTGCTCCTGCCAGAGACCACCGGCTGGCCGGTGGTAATCCACCGGTTGGCCGGTGGACTCAGAGAGTCCTTTTCCAGTCTTCTTGGGCCAACTCTTTGGAAACCTTTTTCCTATCATCAAAAACACTTGAAAACAAGTTAGAACACGATGAGAGTGATTGTGATCATTAAAATCCAAGAGAGAGGGATACAACAATCTCCCCCTATTTTGATGATCACAATCACAAAAGAGAAAGCTTTTTTAAAAAGGATATGCCAAGTAAAAGAAACTTGGACATGAAAAAATTTAGTGATCATTTTAATACAAGAATTTCATAGATGTATCATGTATTGAAAAAGATATTAATCTTGTAAGGATTGAAATAAAGAGAATGGTTTATTTTGAAATTGTAATCATACGTCATTTAAAATAACAACTGAAATCAAAAAACTTAACCATTTAAAAACAGATTTTGATGAAAGTAATAACATAAAATTGAACTTTTAAAAAGATCACTTAATTAAATGAAATAAGTAACTAAGTAATAGAGAGTTTTTCTCCCCCTTTGGGATTATCAAAATAGGAGGAAACGTATGAAAGAAAATTAGAAAAACAATAATAAAGAGGTAAGTAATGACAATAAGGATGGATAGATAAGAAAACTTGAATTTTATAAAAGTTGAAACGTTACATAGAAAGTTCAAAATACAAATACAAAGACAAGGCAAAAACAGGAACGGCTCTATTCACTCCTAGAGGGCCGAGAGTGACGACGACGCCTGAAGGTCGGAGGAGCCGGAGGAGCCTGGACCGCCTCAAAGCGACGATCTAGAGAATCAATCTGAGAGTGGAGCTGATCAAACTGAGAGCTGATGTAAGAAAACTGTTGGTCGAGCCGAGTCTCAATCTGATCCTGGAAGCGAAGGAATTGATCAACCGTCACCGACAAGCCACCAGAATCAGCGGGAGGGGGAACAACCTCAGCAGGTTCCGGTGCATCATCACCCGCTCCATCTCCCTCATCAGCAGCAGCAGCAGCCTCACCTTCGCTGTCACCGCTCCCTTCCTCTTCATCATCACCACTTTCCTCACTATCTGATAGAGGATAGGCAGCGGCAATGGAAGGTGGCATGGCATGGGTAGGAGGGTGTGAATGTGTCTGAGGGGAGTAAGCCTTGAGAAGGCCCTCCTTGTCAGTAATCCACTCCTGACGCCAAGGATTCCAACGAATGTTCATCCGTTGCACCATCATAAAATTGATGATGCTATCCTTCTTTGGCTGCTCGAAGGAGGTAGCACGGAGAGGGACATCAAGAAAGGTAAATATTTTGGTCAACAAGCGCCCGTGAGGTAGAGTTTTGGACCGGTGCAGGTGCTCAGCCACATAAGACATGGCCCAGAACAGGAACCAGACCAAATTGAAATGAATGCCTCTGGTGATATAAGAAAGAAGATAAATATCAATAAATTTCACCGTATCGTGATCACCGATACGGGGTGCAAGGGTGGTCTGAATGAGGCGCTCAATGATGCAATGGTTAGGGGAGAGCTGGGAGAGCTTGTCAATGGGATCGGTGGGCTGCCCTGTGAGATGCTCAAGAGTGACAGCAAGATCAAATTCAGGGTCCCGAGGAAACTCCCCCTGAGCAAAAGCATGAGGTCCAACATGAGGAACCCCTAGAATCCTGGCAATCTCCAAACAAGTGATAGTGATGGGTTGCCCAAGAGCGGTGGTAGAGATGGTATCGACGTCTTCAGAAACCGACCACGTCAGGTGAGCATAAAATTCTTTGACAAGAAGGGGATAAATGACATCCTTCTCAGGAGGTTCAAAAAATGAATGCCAGTGTTGATATTCAATAATCGAGAAAAGCTCGATACGAGCAGAAGACAACCAAGAATAATCAATTACTCTACCCGGCAGAATGACTTTGTCATGCCAAATGTCCGGAAGTTGAGGGATTGAAGGAGGAGGAGGTGCCTCTTGAGCGATGCCCTTTCCTTTGCGTGAAGAGCGAGGACCCATGATGGCAGAGGAAGAAAAAAGAGAGATATTGAGAGAAGAAGGATTTTGAGAGAGTAAGGAGGAAGAAAGGAGGCTAGGGCAAGAGGGAGGCGCTGGTTTGGAGGTGCTGCACGAGAGGGAGAGAAAGAAATGGGAGGGGAAGGGTTTAATTTAATTTTTAACCCTTTCCCCGGCCGACCCAAAAAAATAAAACCCGACACCACCGGTTAACCGGTGATGTACCACCGGTGAACCGGTGATGTACCACCGGTTGACCGGTGGTATTGAAATTCATAAAAAATGAAAATAAAAAATAAAAAAAGAGTTTAAATAACTTAAAAAGAAATAAAAGTAATCCAAAAAGAGTCAAATATTTAATAGTGCTCATTGACGAATCATTCCTAACTCTCCCTTAATAAAATCAAAACATTCAACCGGGAGCGGTTTGGTAAAAATATCAGCTAATTGGAAATCAGTAGAAATGAAGTCCAACGTGATATCCCCTTTTTGAAAATGGTCACGAAGGAAATGATGCCTTAAATCTATATGCTTAGTCCTAGAATGTTGTATTGGATTCTTACAAATACTAATGGCACTAGTGTTGTCACACCGAATAGGGACATGATCATAGGAAAGGCCATAATCCAAGAGAGTGTGCTGCATCCAAATAATTTGGGCACAACAATTACCAGCTGATACGTACTCGGCCTTGGCAGTAGAAAGAGAAACACAATTTTGATTTTTGCTACTCCATGAAACAAGGTACTTGCCTAGCAGATGACAGGTTCCACTAGTACTCTTACGATCTAATTGACATCCGCCAAAATCAGCATCCGAATATGAAGAAAGTTCGAAAGAAGTATTAGAGGGAAAAAACAAACCAATGTTTTTGGATCCTTTTAAATACTTAAAAATTCTTTTGACCGATTTAAAATGATATTCTTTGGGATTGGCTTGAAAACGAGCACAAAGACAAACACTGAACATGATGTCAGGACGGGTCGCAGTTAGGTAAAGTAGACTCCCGATCATACTCCTATAAAGCTTGTTATCCACCGGTTTCCCGTCTTCATCTAACGTAAGTTTACAAGAAGTACTCATGGGGGTACTAATTTCCTTTACTTGATCCATACCAAAACGACTTAAAAGTTTGTTTGTGTATTTTCCTTGGTTTAGAAAAATACCATTTGAATTTTGAAAGATTTGAAAACCAAGAAAATTTTTTAATTCCCCCATAAAGCTCATTTCAAATTCTTTTCTCATTAAATCTGAAAAATCCGTACAAAGAGATTCTTTGGTTGAACCAAAGATAACGTCATCAACGTAAATTTGGACAATTAAAAGATCTTTGGAAGTGTGTTTTAAAAATAGGGTACAATCAGCTTGACCTATTTTAAAATCATTTTCTAAAAGAAATTTTGTTAACCGCTCATACCAAGCCCGAGGGGCTTGTTTTAAGCCATAGAGAGCCTTGGTTAACTTAAAAACATGATTTGGAAATTTTGGATCTTCAAAACCGGGGGGTTGTTCAACAAAGATTTTTTCTGAAATAAAACCATTTAAAAAAGCATTTTTAACATCCATTTGAAAAATTTTGAAATTTAAGTGAGCGGCGAATGCCAACAAGATCCTAATGGATTCCAATCTAGCAACGGGCGCAAAGGTTTCACCATAATCAATTCCTTCTTCTTGATTATAGCCCTTAGCTACTAGGCGAGCCTTGTTCCGGGTTATATTTCCTTGATCATCAAGTTTGTTTCTAAAAACCCATTTAGTGCCAATAATTGGATGATCATTGGGTCTTTCAACAAGAGTCCAAACATCATTTCTATAGAATTGATTTAGTTCCTCTTGCATTTCAAGAACCCAATTCTCATCATTAATGGCATCATTAATGGTTTGAGGCTCTAGTTAAGAAAGAAAGGCTTGATGTGCAACCTCGTTGAGGATTGATCTTCTAGTTCGAGTACCGGCTTGAAGATCACCTATAACATTTTCTAAAGGATGGTCTCTAGAAGGTTTCCAAAACTTAGGCAAGGTGGAAGGTGAAGAAGGTGAAGAGGGTTCTTGATGGTCATCCTCCTTGGGAGGAGAAGAGGAATCATTCAAATGAAGCTTATCAAGCTTATCTTCAACATCTTCAATAACCGGGTGAGGTTTTGGAAGAGTTTCATCAAATTTGACATGAGATGATTCTTCAATGGTTTTTGAGTGTTTATTGAAGACATGATAGGCTTTGCTTGAGTTGGAGTACCCAAGAAAAATACCTTCATCGGATTTGGCATCAAATTTCCCTAGGTTATCTTTTGTGTTAAGGATAAAGCATTTACAACCAAACACTTTAAAATAACCAACTTTGGGAAATTTGCCTTTCCAAAGTTCATAGGGGGTTTTCTTAAGAAGGGGTCTTACAAGGACTCTATTGATAGTATAACAAGCAGTGTTTACCGCCTCGGCCCAGAAATATTGAGGGAGGTTGAATTCACTAAGGAGGGTTCGAGCAATTTCTTGGAGAGTTCGGTTTCTCCTTTCAACCACTCCATTTTGTTGTGGAGTCCTAGGGGTAGAGAAGGTGTGATTGTATCCTTGAGAGGAACACAATTCATCGAATTCTTTGTTCTCGAATTCACCTCCATGGTCATTACGGAGGGATATAATTTTATATCCTTTTTTGTTTTCTACTTTCCTAGATAATTTCAAAAAGGTTCTACAAGCATCATTTTTATGAGCTAAAAAGAAAACTCAAGTGAAACGAGAAAATTCATCTACTAGGACAAAGGTATAGGATTTTACACCTAGACTTGCTACAGGGGTAGGACAAAAAAGATCAAGATGAAGGAGCTCAAGAGATTTTGAGGTGGACACTTCCTTCTTAGATTTGAAAGAAGATTTGTGTTGCTTGCCAAGTTGGCATGGCTCATAAATCAAATCTTTCTTAAACTTAAGTTTAGGAAGGTCACAGATGAGCTTGTTCTTATTAAGCTTTAGAAGTGAATGAGAGCTACAATGCCCCAACCTTCTATGCCAAAGCCAAGACTCATTGTCAAGATCACTTAAACATTTAACATTTTGGCTAGCTAAAGACTTTAAATCAATAATGTAAACATTTTGAAAACGGGAAGCAGAAAATATCAATTTGTTTTGAAAATCAAACACATTGCATAAATCATTTTGAAAATTCACTGAAAAACCACTATCACAATGTTGACTAATGATAATTAAATTATGCTTTAAACCTTTAACAAATAAAACATCTTTAATTAAGGAGATGCTACCAAGACCAATTGTACCTATTCCGACGATCTTTCTTTTTGAATTATCACCGAAGGTGACGTATCCTCCATCGAATTCTTCAAGGGAGTTGAACTCGGAGGGATCGCCACACATGTGCCTCGAGCATCCGCTGTCGAGGTACCACGAGCCTTTCGAAGTCCTACTTTTTTGGTGTTTATCCTACAAAATCAAGAGAGAATAGATTTTGGTACCCATATAAGTTTGGGTCCGGAAAGATTAGCTAAAAGAGACTTTTGAACCCATACTTGTCTAGAGGGATACATCCTAAGATATTCATCCGAGTAGGTAATGATTTTTGGGCGGCCATATCTAGCATTTTTACAATCGCATTCATAAATCATATGTCCTGTTTTTCTACAATAATTACAGAATTTATTTTTAGAGATCCCCCTTACAAAAGTAGTGGGTGCTCTAGAAGAGGTGGCTTGCTTGTTAAAGCCAAGTCCATGTGTGGTTCTAGCCGAACGTTGAGAACCTAGAAATTTGGTCAAATTTTGTTCACCTTGGGTGAACTTGGCAAGAGATTCCCTTAAATCTTTAATAGTTGAATTCAAAGAATCAACATTTGGAATATCTTGGACCTTAAGGGAAAGTTCCTCATTCTTTTTGAGAATTTGATCTTTTTCAGAAATTACAATTTTGTGTTTCTTTTCTAAGGCCAAAAATTTAGAGGTAAGTTCGTTAAAACCTTCCTCTAATTGATCTCTCGCATTTTGGAGATCTTCATAAGGCATTTCATTATTAAAAGAAGAAGATGAGGAAGAGGAGTCAAAAGAAGATACCTCGTCAAGTGCCATTAGGCATTTTCCACCTTCATCGCTTGAGTCGCTTGAAGACATGGAGTCATCGCTTGCACTCCATGTTGACGCTTTGAAAGCCTTCTTGTTTTTCTTTTCCTTTAACCTTTTCTTGAAAAGAGAGCACTCCGGTTTGATGTGGCCTTTCTTTCCACATTCAAAGCATGTAACTTCTTTTTCTGCTTTTGGCTCTTCCTTTCGTGCCCTTTGAAAATTCTTCTTTTTTCTTCATGAACTTGCTCATTTTTCTTGCAAGTTGAGCAATTTCGGATCTGCTATCATCGGAGGAGCTTTCTTGCTTTGCTTTGAATGCTATGTTCATTTTCTCCTTGAAGATGTTACCTTGTTTATCGGCTTGCGTCTTCATGGTAATCTCATAGGTCATAAGTGATCCAATGAGTTCTTCAACCGGCATTTTCTTGACATCTTTCGCTTCTTGGATTGCCGTCACCTTTGGAGCCCATGAGCTTGGTAGAACCCAAAGAATCTTCTTGACCATCGTCTCTGCAGAAACATCATCTCCAAGAGAATTTCTCCCATTACACACATCAGTGAAGCGAGTAAACATTTCCGTAATAAATTCGTGTGGGTGCATGGTGAAACTTTCAAAGTCTTGACGATACATATCTAATCTAGTGTCTTTGAATTTGTTAGTGCCCTCATGGGTCACTTCAAAAAGCTTCCAAATTTCATGAGAAGTGGTGAAAGTAGAAATACGATTAAATTCATTACGGTCTAACCCACAATGAAGAGCATTCATGGCTTTGCCATCTAGCTCAAAATTAGCAATGTCTTCGGGGGTCCATTTAGACTCATATTTGCTAGAGAGAGTATAGCCTTGCAAAAAATTCTATATATAGGATAGCCAATACTTCTAAGAAATGTAATCATGCGAGTTTTCCAATAATTGTAGTCGGTTCCATCAAAGAATGGAGCCCGAGTCATGGAATACCCTTCGGGTGCTTGTGAGGAAGAAGCCATCACTATGGATTTTGAGTTTGTAACCAGTTAAGGTATTACACAAACTCTCCCTTTGATACCAATTGTTGGTCGGAGAGTGATGGCAAGAGGGGGGGGGGGGTTAATTGCCTTTTAAAATAAATTAACAATTTAAAAAAAATTTATAAATGCAGCGGAAATAAAAAGGGGCAAGACACAATTTGATAACGGAGTTCGGCTTAAACCAAAGCCTACGTCTCCGCTCCCAACTCAACCATTGAGAAATTTACTTCAGCTTGCTTTTTAATGGTTGTAGCAAGAAACCCACTAGCCGTTTTAAGGTAGGCTAGATCACCTTCGTACAGCTTGCTTTTTTATGATGGTTGTAGCAAGAAACCCAAAATGAAAGTGAGGAAGAAAAGGATGGTTTGTTTTAATACAAACCCAATGAATAACTAAACAATTGAAATAAATAAATTACAACAAACTTGAGGAAGCCTTGAGCGCCAAGAGTGTGAGAGTAGTTGATGTAGAGGCAGCCCAATCTTCAAGGATGGAGGTGGATCACAAGTAGCCTTAGAGATTTGTCGTTAGAGCTTCAAGGGATCAAAATATCATTCCAATGTTTCGGTAGTGTTCCCAGCATCCATCCTCGTCTATTTATAGGAGAAATATCCCCAAATACTTCAATATAGCCGTTGGAGGGCTTCCGGAGCCGTTAGGGGTCAAAAATACAAGTCCAGTCAAAGCCCAACGGCTAGTTTGACTAGGCTTACCGGCTGACCGGTGCTGGGCCACCGGCTGGCCGGTGCACCAGACAGAAGGCAGAGCTTTCTGTCTGGGCTCCACCGGCCGGCTGGTGGTCGAGACAGAGAGCAAGCTCTCTGTCTGGTTCCACCGGCTGGCCGGTGGTCCAGACACCGGTTGGCCGGTGGTCAGGCACCGGCTGACCGGTGGAACCTGGCAGAGAGCATTGCTCCTGCCAGAGACCACCGGCTGGCCGGTGGTAATCCACCGGTTGGCCGGTGGACTCAGAGAGTCCTTTTCCAGTCTTCTTGGGCTAACTCTTTGGAAACCTTTTTCCTATCATCAAAAACACTTGAAAACAAGTTATAACACGATGAGAGTGATTGTGATCATTAAAATCCAATAGAGAGGGATACAACAATCTCCCCCTATTTTGATGATCACAATCACAAAAGAGAAAGCTTTTTTAAAAAGGATATGCCAAGTAAAAGAAACTTGGACATGAAAACATTTAGTGATCATTTTAATACAAGAATTTCATAGATGTATCATGTATTGAAAAAGATATTAATCTTGTAAGGATTGAAATAAAGAGAATGGTTTATTTTGAAATTGTAATCATAGGTCATTTAAAAGAACAACTGAAATCAAAAAATTTAACCATTTAAAAACAGATTTTGATGAAAGTAATAACTTAAAATTGAACTTTTAAAAAGAGCACTTAATTAAATGAAATAAGTAACTAAGTGATAGAGAGTTTTTCTCCCCCTTTGGGATTATCAAAATAGGAGGAAAAGTATGAAAGAAAATTAGAAAAACAATAATAAAGAGGTAAGTAATGACAATAAGGATGGATAGATAAGACAACTTGAATTTTATAAAAGTTGAAACTTTACATAGAAAGTTCAAAATACAAATACAAAGACAAGGAAAAAATAGGAACGGCTCTATTCACTCCTAGAGGGCCGAGAGTGACGACGACGCCTGAAGGTCGGAGGAGTCGGAGGAGCCTGGACCGCCTCAAAGCGACGATCTAGAGAATAAATCCGAGAGTGGAGCTGATCAAACTGAGAGCTGATGTAAGAAAACTGTAGGTCGAGCCGAGTCTCAATCTGATCCTGGAAGCGAAGGAATTGATCAGCCGTCACTGACAAGCCACCAGAATCAGCGGGAGGGGGCACAACCTCAGCAGGTTCCGGTGCATCATCACCCGCTCCATCTCCCTCATCAGCAGCAGCAGCAGCCTCACCTTCACTGTCACCGCTCCCTTCCTCTTCATCAGCACCACTGTCCCCACTATCTGATAGAGGATAGGCAGCGGCAATGGCAGGTGGCATGGCATGAGTAGGAGGGTGTGAATGTGTCTGAGGGGAGTTAGCCTTGAGAAGGCCCTCCTTGTCAGTAATCCACTCCTGACGCCAAGGATGCCAATGAATGTTCATCCGTTGCACCATCATAAAATTGATGATGCTATCCTTCTTTGGCTGCTCGAAGGAGGTAGCACGGAGAGGGACATCAAGAAAGGTAAAGATTTTGGTCAACAAGCGCCCGTGAGGTAGAGTTTTGGACCGGCGCGGGTGCTCAGCCACATAAGACATGGCCCGGAACAGGAACCAGACCAAATTGAAATGAATGCCTCTGGTGATATAAGAAAGAAGATAAATATCAATAAATTTCACCGTATCGTGATCACCGATACGGGGTGCAAGGGTGGTCTGAATGAGGCGCTCAATGATGCGATGGTTAGGGGAGAGCTGGGAGAGCTTGACAATGGGATCGGTGGGCTGCACTGTGAGACGCTCAAGAGCGACAGAAAGATCAAATTCAGGGTCCCGAGGAAACTACCCCTGAGCAAAAGCATGAGGTCCAATATGAGGAACCCCTAGCATCCTGGAAATCTCCAAAGAAGTGATAGTGATGGGTTTCCCAAGAGCGGTGGTAGAGATGGTATCGACCTCGTCAGAAACCGACCACGTCAGGTGAGCATAAAATTCTTTGACAAGAAGGGGATAAATGACATCCTTCTCAGGAGGTTCAAAAAAGGAATGCCAGTGTTGATATTCAGTAATCGAGAAAATCTCGAGAAGAGCAGAAGACAGCCAAGAATAATCAATTACTCTACCCAGCAGAATGACTTTGTCATGCAAAATGTCCGGAAGTTGAGGGATTGAAGGAGGAGGAGGTGCCTCTTGAGCGATGCCCTTTACTTTGCGTGAAGAGCGAGGACCCATGATGGCAGAGGAAGAAAAAAGAGAGAGATTGAGAGAAGAAGGAGTTTGAGAGAGCAAGGAGGAAGAAAGGAGGCTAGGGAAAGAGGGAGGCGCTGGTTTGGAGGTGCCGCACGAAAGGGAGAGAAAGAAATGGGAGGGGAAGGGTTTAATTTAATTTTTAACCCTTTCCCCGGCCGGCCCAAAAAAATAAAACCCGACACCACCGGTTAACCGGTGATGTACCACCGGTTGACCGGTGGTATTGAAATTCATAAAAAATGAAAATAAAAAATAAAAAAAGAGTTTAAATAACTTAAAAAGAAATAAAAGTAATCCAAAAAGAGTCAAATATTTAATAGTGCTCATTGACGAATCATTCCTAACTCCCCCTTAATAAAATCAAAACGTTCAACCGGGAGCGGTTTGGAAAAAATATCAACTAATTGGAAATCAGTAGAAATGAAGTCCAAAGTGATATCCCCCTTTTGAAAATGGTCACGAAGGAAATGATGCCTTAAATCTATATGCTTAGTCCTAGAATGTTGTATTGGATTCTTAGAAATACTAATGGCACTAGTGTTGTCACACCGAATAGGGACATGATCGTAGGAAAGGCCATAATCCAAGAGAGTGTGCTGCATCCAAATAATTTGGGCACAACAATTACCAGCTGCTACGTACTCGGCCTCGGCAGTAGAAAGAGCAACACAATTTTTCTTTTTGCTACTCCATGAAACAAGGGACTTGCCTAGAAGATGACAGGTTCCACTAGTACTCTTACGATCTAATTGACATCCGCCAAAATCAGCATCCGAATATGAAGAAAGTTCGAAAGAAGTATTAGAGGGATAAAACAAACCAATGTTTTTGGATCCTTTTAAATACTTAAAAATTCTTTTGACCGATTTAAAATGAGATTCTTTGGGATTGGCTTGAAAACGAGCACAAAGACAAACACTGAACATGATGTCAGGACGGGTCGCAGTTAGGTAAAGTAGACTCCCGATCATACTCCTATAAAGCTTGTTATCCATCGGTTTCCCGGCTTCATCTAACGTAAGTTTACAAGAAGTACTCATGGGGGTACTAATTTCCTTTACTTGATCCATACCAAAACGACTTAAAAGTTCGTTTGTGTATTTGCCTTGGTTTAGAAAAATACCATTTGAATTTCGAAAGATTTGAAAACCAAGAAAAAATTTTAATTCCCCCATAAAGCTCATTTCAAATTCTTTTCTCATTAAATCTGAAAAATCCGTACAAAGAGATTCTTTGGTTGAACCAAAGATAACGTCATCAACGTAAATTTGGACAATTAAAAGATCTTTGGAAGTGTGTTTTAAAAATAGGGTACAATCAGCTTGACCTATTTTAAAATCATTTTCTAAAAGAAATTTTGTTAACCGCTCATACCAAGCCCGATGGGCTTGTTTTAAGCCATAGAGAGCCTTGGTTAACTTAAAAACATGATTTGGAAATTTTGGATCTTCAAAACCGGGGGGTTGTTCAACAAAGATTTTTTCTGAAATAAAACCATTTAAAAAAGCACTTTTAACATCCATTTGAAAAAGTTTGAAATTTAAGTGAGCGGCGAATGCCAACAAGATCCTAATGGATTCCAATCTAGCAACGGGCGCAAAGGATTCACCATAATCAATTCCTTCTTCTTGATTATAGCCCTTAGCTACTAGGCGAGCCTTGTTCCGGGTTATATTTCCTTGATCATCAAGTTTGTTCCTAAAAACCCATTTAGTGCCAATAATTGGATTATCATTGGGTCTTTCAAAAAGAGTCCAAACATCATTTCTAGAGAATTGATTTAGTTCCTCTTGCATTGCAAGAACCCAATTCTCATCATTAATGGCATCATTAATGGTTTGAGGCTCTAGTTGAGAAAGAAAGGCTTGATGTGCAACCTCGTTGAGGATTGATCTTCTAGTTCGAGTACCGGCTTGAAGATCACCTATAACATTTTCTAAAGGATGGTCTCTAGAAGGTTTCCAAACCTTAGGCAAGGTGGAAGGAGAAGAAGGTGAAGAGGGTTCTTGATGGTCATCCCCCTTGGGAGGAGAAGAGGAATCATTCAAATGAATCTTATCAAGCTTATCTTCAACATCTTCAATAACCGGGTGAGGTTTTGGAAGAGTTTCATCAAATTTGACATGAGATGATTCTTCGATGGGTTTTGAGTGTTTATTGAAGACACGATAGGCTTTGCTTGAGTTGGAGTACCCAAGAAAAATACCTTCATCGGATTTGGAATCAAATTTCCCTAGGTTATCTTTTGTGTTAAGGATAAAGCATTTACAACCAAACACTTTAAAATAACCAACTTTGGGAAATTTGCCTTTCCAAAGTTCATAGGGGGTTTTCTTAAGAAGGGGTCTTACAAGGACTCTATTGATAGTATAATAAGCAGTGTTTACCACCTCGGCCCAGAAATATTGAGGGAGGTTGAATTCACTAAGGAGGGTTCGATCAATTTCTTGGAGAGTTCGATTTCTCCTTTCAACCACTCCATTTTGTTGTGGAGTCCTAGGGGCAGAGAAGGTGTGATTGTATCCTTGAGAGGAACACAATTCATCGAATTCTTTGTTCTCGAATTCACCTCCATGGTCACTACGGAGCGATATAATTTTATATGCTTTTTTTGTTTTCTACTTTCCTAGAGAATTTCAAAAAGGTTCTACAAGCATCATTTTTATGAGCTAAAAAGAAAACCCAAGTGAAATGAGAAAAGTCATCTACTAGGACAAAGGTATAGGATTTTACACCTAGACTTGCTACAGGGGTAGGACCAAAAAGATCAAGATGAAGGAGCTCAAGAGATTTTGAGGTGGACACTTCCTTCTTAGATTTGAAAGAAGACTTGTGTTGCTTTCCAAGTTGGCATGGCTCACAAATCAAATCTTTCTTAAACTTAAGTTTAGGAAGGTCACAGATGAGCTTGTTCTTATTAAGCTTTAGAAGTGAATGAGAGCTACAATGCCCCAACCTTCTATGCCAAAGCCAAGACTCATTGTCAAGAGCACTTAAACATTTAACATTTTGGCTAGCTAAATACTTTAAATCAATAATGTAAACATTTTGAAAACGGGAAGCAGAAAATATCAATTTGTTTTGAAAATCAAACACATTGCATAAATCATTTTGAAAATTCACCGAAAAACCACTATCACAAAGTTGACTAATGCTAATTAAATTATGCTTTAAACCTTTAACAAATAAAACATCTTTAATTAAGGAGATTCTACCAAGACCAATGGTACCTATTCCGACGATCTTGCTTTTTGAATTGTCACCGAAGGTGACGTATCCTCCATCGAATTCTTCAAGGGAGTTGAACTCGGAGGGATCGCCACACATGTGCCTCGAGCATCCGCTGTCGAGGTACCACGAGCCTTTTGAAGTCCTACTTTTTTGGTGTTTATCCTACAAAATCAAGAGAGAATAGATTTTGGTACCCATATAAGTTTGGGTCTGGAAAGATTAGCTAAAAGAGACTTTTGAACCCATACTTGTCTAGAGGGATACATCCTAAGATATTCATCCGAGTAGGTAATGATTTTGGGGCGGCCATATCTAGCATTTTTACAATCGCATTCATAAATCATATGTCCGGTTTTTCTACAATAATTACAGAATTTATTTTGAGAGATCCCCCTTACAAAAGTAGTGGGTTCTCTAGAAGAGGTGGCTTGCTTGTTAAAGCCAAGTCCATGTGTGGTTCTAGCCGAACGTTGAGAACCTAGCAATTTGGTCACATTTTGTTCACCTTGGGTGAACTTGGAAAGAGATTCCGTTAAATCTTTAATAGTTGAATTCAAAGAATCAACATTTGGAATATCTTGGACCTTAAGGGAAAGTTCCTCATTCTTTTTGAGAATTTGATCTTTTTCAGAAATTAGAATTTTGTGTTTCTTTTCTAAGGCCAAACATTTAGAGGTATGTTCGTGAAAACCTTCCTCTAATTGATCTCTCGCATTTTGGAGATCTTCATAAGACATTTCATTATTAAAAGAAGAAGATGAGGAAGAGGAGTCGGAAGAAGATACCTCATCAAGTGCCATTAGGCATTTTCCACCTTCATCGCTTGAGTCGCTTGAAGACATGGAGTCATCGCTTGCACTCCATATTGACGCTTTGAAAGCCTTCTTGTTTTTCTTTTCCTTTAACCTTTTCTTGAAAAGAGAGCACTCCGGTTTGATGTGGCCTTTCTTTCCACATTCAAAGCATGTAACTTCTTTTTCTGCTTTTGGCTCTTCCTTTCGCGCCCTTTGAAAATTCTTCTTTTTTCTTCATGAACTTGCTCATTTTTCTTGCAAGTTGAGCAATCTCGGATCCTCTATCATCGGAGGATCTTTCTTGCTTTGCTTTGAATGCTATGTTCTTTTTCTCCTTGAATATGTTACCTTCTTTATCGGCTTTCCCCTTCATGGTAATCTCATAGGTCATAAGTGATCCAATGAGTTCTTCAACCGGCATTTTCTTGACATCTTTCGCTTCTTGGATTGCCGTCACCTTTGGAGCCCATGAGTTTGGTAGAACCCAAAGAATCTTCTTGACCATCGTCTCTGCAGAAACATCATCTCCAAGAGACTTTCTCCCATTACACACATCAGTGAAGCGAGTAAACATTTCCGTAATAGATTCGTGTGGGTGCATGGTGAAACTTTCAAAGTCTTGACGATACATATCTAATATAGTGTCTTTGACTTTGTTAGTGCCCTCATGGGTCACTTCCAAAAGCTTCCAAATTTCATGAGAAGTGGTGAAAGTAGAAATACGATTAAATTCATTACGGTCTAACCCACAATGAAGAGAATTCATGGCTTTGCCATCTAGCTCAAAATTAGCAATGTCTTCGGGGGTCCATTTAGACTCATCTTTGCTAGAGAGAGTATAGCCTTGAAAAACAATTCTATATATAGGATAGCCAATACTTCTAAGAAATGTAATCATGCGAGTTTTCCAATAATTGTAGTCGGTTCCATCAAAGAATGGAGCCCGAGTCATGGAATACCCTTCGGGTGCTTGTGAGGAAAAAGCCATCACTATGGATTTTGAGTTTGTAACCGGTTAAGGTATTACACAAACTCTCCCTTTGATACCAATTGTTGGTCGGAGAGTGATGGAAAGAGGGGGGGGGGTGAATTGCCTTTTAAAATAAATTAACAATTTAAAAACAATTTATAAATGCAGCGGAAATAAAAAGGGGAAGACACAATTTGATAACGGAGTTCGGCTTAAACCAAAGCCTACGTCTCCGCTCCCAACTCAACCATTGAGAGATTTACTTCAGCTTGCTTTTTAATGGTTGTAGCAAGAAACCCACTAGCCGTTTTAAGGTAGGCTAGATCACCTTCGTACAGCTTGCTTTTTTATGATGGTTGTAGCAAGAAACCCAAAATGAAAGTGAGGAAGAAAAGGATGGTTTGTTTTAATACAAAACCAATGAATAACTAAACAATTGAAATAAATAAATTACAACAAACTTTAGGAAGCCTTGAGCGCCAAGAGTGTGAGAGTAGTTGATGTAGAGGCAGCCCAAGCTTCAAGGATGGAGGTGGATCACAAGTAGCCTTAGAGATTTGTCATTAGAGCTTCAAGGGATCAAAATATCATTCCAATGTTTCGGTAGTGTTCCCAGCATCCATCCTCGTCTATTTATAGGAGAAATATCCCCAAATACTTCAATATAGCCATTGGAGGGCTTCCGGAGCCGTTAGGGGTCAAAAATACAAGTCCAGTCAAAGCCCAACGGCTAGTTTGACTGGGCTTACCGGCTGACCGGTGGTCCAGACACCGGTTGGCCGGTGGCACCTGGCAGTGGGCAAAGCCTACTGTCTGGTTCCACCGGCTGGCTGGTGGTCAGGCACCGGCTGACCGGTGGAACCTGGCAGAGAGCATTGCTCCTGCCAGAGACCACCGGCGGGCCGGTGGTAATTCACCGGTTGGCCGGTGGACTCAGAGAGTCCTTTTCCAGTCTTCTTGGGCCAACTCTTTGGCAACCTTTTTCCTATCATCAAAAACACTTGAAAATAAGTTAGAACACTATGAGAGTGATTGTGATCATTAAAATCCAAGAGAGAGGGATACAACATATTATAATTAAACTATTCTATAGAAAATTTATACATCTTCATTTTTATTGATAACACTCGATAAATTATATCATATGTCACATATATCTAATATATACCCTTAGTTAGTTTTATTATTTAGTGATAATTATAATCCAAAGGACACAATTTATTTAGGTTGCGGGATGAATTTCACAATCCAAGATGAGTTTTCAACCAACCCGACATTAAACCCAATTCATGGCATGACCTTAAGGGTGTTCCTGATCCCCATGGGTAGTCATAAGTTCCCATTTATCTCTAATATACATTAGGAATGATTTTACCCAATTGGATAAATAAATTAAACTTCCAAGGCAAACAACCATAAAGAGAAGATACACCACAAAATAGGGTAGAATGAAATATAAAATTTATATTTTACAACAAGGAACATAATCCTCAAAGGACAAAAAACAAATAAACTAAAACTCCAAACCAAATCGTGTACTATTAGAGGAGAAATTTCCTCAAATCCCCACCAATAAGATCAACTATGAGATACAATTTGGTAATCAAACCACCAACACAATGTATCCTGGATTTACATGGAATACACAAATGGAAAGATCTACAAACACTAAACGGCATATTTAGGGTGTGAGCCAAATCCCAATAAGATGTAACCAAAAAAGAATTCAATGTTCTAATCATTAAAAGACAAATAAACAGTCCAGATTAATAAATGAAATAAAATTCTTGAACAAATTTTAAGGAAAATAAATTTTATTCAAAATTACGTTAAATGAACACACCGTTAAGAGGAAGGAGATTTCAAAGAATTAAATATTAAAAGGAAAGAATTTACATAGAATTAATCATTATAAAAATTCTTCTTTTCTTTTTAAGTAACCTAAATTCCAAACCATATACTGACTTTGATGTCCAAATACGCAAAGTGTACTGAACATGTGAGCATCCTTATAGGTATTAGGAAGTAATGGGACCATAGAACCTCACGTCTTAGTGAAAACTGGTACAAGAACAACAAAAATATGCATCCTCATGCATGAACCACTAGTGGGGGACATCACTATGACCTTGGTAGTCTCCAATCATCATCCATATATTTAGTTAGTGTTGTAGTCATCAATATTGTAATGTGATACTTGGTTAAAGCCACCTTGAATAACTAGAACACTAGTCCTAGTTCTCCCACATAGTTACATGAGATTCCCTTATTTCACATTTATGTTCAAATTTCACATAATATATCACATACACATTTTTTAAGTCAAACAATTTACCACAAACATGCACACAAATGTTTCAATTTTCATACCTGAATCCTTTCTCTAAAACCAAAGTAACACCAATTTGTTTTTAAAAACTATGACATGTACCACCCTAATTATTCAATAAGTCATTTAAACTAGTAATAATAATAATCATTTCCAGAAACACTATAAGGCTTTACACCCAATATACACACAAAATCCTCTCTTTAAACCCAAACAGACAATTTTTTTTCCAATCTTGATTCGCATCATAAACAAAATTTAATAAATAGTTACCTCAATTAATAAAATATTTAAAAAGGTAAAAAATTGGATCACATCACGGACACATACATTCCATATTTAAAGACCATTTTAAAATAAACCGTATATAAAATATCTTCAGAAAATAATTTCACACAACTTATATAATTATAAAATAAATTATATAGTTTATAAAACAGTTCAAATTATAACATCACAAGTTTTCACCAAACAAAATTCCCAGTTTCATATGGGAAATAAATCTTTAAGACCAATGCACAATAAACTCACACAACGACCAGATTCTCACAGCTCACACAAGTTGATAAATCATGTAAACAATTAATTAAACATTTTTATGACTCACAACAATGATTTACCACAAACATACACTCAAATTCATCCCTATAAAATCCAACACACACAAAAATTTTAAATTCTTTTTTATAATTTATACAATAAAAACTCATCTATATAATTTAATATATCATTTTAACCATTTAATAAAACATTTGATGATGCATACTAGGGGTTTACATAGAAACAAAGCCAATTGAAAATTTAATATTCAATTTATCAACTGAAATGCATGGATACATATTTTTAACACCACTCACTCACCCCATATAAATTTCATAAAACATCCCAAATTAAACAAGAAATCATAATTAACTCAGGAAATAATGTCTATGCCCATAATCACCTACATCGGGTGAATAACATGATAAAAATGATTGGAATTCAATCTACACCTCAACCGCACCACAAAGAGAATAAATCGGACCCAACTCAAAACGATTAAAATGAAATACTCAAGATTGAACCATAAAAAAAGGAACCCTTGCCTCTGAAAAAGGAAACCCCAAAAAATATCTGGAAAAAACTACCAGAGGGAGAGGGTAAGATGGAGGGTTCACACGAGGGAGGGCAGTGGGTCTGCGGTTGCTGGAGAAGCAAGCATGCAGGATGGCATTGTGACGGAGGAGGAGGAAAATGGGTTCGGTGCACCACACATGTTGGAGGGAGAACAACGGTGTCAGTGAGACACACAAGGAAGGAGGCTAGGGTGGAGGGATGCGCGTAGGGGATGTGGTCGTCCGGTAGATGAGACTACACATAGGGGTGGTAGCCCGATAGAGGAAGCTATGCACAGGGGGGCGCTCGAGTGGTGTGGGGTGTGACCGAGGTAAGGGAAGGGAAGGGTAGAGAAGAAGAACAAAAACCTGAAAGGTAAAATAATAATAATAATAATAACATTCTAGATAATGATAATAATATTATTAACATTAATATTAACATTAATATTAATATGAATATTAATATTCTATCAATAATAATAATAATAATAATAATATTCTCAATAATAATATTTTTATTTTTATTCTTATTATTATCATTAAAACAATCCTTTAAATTTTATTAATATTTTCTTATATTGATTTATATTCATTTTAACATTACTTTTTTATTCACATAATTTCTTATTCGTTTCAAATATCGGGCATGTCGCATGGTGACCTGGGTGAAGCCGCATGGTTTCCAAACCCATATCTTCCCATTTGTCGATGCTTCCATGCTCAGAAAAAACTAATTTTTCTATAAATACAAAAATATTCTTACTAAGCTTCAACCCAAACGTCAATAATAATATATGATTCCAAGATAATTAATAAAATAAATAATTTAAAATCGAAGGGATTGACAATGTAACAATCTGATATTTTGGAATGTATTTATTTTAATAAATACATTGTTTAGTTGTTTACTCCACACATAAAACCAAAACAAAATGATTCGTGAAATTTTTTTATAATGAATACTTAATAATAATTAAACCACTAGTAAATAAAAATTTATTATATAATTAAAAAGTATTACATTTAGAGGATATATAATTAATATGATTTAATATATAAATGGATTATCTATTATCAAATAACTAACTAATTTATTAATAAACTAAAATCAATAAATTTTCAAAGATCATTTTTATAATATATATTATTTCAAAATATTTTCTAACATATTAAGATTATTATGTTAATAATATGTATGAGATAATATTAAGAACACTGAATGTTAAAAAATGAAATTTTTCAATAACAACAGTTTTCATTATAATTTCATTAATTTATGAAAATTTAATAACATTATTTAATTTTAGAATTAAATTTATTTTAGAATACAATATATCCATATTATTTTAATACAAATGTTTTATATTTTTTCAAAATGATTGATTATTTATAAATAGTTCTATATACTAATTGTTTAAATTACTTGATTTTTATGACATTAATAGTTTATATGTTTTAATTTGAAAGTCATGAAACATATTTATAAAAAAAATTCTTATTTTATTAGTTAAATTATAATTTAAAAAATGTTATTCTTTATTTATAAATCCATATTTTTAATTTATAAACTATGTAAAATTTGTCAAACTATTTATTTTTAATACATTATACTTTTTTTATTTCATAATTATTTTTTTATGACTGGAAGAAAATTAATACTATAAAATGTATAATAAAACTGGAATCTATAATTCTACATAAAATAATAAGTTCCAATTTATTTTTAATCATTATATATAAATTTCATTGTTAAAAACTAGTTACCTTATTAAAAAACAGAATAGGTAAAAAGGGAATAACAAAGTGGGAAACCAATAAAAATGATTAAAACATGTGTGGGGATGGGTTGTTGAGTCCATAAATAACTTTATTCCATCATATCTCCGTTATTTCCAAAATTTTATATATTTTCCTTTATAGTGTCTTCCCATTATTAAACGTTACTCGGAATATAAAAAAAATCTTTCCCATCTTACTTATAAAAGGGAAACTCCTCACATCATTTCCACTCACACAAGGACAAATTTATTTTGCAAAAACCCTATCCAAACCAATAATAATACTTCCAATACACCATCAACTTTTTTGGGTCTTATCATGAGAACATACCTCAAACGGTAAATCCCTTTTCCCAATGAGATTAATCCAAGAAGTAGGGTATAAATTTATAACCACCCCTTTATCATTTATATTTAATTATGTGATTTTATTTAAAAAAATCATTAAAACATCCAAAAAATAACATTCATTATTTTATTATACTATTATGTTATTAAAATTATTTTAAAATAATTAACCACCATTATCTTTTCTATTATGAAACTTTAATTGGTCATTCGTGTGTTGGGTGGACTACATTCTCCATGACACATCATATTATATTTTTATTCACTACTGTACAACAATCGTTATAATATAAAATAAAATATATTTGTTGAATATTTATTAAATTTTTTATTTTGAAATGATAAAACATATTACTTGTTTTCTTTATTCTATATAAATTGAAGTCATCATAAAGAAATTTGTGTAGACTATCTCCTCCATGAAACTATCGATTTCCTTATTTATTTTCAGCAGTAATTTGTATAGATGATAATGTGGAAACTTTTAATGGTTAAATATTATTTATATGAAACTAATGAGGTTTTTTCAACTAAATTGTAAAACATATTAAAATTTTTATTAATAAAAAACCGTGGTAAACTCAACAATCCAAAATACTGTTCTATGACCCAAAAAATAATTTCATCATATTTTGTAAAAAAAATTTATAAGATATATTCTCCATATATTACTTTAGAATTATTGTATATTTCACTCATAAATAATAAAGAAGATCATTATTATTCTTTTTAATTATATTACAACTTAATCACTTCATTTTCATCCATTAATTATGACACATTCTTATTTGGGTTAGTTTGGTTACCTACATGAACAATACGATAAATATATTTCAAGTATGACCCTTGTAATTTAATTTATATTAATATTTTATTTCAGTATGTAAGTAATGATATTTTTTAATAGAAATTAATATTAATGTTTTAATAAATATTTAATAAAACACCGATACATAGCTAATAATTTTAAAAACATTATAATCATCAAAATTCACTTTAATGATTGTGACAAAAAATACCATATAACGATACAATAACATTATAAATTTTTATATGCTATACATTTTAATAGATTTTGTGGTCTACTAATTATTATAATTTTTAGAATAATGAATAACAACACTTTTATTATTAAACTAGTTCAAAATGACAAAGATTACTTACACTTGATATTTAAATACATTAAAAATAACTAATATTCAATATTTGAATAATTATAAATGATGTTTACCAAATTATATTTAAATAAGGATTGATATTAAATAGGTGATAAAAATATTTAAGTTTGTTATGTAGGAAGGTATAGTGGAACCAGTCAATTTGGACTTCAAGGTAAGTGTTCTGTGTCTCAAGATTAATTTCATAGGAATAATTTCTTATTAGGATCCATTAAATATTTAATATGGTGGGCTTAATTCCTAAAAATATATTTTACCATATTCATGTAATAAACTAGGATAAAAGATCCATATAATTTTATTTCTATTATTAGATTTTGATTAAAAATATTTCAATGCCAAAAGGTTTTTTGTTAACTAATCTCCCTTCATTTTGTTAATATGCCTCATCTTCAACTTATTCGTTACAATATTGATATATTACACCCTATTATTTTATCTCATTGTATTTTATTTTCCACTTTGTGGGATCAATAACATTAAATATAAATCTTTTATATTAATGATTTTTATTAAAATTGAATCATTGTAAATAATAATTACGATTACCATTAATGATAGTTTCTTTACCATGTCCATGTTTTATCATCGCATAAATGTTTTGATTTATATTTTGAAACATATATATCTTGTATCTCTTGGGGACTTCATATTTCGTATATCATAATTTCAAATATATGCTTTATTAAATATTTAGATGATGTTGGTTTTCAAGAATGGTATTTAAATATATTAAAAATAAATTATATCTTTTTAAAATAAAATATACTATATTTGACTCCAACTTTCATTTGATGACCTTTATATAATTCCAAGGATATATTATTGAACATTATTTTTCAAAAGAATATTTTCAAAATGTTTCCTAATAACCTTTTTGAAACCTTTATGTCTATTTAAGGATTGTTTTTCATATTATTTTTTTGAAAACAATGTTTTCCCATCATTTTTGGAAATATTTATATCATTTTAAAGGTTAAAAATATTTGATATTCCTTTTAAAAATAAAGTTTTTTCAAAATTTTTCACTCCGCCATTTAAAATATGGATTTCAGATATGAAATGTAAATTAATATTTATGATGAGGACAAATTATTTTTATAAAAAATCAATAATGGATTCACTTCAATTTTAATCATAATTAAAAGTTTTATTTATTAGGTTTTTATTATTGTTGATGAAATAAAAAAAATAGTTTTTGATAAAATACTATATTTTTGAGAATGTATATTTGTTAATAACCATCTATATTCTTGAGGTCTATTTTTGTAATACCATCTGGAAATACTGTGGATCATAATTTTTATTCTATAAGTTCTTTATGGTGTGTTTATTGACTATTATTATTTTTATTATACCACATGTATCGATTGTGGAATGTTTCGTTCCAATAGTACCCCCATTGAATTGGTGATATTTATATATAATTATCTAAAAAATGGTATATGGGAGGATTTATCCTAATATTATGTGTACATAGTATGATTTATCCCTATCCAAAGGGTATCAAGGAGGATTAATCTTAATATAATGTGTAAAAAATTGATTCAAAATACCATAAAAAATGGTACCCAAATTGATCCACCATATACCTGAAGGGAATTACTGATTCCATAAAATGGAAAACTAGCAATAGTTATCAAATAGTAATAGAGGGAAAATTTTCTCCCTACCTAAAACAAATTTCATGGTATACATACACAGTGGAAAGAAATATTGGAAATTAATAGAAAGATATATATTCCATAACCAATAAAAATAACTGTAAAACTAAAAAGTCTGATAAAAATGTCATTACATGATTGATATCAAGGTAAAACAAAAACAAGAACCAACTACTCCATGTAAAAAATTGTGCAACATACCAGTATCACACCTCCATCTACCCATACCCACCTGGAATTATCCTCATCACTCTACTATAGAACCTTGACTTCTCCATTATCAAAATACTATACTAGTTATATAAACATCCAATAAGATGTGACATATGTTTTCTAAACATGATCATTAGGATCCCACCCATGTAATCTATATCAATTTTCAAAAAAATCACAAATATAAAATTTATAAAACATGAGAGGATCATAATTAAATATGTTTTATATCAAAATCATGGAAAAACACCCCCCTATTCCCACATTTCTAAAATCATGGTAGAACAATTTTAAATAATTAATCCATAAATCAATTTCAATTATATCTAAAAATGATATATCAAGCCAAAGAATTACAAACACAACACACAAATGATAAACACTCAAGGGACAATTCATGACTAAGTTAGCTAGGTCACTCAAACAAAATTCATGAAAAGTGTTCTCTATAAGTTATTATAACCCATGCAGCATGTTATAGGTAATAGAAGAACACCATAGAATGTGAAACCTCCTTCCATTCTAATTAAGTCCCAGTGCCAAATGAATCTAGATTTATGAATGAAAGAACACCATATAATGTGATCCTTACAAAAATGTGAAAATATAACCCCCATTAATACAACTCACACCAATATACCCAATGAATCCATGTGAATCCTATAAAATAATTTCAAAGGTATCGTAAAATTCATCATACAATTTAAAACACTTTTTCCCAAAAATAATTTCTTTGAAAACCAATTTCCCAATTTATTTCATAACATTATAAAAATATTTTTTTCCCAAAAGAGTGGTAAAACATATTTTCTAAAAAACCCCATTCCAAATAAAAATGTGGTATGTCGTGACATTACTTTTATAAAAAATAATAATAAAACAATTGAAATAAACGATTAATATAACATAGGCTAGATATTGAACATCCCTTCTTAAAATTAGGGAAAAAGATACCATTAAGAGGTCCACTACCACTGAAAAGAACACAAAGAAAACCAAATAAGCCCTAATAGTGATAATCAAACCACAGAATCAATCCCATAATGAGAAAAGAAAGTAAAGATATCAGATCAAACATTCCTCAATAACCTCACATGCCACACCACAACTAACAAAAGGGCCATCCTCTAGAATAATATCACTAATCTAATATATAATAATCAATCTAGAAAAAAAATAAACGAATCCTATAAATGAAAGAAAACACTATTTCTATGACTAATGGAAATGAATAATCAAAATGGCCGCTTATCGAGATATATGCAGCATAACCTCCATAGAGATCGACCCCAAAAATGATTTTCTTAATGGAGGAGAAACACCCAAAATAAACAATATGAGAGATATCATTGACCGAGGATAGATGTAAGAATAATAACTGAATAATTTATGAATAAAGTACATCAAACCTACTATTCGTGAGAGGTTTATTTTTTAAATCATTGTTTTATAGTGTAATTTCCCCATAATAAATATTTTCTAAACACAATGCCTTTGGTTAATTTAACCCTAATTAATATTGTACGTTATAAGCATTAGTTTTATATTATAAAAAAATTTACGGACTAAAAGGTTATGCCTAAATATTTTCCATGGCATGTTACCCTGGTAACATATATGTCTTAATCTTGAGTTTTATAGAATAAAGTACTCTTGTAGTAAGTTCCAAATACAAACACCTATAAAAAAGTCCAAAATAAATTAATATGCCCTCCAAACCCAAAAAACACACGCCATACCATAAAAAATAATGTACCTAAAAAATATTGGATTTTATTATATACCCACCCTTGTAATTTCTATCCCTGCACATCACGAAAATAAATGGTTATGTAGAAATACGGGGGGTCATTTCACCCTCAATCATGTTTTGTGCTGTCATGCCTCATGATAATCTTATGCATATATCTATACCAATATTACCAATGGATTATAATTCCCATGAATTTATTTCACATATTAATCAATGGTCTCCATGAGTTTCTCCACAACAAAATATTTCATTCTAACTTGATCTCTTCCCAACTCCAAATGAGGGAGGGTTCATGATGGTAATTCATGAGCTGTGATATGTGTAAATCATCATGTATACCCATCAATTGAGCTGAAAATTAATACTGATAAGTAATATTCCAAAGATTCTCAGTGACCTCAAATGGACCAACATATATTTTTTTCTTAATTTCATAGTTTTCTAGAACAGTGGTGACCCAACAAAGGATTAACATTTAACAATACCTCATCACGTATGAAAAAATCAAAAGGAATATGTTGATCATTAATATAAAATTATTTTGACTCTTCATTAAAAAAAATTGATATATTTAATGAATCCTTAATAAAATCATCTAAATGATCCTTATTCCCATTGAAGAGGCCTCAAACACATATTCACCAAAAAAATGGTAACCTGTACATGGGGCCAAACAAAGCCTAAGGGAACCATTCTGATTGAATACTAGTAAATATTGTTATAAAAAACTCAAAGTCTCCCATATGACTAACCAATGATCCACAAAAATCCATGATGCAGGTATAAAGAATATCATCCATGATAAAAATAGAATTCTCCATCTAACCATCTATATATGGATGATAAGTTGTACTCAACCTTAACTAATCCCCCTTCTCCGTATGGAGACTCATAAAATATTTAAAATTATTCCAAGGATATCTCTCCAAGACAATGGATGAGGGAACCCTATGAGAAGTCTAAATCTCCAAAAAATACAACATACCCTGGTTTTTTTATCTTAGTAGTGTCCATAATCAGAATAAAATGGGATTTTATCATCAACTAATCAATCACCACCATGATACAATTCCTCCAACAAGGAGTATATGGAAATAAAAAAACAATTTACATGAACCTATGATCATATTTATAAGATATAATATGAAATTGTTTGAAAAAATAGATGGTATTATACGATTAAACAATATCCATTTGAATGTGTAACAAAAGAAAACAAAATTAGTAATTTCTAAGTCCATACATAGACATCAGAAATGCTATCTAATATCATAAAACATCTTCATGTCACTTTTATGTATGAAAAAAAGATCTATGATAGTAATGAAACTGAATTAGTCATATAAATGGGGTAAAAAATATATTCCCAAAGCGATGATTACCATATGAATGGATAAACTAACCAAAAAACGTCTCTAAAGTATTGATACACAGTTTTATCACTTAGATGAAAAGGATACAAGGATTATGGGCTTTGAAAAATAATAATAAATATATAAAGAAATAAATGAATAAAAGATCCCCCAATAAAAGTTTTTCCAAGGTATCTCCAAGAAGCGTTGACATGAAAGCCCCTATGTTCCACCAACTTGCACACTACACACTTTTATGAACAAACAACATTTCCCAAGGTACCATGATTTCTTTTAAATAGACTTGTGGGGTCTTTATTTACCCTGAAATGTTTTCCTGAATGAAGATTTCATCTCTAATATCCCTAGTACTTTGCTCATATCATTTGGAACACTATAGGTAGTTTTATAACACTTAATTAAGGGGGAATAAGAGGGGATAATAGATCATAAGTCCTTTTGGTGTTTAATGTATATAATGCCTATGTGAGGAATTATACCAACCTCTAATTAAATAAGTCAAGAGAGAGGATCACTTAACTAACTAGGGACCTATAATACATACCTTTGGGAACATAAAAAACAACACATAAAGTTGTGATAAAATTATTTCAAAATTATAGTTTTCTAGGTGTTCCATATCCAAATATGATCCCATTCCCCCAAGCATATAGGAGTCAAGAAACTCTTATTTGGATAACCCCTTGATCAAGCCTTCTTAGTTTACCCTACCACTCATCCTATGTGATTCATTCATTAGACCTTCTTCAAATCCACTCGTTTCCTGGCCTTTTCTTCTATAAATACCTTGTCTATGAGGGATCATTTTGAAACGTACAACAAGACCTCTTGATCTAGAAAAATGTGGAGAATGGAACACCAGTGTGTCCCCTATTTGTTTTTGTATTTCTATAGTCATAGGGCTCCCATGATTGTCCTATCAGAGGGTCAGGTATCGTGGGACATCTGTATATATGTATATCTATAGACAGAAGGACCCTTCCCCAGGGAAAATGTGAATGCGTTACTAATCGCAGATTCCTGGGATAGAACACTCTCAAACCCTTATTCTCTCTATTACCTGGAGCTTCTCATTCAAAGTCGATATGGTAATAATGACACATGATTTTCCATTCATCATTAAATGAGACCCTTCTCACATTATGAAATCAATTTTAGGGTAGCCATCATAGTGTATTCCCCTAGCCTTTCCAGTGGGAGGTTGAAGTCTTCCTCCTCTCTACACCCAAGTCCTTCACCTTCTACCTTCCTCATATTGGAATCTCATATTATGTAATGTGAAGAGAGGGAATTTTCATATCCCTATCCTCTTCTGTTGTATCCCTGACATCTTCCACCGTATCCATAGACTCTTCCAATATTGACCTGACATCTTCCACAAGAGGAGTAAAAGTTTTTGATTTATCAAATTGTCTGATTCCTCTTGTTTCTAACACTGATCATGACTCATGTGGTCTTAAATGTTAGTTATGATCAAGAAATCCATAATTTACACCTAAAGGATTGAACTATAATAACACTGATTCCTTTTATCATGGATAAGTAAGAATCCAACTGGGGTCCTGAGCTCAATGGGAATCTTCCTTTGGAATAATCCCAAATAAAAATCCCCTTAATCTGAAAGTCCTTAGGAGTAAAACCATGTGTTAATCTCCCATGTCACTATGAGTGAAAAAATACTTCATTTTCCCTTCATTGGGGAAATAATTATCAAGAGTAATCCATAACTTATCATCCCAAAGGCTAATACTCCCCTATGAGGAAACCCTCAAGTGACTCCATATGCAAGGGTCCTCACTACCGAACTACATGGGTTTTGATTCCCAAACTAATGGTACATGTATGATGTCACCATGATTTTAAAACCCAATATCCTAAAACATAAAAGTTCTTTTGGTCCATATCCCAAACTAGGTCTAATTTGACATGGAAACTCATATTCCTTCGATGTTTTGTGGGCTATTTTTGAAAAATTCCCACACTAAACAGTTAGTAGGAACCATCCGCCGAGATGTCCTTGACACATGATGTTAAAATCTATTGTTGGGTTCTCATCAAATGACTATAAAAGTTACAATGTTCTCTATTAAGAAGAACCAAACTATGTGGTTCTGATTCCTTTATCATGGATACGTGGGAGTCCCATTTATGGGTTCGATCCAAAACATCAATCAATTAATATCTCCCTAGATGAAAATAAACACTATGTTGACCATTAACTTCCAAGATGATAATACAATCTAGTGTTCCCTACTGTGGGGCTACAAAACCAATATCGTCATAATAACAACCAAATAATCTCTATGTAGTATGTTACAATATATTATTATTAGAGAAACATAGATACAAAAAAAATATTTCAATTGATGAAGAACCTCTGATTTATATAGATGAATTACAACTCAACACATTCTAATAATTGATTGAAAATATTGGGATGATTTATATCCTTTATGGAAATTAATTAAGTATTAATAAATATTTCATAAATCTATAAGAGAGTCCTGGAGTAGAAAATAATTCCCCCTAAAAGGGTGTGATGCATCCGAAATCCCACCATATTGACCCATGCAAGTTCTTAGGAATCATAGTTAAAAAAAGTAATGAGCGCCTATATTTTGAAAAAAATTGACTTGGATACAAAATTATTAGGTTCCTCTAGTTCCCTATAGAATTATTTTGGAAACTATTTGGAAATAGAAAACTTCATAGGGAGTCAATATCAAACAAAAAAACAACTATGGAATTTCCTTAAATATATATAAATGGATGTAGTGACTAGTGTCCATCGTACAATTCTCTTTCCCTAAATGATTATACACATTCTTAAGAGAAATAAAAAAGGGTGAACCTAATGGGAATATTTATCAATGATGATAATTTCACCTTCTTATTTGGAAACTTTAATTCAAAAAGTGGATGAGGGCCAGATAGGGAAATCAATCATGCAAATATTCATCCAAAAATATGATATTTTAATAGGGGTTTATTGATCTTGTCTATTATATATCCTTAAAAAAATCATTCATAGAACTCAATTTAACCCAATGGATTCCTTCAAATATTAAAAAATTAACGCTCATGATACTACTTAGGTTGGGTCTTTATTCACATAAAGGACATCATCACTGACTCAACGTCTTTAACGCTAGGTCTCTAATGCCCTGGTTTGGGAGTACCGTCTACACAATACCATATTGAACTTGGAGGATAACCGATAGGCACTCCCGCTCAACCATTACCACTAATAATACCATCAACATTTACTAGTTGTCCTGAGGTAGTCAGAACTGAACACCGTCTTCCACCATTTCAGAATCTTATTCCCAAAATGAATTAACTAGTCCCTCCAATATTTTAGGGAGATGGATTTCGAGGCCTCCAATAGCATCATCTCAAAGACACATGGGTCCCTCTCAGGGGATCCTACCAATAATTTCCATCATGATTGTTGCATGATTGTGAACCCTTGACATGATGAAGGTGTGACATTTAAATGCTCGGCTCATGTCCCTCAGACCCGGGAATGTATGACGAATCATAAGGGCCAAAGACTGACCAATATGAATTAGTTTAATATATTTTTTGCCTCAAAATATGCCCACTAACCCTGTTTGTTGGAAAATAGTTGGTGGGAAAAAATACTGATTCCCCTTCATTCAGCCAACTAGAAGATTATCCTAGCAGTATTCAGGGAAACCAACTAATCAAATATGGAATCAACTTGAAAGAAGGAATATACACCTGCCTACACCCAAGAAGCCTTCTAGTAGACTCTTATGGGGGCACAAAAATAAGTCTATCATCCATGTTTGACAAAAATTCATATATAGGCACACACACTTGAGGAAATTTATCAGGCCTTTCAGCAGTGTTGTCTGGATGCACACAGAGAAACCAGTTAGAAACATTCAATGACAAGCAGAGGAAAAAATAAACTCTCTTCCCATGAGTACTATCACTATTAAATGGCCGGAAATAGAGGACATGAGAAAGAACAGACCTCATACTTCAGATATGAAATGGATGTATATTTTTATTCCAACCACTAAATTACCTAATCATATCTTATAAATGGTAAATGGGAATATGGAAATCCTTACCCACATCCTACATACATTTTAAGATATCATCAAAACAATGAAAGTAGTTTTCCAAAAACATGCACAAAAATCTATCCCCACAAATTGGGTGTCTCATCAGTATAACAACATATAGAAAACACATATCGATGGTCTCATCCATTAGGGTCAATGGAGAGTACTCCATCATGTTATATAGATAGTAATATCATTAGTATACATCCACTACAATTAGAGTTAATTAGATAATTCCAATTTCCACACATTGTTATGTATAAAAACCTACCCATGATGACCACTTCACCCAACAAGTGGCCCCAACTTCATGTAAGAATATTCCAAAGGAGATGTCTAACCAAGAATTATTGAAGAGTCAATATTTGATATTCAATTTGGATCTAATTAAATTTGGAGTTCTTGAATCCCTCATTGGTTAATATATTCAATCTCAAGATCTTACCCTCCCATTATCAAATAATGGGAGTAATATAATTAATTCTAATGGTCCTTGTTTGACACTTCATCATGAAGCCTTAATTCATGAAAATTTAGAAGATCTTGAGTTACTATCTCTTTATGAGAGCAATAAAAACCTTCCATGTTGTCAGGATACCAAGGAGAAAGAGTGTGATCTACTTTTTCTAATCCACCATGTTGGTCTTCCCCATGATGGAAAACACTGGAAAAGTTTTCTCTATATAATTGCTTCACATTGACAAATTACTTCTCTAATTAGAAATATAGTTATGATACCACCATATTATTGGGGATGCTTTACAATAAAAGGCATATCATATAAGATTCCTTGCCATTGGTAGGTGAGATCCTTTCCCAATTGAAATATTGGACAAGGAAATAGACATTCTCTAAACCACCCATGGGTTATTTTTCTTCAAATATAGAGTTCTCATTCAAACCCATTTCATTTGGTAAAACAATAAGTTAAAATCCACTATGTTTGAAAAATGTCAAGGGAAATCTTATGAAACAAAAAAATGAACTTCGAAACATGAAGAATAATCTGACTAATGATGTCAACCAAGTAATTTTATGGCCTTTATACACCTTTCAATATAACATTCTAGAGGTGTTGGTTGAATATTGTATACATGACATCCTTTAAAACATATGGAAAAGTCTTAATCACCTAAAATAAAATGAATTATCATATGATGAGTATCAAACTATTGTTAAGGAAATAGAAGGGTTATAACAACAAATTAACTTAACATCCTTCTTGGATTATTGACACCCAATGATTGAGAAGTAGTAAGGACTCATTGAACGTGGTTGAATTGATGCAGTTATGAGATTAGAAAAGATGATCATAGACACCCATCTAGTGTCCTTATTAGAGGTTGGGGTGTACATGGATCACTTAATTTCACTATGATCCCAAGCTAGAAATGCCCAACCAAGGTGGAATCTTGAAATGTCATTTCCTAGGCCATCTAAAACAAATGGAATATATTCATGAATGAAGATATTTTCAACAAGAACAGGCCCTGATTGACTTTTTACTGATGTCATGTTAGAAGAGATAATGATGTTGAGATACATTTTCATCAAGAAACTCAGATTATTGAGTACTTATCCCACATAGATGTTCTCAGAAACCAGATTGAGAGAATGTCAGAAAGAGAAAAACGTTCTTCTAAAATGGGAAATTGATGTGTGTGCTGAATAATTCCCCCATCCCACATTTGAACCAAAATCCATATAATCAGAAGAAAATATGTGGTAATATCCGCCACAACAACTTTAGAGTATCCCTATCCTATAGGGATTGGAGATATTTTTATCCAACATTCGTGAACATCCATATAGGTATGAAGGGTTGGGACGGAAGAAAAGTAACAACCCCAGCCCCCATGTATGGGGTATTTTCACCCCAACAATCCCCTCCTCAGTGGGAAATAGTATTATCCTAATTAGGGAATATTTTATAAAGAGAGTCCTTTAAATTTGGATCATCACATGATCAAGTGGAATCACTTGGAACAGATATGACTGAACTCTTGGTGGATACCATTTGGGTCATCATCCATCGAACAATTAATTGGGGAACTAACTAAGAAGTGGAAAAGGTATGGTAGTGGATGTAGAGGAAGAGGATATTGTATATATTCTAATAGAATTCCAGTGTTGTATTATGAATATGTGAATTTGATCAATTACTTCAATAAATACCCTCAAGAATAGAAGAATGATTGATAGGATCTTGAAGAAGATGTTTTTGTTCATGAGACAGTCCATGTCAAAATGAATGCAGAATTTTTGCATACCTAAAACCAAATTCTAACAAAAAATTTGGGTATCCCCTCAAATAACCATACTCTACATCATAAAACGGTTCCTACTAAGGGATGAAGTAACAATTATACCACGTTTCACCATCCTTTAAGAGAAGGACTATCACTTTTACTAGAGTAATGGTTTGTTCAAGATTACCTGGAATTGAATTGAGAGAGTTGAGAACAGTCAATGTAAAGTTACTCCAAAGCTATCTTGTTTCTAGATATGCTCTACGAGAAGACCCTCAACTCAAAATTATTGTTGGTTCACCTCAAGAAATAAGATTTTCAGAAATAATTGAATAATACATGGAATATATTATTATCATGGGACATCAACCCACAATATATTCGAATCTCACAACAACAGATCCAAAATTCCTTTCAATCGGTACACATCCTGAACATGGACAGTCATATCTTTACAAGAATGCCCCTATTTGTTACCCATGGTTGATACTAGTGGTTCCACCATAAGATTTATTTCCATATAAAACACATATTCAAGTATTGGCATATCCATATGTTTCTCAAATACTTATGAACACCATTTTTCATTAACAAAGCGATTGGGATCTAGGGAAGGATGTCATGCACTAGTAGATCTAGAAAATAAGGCTTACATTGAATGAGTTGATCCAAATCCTCCACCACCAAACATTGGGAATCTTACATTTCTTATTTTTTAACAGATCGGGAGATCCAGAGAAGCACTTGACACATGTCATATCTCATTGTTATCCCATAATGGGGACCCCTAAGAACCTTAAAGTAGTGAAACTCAAATTCTTTGTACAGTCATTCCAAGGGATATACTTTTTATGGTACATGAGTTAGTATTAATGAATGATTACTAGATGAGAACATCTCTATCAAAATATTATCTTCCAATTCAGATTAATTTTGTAGATGACAATAGTCTTCGATCACACAAACTACAAGCAAAGGTAAAATGAAAGAGTCTTAGATTATATTGCTCGGTTTAAATGATTGTCTTAATACATAAGACTAAAAATACCTCAAGAATATGTGTTTCCCATTTATATAGAATGTAAATATGTTGTGTTGTTCACATCATTTATCACTTTGAAATAAATAAAAGGGTTTTTGGACCTAGCTGCAATTACTCAATAGTTGGAAAACTCGATCAAAGTGTCCACATCTGAGTCCCAGGTTATCCCCTTAACTATGGGAAGAAGAATAGGAAAAGAATAAGCTTCTAAAGTTACCCATAAGTATTCCAATTTAACTGATCATACCTCAAAGTCTACACGGTACCACATAGATCCAACTCTTGAGAATTAACTACAACGACCTCCTTGTTAAGATAGTCAAGGTGATCAGATGGGGAAATAGTTAGGGGAGTTGAACAAAAGTTCTATTCTTTTTGAAATGATCAAGTCCCCAATTACATTATCTCATCTTTTAAAACAACATAGTCCAATTTTGAAAGCAATATAATCCTAAGAAAATGTGATGAGGTCCTCATAAGCTATATCCCATTCCATTAGTTTCTAGGGTATCCCATTTAGTAGTGCTTTTTTTCATTCACCTATTACAAAATATGGTAGATTCTAGGATTGAGAAACTGAAAAATTCTTTATCATAGGTTTCATATGTTTATATTACCCATTTTTATGAGAATGAAGAGTGGAAATATTTTAAATGAAGAAAATTCATTTATGATCGGTGATTCGATAGTCAAAAAACAATCAATAGGGAACATGCCTTTCAAACAAAATAGGTGAAACAACTAACTATTCCTCAGATCACATCCTCTATAGTAAAGGCAGCTTCCTCAAAATCTCCATCTTCTATGGGATAATCCAGAAATACGAGACATGGATGTATGTATAAGGAATAATAAGAAGAATTTAAATCATGTCAATGAAAATCATTCCCTTTACCTTCGCATATTTCATGCCGACTATATCCAAAGTACAGACACCTTCCCATTAAATGGTACACAAATAGATGACCCCCATGCAAAATATTCATAAGATGATGAGTTTATATTTGGTTCCATTAATTTTATTCACTTAACATATCACTTCTAAAATTATGATTAAAATTATGATCTTGATTTCCCCGTATATGATTGGGTAACTAGGGGAATAGGTCATCTGCGTCGAGGATATAGGGGAAGACATGGTCTTTCTAGGAGCCTCCACTTCAGCCAACCCCCCACCCCCCCACTAGAACCATCTATGTGGCCGAAACACAATGGAAAACTCTCATTTGAGCACAATATGAACATGAAAGCTCTTCCTCCACCCATGAAAGGGTCTTCCTTAACATTATTATCTTGGAATACTAGTTAGAGGATACACCTCCACCTCCTCCAATTATAGGACGACCTATCCAACCATATCCACCAAGAATAAGAGCACATTCATATCATATATCAAGGAACAAATCATACACATCAGAAAAAACAACTCCTAATGTGCCTGCAAAAGGAAATCTTCATTCAAGAATGTGTAGATATTTGGACCAATAATATGTTTTCTTGAAACAATTATCCCATGTTCTGGTAAAGATATCAAACATTAATGATCTTATTCTATCAAAAGACCCCTAGGAAACACTCATTGAGGAAATGTAAAGCCCATGTGAATATGATGTTTAGGTTTTCTACTATTGATGATTATTATGTAGAGAACAATACTACGGAATTATATGTAGTCATTTCCTTCACCAAACATGATGAGGATTCTATCATTCAAGGACATGTTAGACCCTTTTATATATCCTGAAGGATAAATGACATTGATATAAAATAATCATTCATTGATAGTGAATTAAGAGTCAACCTCTTCCAAGTTAAGAAACATCTTTAATTAGGTCTTAATTAATATCACATATCTCCATCCAGTATGATGATAGAGTTTTGGGACAAGAATGATCAAGAACCTCTCAATGAGATCACCCTTAGAACTCTGTTTAGAGATATTGTATCGACTCATGGTTCATGGGGGTTATGTAGGACACAAAATTCAATTTTATACTCAGAATACCATGTCTACATCATCATATGGCCATTCCTTCATCATACCACAAATGACTCACATATTATATCAATATTCTAATTGGGAAATTGTATGCTGAAAATCACCATTCAAATCCCATGATACCAAATACATCGATTAAGGGTTCTATCACAATGAACGGAGGCACTCAATGTATAATAATGGAGCCTGAATCAATGCCATAAATGGATTAAATATGACCCTATCTAACCATTTCTTGATGCTCTATGTAGATTACAGGATTCTTATTAATCAAATAGAAAGGTTATTACATTATTCACATTTTCGCTATGAAGCTTCTGTAATGTCAAACACGATAGTTGAGCCCATTTTCATTGACAAATTTATCAACCATCCAAATGATAATGAATAATGAAATAAAAATGTCTTCATTTCTTCCCAGGAGCTAGAAAATAGCCAGTTCTTCCAGAAAAACATGAAGACTCCATCATGGCTATAGGTTAATGAGAAGTGACTCATTCAAAATACCTCATTTCCCTTCAGGACTCCATGAAAGATAAATTCCAACAAGTTAGCCTGAAATTATTACCTCATCCCCAAATGACCAAATAGATACTCCCCTATTACATTTGAGGAACTTGTTCTATCATTTAATCCCATAAGATAATAGTGTAGCATTAAGAAGAGGAATAAGAATACAATTTTAAGGATACCCCTCAAATATTTGAGGAAGCTGTCTCCCCCAATGTGGATGAAATCAGATAAATAAAACCTGGTATAGAAGAAGATCCATGCTCTACTATAATTAGTGAGACCATGACTCCCAAATAATAAGTGGTATACAACTCTTTCCAGGCATATCACACAGATGTTTTATTCTAGAATTACCTAGAATGAAATGCCTTGAACACATGTTGGAAAACCATCATTTGTATTTTCCAGAATATAATTGGGGATAAAATAAGAAATCCATGATGACACACCCAACCCTCACCTCTAAGACTGATGCTGAAGTGAAAAAACTAATCAAGGAAGATTTTATCTAAGAGTTACATTTCCCAAAATGGCTATCCAGCATTAACCCTGTGATAAATTTGTATAATAAAATTATATTTTCATTTATTTTAGAGACCTGAAAGGAAATTTTCATAAAGATTACTTAAAAATTCGAATCACAATACTCGTAATTGATGCAACAATTTTCTACCAAGACCTATCCTTCATGGATGGTTACTCAGGGTATAATCAAATCTATATAGACCTAAAATATGAATAATCTATAGCCTTCAAATACCCTTATGGTGTATTCTGCTAATATTTAATTCACTTTTACTTGATAAATGTGGGTTCCACATACCAAAATGATTTGTTTCACATCTTCAAACGATTCTAGGTATTTTTTTTAAATGATACATTAATGATCTAGTGGGAATGTCCAATCAATGTTATGACCACCTAGATGACTTAGAGACCATATTTAGTAAGCTCCAAAAATATAATATCATGATGAACCCCATGAAATGTGATTTTGGGGAAACATCAGGAGAAAATGTTGTCTTTTTTGTATGCCATCATGGATAAAATTAGATATTAAAAAAATAAATCTATCATTGGAATGAAACCTAGAATAAACATGAAAGTGTTGACAAGAATTTATAGACACTAGTCCTATATTCGGATCATCATAGTTAACTTCAAAGGAAATTGTTTACCTTTAAAAAAATAAATGAAGAAGGGGGTAACTTATCGATGGACTAATGACCGTAATGAAGTATTTTATGATCTCAAGAAATACATATTTATCCCACCAGTATTCATGCCAACTATTGATGTAAATCCACTCATTCTATTAATGACATAATTAGTAAATTCATTAGATGTTTTCCTTGTACAAAATAATGACTTCCGAAATGAAAATATCCATTACTAACTTAGTCAAACCATGATCGATGTAGAGACTCGATATTCAAATATTTAAATTAGCTTCCTAGAATTAATATTTGTAGTTCAAAAGATGAGGTACTATATTCAGCATCATGAAATCCACATCTATTCTTAATAAAGCCTACTCAAATTTGTGCTCAACTATCCTATGCTAACAGAAAACCAGGCATGGTGGGAAGATATCATGATATAGTTTGATATAAATTTTCTTCCATAGAATGTGGTGACATGAAATGAATTGGTAGAAATCACGATTGAGTACAGAACTGTGAATGAGAAATCATTAAATATGTAATTACCTAATAATAAATCTTATATATTCAGGACACCCCGTGGACTAGGGAAATTTATTTTGATGGTGCTTCCAGTAGTGTAATACGGAAGATAATATAATACCGTACTTTTTTAACTCAACTAAGGAGAAAAAATATCTATCCTAAACATTATTTAAAATAAATCACTAATAAAACAGGTATGAATAAATTAACATTTAACTAAATAAATATTATATATTCAGAGACATTTAAACAACTCTTATTTCCATCAAATTTCTATCCTATTGTAAATACCCAATTTCTTTTATCAATGATGTGGTTATAAAAAATATCCAAGATAATTTAATTGGAAAAATTACCAATTTTGCCAATTTTTTGACAAAAAATGTTCATATTTCTCTTTCTTTTCATTAACCAGTAATGTTGTAGGTCCTCAAAATCTCCGCCCTTAAATTATTCTCACCCTCAATAAGCCTTAGTTGTAAACTAGTATCCATGCTCCCACTCCAAGAACTATCACAACCAACACTATATAACCCATCCAATGAGAAGTATTACATCAAAAATTACTCTATAAAAACATGATATATGTTCAATAGTGACCGATTTGATTCTCCCCACAACCTGATTATCTTTATCTCCATCCAATTGTCCAAAAAATATACCACATTGATCAATATATGTCTATCACTAAAGGAAAGAGATATTCAACACCAAAATGGTCACACAAATGTTCTAGTACGAAAATTATAAAAACTAATGTTCATTCGTAGATATCTAGGAAAAACAACCTCCCAGCTAAATAATCCACTTAAAATAGGTTTCATGAGATCTAATTGAATTTGGATAACTCCAAACCATTAGAACTTCCTTAATCCACTATGAAACATGAAATATAAATCCCCATCCCTTGTCCCATGTCTTAATGATGATTTTCTATCATGCACCAGACCATTGATTATGCTCCCCACATAGGTCAGTTCCACTTAACTTGATCGCCCTTGGAATCCTCCTAAAAATAGAGTCATATCTCTCATAGATAGATCAACCACATGTCCTCAACACACTAGGATATCAATCCAAAACCACAACCTTTCGACCAAACTCTTACGACACTGACCAAATTGTAACGATAACGATCAGGGACATGTGATCAAAAAATCTAGACCTCTCAAGCTAGCCATGAGTCTTGGATAACTCCTAGAATTATACCTCTCAGAAACCTATAATCCTCATCTCCAAAAACACCTTGGGGAATAGAAACCTCAATCATACCAACAATTAAGTACATTCACATCCACCCAATTCATTAGTGATAATATGCACACGATCCCCACCATAATACCTGAAAAAAAACCTATGGTATGAAAAAAAACATCCCATGAAATAAGAACCTAAGAAGTATGGTGAACCACAACCTCATGGAAACTTTATCCTAATCCTAACATCTTTTAGGAACCATTTCCCACATCGTGACACCAACCAGTCCCATTGATCTCACACTGATCCTTATGGTTCTCCAAGCATCCCTCTAGAATAAGGAACACAACTCATCATACGTTAATATATCACCACCTTATTCATATGAACTATATTAAGAATAAAATATATAAATGTAGTTCAATTGACTAAAAATCCACCAATGATATATTTGTGACAGACCATATATGTTATTTCAAAATCATTAAACAACTGAACATTCATAATCACGGAAATCACACAAAGATATGAATATGTGGTTTGAATCCTACATACGTATAATTAAGAATGTAATATATCCTATTTAAAATATTCTAGGATCCCAAAACAAAAAAAATGATAAATACAAAAATTCATGTGCATTACACTTTAATAATTCACACAACTGTAAAAACAATTACCAAAGACAATAATCTCAATCCATAAAATATAGGCTTCCTATTAAAAAGGTTTCACATGACTCACCAGTCCGATATCCACCCCATGTTCAGACACATTCCTATATCACCTAACTATAAACTATGAAAATAATTAATCAAAACATATAAGATACTTTTTTTAGAAATACATTTTATGTTGATTAAACATATCACCCATTCTTGACCACCAAGATGCTTCATGGAACCCTCCCTATACACTAGATGCTTCTAACTGGTGGAATGAGTTTAACAGACACATTGTGGGTAAACTACATCCTCTTATCATAGTAAAATAAAATAATAAATTATCAAAACAAATCAATTGATAAAAATCACAATACTAATAATAAATAAAATTAAACAATAGTATGATATATCAAATGAAGGAATACATTTATACAAATCCAATTAATGTGAAATAAATAACAACCAATCAACCATTTATCAAACCACGCATATGAAATAAATAACTCAAAAATAAATACACCAGGATCTCCTACCAAATTCCATCAATTCCATATACCCTAGTCTCTACCACTCCCGAGCTGCACTAGCCTAATCATGAGGATCCACGTAAGAAATCCCACTCGATCAAGAAATGATGGGTCTCCACCAGATCCACTATAAAAAAATTCCTCCATCATAAAAAGTGTACATAAGATATAAATTCACACCTATGATCATGTATAAGGGGTAATAAATAAATCACACTAGGCCACTAAAAATAGAGAAACTAAAATTTACAAACATAATAAGTTCATAGACTGAAAATATGCCTAACCTAGATAAAAAAACAGATATAATAAAATAAATATCTAAAATAGAAATTAGAAGTATATAAAACTAATAAATAAAACAATAAAGGGTTTTATTATAATAAATGAGGTGAATCTACACCAACTCTAGCTCATGACAATGGATTTAAATATTATGGCCTCCCCCACCACATGATATCTTATGTATCCATTAGATCTACATAGTAGATCCATCATTTTAAAATCAAAAGTCCTAAAATCTGCACCCTAGGACACAACCATTGGTGTCTACATGACACCATGCATTTACCAGACTCTAGGAATCCAATTCTCTAGTCATAACAAGTGAAAAGACTCTACAAAAACCCAAGAGAACATGTCATGCCTCAAAATTCATTCCAAAAAAATAAGGATCCAAAAGAGGGCCCAAAAGTGTACACTTCATCAGGGGTCCCTCCATAAATGTGCCTTATATATATACAATCCTAGGGGTCCCATATTCACGGTTTCAATAGATACACTATCCTAGTGGTATTGTATATGCTTTCGGGAGTGCACAACATTTGTAGAAGGCTACCACTTAATAGTGTGTAACCCCCCCCTAAAAGGGATTTACTCATTTAAATCTCCCTATATCTCCTCATGTCAATATAACCATTTTAAATCATTAAGGGGGAGTGAAAAATAAAAACCCAAGACTATTTCCTAGTACTATTTAACATAATGGTATACCCTTCAATCAATGTGTTGAACATAAGCTTCCTCAAACAAACTATCCAAAGGCCACTGAAATACGGGACAATCAATATCATGAACCAAATATCTAGGAAACTAAACTTGTATCACTGATTAAATATAATATAAATGAAATAACTAATTTTGGAAAATACAAACCTCAAACACATCATAAAAAAATCTGAGTTACTAGTACGGATCAACTATCGACTCAAAAACCTCAAGGCTCCTACTGTCATTGGGGTCACATCATAAAAAGATGTTCGGATTTGAACTCCATACTTCACTCGAGCACTCAACCTATTCTTATAAAATAATCACAATATTTATCAATGTCCATATAAAGATCATAACACTCTATAATGAATTCCTCTATCTCACAAAAAAACATGGTCCAATTTTGGTATGTTAAACATCCTCAACTGTCCCTCAGAAGCCTCTAACTAATCCACGTTCAATAACAAACCCTCAATGGAAAAACAATTCATGATAAAAAAAATAATAAAATTATTAATTTTTATAGGTACCACCTTAAAATTATTAAATCCAAAAAGGGCTCATAAAATCAATTGAATCCTTGGGAAAATACCCATTTTTAGAACACCGCACTCATCTTCCCAGAAAAATAATCCATTCTCATGTACTATCTCATATATAAGTTCATCTAAATGTGTCCCTCACATAAAATCTAAACATGATATCAATGAATAATTTCCATAACATCTATCTAAAAACATCAACCCATCACAAAGGATCTAACAATTTTTATCTTCAAACATAACATCTAAACTTCAAGTTCTTTAAACTAAAGAAATAAGTCCAGATGTCCAGGGAAAATTGATGATCTTGTTACATATACTTATCAACCCTAAATTCTAAGATCCGTATGAAAGAAAATAAAATATAAATGACCTAGAATGAAAAAGACATGGAAATTAATGATCCTAATACGCTCCCTCATGTATTTCCTCACAGAACCCAGCCAAATTGAAGATTCTGAATCATTCCCTTAAATAAATCATACCACAAATTCTCATCAAAACCAAATCAGCAACCATTAGGCCACTATGATCCAGAAGGATACCAATATCATGATATAAATTTAAAATTTTCAGAATTTCATAATCACAAGTAAAATTATGACTTCAGAGTGAAGAATAGTAAAAACATACAATGGAAAAAACTTATGAGGTGTGTTCCTCAAGTATCGTGTGTGTACCCCCAATGATCCTCCCTTGCTATGTGCCACTGACATTTCAATGTGTACTTATCCAAAGAAACTAATTTTATTTCAAGTACATACCTTGTTCCCTAGATAAATTTTTCATCCAAATACCTGGTTATGCACCCCACACGTGGTATTGCTAACTATAGTTCATGGACACTGGCTACGTACCTTGTTTCGATGGAGAAGAGGCTACAACTAGGAGAAATCGGTTTGTCCTGGAGGTCGATTGTGACTGAGGGGGAGTCTAATATTCATATCAATAATTTTTTTGGGTTAACATTGATGTTCTTAATAGAAAATCCTAATGGTTACCTCATCCATAGCTGGGTATATATATTCTTTTCATAGTTTTTTCAGACAATTGGTGTTTCATATTGAATAAAGATTAGGGAAACACATTTTTTGAGAGTTTAGGAGGTCAATATCATCATGTCCTTTTGAGAGGAATTGTTTTATACTCCAGGACTCTCTTATATATTTATTATATGTTCGATAATCTCTTCCTAATATTGAAATGAGGTAGGATTCCATATCAAAATAATTTTTTATTAACTCATTTTATGTAAACAATAAGGGTATCTCATTATTGAATCCATTTGTGTATATATGAGTACTATCAACAATTTTTTAGTCATAATTTCTACTTATATTTTGAATCCATATAAATAGTCACTTTGGAATTTTCGTCTAGAGAGGGTGGTGGTTAATATTTTGGGGAGGGAATTTCTCTATTAAGATGCACCCTACATTTCTTATTTATTATAGTAATAAAGAACCCACATAGTTTGTTAAACACATTTGGTTTTACATCATGGTGATACGGAACATGTGAAGGAACTCGAGCATAAGATATTTTATCTTGAGTCTTGACGATACTTCCTACAGATCCATGTTATAGAAGGAATCATATTTACTGTATTTCAGACATTCCCTTATGACTATCCCATAGGTAGATACCCATATGTGGGGGATGTTAAAATCATTATACTCAATGTGACTTACATATAATGATTTCCCTTTATTTTGGAGATTCATGATACCAATGATATGTTCATTGGGAGTCCCTAATCCTACACGAGATAAGATTAATGTGGAAAACAAGGGATATAATGTGATTTTCTTCATTGCATATGGATGTGGGAATTATTTTACTAGGACATCCATTTGGAAGTTTAATATCATGCACAATCATTAGGAAGGCATCCTATGTATCCTCATTATAGTAGAAATATTAGTCATCATAGTTCACCAGGATTATCAATCTGCTGATGGATGGGGTGGAATAATCATCCCATTAATGTGATTGGGTCCTGATTGATGAACTTTTAGAGACATGATGGGAATAAAAAAAATTTGGATTCAAATTTGATATCATTCCTTATAAAGGTGTCCTTTGTATCCAAGATATTGTAGGAATTAGAGTGCTCATAGTTTATTTGGTTAGGGAATACACAGAGATGTTTTCAGTATATATAGATTATATCATATTATGACACTAATTAGTGAATACACAATTTGGATTCCATAAAAAATTCATTGTACATAAGGATGAATCGTAAATATGGGTTTTATGGAAGGAATCAGTTTCATAATAGTTCAATTGGATGGGGATTACACAAAAACATCACCCTTATAAGCAGGGTATATGATATTATGTCATTGATCGAGGATTACAGGGGGAGGTTATCATTGTTTTTGTAGTGTCTTATAATATGAATTATATAATGATTAAAAATAACTAATTCTACAAAATTATTTACTTAGAAAGGCCCGGAGAATGAGTATAACCCATGCTCCCCAAAATTTATTAAGAAAAAGATAAAAGTCGGGTGATTACACGAGGTACAACGATCTTGTACCAGCAAGATGAAAGTGAACAGAGGAAAGACTACAGAAGGATATACTCAGTGTGAGGAACAAAGGGTTACATTTAATAAATTTCATTAATTATATATTCATACCTTATACAATGGGTCATCCCTATAGAGAATATAGATTATAGATGTTAGAGAAAAATCCTACATTTCATGATTGTGGAAGGAATCAAATTCATCATAGTTCATTCTTTTAGGGAATACAAACTATAATTTCCCATATGGTCGGGATCACACTATTTGGATTTACTAGGTTATCAAGTCCAGGGATGCCCGTTAGACTTGGCCTGATTTCTTGCCTGACATGAATTTGTCACCTACATTACATGCCCTAATTATTTTTTTTTCATGTCAGAGGATGTCTAGACATTTATGGTCATATTTTGGGCATGTCTAGAGACTATCGTGTGATATAACTAACCAATATGCGGAATTCCACATAACTTATAGGGAATATCAAAATACTATCTCATAATCACGGTTGACTTGTACGAAGGACATCATGAAACCTGGATATATGATCCTAGAAACAATCATGGGATCTTAAGATGAAAATTACTACATGGAATCTCAAGATACAATAGAATGGTATGATCATGGTCATGAAATTTGGTTGATACCCTTGGAGGGAATCATAGGAGTAAATGTGACATGTATGGAGGGTAATGAATGATAAAGGATGATTTGAATGGGGACATCGTGAGATCTGAATGGAATAACTAGTGGGTGTCATGAGACTCATTTTATATGCCTTGATGCTTCCAAAAGACATAGCTAACATGTGATGTTGACACCATATGAGTTAGGAGAGATGTCTGAATGACATCATGAGGCCTTGATGGTGAACCTAGTGGTCATTATGAGACATGTGTGGCATGCCCGCGGGGAACTATATTACTTTGTTTAACATGTCCATATGAAATCGTATGATCCAAATTTTATACCCAAGGAGCATTGTGAGATTTGGGTGGCATGTCCTAGTGTTTACACTTGTCATGGGTGGTTTACACATCATGCATGGAGATCATGTATATTTTCTTTGTTTAAGTCTCCCACCTTGAAGTCATTATTCCATATATTTATTGAATCTTTGTTATATTGTTTGAGTATCAAACGTGTTTCATTCATCCTTTATTTATAAGATATGTAGTATGTTCTATGCGTGACAAGCCATATATCATTTTAGTGATCAATGAATGATCACACTAACTGATTTATGCATACTGCATGATCGCACCAGTTGTTCCTCATATCACACATTATAGGAAGCTATTTCATACATGAGATCATCCACTATGGGAAATGTAAAGTTGTGATTCAGTGAGACGATGTTATATTCCATGGAATTTTTTTTCAATTATTAGTCTTAGAAGAGTGAATTTTTCATTTTGGGGTGGATTATTTAATGGTCTCTCCACCATGGTTATTAACCACTTCGTATGGCACATATCAAGTATCTCCTGACTATAGTCGATGATGGGATTTGGAATCATGTTGTTTGTCAGTTCTTACTATAAATATTTACTAGGGTGTCATATTATTTTCATTGATCACATGATTATCCCATAAATTATTCATTTACTACATTATTTATAATTAATGGGGTTCTTTTGAATCATTAAAACATTCCATGGGAATTTAATATTTTCATATCGACATTTCTATGGGCCTTTTCTAGACTTGGGCGTCTGTAAAAATGACATCACATGGTCTTAGATGACATTATTGGAAAATTTTTGTGAGATAATGATGACTTTTCAAGGGGCCTTCACAAAATTAGATAGGCTTTTGAAGGGGTCTTGTGAGGCTGTACTACAGACATCCTAGGTGTGTTGCATGAGTTTGACAACAATGAGAGTATCCTACCATGTCCATATATTTTTTCATTTTAATATTTTACAATGGTTGGGGATTTTAGTAGGTCGTATGAGTGTTGTAGAGGATAATCACTCTACCTCTTGGTGATGCATCGTATGACGAAAAAAAGGATTCCTGGAGATGCATGATCATTAAATAGGAAAATCCATTTTTCCCTTCTGGAAAAAGGGGGTGTGTGATGTCCCTTGGAGATGTCTGAGGCCATTTTCTTTATAAGAATGACATTCTAATAGGCTTTCAAAAAATGAGGTGGACATGTTGTGGGGTTCTTGTAGTGACTATAGAATCTTTTGGGGCATGACACATGATTATTACAACAGTAAAAGGGTCCCTCCTTCTACCCTTTTATTACATTCCTTTAATTTACAATGTCCACTATTGTCATGAGTTTTCATGATATTTTTTGAAGAAAATAACTCTCTAAATCTGTGATATATTGCATGAGTTTTATGGTTTTAAGAGGATATTTTGTATTATATGTATTATTCATATATTTAAGGTATTTATTGAAGGATTTTTGAGTTATCTACAAGTTTACAAGTTGCTTGACCTAGGGCATGAGGATTATCAAGCTACCATTGAATGACTGATATTTAGTAGGGTACCTTCCAAATAGCCTATCTAGTTGTCAATGGGGATTCACATTATCTTTTCTAGGTTTTTCAATTCACATGACAACACATATAACCATCCAATGGTCTTGGAATCACGTTTCTTATGGGGTTCATGGGATCCATGGGATGTTGAACACCTTCATATTACATTCCTTTGAGGAAAAAATAATACAAACATTTTGGTATTTTTTTCCCTTATGGATTTACTGATTATTATTTTTTGGGTATGAACAAATTCATCTTTTAGGAGAGACCTCAACATGTTCAATGACTCCATTCAGAGGAATGGAATTTCCTGCCTGAGTATTTCTGGTTTTCACCAATCAATGTCTTAAAGGATTATTAGTTTACTAGGAATCATTTCATATTCCATGGGGTTAGGAAAACATTTGTTAGTAAAGAGAGATTCATTCACTGACCACTCATTTCTCCAAATCTCTCTTCCCTTACTTTTGTCACATAACCTCTTTGTATACCATCATAGAAGAACCCACCGTGAGAACTTTCGACAGGAACTCCTTTATACGACCTTATCCTCCCATGCATATGTTCAAATCAACCATGAATATACCATCAATAATTGTTTGAACTTCGTTCATGGGTATTATTTATTGTATTGATGGATTCACGTGGTCTACTAGATTTATCACATGACATTTGAGCTATCATGATGCTCATGTGACCAGTTCTAGGTCACACGATCATGAATATTCTAAGGGATTGTTCATTTTATCAATGCCTTGATGTTATATGTGACCCAGAAGATATTCATGAGTGAAGAGTTTCATGATTAATTTATGTGATTCGTAAATTACTTCATTGATTAATGTGATTCACATGATACTACTGGAGTTTTATGTATCTTTGTTAACTTGAAAATATATAATCTTTGTGAAATACACCCCATAATTTTGTTTATATGGATTTTATTTCTCCTAAAAAATCATCTACTATAGGGAATAAAAATTCCATGATCTCTTGAAACCCCAATGTTAATCCTAGATACCTTGTGAATTATGATAATGATGTTAGGAAATGGATTATTCTATTTGATCATTTAAATTATCAATTATCACACCACCTTCCTCTATACATGTTCATCTTGGTGGATGATGTTGTCATTCCTCCTTTATACATTCATCTTCCATCTTCCATGGTGAAAAAATCTCCTGACTATACATAGATGATAATTCAGTATGATGGACAATTTGTGGAATCTAGATCCAAAGGGCTGTATTTTATGTTGGAAAACTCTCCCTTGCGCCTAGAGAGGTGTGATTTTTCACATAATCATATTTTTTAATGTTAATAGAGTATATCCATACCCTTTAATAATATCCTTGGATGAATATTAAAGTCTAAAATGGTTATCATTCCATGTTGAAGTTTATTTAATTAATGTGCATGATTGTTAGGGGTTACGAAATATTTCTTAGAGTTTTCTGTTTAGTAATATAGGGTTATCTTTATGAAGCAGTTTGGATTTCCCAATTTTTAATCTATCCCCAACCCAATATTCTAGGAGAACTACTCTTCCATGGGTTCCCTAAAACTAAATCATTTTATATAACCAATGGTGAGGTGGGAAGTAGTCTGTAGGATATCCAACAACTGGGAAAGACCTCTCCTCACTCAGAGAGATGTAATATGATCTTCTCCATCTTGTATATGTCTGGGATGACACTTTCTAGACCCTAGTATTTGTGAGGGATATGATCACCATTGAGATTTATAAGAAAAAAATGGATATGAACTTGCAATATATTATATCTTTTAATGATTGGATCAACATTTTCATTTATCAGAATGTGTTTAGGCCAACTATTATACACCCCCATCAATTCCCTTCCCAGTAAGTTTGTGATTGTGATGGAATGTATTGGGCCATTTTAGAAGTTGTGTATCATACTTCATAGTGATATATAGTAAAGTTAGATGTCATTAAGAGAATTAGGCATGATGGATTTATTGACATGTTTTAGAATGTATAGATTTGAATTGGACTAACATTTTGGAATTTAGGTCAGTATCCTGTTAATAGAAGAAAATCAATCATAGGGATATCAACTTAAATAGGCAGTTCCAGCACTCGCACACTAGTACCAACACTTGGTCAAAATTTCAAATTATGGAACCCCCTATTAGAGAAATGCATCATTATATTTTTTTATTTGGATCCCTATGGGAGAATACTCATTGCTACAAATACTATAATTCCACTAGGATCACAGAGTCCTTATCCTATTCTGGATTTAAGAACATTTCAATGGTTGGGGATTTGTCACAAAGATATGATGTGTGTAAAGAAATTTTTTGCTGATTCAATATCTTGATTTCACCCTTAGGCCATTCCAAATGGTCTGGTCATTAGAATCAATAATAGATATTTTGGAGTATAGATGTATAATATCTCCCATTGATATGGGGTTCCTATAGTGAGGATGGATAAGCTGGTCGTTTTTTAACCATATACACCATATCAGTTTTCTTGACAGTTTGTCTTCACCCAAATGGTCTATCCTCTAACATAATTTAGCATACATGGTGAGTGAAACCCTAGGATCATCCTCCAGTTTTGGTTGGTGTTGTCACATGATGACTCTGATGATGAGATCATTATTATGTCCATTTATTCTCCAATCTATCTTACACATGATTACGCTAAGGATTTTCTTGCAGCCTATCTAGGTGGTGTGCTAAGCTGACATGTTTTCAACATAAAAAACCATTTTACTCAACATTCACTCTATTTTTGGAAATGATGGAGTTTAATGAATACTTAAGAATGATTTTGAGGAATCACTATCATCCTAGTGAATAATATCTTGATAATGGGTGTATATATGTAGATTAAATCATTCCAACTAAAATATGAAATCGACGAAGCCTCTATTTAGGGGAGGATATATGGAACCTATTCTCTTATTTATATTCTAGATAAACTAGATATTCCTCCTTTGGGAATTCTCATACCATCATTCATAGAAGATAAGACTCATCACAATATGATCTAGTAATATATTCACTACATGATTCTAGGGAATCCTTTAGAAACATTTCATGACCAATGGGAAATGACTTCATCATCTATTTCATGACTTGGAGAGGAAGCTTTTTGTTTCCATCAAAATTATGAAATCATGAATTAAATTATATTGACATATAAATATTTGGCTTCTAATGAGAGTGTATTATAAGATCTTGATTATGTTGCTCCACTTTTTGGAAAGATGAAGGAGTAATTGGAGGCACTAGGGAAGAGTCAACAGTTCATAACTAAATTTCAATCTAAGATGGATGCTTAGATCATGTAAATTTGGAGTTATGAAGACATTTTAGATTTCTTGAGGTATCACCATTCAATGAAATCATTCTCATTGGAAAGTACTCAAAATAAAGTTTAGGATATAACTTCTTTAGTCGAGACACATTATCATGGGACAAAAAAGAAGTGGTGGGGTGAGTGGTATATAAGTGGTCAAATGACACCTACCACCAGTCTCTTTCAATCATGGACAGCTCGGCGGGTCAAATATTATTGAAGTTTGATGTACTCTATTTATAATTATATTCATGGAGAGACTCCAAAAGGTAGTTATTCCTCATATTTCGTGCCTTCAATAAATAGATCTTTGGAACCATTCATTATTATATAGTCTTATTACATTCATTATGTTAATGTGTTAGCCCAACATGGTTAAATATCCAAAATGGGGGTGGTGGGGGGGGGTCATAACTAGGTATGAGAGATTAAAATAACCACCCCTTTTCTAGTTGTTTAATTGTAAAAAAACCCACTTCTCTCCCTTTCTAGTAGAAATTTATGAACAGAAATGAATGAATGCATAAGAAACTATAATTTTACCTAGTTCACCCTCACTGGGTTATATCTAAGGATGATAAAATGTAAATGTTTTTTAAAAAAAATATTATATGGATGAATTCCAAAATTTGGTTTGGGATAGATTACATATATGTCTTCATTCAGTTACCTTACAATGGTTGTTGTAGACACACTATTCCTTCATGTTTACAACCAATAACAATTTAATTTCTCGCAACTCTGTAATCTAAAGTGTGCTGAGTACATCTCTATAAGAATATACTATTATTATGAATCACATCAGAATTGTTTTATGCAAATACTAGTGTTTCATGAAGTCGTGTTTTCTCCCAGTATATGAAATACACATTTCCTCATATTGTTATTTTGAGGAAGATAATTTCGTGAATTGTTTTAGTCCAACTATGAATATCCTTCCACCCATAACATATCATATTCCATACTTCTTGAAGGATTTCCATCACCTAGATTTTTTTTACATAGAAAACCTTTTCTTTTGGTAACACATCGTCTTCATAGACAGATGATGACTCACTTACCACTGATGCTTTGAGGACCTCCTCTTCTAAATGGTCCCCCCTTTTCATTTCAAGCTACTGAATCCCATAGAATCCATCCATGAACTATATTCATGAGCTTTATCCTTCATATAATATATCCCTCCCAAAAGTCTTCTGTTTTGTACAACCCTCCCTCAAGAGACCCTTCTTCGTCATGAAATCCTACGCCTTGAACTACATCTGAATTACTCAAATTGAACCACTGATGATCTTTTCTAAGTAAAATGTCTCTCTTTAATGATGTGACATAGGGTTATTTATATAATAAAATTAATTATTAAAAAAATGGTAATCCCATATTTTCAAAACTCATATAGTGATTGATTATTTAGTCAACACATACTGTAAGCCAAAATGATCAACACACAACATGTGAAAAATGAATATCATGAAAACATCATCATCGTATCACTTCATTCTAAAAACACTAAACTGGTTTTATCACAATCCCCATCTATCATGATATATATATTTTGATTGGAAATCTTTAAAATATTGAAATTTGAATCTCCGCATACATTACTGATCCCCCTATCATCTTTTCCCCATATCATGATAAATATATTTTTCCATTTTGTATCCATAAATAATACCCCTTTGTCAACAATCCTAAAAGTTACTTCATGTGGTATAAAAATGCATAAATTAAACAGATCATCATATTAGTGAAAAACACCATATACTATAAGGATAGGGGGTACCACATCAAAACAATTTCATGTATGGGGAGTTGACTAATCTCTGAGAGATAGACAACGATGTTCGGAAAATTATTTGGGTATGGCCTTTCTTATAATGTCTAAAACCTATAGTTCTCAAGTAACGTAATCCAACATTACAAGATCAGGATCCACCATCTCCTTGACAAAATGATACATTATTTCAATGTTCTTTGTCCTTGACTGCTAGACTTTTTTAATATTTATAGCCCTTGAATTGTTGTAATGTATTATGATCAGAGACATTCCTAGAAATACCATATTATCAAGATTTTTCCTCATCCATAGTAACTACAAGTATGCTTTAGTGTCTACAATATATTCAAATTCTATGGTTCCTAATGATATGAAAACATATTTATTTTGTATCCAAGAATAAAACAACCCACCAAGATAGAATATAACACATGAAGTTGATTTTCTATGATCTGTTGAACTGGATAAATCATCATCTCTACAACCCGGTAACAGTTGTTGGTATTTTTCACTATACAAAAAATTAATTCCATCATGCTATTAATATTCCAAATATTTATTTCCACTATAAGAAAGTGTATTTATATTGTATTTATTTTATATCTTGAAACATTTAAGGTGGGGAAAACTATATCAGTTCTTATCATTGTCTTATACAAGAGATAACTAATGATTTTATTATATTCTATGAAAATAACTACATTACATTCATCATAAAGTGACAATTTCACATGAGTAACCACAATAGTCGTTATCTAATATGGTGTATCAATTGAAAATATTGTTAGAAATTAATTAGAATATTTGTACTGGGAAATAAATGTGGCATTTATTCCACGTGTTTCTTGTTATCCAATTAAATATGTCATCTCACCAATCATTAATTGTTCAAAATCACTTTTCATGAATTTTATGAAATGTATTCAATGAGATTTATCTAATCTACAAAGTATTATTTCATTAACATACTCAGGAACCACCATACATTGATTATTTTCATTATTGAAATATAGTTAGGAATCAACTCCACCATGTTGAAAAATGAGATTCTTAAAAAAATGATCAATCCTTAACTACAATGCTCATGGTGGTATATTCAACCCATATAATTATTTTATCTACTGACAAACATTTTTTATCTTCTTAATAAAATAAAAAACCATATAGATTCTCAATATAAACTTCTTCTTCAAGAACCCCATTCATAAATGATGTCATGAAACCTATAATGAAAAAAATGGAAAATCATTACAATAATTCAGATAAGAATAATATTATTGTTTATAAGATTGAAATAGGTGAAAATGCATCAAAAAAGTCGATAACCTCTATCTTTGAGTACCAATTTCATGAAAGTCATTATTTGATTTTGAATCATTGTACCATATCCATTAATATTATTATGAAAGACCCATTAAATATCTATGATATTATTAACTGTTGGTTTAAAAAAAATCTACTATTTTTTGTTCATCTCAATTTTTTTATGCACGTCATTTAGATCTTGAAACCATTTTTCATATCCGGTAGCTTTCTCAAAACATTTTGGCTTTTCCTATGAAAATAATTATGCTTTTTGAAGAGTATTAAACTTCTATGCCTTCACTAGTTCTATTTGATCACTAATTAGGATCTGTTAATCAGTATCGACTCTAATCTTCTCTCGATATGTATATACTAGTTTATGTTCACCTTTTTAATTATCTGAATATTATTATAAATCAACCACTAGAATTGGAAATTCCTCTAAGGTGGTTATAACTTCATCATTATCCTCCCATAACTAATAATGTATTTTACAATGATTCCTCACATTCTATAATATAGATAAATCATTGGTTTCAACTAACATTCTTTTTTCTAATTGAATTTTTTTATACTTTTATTTTTCTTCAGTATCCAAGAAACATCCCTTCATCTCAACATGATTCAATATTTATATGTTTCTCTTTATTGAGAATGAAATACTTACATCCAAAGGATATAAATTACATAAACATAGGATTCATTTATACCTTAACTCATATGGAGTCTTGTATTATTTTTTAAATAACAATGCATCATTTTATGTGAAGACTGATGTCATCATTTCATTCTTACCAAAACATTTATGGGAGGTCTTTCTCAATTATTATTTTTCTAGACATTTTGACGATTAGATTTCATCTCTGATCTACTCCATTTTATCACGGGGTTCTTAATTCGAAATTATGGATCATTATCTCACGTTCTTCATGATAATACTACAGTAGTATATTTTTGAACTATGTTCCACTATCTATTTGGTTCTTTTATATATTTTCTACCTTTCATCATTTATACTACTCTTAAATAACTTGTTATGAAACTAAACACCATAGACCTATGAGTGATGATTGAAACCTACATCATTATACTAAAATAAAAAATTAAAAGAACATTATATATCCTCCCATAAATTTATGAAATTGAAATAGGTTAACCCACATCATTATTTACCAAATCAATAAATTTTATTGAAATTTTACCGTTTTTACTTATATGTATTTTGAATGATATTTAATTGATGATAGAAATCATAAGTATGGGTACAATAAAATGATAACCACTAGAGGTATCAAGAATTAATAAATTCCACCAGATATTCCATTGACATTTGGATCAAATGAAAAATGTATTTATTTCAAAACATTTTTTCTTCTTACTTAGAAAAAAATAAAATATCCTTTTTTCCACTTATAAGGTTGATATTCAACTTTCTGTGCTTTACCAATAAAAAATTGCATAATATTTTTTGTTAAAAAAAATAATTTCATTGAAAATAATATGGATTGTACAAAATCACATTGTTGACCTACACTTAGTAATTTTTTACTAAGACCATCAACAACACATACATATTCACATCTCAAGTCTTCTATCCAAACATGGACCTTCCTGGGATGATTATTTTTAGGCCTTCATCATTACCATATATTACAGTAACATAATTATAATAACTAATTCATGTCATGAGTATCTTATTTCCTATCATATGGAACCTACATCCACTATCAATGATCCATATTCCAATGTGATCTGATGCTTTGAAAGCAATCTTGGAAAACAATTCATGTACTTCTCTATTATTTTTTCTCCATGTTTTTACTTCATACCCAGAATAGATTGATAATCTTGATCTTCTTAAGAATATGATGGACCGACTTAATCATGTAGATATACAAATTTATTTTTATATTTCAGATCATTTTATGATATATTTAGCATCTACTTATAATTACACCTAGTATGCTTTAGAATATCCTTTTTCATTGTTGATGATAAATATCATTCCATGTGACTGAATCCTCCATGAACGAAAAATTGAACATCATATGATATCCTATAATGTTGAGCTCTATATGGATGCCTCTATTGGACATGTTTCCTTTAACACCTATTGGATATAGAAATTACATTTTTTGGGTGTCAACAATTTCCACAACAATAAAATTAATGCCGGGTGCATTCAGATGTGTCATTAATGCATGCTGGTTTTCCATTGGTTTCTATGAATCTTCTGGTTCTAATTCAAACTCAAATCAATCATCAATATCGGTGAAGTATCTTGTGGACAAACATCAACCATTATTGGTTTTAATTTTTTATCAACAAACGTACCATATTTAACATTTAGACTATCATTTTCATCTCCTAATATTAATTTTATCCGTTTCACCATATCTTTGAACTATACATTACCATTTTATATTACCTTTAAAATCTTCTTTGATAGAGTCAATAGTTTGTCTTAATATTTCACATTCCTTCGCATGATGAAAACCTCATCTTCATGAATTTTTATGAGTTTTTCATTTTCTTTCACTGTATTATTCCAACCATTTATCACCCTTTTGTATTCATCAACATTGATCTTGTACTCACCAATCATATATATTTTTTCAAAAACTAAATACATAAGCATTTCATTTTCATCTATCATCATATAATTTTCTTCTAACAACTTCGGAATAATGAGACTATCATCATTAACCACCATATTGGATTAATTTATTTTGGATCCCCAATCATTAATATCTTTAAAAAATATTCTAATTTGACCTAAAAGTCAACTATTACATCGAATTATCCTTCAACAATGTAATATTCTTATAATTTTTAAGAATTTCCGACAACTACCCCCAAGAATCTCCTTTTCTATCCTTGTAGTCCTCCAACAATTCTACCTCATATTTGTCTAAAATGACATATTATTGTAAAAGTAAATTATCATTTTCAATGAACGTTTTCTCAAAAAAAATATATTACCATTCATGTAAGATGAAGAATTATACTTGGGAATTTTGAATTCATCCTCATCATCATCTTGATTCTTTTTGTATTACCTCATTATTATATTTACATCAATTCCACACTGAATTTTGAAAGTGGGTGTTTCCCTCTGAAATTTTCCTTTTCTCTTTAAAGAAATTTTTATTAAAAAATATATCTCCATTAACTTTGGTTGAAAAATTACTCATTGGAATTTTTAATTAATCATCATCATAATATTGACCCTCCATGGAGATCCTCACTATAATTTGTAAAACCATTACACCTTGAATTCATTAATGTGTGTGTATCCCATTGAATTTTCCATTTTCATATTTGTAAAAATGATTAGAGGAGTTACATGACATCATATGTCGCTTCATCATCCATTCCATATTCAATATTGAGATCTATCATGGAAATGAATTCCACTAATTTAGACAAAATTTATTGTCCCAAAATATCATCATCATATCAGTAATATCATATGAAACATGTGTATTTTTCAATCTATCTGATTTTAGTTCCTTTTGGATCATTATCTTCCAATATAGAAACATGAACATAGAATTGAGTTTGTAGTGTAATCAAGATGTACATTAATATATATATATATATTCAATAATTTTTTGATACAATTAATTTCATCCATAAAAATATTCACCTAGTTAAATAATCTCTCTATAGACTCATTAGGGTGTATTCTGAGATCCATATACATGTTCAATTGAACCATCCATTTTTCTTCACTGACTTATGAGTTTACCTCATTAATATTTATCATCATTTCACACAAAGAATGTGATTCCTTACAAGGAATAAATTTCATATATATTACATTATATAGGGTCCCCCCTAATGAATTTATTCCTTTGGAATAAGTATCCAATTCCCGTTGGTCATATTTTGATAAAGAACCGATGCGATATAGACAGAAATTCCATGAATTACTATTATAAAGAAATCAATTACTAAATATTATAAGTAGTTATTCTTTCAATTATTTTACAATTAAAAAATTATTTCATAAAATATCATAATCCCTTTTGTTGTTGACAACCTCCATTGAACCCATAGAGAGAGAATAATTGATAATGAACATTCAACCTAATAACAATTGTTAGCCCAACTAGTTGAAATACACAAATGTTTGGGGTTGAACATGGGTATTACAGATTAAAACAACTTCCCCTTCAGATCATGATTAATGTATAACCAATACAAACATCACTCCCATTCCCATAGTAAAATATGATCAAAATTGAAAGAATGTATGAGACACAATAATTTTTATGGGTTCACCCACACTAGGCTACATCAAAGGATCATACAATGAAGATGCACCAATTCACCAAATGTACCGAGGCTCAATTCAAAAATAAGGTTCAAGATGGATTTATTTTATACATAGGATAACTACCCTTATAATGCCTTTAGATGACTCACTATCCCTCTTGGTTTACAAACAATATCAATTTTAAAGAACACTACTCTCTCAAATGATGTATGATCACTACTCCTATAGAAGAATTTATTTTTGTTTAAAATCACCACAGAATTGATTAAAATGTATATGAGTGTGCCATGAAGTATTGTTTCCACCATTTAAATGAAATACACATTTCTGTGTACTTTCGTTTATGGAACCTGATTTCACAAACTGTATTAGTTGCTTTATAAATATCATTTCACCCACTGTGAACTACCTTTCATTCTAAGTGAACTACTATGCATCTCATGGAATGAGTGATTCAAAGTAAACTATTTCTTCATAGACCACCTCTGATTCACAGACCACTGATGCATCATGAAAAACTATTGCTTTGAGGTTATCCACTACTTGACAACCCCATTTTTCATTTCATGCTTCTGAACCCCGCTGAGCCCTTCTATGAACAATCTATGAAAACCACCACCTATACATAATTTATCCCTCATCAAACTCTTCTCATTTAGGGAATACTCCTTCTTAATACTATTCTCCTCTATATAATCCTCCCATATGAACTACTTCATACATACCTTACTACTATCAATGATGATATTTTATTTTGAAATAATCTATCTTTAATGATGTGATTAGGGATCTTTATATAGGGAAAAAATATGAATAATAATCTATTAAAAAATACCCAAAACACTGATATATTACATCCTTCACCATTAATTCATTTATGTTTTCAAGATTGTGCCATTATCCATTGTGGTGAATGATTTCTTTAATAAATGAAAACATTTTGGGATAGCCACAAATCATGAACTCAATCAAAAAAATTTGATACTACCATGAACAAAGAGCCTCTTGATTACAAAAACCATCCCAAACACTAATTTTTATGTGGTTTTCATCGTGGAGTGTGTAGTTTAGCCAATACAGAACACATTTTTGCATGGTTATTTACCTGCTTAATCTGAAATAAATTCAACTCCATTTTAATATGAAAACATCCTTTGTATTCCCTGTAGCATAGATTCTATGTGGAAATATATCATTTTCTATAAAATAAACTCCCAAATTTGAGGCCCAAAATTTTGAAAAAACTAGAAAACTATGCCTCCTTAAACACATCTTCTTCAGTAATACCAACCATCCAAAAACAATTTTATCCAGATTTGCCAACTAAACATATATCCCCAATAAAACTTAGATGAATCCTTGATGGATTTTTCCCAACATGATTTCTTTTCACTGTTATGATGATGTATGAATCATCACCAATACACATCATTTTTAAAATTTTTAGTAAAAATGAATGTATTGATCATGAATTGTATACTTCTAATATATTATTCTTAAGATGTTCACATGAATTACCAATGACATGAGATCCATTACTAATATATATTCTCCTGTAATGATGATCATAACTATCTTTGTAAAAGGAAAACTAGGTAGAATATATTCCCCAAAGGGAGAGTGCTCTATATTTTTTTGAAGATGAAAGGCTTGGAAAACATAGTTTGATATTTTCCATGGCCATATGGTGGTCCATGAAATATTTTTACATTCTAATTGAATAATTTATTTTTGTTCTATAGTTTCGTTTCTTTAACTAATGCTTTCTATTTCTTTATTTTAGGGTCATATATCTCAGTCCTTCTTTTTCACTAGTTTATGGTCTTTTAGCCCGAACCTAATATTTATGTAGTATATGTTATTTTATCTCAGTCAATCTATTTATATAGTTTGGGGTATTTTAGCTGATAACTTCCATCACTTTAGTTTAGGATCATTTATATCGGTCATTCTATCACATTAGTATAGGGTCTTTTATCTCGGAAAATATATAATTGCAGTTTATGGTCTTCTTGCTCGGGCCCAATTGATATTCATGGAATTTTTTATAGAAAAGACATGAATGAAATAATACAAAATAGGGTACTGATTTCTACCCAATTGTTGTCAAGGAATATGTTGATTATATATTCCTTCCTTAAAATAGGATATTCAATTTGTTGGTACATCAACGCCCTTATGTGTCGATAAAATGGTCAATAAATGGTTTCTCGCCACTTTTCCAAGTTTTAGTTAATATTTTTGTAGGATATATTGATTGAGTCTTATATACTATGGATTTTAGGCCATCCTGGATAGTTCGAATACAGGTGATGTAAGTCGTGACATAAAAGTTAGATTCTAGGAATATTGTATGGGGATAACATTCTTGGGATGACCCATATCACAATGGGGTGACCAATTATGCCATAGTGTTGTTGAGGCTCTTAGGGATTGATATATATTTATTGAATAGAATACATTCCATTAATATTTAGGTCAATGCACTTATAAATTTACAACATGGCCCAAAAAAGATGGTATCTACCCTTTTGAGGAACATGAGAGAATGATAAAGACTCAAACATTCGAATGATGTGTTTGGGAATGGAGGAAAAAAATATATGATGTATTGTCGCACCCTTGGGTAGTCCACCTATAAATTTTGAATCTCGAAACCTATTCCGTGGGGGTTTGAATGAAATTGTGTGGGCCAAAAATTGTTTACGAATGAAGTGTCACATTCTAGCCGTGAGAAAGTGTATGAAACTCGAGGATGTAATGTTGATGATACTGAATCCACAAAGATAGATTGATATAGAGATTGTAAATCATGGTCTAAAGTATTCATGTTTGGTGTATGATATGGTACTATCATGCCAGGAATTAACAAAGACACACTGAGGTGCTGAGTTCTAATATGGTTATTTTATAGATCATATAGATCAAAATCCCATTTTAAAGAGGGGTCCATTTTGTTAATTTCCATAAGAGCATGTGTAGAATCCGAAGTCATAAATTCATAGTCAAGAAAAGTGTTTTTTGAAGCTGATTATCATTTTCCAATGGCCAAGGAAGATTTATGGTGACCTATGGCGCTCATGTTAGGGACTATGATTTTTAAAAAATTTCAATATCTATAAGGTGTTAAGGGACCATGAATTTTGGGTCAGCACATAGTGAACATATTATCATGTTGAGAAGATGTGAAAATTAATTACTCTATATTTTTCATAAACATGGTGGTCCATCCAGCACATCATGGAGTTTTCTAGGGTTACAATATTGAATATATGAGATTTATGCCTTGTTTATTTAAACTATAATTGTTTTAGAACCCTAAAGATGAATATTTTATTGAGTGAAGGCTTGAATTTTTCTCATGCTTTCATTTTAAGGTTTTTAAAATGAAAATTGTTGGGTATGTTTCTCCAATAGATTACGGTCTTTTGATATGAACAATTATAGGCTAGATTTTATGTTCATGTATCTTTTACTAAAGTGCAGACATTTTAACGTCATGACTCACATGAACTTAATATGGGGGATGATAAAAAATATCCCATTTAAGATTCACAGTACCCAAATATCCTTTTAATTAGAGATAGAAATATTATAAATCATGTGTTGAGATTATCAGTTCATGAGTAATGAGACAGGAAAATCAAACTATTGATGGGCCCAAACACACTAAGGTCATGATCTCTACCATAATGATGTGAGGGATCAAAAGGATTAGAAATAACTTATTGTAGTGAAATTGGTTGACATCCATAGACACATATAAAGGATCAATGGGCATGCATGTATAGTAAAATATAGTTTCCATTAAAGACTGATATGTTTTTACAACAGAAATGATTGATTTTTGGAGACCCGATACACTCAAGACATGAAGTATGATTACTGGATTGGGGTTCACAAAATATGAGGGAAGCACCCTATAACCTAGATGACAGGGTTATTACTCTCATGGTCCTCTAATATGGGATTAAAAATGAATGATGGTCGGCATAGTTTATCATAATGTATCAAGGATGTAATTTTCTCCATGTAATTTTACATTATGCACTAAGGATTCTTTCCATGCATTTTAACATCATGTGGTATTGGATTTTTTTTTTCATTTTTATTATCATACATCTAGGATGTTTTCTTTGGAGCTTAATGTTAGGAAATATAGATATGGGAACTGACGTGAAAATATGGGCATTATATATTAGAAATACAAGTAATCCATACGTAGATCTAGCTCATATGTAGAAAAAAAAGATTGTATAACTTGGATCCAATTTTTTGGGTCCCATTTATTTTGATGGTGGATATAGTTGGACCATGTTTTAGATATATGGACTTCAATACAATTCCTGTGATGATAGAAATCATACCACACGTAGTTCATGAACAAAATCACTCTATGTTGGTATAACCTATATGTAGATGTTGGAATTTTTACATTGAATAATTTATCTATACCCATGAATGGAGGTCCCTGTGTCACTACATATCCTATGAGGAAATTAATAAATACACATGGAGTTCATGAGGAACCCTTCAGTTTAACATCACGAATACAATAAATTTCTTAACCAACGTGAAAAGGATTATTGTTGTTGGACCCCATGGATCAAAAACTAGGAATCACTAGGTATCATATAATGATAAGAATAAATCCATACAATTTTCATGAGGATGTAACTCCCTATAAAGGTCTAGATTATATTCATAGAGGGGGAGTTTTATATTTGATGTGACTGGACCCATTATTGAAGATCTGGGCATCATTATATATCTAGTGATTTGATGAATCATGTCACATGCTGTTCTTGAGGATAGATGTGTGGTAGGAGACCAATCACCCAAAATAGTGGTCCTCTCATGAGATGTCCCTAGGTATGTGAACTTTAATTTTATGAGAAGGACAACAACAACACAGTTTGACGTCATACGGTGAGGAATCATGGTTTGCCTTTGATGGTATTTCATTCAGGACCATGATGAAATGATCAAAATTTAATATATGTTGTTTTTAGGGGAAGTCCCTAAATAAAATTCCTAGGATCACGAGATCTATGTCCATTGTTAGTTACAAGGAATGGTAGGGTCCCTCTCTCTATGTAATGGTGATTAATGATAAGACATGGTCATTTTTCATCATGTCAAGGATGAAAAAAGATATATGATTTAGGACTCCCTACATATCAAATTTTAAATGAGAATCAAGTCATTCATAGTTATACAAATGTGTGAGGATAAATTACATATGGGAAGGATTTAATCCATGTAGTTTAACATTAAGTGGTGTGGATGTGGGTCACCCGACATGAAAGGGATGTAACACTATATATCAGTGTAGTTTAACATCATAGGGTAAATAAAACTGTCATATAGATTAACATTATGTGGGAATGACATGTTTCATGAAATTTAATGTCATGCAGTAAGGATGATGATCAACTTACATGAAAGAGAATGTATATTGTCATTGATCCCAATACTGGAGGTTTGATCATCAGTACGTATCCTACAATGTTAGGAATCAAGGTACACAGAGTTATTGATGAAGATATTCTTTATGTGGGTCTAGCTGTCACACATGTATGGGAAAAATTATCCTTCCTTATCACTGGTCTAGCTCATGTATGATGAATTGTTATTGAGATGGGGATTCCTTTGTAGATCAACATCATGAAGTGGGGATGTGCTTATGCAGTTTGATGTCAGAAACCATGATGAGAGACAATGTGTAGTTTAATGTCTTACAAACATGATGAGTTCCATACCTTTTATCATTGTTTGATCAGGAAAAGATCATAAATTTTAACATCATGTAACTAGGATTACTCTGAATAGTTTAACTTCATGTGGTCATAACATACTTATCTATTTTAAAATCTTACAACCAGGATGAGGCTTGCTTGTTGATGGCTATGCATCATAGTTCTTGAGAAACCACACATTGGTGGGGGGGGGGGGGTTACATGCTCACCATCCATTATGTCCAATGAGTATTCTCCATTGGGATTGAACTTCTGTATGATGTAAGGACCTTCCCATTTGTGTTACAACATTAAAGGATTCATTCCTGGTATCATTGGGGTCTGAGATCCAACAACATTTCTCTTTAGAAGAATGAGTAGAGGAAAACCTTATCTTTATTGACTCATACATTCCGATTCTGATGGAACTCAAGTGTGTGAAATGTATGCAACCTACAACTCATCAAACCTCTTTGTAAATTTCTCATCATTCTAGAGTTGTCCAAAAATCTCAATTATGAGTGAAGGAAGTTGGAATTCTATTGGTAAAATCTCCTCAGTAATATGCATCAATAAGTATGGCGTTTCTTGTGTAGCAATAGGTGTGGTGGTAGCAAGGCCCATAAATCATAGAGGAGAATATCTGGACATAAATTATTTCCATTGTTCCCCATATTCTATATTATATCTGAAAGAGTCTTATTAGTGGCCTCTATCATTCTATTTACCACTAAATTATAGCCTAATGACTTATTGGAGTCAATTTTGTAATCTTTTTACAGTTTAATCAACTCTATGGAATAGATGTTGGTGACATTTTCTATCAATATTGTATGAGGGACACTAAACCTGGTGAAGATATGTGTGGTTTCAAATTTATTTGTGTTCATCATCCAAAATTATTTTAGGGGTATTAGCTCTTCCCATTTATAAAATAAGTCATCTATAATAATGATGTTGTTGAATTTCTTATATTTGGATGGGGGATATGGCCCCACAACATCCATTCCATAAACATAGAATGGAATGGACTATTTAACTGTATGTTGAAATTATGGGCTAGTGTATGAGGATTAAATTTATATTTAATGCATGAAATTTCCTCATGAATTTTACATAGCCATCTATAAATGTTTTCCAATAATTACAATGCCTCATGATTTGGTGGTAGAGCCTAGGCCTAGACTGATGGGCATCATATTATCCATCATGTAATTATTCTATTTTAGTGATAACATATATTTACGTTACACATCATTGTTTGATTCCACAAAATCATCTCTTTTAGAGGGATCCCTTTTCATATAGACCACTATGTAGAGTAAATTTCTCTACATGAAACTGAATCCGTTCCCTTCTGGGTAGGTCTATCTGGAGAGTCCTATTTTAGAAAAAACCGACTCTGGACTCCATCAATATAGGGGTGGATTCCAATTCATCATTCTCTGGGGAAGCATTGAGATGATTTATTTATTCCATATCATTAATTTTAAATTATGAGACCATTCTCTATTGTGTGATATGGATGATCACCTCCTTGTGATCTTGGTTGGATTGGATGGTGTATTTATTAACCAATGCCTCAGTCAGAAAATTCTTGGATATTTCAATATAATGAAACATGTGACCAAAGTGATATTTTCCATTAGTCCCCTAACATATAAATTTAGAGGGATATGTTATTAATTTTTTATGGAATACTCATCATCGATATACTTTATCAGTAGTTCTCAATCCCATTTGATACTTAAGTAGTCTATTTTTAATTGTACGTCTACTTCCAAACTAGTTATGAGGGATTGGTATTCATCCTCAGTAATCATGCATCCTTAAAATAAAGACAAAGTGTATTTAAAAAATATTTATCTAGAGATACAAATAATATTCCCAATATAAACCAATTGAGTTTAAAATTTTCTGTACTTTTTACAATAGGACATTGGGGAACCATTAAAATAAAACGGCCAAGTTCTTTGAGTTTAATGTGGAAAAATTATCTCCTAATCTAAATGATAAGTATCCACCAGTGTTTTCTCCATGGTGGGATGTGATATGGGGAAATAATCTTAAAATTTCCCTCCAAATGAGTTCTGTGATATGATATAAAAGTTTTATTTCTACAGAGTGAACACTGATCAATCCAAACACCCTATTAAAATAAGAGTAACAAGTATATACTTGAGAGGATCAACACGAAAGACCAGATGGAATTTTTGGTGATCTAGGTAATGAATCATCTTTTACATTCCAAATATCAGTGCAAAGAAGTTATTATCATCATTAGTCTACTCAGTGTCAGTACATAGGATTTTTTTTCTAAGTTAGTAGAAGTAGTTATTTCTCCTTGCATCATTTTCCTATGTGAGGAGGTCACCTAGTGAGCGTTCCATGGTAGGCTGTACAAAAGAGCAGTACAAGGCAGCGCTGTTTTCCAGTGTTTGCCAAATTTTTGGGGTCCAAAATTTGGAGTTTGATGAGCATCATGAAAAGTGGCTATCCTTGAAGATCTCATCAAAATATGGAAAAGACATGAATTTTGCGAAGATAGGATTCGTGGATTGGATTTCGCGAAGAACAGAAAAATGATGGCGGTGATTTTTTGCGATTACGTCAAGCTTCACAAATTGCAGAGGTTGAATCAAATTATGGCGGTGAAGGGCTTTGCGTGTGAGCTTCATGGTGAAGGAATGAAGGGATTGATGGTAATTCTCCACGATTACATCAAGCTACATGAACGAAAAATTGTCATGGTGCATCACGATTTTAAGAGAATTTCGGTAGGAACGTTGGAGCTACGTGATTTGAGATGATGTGGAGTTGACTTTGCGTGGAAAGTTGGAGGGTTGATGGAATCACCTATAAATATGCCACGACCCATTCAAGTGAAGCATAAGAAAAGAGATATCTTCCAAAGAAAATTCATTGCTCTCGGTTCGCGAAGGTGGTTTGCGAAGGCAGTGTGCTTCGTGAAATAAGAGATTCGCGGCGGCTAATATAGCGCCGTGAAAGTCACGAGCTTTGTGTTGGAACAGTGAGCTTCATGAGCGAAGTCGCTCTGTGATGAATTTAGCTTCATGAGAGTTCTTCGCATGAGTGATTTGAGAAAAGGCATGAGCTTCAGAAAGGCTTGTTTGAGCTTCGTGAAATTGGGAGCCTCGTGAAGTAGGGTTCTTTGCGAAGGTATTTCCAAAGGAATTTCCCAGTGTTCAGGGGAAAATGGGTATTCATTAGTGGATGAAATTTGGACTTCAATAGAGAATCTATATATTGTGAAGTATGAATTCATTAGTGATAATGAAGATACCTACAGGTCTATAAATTGTGAGTTGATCCTTTCCAGAGCAGTGAGAAAAGGAAGAGGAAGATAGTGATCCTATCCACCAGCAGTGAGCCAGAGAGAGAGAAACATGGAGTGACCCTTGGGAAAGTAGTGAGCTGACCCTAAACATTGTAAAGGCAGTGATCATGGTCATAGAAGTGATCTTTCCATAACATTACTGGCAGTGAGCTATAATGGATTTGGTACAGCGACACATTGTCGTTGTATTCTCCTTGGACGTAGCCCAGTGAGGGTGAACCAAGTAAAAATTTCTTTGTTTTCCTTCTTACTTCCCTGCATTGCATTCTAAGCATCATCATTAGATAAAGAAGAAAACAATTGATCATAAAAAATAGACATGTGCAAACAAAGTGACCCTTGTAATAAAGAAGTTAAGATCTAGTGGGGTAAGAAGAATTTTGAAAAACAATATCCGTACCCTGATTCACCCCCCTCTCAGGGTATATCTGCCCCTATTGGTCCTAACAATTGGTATCATAGGGATAAGTTTCTTTTATCTTATTTTTTTCTTTGAAATGGTGTAGTCGATTTGTGTGATTAAATTAGTCTACTCTTATCTCGGTGTGCCATGGAAAAGGAAAAAACATCAAAGAAGAATTATAAGTCAATTGATATTCATCAGCTTGGAAGTTTGTATGAAAAAGTGTGATGCAATTAAAATAATGAAACAACTTACTGAAAGAAGTCCTGGATGAATCTGATAGGGAAAATATTTATTCACTCAATCATGATGAAGGAATGATTGAAGTACTTGAACTTCAAAGTGATACTGAAACAACTGATGATGAAGAAGTTTGAAGAAGGAGGCCACCAGTAGTTGTTGTCATCAAGACAAAGAAATTGGATGAAGAAGTTAAATCTAAAGATATTCGGATCCAGGTATTGGAAATTGAGTTCAACAAGTTAAGAGGCTTAAATCAAATTCTTATTGATGTGTCCACTGACCTAATGGAGAAGAATGATTCTCAAGGTGAAGAACTAAAAAATATGGAAAAAATGAAAGGAAAACAAAAGGATGACGATTCTGAAGAGAATAAAAAGTCAGATGAAGTTCGGAATATGAAAGCTAGAAATGATTATCTAGAAACACAATTATCTGAACTAGTTCAAATGAATCAAAGGCTTAAACAAGGGAATGAAGGTTTTTCATATTATATTGAAGAAGCAAAACTGTAAGTGAAGGAGAAAAGTGACATGGTGGAAAAGATCACACTAGAACTAGAAGATGAGTTGAGTAGGAGAAGGAATCTCATAAAAAAACTCAATTCTCAACTTGAATCTAGAGATAAGAAGATTTAACAATTGGAGGAAGTGATAGAAAATCCATGAAAAAATGGAGATATGAAAAGACAAAGGAACACCTGAGTTGAAGGATGCACTGCACTCACTATTAGATTGTCCTTCGGATGGTGATGATAAAATGAAAATGAAGTATGAGATTTCTGAAGAGAAACAAAAAAATATTTTATCAATTGAAATACCATATAGTTTGGGAAAATTTGGCATTATATTTGATGAATCCCCTCCCGTGCATGATAGAATGCGAGTCGTGAATAGTTCCAGGAGTGGTGAAAAAACTATAAGTGTTGGAGGTAGGCCTAAGAGGATAGTTTCAAAAAGAAGTGATGATAGGTGCTATTTCTGTGGGATTCATGGTCACACATCAAGCTTCTATTTAGAGGCTATGGAATAAATTTCAGGATATGAAAATAGAAACATTAAAAAATTTGAGAAAAAGAAGAAGCATCATGAGAAATCAGAGAGAAGAGCATCTCAGAGGAAAGCATTCATTAGATGATATTACTGTGGAAGAAAGGGACACACCATGAATTTGTGTCAGGAAGATCAGGCACTCAATTCCTGAGGAAGCAGTCAAGCTGCATCAACATCTCAGATGAGAGATGATGAAATGAGGTATTCCTTTAATGGAAGATGTTTCATATGTTCTTATCATGGGCATTTGGAAAGATATTGCAGCAATAAGAATGCGAGAAAGGAAAAGGATCCCAGAAAGAGATTCTTGAATCCAATGATGTATAAAGAGAAATCATACATTGGGAGAAGAAGTGGTATGTTTGAGAATAGGCTTAGAGCCTTAGGTGAATCACATGAAGCTGAACTAAAGTTATATTAGTCACACTCACAACGTCCCTCTAAGAAAGAACATGAAGAAATTTGGAAGTAAAAGGGATGAAATGCTACAACTATGAGTAAAAAGAATGTACATTCAGTGGTTGACCAACCAACAACAAAAAATAGTGCGGTGACTCAGAAATATGATAAAAGAAAAATAAACAAAGAATGAATTGAAATTTTTTCAAGTCATGTGCCACAACAAAATGTGGAGGAAATAGGAAGATCCCTACAATAGAGGAAGGTTCCAGGTAAGATGATAAGAAGAGATATTCCATATCAGATAAGGAATCAAGGGAAATGTAATTTTGGTGGAACATCAAAGATGGAAATGTGTACTAGTGGTTTTAAACCCAAAATGGTGAGAATGGCCAGGCCTATAGAATCTTCATATCAGAAAAAGACTCAACATGAAGGTGATGAATGCTTAGCCATATGGCTAGTGTAGTTGAAGTTGTCTTGGCAGATATAAGATGCAATAAGTATGATGCTCTCCAAGAAATAATCAAAGGGTTGATCCCTCAAGATTAACCGCAATCCTCATCTTGAGGATTCCAGAAGCACCCCCTCTCCCTATGTATATAAATGCTATTAACTGATGAATCAAATGTTTCAGGTTTTAGGGAGATACAATCCAAGGGGAAGTGGCATATAAAGATGCAAAGTGGGGAAGTGATATGCTTCAATGTTTCTATTGGATCAAATCGGGTACCGAAGTTGAAGGAGAAAGGTACCAACAAAGAACAATAGGATGTGATTGTGTTACTGACTTTGTATCTTGTTTCCTGCACCGAGTTCCAACTCAGTAGGCTTAGATATTTTGTTAATGGATCAATTCCAAGTGGAATATGAGAATAGATTATGCAGAAGAAGAAGAATATTTATGGGCCTAACACTAGGAAGTGTTGCATAACATAGGAGGAGCATTCAATAACAAAATCAGATGCAAGAGCCATCAAAGAAATAATTGGATGACTCAGATCAGGTGTTGTCTATTGAGGAAAGACATATTGTGGGAGAGGTAGAAAAATTCATGCTTTTCATAATAATCAATTTTGTTCTAACAATATGGAATCATCAGACTATTTTCAGGATACCAAGAAGCTGCGAGAGAATGTCAGCCTTATTTCAACAAGATGCTTAGAAAAGTATTTGAAAGAAATGTTTCCACTGAACAATGAAACAGTGATAAATTTCTTGATAAATGTGATGAGGAAGAAAGAAACATAGGGGGGGCATAAGTGATTGATGCCGATTCAGAAAGGAATTAGATGTGAGAGATTGTTTCGAGTCCCGCAGATAAATAATGTCATCAGGACTAAATGGGTCTATCGCAACAAGTTGAATGAAGATGGCACAGTTATCCGAAACAATTCATGAGTAGTTTGTAAAGGATACTCACAGATATAGGGTATAGATATCGATGAGACATTTTCACCAGTTCCAAGGATGGAGACAATGAGATTATTCCCAGCCATTAGAGTGCAACAGAAGTTCAAAGTGTTTCATAAGGATATAAAATCAGAATTCTTGAATGGGGTTCTATAGGAAGAAGTGTATATTGAGCATCCAGATGGCTTTCTCATTCATAAAGATGAGAACAAGGTTTGTTAGCTGAAGAAGGAGTTATATGGTTTGAAACAAGTACTGAGAGGATAGATCATTCATTTCTCAATCCCAATATGCCATGGAGGTTCAGAGAAGATTTGGAATGGAAAATTACAAGGAGATAAAAACTCTGGTTGTGACTCGAATGATATTATCAAAAGATGATAATTTCATGGTAGTTAATTTCACAGAATACAGGTAGATGATTGGGAGATTATTGTACTTGATAGTGACAAGTCCTGACATTGTATTTTCCACATGCCAAGAAGCATGATATCAAAGAAATCCTAAGGAAATCCATATGCTTGTAGTGAAAAGAATACTTCGGTATATCAAGGGAACTGTGGATTTCGGTTTGAAGTATACTGACAAATATGATCAAGTGCTATTGGGATATACAGATGAAGATTGTACTGGATCAGTGGATGATAGGAAATCAACGTCAGGAGGTGCATTCTATCTTGGTGGTTTCTGTATTTCATGGAAAAGCAGGAAGAAAGATTGAATTTCATTGAGCACCATAGCAGTTGAGTATATTGCCGCCACTCAAGATTGCACACAGTTATTGTGGATGAAGCACCAGCTTGATGATATGGGCATTGAAGTGCAGTCTCCGATCGGAATTCTGTGTGATAACTCAAGTGCTATAAATCTCATAAAAAATCTCGTCCATCAGTCAAGGACAAAAAACATTGAGATAAAGTATCATTTTATCAAGGAGAATGTTGATCAAGGAATTGTGAAGTTGGAGTATGTCCCTAGAGAACTACATGTTTCATACATTCTGATGAAGGCCTTACCCAAGGAAGCATTTGAAAGGCATCAACTGGCTCTGGGAGTTTAGTCGACTCCGCACACTTAAAAGAGTGTGGATGTGAAACCCTCTCTCCCCGAGGTATTGCATGTATTTATCTAATGTGCTAATCTGTGTTCTTTCTAATGTTATAGACCGCAAAGAGGTGACCTTTAGGATCGTTGACAAAGGGAGAGAGAAAGTGACTCCTCAAAGGGGAGAAACTGTGGCTAAGTAAGGGAGAAAATGTCATAGTAAAATACACGAGGAGAAGCTGACTGGTGGATCATCGAGATAGGGGGAGAGCAATAAGATAGGCAGAGAGTATTAAATCTGATGATTCTACAAGTTATTGAACAAAGCATAGATATTATGTTAGCTACGGATCGTGATAAAAGTAGTACAGTGATGTTAGAAAGGTGTGAGAAGGTTTCCAGCTATCACTAATTGGTATCAGTGTGGCTCAACAATTGGTATCAATTTTGCAATTGGTATTATTTTGGAATCGACAATTGGTGTCTGACATGAAGTGATTCATTGATGAAATTTTCATACTACTCTTGTTTCTCATGTCAAGCATTGCTCATGTGGGATTAGAGTACGTGTTAATTTAATCCTTGAATGATATCGGAATCGCATGAGGAAAATGGTGGTAACGACTAGAAGAAGCATCAGAGAGGTATCAAAGTGTAGAAAATCATTATGAGAAGAGATTTCTACAAACCCAAAGAGGGAGATTGTTGGGAAAACGACCCTCAAGGTATCATTGTAGAATTTTTGGGTTGACTGTGTTTGTTGACAAAACATGTTTCCATGGAGAATTTTCAAGTTCCATAGAAGTTGTTGACAATCCATTTTGACAAAGAACAATGACAAAGGAACGAATGATATCAAGGCGGTAAAAAAAAGCAGTACAAGGTGGCGTTATTTTCCAGTGTTTGCCAACTTTATGGGGTCCCAAAATTTGGAGTTTGATGAGCATCATGAAAATTGTATATCCCTGAAGATATCATCAAAATATGGCAAAGGCAGGAATTTCACAACCATAGGATTCATGGATTGGATTTCACGAAGATCAGAAACAAAATGGTGGCGATTCTTCACAATTACGTCAATATTCATGAATGTAAGAGGTTGAAGCGCATCATGATGGTGGAGGGATTTGCATGGGAGCTTCATGGTGATGGTGTGAAGGGATTGATGGTGATGCTCCGTGATTACATCAAGCTCCGCGAATGGAAAATTTCCATGGTGCTTTGTGATTTTGAGAGAATTTCGGCAGGAACTTCGGAGCTTTGCGATTTGAGATGACGTGGTGTTGACTTCATGCAGAAAGATGGAGGGTCTGTGGAATCTCCTAAAAATAGGCCTCGACCCCTTCAAGATAAGCAGAAGAAAAGAGAGAGCTTCAAAAGAAAATCTTTTTCTCTCAGTTCATGAAGGTGGTTTGCGAAGGTAGTGTACTTCAGAAAAGAAGAGCTTCATGGATTCTAATCAAGATCCGTGAAAGTCGTGAGCTCTGCGTTGGATCAGTGAGATTTGCGAGGGAAGTCACTCTGCGATGACTTGAGCTTCGTGAGAGTTCTTCTCAAGAGTGCTTTATGAAAAGTTAGGATCTTCTCAAAGGCTTGTATGAGGTTCGTGAAATTGGGAGCCTCGCGAAGTAGGGAGCTTTGCGAAGCTATTTCCAAAGGAATTGCCTAGTGTTCATGGGAAAATGGGTATTCATCAGTGGATGACATTTGGAATTCAATAGAGCATCTATATACAGTGAAGGATGTATTGATTAGTGATAATTAAGAGACCTACAGGTCTATAAATTGTGTGTTGATCCCTTCCAGAGCAGTGAGCAAAGGAAGAGGAAGATGGTGATCCTCTCCACAGATAGTGATCCAAATAGAGAGAAGTAGGGAGTGACCCTTGGTAAAGTAGTGAGCTAACCCTACACATTTTAAAGGAAGTGAGCCTGTGAATATGAGAGATCTAGCCCGAACATTACTGGCTGTGAGCTTTAGTAGATTTGGTACAACGACACATCGTCGTTGTATGCTCCTTGGACGTAGCCCAGTGAGGGTGAACCAAGTAAAAATATTTGTGTCTACCTTCTTAATTCCCTGCATTGCATTCAAAGAATCTTCATTAGATAAAGAAGAATAAAATTTATCATAATAAGCAGACAAGTGCAAACAAAGTGACCCTTGTAATAAAGAGGTCATGATCCAGTGGGGCAGGATGAATTTTGAAAAAGAATATCCATACCTTGATTCACCCCCCTCTCAGGCTATATAGGCCCCTATTGGTCCTAAAAAAACAATGTGTATTTCATGAGTAAAATAGAAATGTGAATATAGTAATATCAAATGTATGGAAATAATATTAGGATAAAAGTGGAATGTTTATAATTTATATTTTACTATTTTAATTATTCCATGGTTCCTTGCTCTACTATTCATTATTTGTTTTAGAAATTTTAATAATGTTTTTTAGAGTCTTAAAAGAAAGATGTATTGAACATGAAATATGTTTTGGAGATATTATAAGTGGAGTTTTTTAAAAAAATTATATGATTTTATTTGATATTTACTCAAAAGGAATGAAGATGCAATGGTGTTTCATTTTTATGGGTGTATTTTTGAATTATCTATTATGGGTTTATCTTAAATATCTGAAGGAAGTATAGTTGTTGTTACTTATAGATATTTATTATATATATATATATATAGAAGGTTAATAAATATTAAAATAATATATGATATGTTGAAATATATACATAAATAATGTAATGAAATGTTTTCATTCTACTCGATGTCATTTTTAAGATATCATTGAAATATTTTGATATCTATTATTATCTCACATCACAAAGAAGAATAAGAAGATGAATAAAGCATCCACTAAAGAATAAAAATATTACATTCTTCTATTTAATTAGTTGGATGACTACATGATTTTAATGATTGATTTTTTCTACAATTCATTATTGAAGATAAAACATATTTTTCAGTTCCAGATGAAAATATGAATTGAACCAATATTTAACCAACATAATTTAATATATTTTCTATGAATATTCTCTTACTCATAGTCAGTTGGTAGTGGGGATTCATATTTTCATACTATGTTGCAGATATTTTTGTTCCCTATAAATGATATAGCATGTTCCAAAAAATCCCTATAAGGTGTCAACTAATTTAACATAGTAGTATAACTCCCTGTGAAAAGTACTTACATATGGTAGTCACAAAGATCATGAAGTAGAGTGTTTGTAGTGTTGTATAGGGGATTTTTATACCCCAAAACACAATAAATGTCTATTTTATTTTCTATATTTATTTCTGTTTTTCTCTTTTCATTAATATTGAAGGTATGAATATATTCATTTCAAAAGGTACAACTGAATATTGTCAATATTTTAAAAAGGACACAATTCAACCCCTCTTGAGTCTTCAACAAAGTAATTTTAAAATAATAGAAAAATGAGATTATTTAATTCCTGGAATATTCAACTATATTTCCTTGAGAAGTGCTTGAATACATATTTTTTTCTAGAGAAAACCAAAAGTTGTATTTGAAAAAAATCAATCAAACATTGGGATTGTATCTTTAATTCAAAGTGGAATTAATGAATACCTCTTAGAAGACTATCATAGACTGATAATTCATTTCGTGTTATCCACTGATATTTGAAAAAAAATTAATTTCTTTAAAATATGAATGGATTAGTTATAAGTGAGTTATGAAAAATATAAAATGAAGAAGATAAAGGAGATGTCAACATGGATTTTGTGTACTCCAATAGAAGTAAAATATAAAACTAATGTTGTATTTAATACTATCCCTCACATGGACAAAGGATATGAAATTTTAGGCTCTATCTTGGATCTAAAATGGATATGTTATTCTGTTGATCAAATGAAAATTAATTCAATATTATATTATTAAAAATAGTCATGAAATGACAATAAGAATTGATGTGTTATATTTTATGGGGTTTAATTTTCAATGGTTAACATTTTATCATTAATAAAAGGTTAAAGATGAATAAGTGGCCTTGAATTTTGACACAAAATGATGGTAATAAAGATTTAATAACCAAGTGATATGTATGATTATATTTATATTGAGATTAAAAAACAAATATCCATTGAGAAGAAATTTATGGAAAGAGTTCTTTCACTATAAACAAAATATAAAGATTGAAAATGACATTTATGATTTTTTGAATCCATGATGATAATGTTAGTTATAAATATGGATTAAAAGGATAATAAGGGTAGATGAAATGAGCATATGATTGACTGTTTAATATATAATCTGAATATCCCTATTAAATCAATATCAACTTGTTTATTAACGAAGTGAAATATAGATCTAAAATGTTGATGAAATAATAGGTCATGAAAAATGTAGAAAAATGTCTTCACAAATGAAGTAAGAACCATAGTGAATTAATTTTGAAATAATTGGGCACATCACGAGAATATCTTTAAAAGATTAAAATACCCACGATGATATAATAACTCAATAATTTTTTTAATATCAATCAACATGAGAAAAAATGAAGGGTTATTATTATGGAATATGTTACATATGTCCTATCTTTGGACTTATGGGAAGGTATTTCAATTGGAGAAATATATGTAATAGTAAATAAATAACAATCATACACTCTACTACAATAAATTAAATGGATAATTCTTATCCAAGAATATGGCCTTTTAATATGTAAATTTGGTTAAATATATTGGAGACTGAAAATGTGCTTCAACAAAGGGTATATCAAGATCCAATATTATGGTACACATAATAATTTTGTTGAATGAGAAAAATAAAATATGTATGAAAAATAAATATGTTGATCTAGTAATGATGAATCTAGAAAAGAATGCGATGTTGAATTTTCCAAAAAAACATTCATTCTATGATGAAACATTTGGATATTAATAATGAGGTTTTAAAAAGTGGTCCCACAAAACCACTAAGGGGAAAATATTGAAGATTTTATGGATGATAAATCTAGGGGTGGTATTCACTAAAGATATTGTACAGTATTATAAATTTTTATTTGGTTCTAATTCTATAATTTTGGAAAATAAAAATATAAATAAGGGTGAAAATTATCATATACATAATAGAAGAGTCAAAATTGTTTAAAAAAGAAAATCCATCATCAAATGGATATTTTTTGAGCTATATAGGTCTTATAAGAAGTTGAATATATGATTTCAGTAACATAATTGCATTTATTTGAGGTATTAAACCCCATAAATTCTTATTTAGTTATTTTTTATTTATCTTAATGAATATTTATAATGATATTGAAGGGGTTTTAGGGGCGTTAAGGGCTTTTTAAGAGTGCGGAACCCCAGGTTTGGGGAAGAACAACAATGGTCCCCTACTAGAAAATGGTTATTTTTATTTGTGGGACTCAAACAATGAAAAACTAAGGGTGACACATAGTTTAACAAAACATTCAAAATATACCACATGATTGTGATAAATGTTTTTGACCTATTGTATATGTACTTTTGATTATATTTTTATGGTTAGTCTAACTATGCTTCTATAATATGCAAGGGGGTTCCATGAACAGTGAATTGAACTCAATTGGCACACAATTTGGAAAACTGTATGACTAAACATCATGACCCCATAATGTATGGTGAAATGTATATTTTTTCACCATAATTTTAAAAATAAATATCCACTTTCAATTATTAATTCCCTATTATCCCCTCCCACATGACGATATTATCTATTCCTCGTGATTGGAATTGATCTTCTTTCTCCGTCTGACATCTATATAATGTTATATCTATAAAACTAGACCACCATAATTAAGAACCTTTTTTTATAACCTTATATTCAAATATTTTCTTATAATAAATTTAATGATCATCATGAAGTCTATTTTCCCTATTTTCAGTTAATTATTTTATTTATCTTCTATTTTTCACTCAGAATTAAAAGTCAACATTCGATGAGTTATTCTCTAATTCTTTAACATAGATGGTCTATAGTTTTTTCCAATGTATTTGATACATATTAAACAATTAATGTTTTACCACAAATTAGACCATCGATAAATTCCTCAAAGAATTAGAAAATTTAATTATATAATTGTTTCAAAATTAAATGTGATTCCCAAATATTACATTGACTCAGTTCGAGGTAGTCAATCACAACTTGAGCCAACTATGTGGTGGTTTTGTCTATCCTCCTACGCTATGAACCAATATTTCAAGTGTGTGATCATGCCACCTGGTTTTGGATGCCCTAAAAAAATTACAAGAGTAAAATAAAAGATGAAATAAGGAGATGGTAACGAAATTAATATTTTATTAGCATGTTTCAGGTTATTGATGATTAAATTTGGGTATAGAAACTAACATAGCCCTTGAGATTAATATTACCTGATTTATTTTGAATATATTGGCATCAAACCAAAAATTTATTTATGGTAAAACAACAATTTTTACAAATGTTATGAAACTAATCTTGTTCATGGATTTCATTTTTGAGGGCTATCACAGTATGACACCCATGACCTCTCTATATAGATATATCTTAATATATTATGATTACACGTCAATGGTTGATGGTTTTCTATCCCATGTTGGTAAAAATGATACATAATTTTCTTAGATGAGTTTCTCTGTCTCTAGGAGGAAGCCTTGGTCTTTCACATTGACACCAAATCAAGGATGATCCTACAATTTATGTGTATAATGAATATGCTAGAGTTGGTAGATAATTTCATATATTACTTTCCTATAATTATTCACATCAATTATAGCCAGCTCGTATTTAAAACCCCTATTCATTGAATTTTTATATATTTAATTTATTAATTTTTTTACCTAATATTCATGTACATATTTATAGTTTTTATACAAAGGATTTACTAGTTATAGTCACAGTTGTTGGTGGCCAACTAAGTTTATCTCACAAACTGTTTGGGATGCATATTAGTACATGGATAGATTTCATGGATACTATTAAGGACAAGGTAATGTTATAGGTAATATATTCTTAATTAGTATATATCATGGGATTTCAGAATTATTTAACCGATCCATGGATTATGATGCTTTTGGATTAATCCTTCAGGATTTTTGGTTCTTTTGATTACATATATAGTATTGGTTTTCAGCTACATTGTATGTATGCCTTTTGTATTGTTCTATTAAATAAACATCATTTTTTTATATGTTTTCACGTTTAGATTGATTATTACTAATATCTAGATGATATACTTCCTCTGGCCAATTTTACACTACTATGATTCCTATATTTATTTATTTATCATCACCACTATGATACCTTGTTCATGAAAATATAGTCTTAACTCTATACTACATTGGAGCCTCATTGTTAGTCGACAACCTCTAGTTTATGGGGTGGCATGCTTGATGCCATATGTCCAATATGGTTTCGTTACATCTTTATGTACTGGGTCTGGGACATTACAAATTGGTATAATATTTAAGTCTTTTTCTTTGTCTTTCTTTTTAGATTGGTAGATATGAGACTATGATGTGTTATAAATTTTTAATGACTCTATTTGTGGGAGTATCAAACCCATGTATAGGGAGATAAACAAATTTAATTGGATATGATATGATGTTTATGATTATTTTTATATTATATCAACATATTTCAATGTTGGGTGACACACATGGATTGGGAATTTTATTATTATTGTGGTTATATTTTATCATTGGCCCAGTACAACAAAGAATCATGGATAATGTGTCATTATTGGGACCATAGAGGACTAATATGTCATTAATTATTCCATTCCATGTAGGATTCATTGGTCTAGTTCATCATATATGTTGTATCTCTAATGAGTGATATATCTATTATGAAAATATCATTTATACTAGAAAAGGGGATTAAATCATGGGTTATTGAATGGTCAAAATCTACCTAAATGGGTATCCAACCTATAGTTTGACGACTCAACCTTAATTTATCAACTATCACTTATTTTAGTTATGTTACTAATGTTACATAGACACTTTTTATGTTGGTTTTGAATGAATTCATATCATTTTTTATTTAACGAGTGCATGAACCCCTATAAATTTGGAATAATTATTCATCTAATGAAATATTATTATATTAGATTAAACATTATATTATCTAATACAATGGTTTAAAAACAATAACATTAATAATAAATTTAAATTATTAAAATATGTACTTTAATAAATTGGAATTGTTACTTAGTCTAACTGGTCTATAATGAATATATGAGAATTCATATATCTGAAATTATAATATCGTCACCATTAAATTGGGTGTCTAGTTTTAAAATAATGAGTGTTTTCGTCAGTAAAATAAAAATTAAAACTCAATATACTATGAACCCTGACTAAAATGGAGAGCTTGAGCAAGATTCAACCTTAGAATTGTTCTATATGTCGGGTCTCTAATGACTCTTTGTGATCTAATATTTTTTTGAAGACATGAATTAAGGACTAGGTGTAGGGTTTTGACTTACATATAGGAAGGCATGTACCTATACTACATTTATATCTATGGTATTTTTTTATAAAATAATATTTAAGGCATGTTTATACAATTTATAAATCAATCCCGCCATGAAATATACATGTTATGTTGTAGTAGGGTCTCAAAGACCATAATCCAGAGGTTGTGGACTATAATCCACTACTATTACTTCCACTAGTGACACATGATGCACATACATGTATTCATGATGTGTTCAATAATTCCCATTTCAAGATGAATTTCTTTGACTTAAATATACTACACAACATTCTTTGAAACATGCCTCTTCTAGGGTAGAGTTTATGATAGTGTTTCTTCAGAAGAATCCCCTTACATTATAATGGGATGGTGGAGCCAGGAAGTACGTGATGGCATGAGACCATCTAGTGTTCTATTGAGAATATTGATATGCATCTAGAAAGTTGATTCCAAATCAAAACATATACGAATCATGGATCTGAAATATTTTGCACAGATATCCAAAACAAAGAAGATCATATTTGGGAAATGATTTGGTGGGATCTCCAAAGAAGCTTTTATGACTACATTTTTCTTTGTTACTTTGAGGGAAGACCTATATAAAGAGTTTCTGCACCTTGAACATGGAAATATTTCGGTGATGTATTACTCAGTTTAAATATGATAGAATCATTTTTTATCCCTATCTATACAACATATGAGATATGTAGAGGTAGATTCATTGGGGATGGGATCTTGTATCTTATTTGATCTAAGGTGATAAAATTTTGGTTAACATTGATGTTTGAAATAGTATTCCAATCTCGTATTACTGAAAAAACAAGAGGTATGTTGGAATTAATGATCAGCTGGTCAAGCATCTCAAACCAGTGGTTAATTACCTGGTCATATGAAGATTTGATTAGAAATCTATAATAAGGCATGTACCACTCAAAGAACCAATTTTTGAATCATTGTAGTTTTCACCAATGTGTAATGCAAGGGAATGAAAATCATAAGAATGATAGGGCCCCCAATAATGTCAAAGCCTATAGAAGGTTGTGAACATAATAGATGTTTGGTAGAATATTTCCACAATAAACTAGTCCGAGGGGACCTACATCAACTCTAGGTAATGGAGAGAGATTAGAATATCTATGTCAGAATGGGATATTGAGTGTTATTACCCAATCAGCCTAAGGTAGAGGTCTTGGCCATGGTAGCCAAGAACAAGTGCTACATCTCCAATAGAGTGGTATTTCGCAATGTTATCATGTTTTAAATTAGAGACACATATAAGGCCAATTTTTTAGTGAAGCTTGTATAGGGGAATTAGAGTTCCTTGAAATTTATGATTCAAGTTATGATTATAGTAGTATATTCCCTGGAATAATTTTTTAATACATGAGTATACTAATAGTTCTTAACAATGTAAATTGTGTAAATACTTAGATCATGAAAATAATTATTTCTATGGAATGATAACACTAAATAATAATTTGGGAACAAGATCAATGATTTTATGCCAGTTCATGTAATAACCCAAAATGTAAGAATATTTCATTTCATTTGAAGATTATTCTTCCCAAATATGACAGTATCGAATTTCAGTCTATGGATAGACTTATTAATTCCTTACCATGATTAATTTGATACCTTTCATTAGTTCGTTTCATTGAGATTAGTAGAGGGAAGAAGATATATTCATATGTGTCAATGGGATATCCATGATAGTCTACCTATAACTAAGTATCATGGGAAAGGTAGAACAATATCCTTGATTTCAATCATTTATATGGACGAGCGGGGAAAATGATGTGATTAATGTCCCTTATGGGTGGTCATTTTAGGGACATATACCCCATAATTTTTTATATATTAACTATTTGGAGAGATGTTGAGATCTCTATTGATTTTTTTATATGAGATGTATTGAGTTCCATTCCTCCTTTTAGGATAGTTATCATGTAGTTGCAGAAGCATAATATATAGTCGATGGTCTTGGATTCTAAGGGTCGTATGCAACCCAATACTTTATATTAGAGGCAAAATTTCTATTTATCAAAAAAGGTGGAGGAAAACCTCATAATTTTTGTTAGACAGTATAAACTGATTCTGGTCACTATGATGAATCAGTATCCATTACATCATATTAATGACCTCGTGGAAAAGATTTAGGGATAGAGGGTTTTCTCAAAGATATATTTAAGTTTAATTTATCAAGAATTTCATGTGATACTGTCAAACATAACTCATACTGTGTTTCCATAGAAGGTATGGGGTGTAGTATTATCCATTTATTCCATTCGGAATAATAACATGCTTTAGGTTTTTATTGAAATGTCGAATTAGGGTTTCCTCAAATATTTAGATACATTTGTGGTTATCATTGTGGGTGACATCTTGGTGTATTCTGTCACTTGACATTACCATTTAAAACATATCGATAAAATCTTTAATACAAAAAGAGAACCTAATATATAATTTTTGATCAATAAATTACACTTTATGTTCTATAAGGTTCACTTCATGGGTAATATAATATTATATGTAAAAGTATCTATTGATGAAGAGATGGTGAGTGTCGTGTCTTCTTGAGAGCAACCTAATAATATATTTGACAAAATGATTTTCTAGGGGATGGCTATCTATTAGTGGTGATTCACTGAGGATTTATTATGTCTTTCATCACTAATTCTAGGATTGAAAAATATGGATGTGATATTTATATGGTCTGAAGCATGTGAGACAACCAGAAAGGTGTAGTTGTGGGAAATCTCAAATGTTTAATTGTTTTTCATTATTTTGGTGCATTAGTGTGGAGGTCCAAATTAATCTATCATCTGATTAAGTAATTAAAACAAATAGTTAAATGAATTTGAAAATAAAACAATATAACATAAATAGGCAACACAAATGGATGGGGGTGAATAATGTTTACAAATATTGAATATGTATAATGGACAAAAATTTTAATTCTTATTATATATGAAATTTTATTAATAAGATACTACATGTACATGCTTTTTTAGAAAATATTTTTAAAAGTAGTAATCTATATAACTCTTCATCTTCAATTACTTAATAATCATAATCAATTAGATTAATATCTATAAAATTATAATCCACTAATTTTTTAACCCCCACACACATTGTCAATTATCAAAAACCCCAAATATTAAATAAATTAAACCCTAGGCACGCTGCAGAACATGAAATTGTAGAACCCTGGTTCGATTGTCATTATAAAGATAGGTTAAGAATATTGGTTAATTAGGGAACATATTCGTTCTAGATATATGGATGAATTGAATTTTTGGATTGTATTTTAACTCTAAATATTTATCATGTCTTGTTTCGTATTACTGATTTAGAACACACTCTCACAAATCACACATCACATGACCTCGCAAGATTAGTGTTAACATTTCAATTTTATAAAATGATTATTTTAAATAAAAACACAATTAAAACATCATATTAATTTAATTATGATATCTTATTTATTTACAATAAATAAATTAATAATGTAATAGGTAGACCTTTTACTCTGAAAAATATTATTTCATGGATGGTGTAGTCCATATAGAAACACATTGCATTAATTTTTTTTAGAAATAACATACATCGATCAAATTTCTACTGTTGAGTTCCAGACCAAAGGAGTAAAATAAAAACTAATAAAAATAAATATAATGTTTGAAATTGGAAATAAATAAAGATTTTATTGAAATAACAACAATAATACAATAATGAAGATAAAGATAATATCATTTTAGAGGAAATCATAGATTTAAAGATTCCCTCCTATAAAAGGGAAATGAAATGGAAAGGAAGAAATTATAATATTATTCAAATAATCTAAGGAACGTCAAACCCCTAAAAATAGTAAAAAAAATTATAGAGTAGAGGGGAGGATATGTTTATACAAGGAACCATGTTTGAATGTGGAAATTCAGAAAAATATTTTAATCCCATGTTCACCTCCATGTTATGAAAAAAACGTGTAAAAGATTTGACATTCAATAATATTAATTGGTTCCTAATTAGATCCTCTATCTATTGTCAAAATTTTAGCTTAATTAAACTCGGATGTAGAGGATAAGGACAAAATAGTGAAGTGGTGTCCAATATGGAATGTCTATTCTGGAATTAAATTCATGGCCAACATATTACAATCAAATTCCTGATTTCACACATATTTCATGAATGAATGTTGAATCCCATGGAAGTTGGAACACTATTTAAAAAAAATTCAAATAATTAACATAAATATATTTATGGTCGAAATACTACAATGCACTCTAATGATTCAAAAATAGAATTTTCATCCATTTTGAAAATGAATGATCTAATAAAAATTATTCCATAATTGAACATATTGAACACAATTCTAGGAAATTATTTCATTTATTTTCAGTATAATATTCATTAAAAATATGAAATATCAAATCTATTTCACTTATCCCTTTTCACTCCTGGGAAATGAGACATGTCATCTATGCAATAAAATTATGAGAAGATAGAAATGTTCATATTTTCCAATCCTCAATATAAATATTGGAAAAGTATAAATATCATATATATTGAATCATAATAAATAGTAAATTTATTTCCTCATAATTGTTTTCCAAAAAAATCCAATGAGATTAAGAAAACAAATCATATATAAATAAGTTATGGGTCCATCATGCCACTAATTCCCCATGTTTCTGTGTGCCAACAATTTCATGTTCATATCTCTAGCATTTATTTTAATATTCCTTTCAAATAAAATAATAATTATTAATTTTAATAATACAAAATACCTAATGTACATTCCATTTTTTAAAATTTTAAGACCCACTCACTTAAGAATTCATGAATGTTAATCCTTATGCTAACAATAATGATATACCCACATGTTGTACATTTCTTCACTCCCCTCTCTTATAAGATAATATATATTTTTTATTATTTGTTTTTCTTGAGAGGGTAAATTGGTCGAATATCAGGTACAAACACATATTTCAATTCTTATAATAATGAAATTGATCAGAAGAGAAATTAATATGTGGATCAAACGTTGATATGTGATGATTTTTTATACTAACTTGGAAATACCTTAAATTGAGTATGAAAAATATCACAATTCATGGTTGCATGAAAAGATATCTGGATAAATTTGTGGCTTAGTTTTCCATGAACAAATTTCACAATGACTGGTGTGAAAATATAGAAGGATTTATATTATCTAAACCAATCATATCATCAATGACATCCATTTTTATAAAAAACAACTTTAAATATTAAAATATTGTAAATTCATAACATTCCACCATTGAATTTTGAAAAAATTTATTTTCTATATTTTCCATATTTAAATGATCATGTTACAAGGGTTTTTTATATTTTTTTTATATTTTTTTTTTGTTTTTGAAAATTAAAAAAAACACACACACAAAAAATCGTGATAATTAAAACCCTAAATAATATACCCCAAACATTTTCCAACTCCTACACACTAATAATATTTTATTATCATCAATATGATCCTTTGAAATGAAATTTGGACATGAAATATATAATTTTAAATAGGGTTTTTAATATAAAAGTTAAAGGGTTCAGAATAGCATGATATTCTCAATTGATGATGGGGTCATCTTGTGTGACGAAATCAAATGTATCAGTAAGAAGTACCTCAATGTATTTCTTCAAAATCATCCCCTTGAATAATAATCACCTTCTTGTATCCTCTTGTGTGATCTCCAATGCACTATAAGGAAAAAAATTTAGATAAAACCTATTGACCTTACCATCTAAAACACAATTCACCAAGAATCGGTTTCAGTTGTGAGCAATTGTGTAGGTCCTTCTATCTAACAAGAAACTCCCATTTTCAGACCATTCTATCACGATTATCATTCGAACATTTATTGAAGACCCTTGAGTTATCGTATTATGAAAATTGAATCTCCTAATTCTCTTGAATTTTTATCTTCCTTCGAATTACTTCTTGGTCTAAATCTGTGGTCAATTTCAGAAAAGACCAATATTCCCAATGCTAATCATCCACAGGTATATGAAATGATTTCCCAAAAAAATTGAAATGGGTACATTATGTGGAGAGTTTTTTATGTCTTCATATATTCCAAAAGCACCTCATCCACATTCATTCCCAATCCTTCCTTACCAGCTACATGTTTTTCTCCAATATTAGCTTCAACTAATTATTTAAAGATCATTATAGGCATTTATATGGGGGTGGTTTGAAATTGATGTTTTGTGCTTCACCCCATATATATGAAGGATGGAATCCAAATTTGGATTAGAAAACTATGTCCATAGTTCATAGATGATGTCATTTGATACTCAGAACGTGCAAAGAATTATTCCCTTGAAAAAATCAACTACAACATGAGAATCCTCATTCCTAGTGACCTTGGACTCCACTATTTTATAAGATAATAAATGAAAAAAACATATAAAAAAACTATATCACATGGAAATGTACCCATAAAATCAATTCCCCCTGAATAAAAAATTTCACAAAATAATATATGTTGTCTTGGAATATATTCCCTCATAAGTGTTTTTCCACAGTGCGGGTAATGAAAGAATTACTTAAAAGACACATCAGAATTATGATAAAATATAATAAAATTAAACATAGAGATTTAGAAATTCCTTTCTATCTGTTGGTTTCTAATGTGACCTCCACATGAATGCGTAGTGAAGAAATGCAGAACATACTCAAACTCTTGATCAAGAACTCACCTCCAAAAAACATGGTCACGACAAATGTGATAATGATATAGATCATCCCACTCATTAAACCTATACTCTCTATTTAATTTATGGGAATTATGATTCTTTAAATTTGTAAAAATTTCAGTGGGAAGACGTTATTTCACTATATCTACATACAAATGATTTGTACCTAAGAGTGCACAAAGATGAAGATCAGAAAAAGTGTCCCGAAGTGGTACTTAGTTCATAGTGTAATCCTGTAGTGTGTGAGTTATCCTACTCATGTGGTCCACCACTATGTTTTATGACCCATTTTTATCCATTATCTGAATATAATGTTCTCGGTAAAAGATCATCCATTGGAGAAGTTTAGGATTGACATTTAATTTATTTAAGAAGTACCTCAATGTTGAATTTTCATAAAAAACAACTATATTAGGGACTAATAAATATGAATGTAATTTATCTAAACCACGTATTATAAAAAATAAGACATTTTCCATGGATATTTATTTTTTTAGTCTGGATATGATTTCCTCAAAGTATAAGGAATCACATGTGAATTTCCTACTAACCTATGTGATAAGAAAACTCCAACTACGACATTTAAAGGATCAGACAAAATCTAAAATGTAATGTACCACCATGGGGGATGTATGATTAGTGGAGTGGTCAAGAAATTCATCACCTCATTAAATAATACCCAACATGAATGATGAGAAATGAATTCAATATCTTTTTGATTCAGTCGAGATAAGTGTAGGTCGATATTTCAAATTTTTTTGATTAAGCATTGATAAAATCCTACATGCCCTATGAATAAAATCACTCTAGAAAAAATAAAAGGATATGAAAAGGATGAAATAATATTTAACTTATATATATCAACCTCAATTATATGTTTTTTTCTACATGCCATTAGTCAATTCCATGATCTAACATAAAATTTCAATTTTCAATGATCAAAACCAGTTTCTTCTCAATAAAATGATTCAAAACATTTCCCAAACTGAAGATACATTAATCAAATGATGATATACACAGTGTAAAATAATCATTAAAAAAATACATCCAGGACTCAATTAAATCTAAAAAATTGAACACCATGCATCTCTAGAAGGTACCTTAGGAATTTTATTTTCCAAATAGAATCCTTTAGTAGGAAAATAAACCAAATATTTAAGTGTATTTTTCCTTCTCTTCATCTTCCAAATCTATAAGAACCAAAAATTTCCTAAAAATACATCGAAGAAAAAAAATTGTGCCTTCTTAGCTACAATGTCAATAATTTTATCCATAAATAGTTGGTGTAAATGGTCGTTTCATGTGGATTCATTAGTTCTTTTTAATAAATGCACACACAAAAACTATTTTTCACCCTCATTGGCATAAAATCATCTCTCTCATTTCTAACAATAGTGACACCAATATTCGTAGGAAACCCCTAAATTTGACTCACCCACCATGAAACTAAAATGGGATAAATGATACATAATTAAATTAAAGTTTCAAGATAATTTCTAACTAATTCTAATATAGTTAGTTTAATTCTCTTTTGTGGTTGCCTAACTGGTTTATCACCATCCTCTAAAAGAATCCTATTCATGAAAATGAGGGTCTAAAACTAGATATGTCAGCCAACGTCTACCCTTTCCCACTAATTTCCTACCTAAAATAATTAAAAAGTTTTTCTTCATGTTAAAAAGAGAGATTGTTAGAAATTATAATAGGTAATCATTCACCACAAAAAAATTATGATTATTTGAAATTTGGTTGTAATGTATTGAGTTTCCATGAAGGGGGAGCTTAATGGATGGAGGCATTGAAGGATATGAAATACGTGTTCAATGAAAATTAGTATCAAAATATTCATCATCAAGATCATTTACTAATGAATCATATCCATCGGTATACTCAATAACAATTTCATATCAAGATTGAGTATGATCAAGGGAAGAATATGAATGCACATAAAAATAAAATACAGGAGATGTGTGTGCATTAGAAATAGGTTTGGATGGGATTTTAGACATCAAATTAGAACCATTCATCATAATCTCTCAAGGAATAGGATAATTAAAATTCATTTATTTTTACTTGGTTGTTTAAAATTGGAGATGAAAAAAAAATTATGGTCCTCTTATGGGTACATAATTGATATAATAACATTAAATATATAAAATGAATCTCCAAAATCCATTGAAAGTGTACCCACATGGAAATTTATGATCATTTTTGAAGTCTTAAAGAAGCGACTACATAATATAATGAGAGCATGAGAATTTACCTGATCTCTCCCATGTTAATAAAATAAAAACCATCTCAAATGATCATGTCACATTCCCAGACATGTACATCATCATGGATGTTAGGACTAATAGGGGCCTATATACCCTGAGAGAGGGGTGAATCAGGGTATGGATATTCTTTTTCAAAATTCTTCCTTCCCTAATCGATCTCGACCTCTTTATTAAAAGGGTCACTTTGTATGCACTTGTGTGATTATTATTACCACTTATTTTCTTCTTTATCTGATGATGATACATTAAATGCAATGCAGGGAAGTAACCAGCCAGACACAAAGATTTTTTACTTGGTTCACCCTCACTGGGCTACGTCCAAGTAGCATACAACGACGATGTGCCACTGTACCAAATCCACTAAAGCACACTATTGTTTACAAGGTATGGGCTAGATCACTTCTATGCCCAGACTCACTACCTTTACAAGGTTTAGTGTTAGATCACTGATTTCACAAGGGTCACTCCCTGTTTCTCTCTCTCTAGCTCACTACCGGTAGAGAAGTTCACCTTTTTTCCTCTTCCTTTGCTCGCTGCTCTGGAAATGATCCACTCACAGTTTATAGACTTGCAGGTCTCTTCATTATCACTAATTAATGCATCCTCTATTGAATTTATATGCTCTGTTGAATTATAGCTTTCACCTGTAGATGAATCTCACTTTTCACCGAAGGTATCGGGTAATCTTCCACCTTCCATGTAGCCATGAATCACTATCGTGCTTCGACCATACCTGGCACCCTTCTCCATGCTGGCGCGCATGTCTTGGCATGCATGTCCAAACCGAAAAGCAAGTTAACCTCAACCACTTGCACGAAACTCCCTTCTTCCACTCCAAACATGTGTGACTCACACCCTTTTACGCCCAAACCAATTCTGGCATGCAACTATCAACTATCACACTTCTTCAAAACCTAGCACAAAAGTTTCACCAAACCACTTGCACGACGTCCCCTTCTTCAACTCAAAACTTGGGAGACTTCCTTCCTTTAATGACCAAAACACTTTTGACGTGCAACAAACAACTGGCCCGTAACTTCTACTTGCGCGATGACACCACCACTCGCGCAACCACCACACCTGCGTGATGTGAGCTCTGATTTTCTCTAATTTTTTGAACTCTTGTTTAATTAGGAGGGTTTGAACTCTATTTATATGCATTTGGACACCCTGCACGATGGCGCGCAAGTCTCCCCTCGGTGCGCAAGTCTCGGCGCGCAAGTCTCTTCCTCGCAAGTCACTTGCGCGACCAACCCTAAAACATGGGTGCCCCTTATCCCTTTGCCTTATATTGATGTTCTAATATTGAAAAAAATATTGTGTGAAAGTTTTTTCTCCTTCAAGAAAATGGTGCACAATTCCCTTTTCCAAAGAAACTTTTCTCAATTTTTCTATTTTCAGGACCAAAAATTTGGAAAACACTGGAAAACGGATCCACCTTGTATTTGATCTTTTTGTTCCACCTCCTGATAATCCATTACTTTGTCGAAGTTCTTGAATTAAACATGGATCGTTATCCACAACCCTTGAACTCGACATGCCACAATGAAATCCCCCTTTTCAAAAAATTTGTACGTCATGGTTTTCTTTGTCCACAATCACAACATAGATGTCCACTATGTCAACAATCACAATCACCTCAAAAATTCTCCAATGATAACATGAGGGATTTTTGTCCAACAGTCCCCCCATTTGGGTTTGTTGATAACTCTTCCATAAAAATATACATCATTAATTCTTCATCCTCCATTCGCCTATTGATATTCTGATAGCGATCATGGATTTACTCAACAGATACTCTATGACCATATGAGCAATGCTCGACATGAGAAACAAGAGTAAACGAAAAGTTCACCAATGAATCACTTCAACTCTATAATCATCAAATTTGATATTCTTCCCATGTCTCCTTGCTCTCCCACTCTCTCTCTACTCCACCTGTCATCTTCTCCCAATATTAATCATGATTTCTCAAATAGCCACATTGTCTCCCCTTTGAACAATCACTATTTTCTCCCCCTTTGTCAACAAACCAAAAGGTCACTCCTTCGTAGTCTGTAACAGAGTAGAGAACACATATCAATAGATTATGGAAAAAACACATCCTACCTAGGGTGGGGGGGGGGGGGGTTCCACAACCACACTTTTTTACATGCGAGGAATCGAATGAACTCCCAGATCCAGTTGATGCATTTCAAACGCTTCCATGGGTAAGGCCTTTGTCAGAATATATGCAACCTGTAGCTCTGTAGGAACATAATCCAACTTCACAATCCCTTGCTCCACCTTCTCTTTGATGAAATGATATTTAACCTCAATGTTCTTTGTCCTTGAGTGATGTATAAGATTTTTTCTATGATTGATAGCACTTGAGTTATCACACTGGATTCCGATCGGAGAATTCACTTCAACTCCAATATCTTCAAACTGCTGCTTCATCCACAATAACTGTGTGCATGCTTGATTGGCCGCAATATACTCAGCCTCCATGGTGCTCAATGAAATGAAATCTTTCTTCTTGCTTAGCTATGAAATACACAATCCACCAAGATAGAATGCACCACTTGACATTGATTTTCTATCATCCACTGAACCAGACCTTTCTGCATCAGTATACCCCAATAACTCTATTTGAGATGTGTCATTATATGTCAATCTGAAATCCATCGTTACCTTGATATACTGAAGTATTATTTTCACTGCAAGCATGTGGATTTCCTTGGGATTACTCTGATATCTCGATTCATGGCATGTGGAAAAAACAATATCATGTCTTGTTGCTGTTAGGTAAAGTAAACTACCGATAATCTGCCTGTATTTAGAAATATTAACTACCCTGCCACTATCATCTTTTGATAATTTCATCCTGGTAGCAACGAGAGTCTTCATATCCTTGGAATTCTCCATTCCAAACCTTCTCAGAACCTCCTTGGCGCATTTGGATTGAGAAATGAATGTGCCATTACTTCCTTGTGTCACCAAATATTATGTCATCGAAATAAAACACAACCATCATCCTTTGATTGTTGTTGTTGTTGAAGTAGAGATTGTAATCAACTCCACCACGTTGAAAGCCAAGCTTCTTTAAATTATTATCTAGCTTTGAGTACCATTCTCTTGGTTCTTGTTTCAACCCATATAGTTCTCTATTCAACCGAAAAACATTATTCTCATCTTCATGAATGAGAAAACCAAATGACTTCTCAATGTACACCTCTTCTTCCAGAAACCCATTAAGTAATGTAGATTTGACATCCATCTGGAACACTTTGAAATTTTTTTCCTGCTATGGCTAAAAATAATCTGATTGTATCCAGCCTTGAAACTGGTGCAAATGTCTCATCAACATCAATAACCTCTATTTGGGAGCATCCTTTGACCACCAGTCATGCTTTGTTTCAAATCACAGTTCCATCTTTGTTCATCTTCTTACGAAAGACTCATTTAGTCATGATGATGTTCTTATCTGCTCACCTCGAAATAATCTCCAACATCAGATTCTTCTCAATATGATCTAGATCTTCATTCATGGATTGAACCCTGTTCTCATCTTCAGCTGCATTAGCAGAGCATTTTGGCTCAACCTGAGATAGAAAGATGTCGGCTGTTGTGATTTCATTCTCCTTGTCTGAACTAGAGATGACTAATCACCAATGATATTCTGCCTGTCAATTTCAGCTCGACTCTTTGGCTTTTGTGTAGATAAGGATTTTACTTCCTCATACTCACCATCAATATCTTCTTCTGAATCAACTTTATCCAATTCTACTCTCCTTGAGTCTCTTACCCCTTCCTCAATTTTAACAGAAAACTTGTCACTATTTCATTGTTCAATGAAATAATTTCATTCAACTAAATTCTCGTATTTTGGTTGAAGCACATTTTATTTTCTCTAACAGCTTCTTGGTATCCTGAAATCAGTCAGCTAATACCATATTATTAGAAAAAAATAAATAATCATGGAAAACCTGTGTGTTGCTGCTTATCCACAAATCATTCTTCATGAACATAAACCTTCATCCTTCATATCCCATTGAGGTATTTCATCTAATTAGGATATATAGTGCTCCCCCTGTGTTATGAAACTCTTCCTTTTTTAGGCCCACTACTTAGGCCCTTAACCATATTCCCTCTCCTACAACTTTTTTTTTCTGTTATAGAACTCAACATTCATCCATTAACCAAATCTGTAAGCCCACTGAGTTGAAAATCGATGTTGGAAAGAAGAGACAAATTTAAAAAAACATTCACTTACTGTTATGCTATATTTCTCCCTTTATTCATCAACTTGGGTACCTGATTTGAGTCAATTAAAACTCCAAATCATATCACTTCTCAACTTTGCATCTTTAGATTCCACTTCCCCTTGGATCGTATCTCCGTAAAACCTGAAACACTTGAATCATAAGATAAAATAATTTATATACATAGGGAGAGGGGTGGACCTTCTGGAATCCTCATGATGATGATTGTGGTTGATCCTGATGGGTTAACCCTCTGATTCTTTCTTGCAGAGCATCACACACCTTCCTAGATTTTTCTAGCTGCCTAACCAACTTCCACTGTTCTGGCCATATGAATAAGCATTCATTACCCACATGCTGAGTCTTTCCCTGATATGTAGATTCTTTAGGCCTAACCTTTTTCTCAATTTGGGGCTTAAGGAAACTGGTACACACTTCCTTCTTTGATGTTCCACCAAAATTCTATTTCCCTTGATTCCTTCTTTGGGTAGGAATCTCTTTACTTGTCATATTTCCTTTCTTCTTCCACCATTGCAGGGATCTTTCTCTTTCCTCCACTTCTCACTGAGGCACATGACATGCAAGTTTTTCAATACTTTCATTGTTCATCTTTCATTTACCAAATACTTGAGTCACCACACTTTTTTTCTCTAGTGGTGAGTTTTCTGCTGAATGTGTATTCTTCTTACTCGTAGCTGGAGATGATCTCCCCTTAATCTTCCAAGTGTGTTCACATTCTCTCCACCGGGGTTGTTGGGAGTGTGACAGAGAAGTTGATTGATACACAATTCATTTCTCACCTTCTGATTCCCTTGAGGTAGTAAACTGTTTTTCAATCTACCACATTCTATTCCAGTGTAGGATTTCTCATTATACACCACTAGAGCTGTGAATCTTTTCTTGAGTTCCTTTTCTCTTCTTGCTTTATTCTTGTTTCAACATCTTTCCAAATGCCCATAATCAGAACATATAAATCTTTTTCCATCAAAGGAATACTTCATTTTAACATTTCTCTGTCAAGATGTGGATGCAGCTTATGTTCCTATTCTCATATTGAGCTCCTAAGCTTCCTAACACATACTAATTGTGTGTCCCTTTATATTCCACAGTAATAGCATCTAATGAATGTTTTCCTCTAAGAGACTCTTCTCTCTCATTTCTTATGACGCTTCATCCTATTCTCAGATTTTGTACATTTTCTATTTTTCAGAATAAGAAATGTATTCATGTGCCTCTGAACAAAAACATGATGTGTGTCCATGAATCCCACAGAAATAGAACATGTTGTAACCACTTCTTATAAATTTCTTCTTAGGTCTCTCTCCATCACCTATAGTATTTTCTCCACTTCTGGAAATTTTCACGGCTCTATTTTTATCATGAAAGGGAGGGGATTCATCAAATCCAATACCAGTTTTTACCAAACTATATGGTGTCTAAGCTGAGAAAATATTCTGTTGTTTCTCTTCAGAAATCACATATCTTTTCTTCATTTTCTCATCACTTTTCAAAGGAAAATCAAATAGTAAGTGCAATGCATCCTTCATTTTAGACTTTCCTTTGGGATTGGATTTCTCCACTTCCTTATTTACTGATTCTAGCTCTTCTTCCAACTTTTGAATCTTCATATCCCTTAATTCAAGTTGGAAATCAAGTTCTCTCTTGAGAAGCTCCCCTCTACTCATCAAATCTTCCAATTCACGTGTCGGCTTATCCACCATGTCACTCGACTCCTTTACTTTCAATTTTTCATGAGCAACAGAATCAGAACAACATGCATTATCTTGTTATAGCCTTAGATTCTTCTGAACATGTTCACATAAATGAGTAGCTAGACCATCATTTCTAGCTTTTAGATTATGAACTTCATATGACTTCTGATTCCCTTCATATTTATCACCCTATTGTTTTCCTTTCATTCTAGCCATCTTTTGTAGTTCTTCACCTTGGGAATCATTCTTCTCCCTTAGCTCAGTATCCACATCAATAAGCCTTTGATTTAAGCCTCATATCTTGTTGACCTCAATTTCCAATACTTGGATCCAGATATATTTAGATTTAACTTTTTCATCCAATTTCCGATCAAATTTCTTTGTTATTTTGACAAAATCTACTAGTGTCCTTCTTCTTAAAACTTCTTCATCCTCAGTTGTTTTGGTATAACTTTTAAGTTCAAGTACATCACTCATTCCTACATCATGATTAAGTTAATAAATATTTTCCCTATCAAATTCATCCAGGCCTTCCTTCCGTAAGATATTTTATTCTTTAAGTTGAATCACACTTTTTCCATAAACACTTCTACACTGAGGGATATCACCTGACTTATTATTCTTCTTTGATGTTTTTTACCTTTCCATGGCACAGAAAGATATGAGAAGACTGATTCTTTAACCACACAGATTGACTACACCAAGTCGGAGAAAAAAAATCTGATAAAAGCAACCTTTCATTTGATACTAATTGTTAGGACCAATAGGGGCCTATATACCCTGATAGGGGGGGGGGGGGGGGGTGAATTAGGGTATGGATATTCTTTTTCAAAATTCTTCCCACCCCACTGGATCTTGAGCTCTTTATTAGAAGAGTCACTTTGTATTCACTTGTGTGTTTATTGTGACCACATATTTTCTTCTTTATCTGATGATGATGCTTTAAATGCAATGGAGGGAAGTAAGTAGGCATACACATAGATTTTTGCTTGGTTCACCCTCACTGGGCTACGTCCAAGGAGCATACAACGAAGATGTGCCACTGTAATAAATCCACTAAAGCACACTGTTGTTTACAAGGTTCGGGATTGATCACTTATATTCCTAGGCTCACTTCATTTAAAAGGTTTAGGGTCAGCTCACTGATTTCCCTAGGGTCACTCCATGTTTCTCTCTTGTTGTCTCACTACCGGTGGAGAAGATCACCTTATTCCTCTTCCTTTGCTCAGTACTCTAAAAAGGATCCACTCACAATTTATAGACTTGGAGGTCTCTTCATTATCACTAATGAATGCATCCTCTGTTGTATTTAGATGCTCTGTTGAAGTCCAGCTTTCACCCGTAGATGAATCTCACTTTGCACCGAAGGTATCAGGAAATCTTCCACCTTCCACGCAGCCCTGAATCACTTCTGTGCTTCAACTATACATGTCACCCTTATCCATGCCAGCACGAATGTCTCGGCCCATAAGTCCAAACCGGCATGCAATTTCACCTCAACCACTTGTGTGACACTCCCTTCTTCCTCTCCAAACTTGTGTGACTCACACCCTTTTTAGCCCAAACCAATTTTGGCATGCAATTATAAACTATCACGCTTCTTCAAAACTTGGAACACAAGTGTCACCAAACCACTTGCGCGACGTCCCCTTCTTCAACTCAAAACTTGGGAGACTTCCTTCCTTTCATGCCCAAACCTCTTTTGACACGTACCAAACAAATGGCCCGCAACATCAACTTGCACGACCACACCACCACTTGTTCGACCACCACACTTGCATGACAGGAGATCTAATTTTCTCTATGTGTTTGAACTATTGTTGAATTAGGAGGGTTCGACCTCAATTTATAGGCATTTAGACACCCTGAATGATGGAACACAAGTCTCCCCTAGGCGGGAAAGTCTCAACGTGCAAGTCTCTACCGCACAATTCACATGCACGACCAACCCTAAAACTTGGAAACCCCTTATCACATTTACTTATTTTGATGTTATGATCTTGAAAACCATTTTGTGCACACATTTATTCTCCTTTAAGACAATGGTGTGAAAGTCCCTTTTCTAAAACCACTTTTATCCATTTGTCGATTTTCAGGCCCAAAAATTTGGAGAACACTGGAAAACGGCTCCACCTTGTATCTGCTCCTTTTGTACCGCATCCAGATCATCCATTACTTTGTCGAAGTTCTTGAATCAAACATGGATAATTAAACACAGCCCTTGAACTCGACATGGCACAATGAAATACCCATTGTCAACAAATTTGTACGTCATGGTTTGCTTTGTCAACAATCACAACACAAATGTCCAATTTTTCAACAAACAAATTCACCTAAAAAATGCTCCAATGATACCTTGAGGGATTTTTTCCCAACAATAGACGAAAACTGGATATGATGTAACTCTATTCAAAAACTACATCACTAATCTCATAAGATTCAAATAAATAACCGTTATAGAAAGGAATACAAATAGTGGAATCACATTTATGGATGCTCCCAATTTAAATAAATCATAAGAATATTGTATCTACATATGGTTCATCTCATGGTGAATGTCCACATATCATTGGAATTTCTTGGAAATACTTGAGTTGGCGTAATTATTTTTGACAAATTCCCTCCAAGATTGACCCTCTCATTTTGGTTGATGCATCATCTATTAGTAAAAATTACTTTTATGAATTCGGAAATCCATTGGACATTCTTAATATCTTCATGTAGAGAGATTCTTAATTCATCATGCTTGAATGTATCCAAAACCATTTTTTCATCACCACTTCATCAATATTATTCATTTTTATAGCAATATTTTGAAATGGAAGTTGTTTAGGAGGAACATCATCAATATTTTTATTACAATTTCCCTCCCCCTAGGGATTCTTAGTAGCTAGTCATGAATAGGGATTCTCTGAAGTCATGGTGAATCCAAAAATAATTTTTTATGAATTTATCAATAATATTATTTCCACTTATCAATGAAATGGAACATACATTCCACTTGTGATTTAGAGTTTTTTTGGAAGGGAGATTTATATTTTTATTATTTACAAGATCATTGAGGGGCTGGAAATATGTATCATTTGTGTCTTTAACTCCCTAAACATCACACCATGACTCTCAATCTTATTGTATTTAAAAATTATAATTTTTTTCTGAAAGAACATCAATGTTAGAATCATCAATTGGTTGAGAGTTCCCTTGATTAGTGATTGTTGTTTATTGATCATCAAATCATTTTTGGGTCTTTTGGGAAACCAACTGGTAAGGTGGAGGATACTAGAAATTATATAGAAAAGGGGAACATTTTTGTTATCTATAGAAATAACTCATGTCTGTATAATCCTTCAACCCTTGGTTTTATGTTTTTACGATGGGTTAATACTTAAGACGGGGATTTAGTTGTTGTTGTTGTTGATATTTTTTCCTTGGGAATATGGATACCCAATCCAATTTCTATTGTAATCGTGAACAACAGATTGATTTGTGGTTTATTTTGGTGTAAATTGCATAAGGCCTCATAGGAGTGGGTTGGCATCTATTTTGATCCAACGTAATTTTCCTCCTTGTAGTGTTAAATTCTTCAAAATGGTATCAATTATCCTATTTCAATTTAAATATTTTCAAGAGAATATGGCCTTACATGAACTACTTCATTAACAAGTGATTCACCTCAATCACCAAATATTTTTATGTTTTGTACCATCTTGTTGATAAAAACATGTGCATCTACACATGTTTAATCGAAAAATTCCCCTCTTTCCACAAAATCCACTATACTTATAACACCCCAAGGTTTTTAAAATAAATATAGATTTCAATTTTATAATATAACCCTTAAACATAACTTTTCATCTTCTATGTTTTAAATTTCAAAAAATGGTCATCTAGAGTTGTGTTCAGTAAGTCATTTGGCGTCTGATAGAACAAACTTGATTTTTGGTGAATAATAACATACCCTTATGAATTTTAATATTAATAGTAATATGACCTTAATGAATAGTAATTTTTATTAATATTTTATTTTCCTAAGGCTAAAAGATAATAACTTCTTGGTTATTTTTTCATTGTGATAAAGAAGTACCTGTAGAATTAGAATAGTTAATTTTTGAATTAAGTATGCTTTTATTTAAAAGTTAAATTAATAATATTTAGAAAATTATTTTCCAAAAATGGACTTCAATTTTGAATTATACACATTGATAAATGGTTATGGTAAAGTTTTGGGATTTTTCTGAAAATCAAGAATTTTTGATGAATAGTAAAATACGATAAAATAAGATAAATGACAAATACTTGATTTACTGCATCATAGGTGATGCAAGGATGATGTAAGCCCACATGGTTTTAAATAACATTCCATTATTACTATTAGGGGTCAAATTAAAGAATACTATTGGTTTTCTTGAGGGAAATAATAAAATAATGAATTAAATATTCAAAAATTACTCCTCTCCTCCACTATAAAAGCCCCTCACCACTCCCTCTTCTCTTCACTACTATAAGCCTTTATGCTCCTCAATGTTTTGCCAAATTACCCTTCCCTAGTCTCTCCCCAAGTCCAGGAAGCTTATGGTCTTTCCAAAAGACCAACACCCCTTCCCTTAATGAGTTTCTCAAGGAGGTTATTTCAAGAGGTAAAACACCCTTCTTTCTCATTTGGTTTTATTTCAATTTATCTACCTTTGTTATCCTCTCCTCACCTCCTATATCCAAATGATCCTGATAACTCCAGTAAAATCTATATACTGTATTTATATCATGTTAATGGAAGATCCATCATAAATATTCTTACTCCCCCCTTTTATTTTATAAACAAAATCGACGTCCATTAGGTTCTGATTTCTAACCTTCGTGGATGACGAAGTTTCGTTCTTCAATTTATTCTTCATTACTGGTCATGAAACCATATTCATGGTTGAACCAGAAAATAATATATGTGTTATAACCTAATTAATATTCAGGAACCAGAATATGTACATATAATTAAGTTATATTACAAAACTAGTTCATAATATTCCAAATACCGACGTATAATCGAAGTGGTGGTCATCTAATGATTCGACCTCATTCCATGTAAAAAAATGATATAAATGACCATTATCAATTATTTATGTTCATTAATAATATATAATTCCAATCCTGGAGATTTATAACCATTCCACATGAACTTCATTACTTCAAAACAAGTGAATCGAATATGAAAATAATGGAAACGAACACTTCATAACGACGAAATTCGATACAATAACTTACCAATAAAGACAAAAATGAACTAACCAGAATTATGGTAAACTAAATACGTGTATACTAGGTTCTGAAAAAAGTTATTATAAAGTAAAATTTTATATTCCAGGAACTTATGTACAAGAGCGGAACACATTTAAAGTTAAGGTAAGGTTTTTTCCACCCGAACATCCATTTTCATTCAGGGTACTTTAATTGTCTAAATACCTAAATGAAATTATTATTTATTGTTATTTACTCCTCATATATTATTTTTGAGTATTATAAATATGTTTACAAACCATAACCATTTCTTATTTTATGTATATTAACTTGTTTTATAAGGAACATTCAAAATTGTTTCAGAAATTCGAGCCCAGTTCAAGGGAATTTCTCAAATTCATACCTATTTTCAATGGCAATATATAATTTGTTTTTGGAAACCATTATCATTATAAAACCACTCATTTTATTATGAAAATACTATCTTACTTTACTTCTGGTTTTATACAATGATTTTTCCAAAATAACTCTTGTTTTCAAAATAAAAGAGTATTTATATCAAGAATTACTTGATGATTTTATAAGACTATTTTTGTCTAATTGAACACTCTTGTTGATTCCATGGTATTATTGGGTTTAATCATTAATGAAGTCATATACCATATTTTATTTAATGGTTTATGACTAACTATATTGTTTATGATCTATCCTAAAACCATTCACCATATTATTCCGAATGGTTAGTGTTTTATGTTTAATGATTGGGAAAAGGTTGTTACATTTCATATGATAGTTTCAATAGGAATGTATATGTTGTGTATGTTGATCCCCACTCATATGAGGAATGAATCGGACTTATTATGTGACGGGTGGGGCCTGCTACAGCCCCTCGATGCATCAGTAGGTCTCATGAGACAAATAGATGTGGAATTGGCCGATGCCTTTCCCAATGTGATATGGATTTTGGCAGAGGTCTTAATCACTAGATGTCTTGGCTGAGGCCAGGAAAAATGATTTAGAATGTTTGGAATATGCACTTCCCTCATTATGAAGCTAGTAATTGAAAGTTCATGTGGATATTTGACCAGTATAATACCCTTGATTATGTTTTATTATGTTAATATTTACTCAGCTCATATTCCTGCCATAATGTGTTCATGTTTATTATTGAAGGTATGTGTTTTCAATAATTCACTATGTATAATGTTTGTATTATCTTTAGCTATATTGCTTACTCTTACTGATCATTTGAGATCACCCATTCTTATGTTTCATTTTTCTCAGGATATGGAGATGTAAATTATGAATGACATGCAAGCATAATCTAGGAGACCTGATGTTTCTAGTGGAATAAATTAGTGTTGTTTTTTCATTCATGTTGTAATGATCAACTTATGTATTTAAATTGTTTCCAAAAATACTAAACCACTCGGTGTTTCAAGATTTTTATTCCTTGTATGTATGCCAATGTAATCAAATAAGGCACCAGCTCTGGCCAACTAGGGTCGGGTCCTTACAGTTGGAATCAGAGGATGTTTAGTAGAATTCTTGAAAACTAGATTTAGAAAAAAATGAATAAGGGAAGAGTCCCTAAGTTAGTCTTTTAGGATAAACATACAAGAACATCCTGGTATTTTGTTAAGAAATAGATTATGTAGATCTTTCAAGCAATACATCCCTGTCTGGATACGAGTTGGTAGAGGCGGCTCTGGAACATATGTATCTAGGGGTAAAACCTAAAAACACCACTTTGAGATAGACTTGAACAGGAACTGGTGCCTGACAATGGGCCTTGCTTCACTCTTAGTTACGACACTCATAGGGGATATACGTAGGATAATTCAGATTTTCTTTAAAATCCATTATGAAGGATTTTAATGTAAATATTCCTCAAAGAAATCATTTTTGTGAATATGGGATTAGCCATGCTTAAGATCTCAATGTTTATGAGTATTTTTAAGTTAAGATTATAAATTATGATTCAAGACCTAATATAGTGTATGACATTATCTAGATATGGAACCTAGTGGACAGAATGGAAATAGCATGAATGAACGTGTCCCCTGTATGGATTTTACTCCGACACAAGACAATGATGTTGGCTTTGGTGCTGTGACTAGTACTGAGAAACTCATAACTATACCGGGAAAACTTACCCAGTTTATCAATAATAACCTTACCCATATGGAGCATCTGGATCCACCACGTGGAGGATCCATTCTAGATCACATTATGCGACAACAGCCTTCATCATTCAATGGGACTACAAACACATTTGTAAAAGAGCAGTGGATATGTTCCCTTGAGAAGATATTTCTCGCTTTGAGGTGTAATGAAAGAGAGAAGGTTTTCATGGACGTATATCTTTTATTAGGATATTTGGATCAGTGGTGGTCATGAATACAAAACACAAAGGAGGAGGAAGAGATAGAATAGATGGAATGTAGGGATTTTAAAGAAATATTCTTAGATAAATATTTCCCTCCTGAGCAGCATGCAGATATGGAGAGAAAATTATTGAATCTAAGGTAGAAAGAGGATGAAAATGTTTCCAAGTGTGAAACCAACTTCACAAGGTTATAAAGACCTGTTGTGGACTATATACGAAATCCAAGGAGAAAAATTGATCGATTCTTTGATGGCCTAAAGCCGTTCCTTCGGCGGGCACTGGTCTCCCAATGTTTTTCATCACATGAGGATATAGTTTCTTGTGCCATAAAGACAGAAAAATAATTCTCTATGTCTTATGACTTTAAGGGAAAGCATGAAAAGAAGAGGGCTACTGAAAACCTTGGGAAAGGAAATAAGGAAACGGGGAAGAAGGGAAGAGTTGAATTTCTACCATGTGACAATTGTGGAAAAAAACACCCTAGTTCATGCTTAAAAGGAAAAGGAGTATTCTAAAAATGTGGTCAGAAAGGCCATATTTCTATTGATTGAAAAGGGAAAAAGGAATCCAGTGATGTTCAATTCTATAGTTGTTGGGATATGATACACTATTCTATGGATTTAGGGAAATATGAAGCAGAAAAGGGCAAGGGATCACAGACAAGATTATGCAATCACAACTGCAGAGGTTGAAGTTCCTAATGACGTGGTGGCAGGTAATTTAATTGTTTCCTCAAGTTTATCCAATACTTTATTTTATTCTGGATCATCACATTTTTTTATATCTTACTAGTTTACTAATAAAATTAGATATTTCCAATTTGATTTAACAAGGGAGTTGTCATTCAAAACTCTTAAGGGAAGTATCATTGCTACAAAGTTATGTGAATCAGTTACCATTAGGGCATAAAAATGTTATTTATCTACTGATCTCATTATCATAACCATGATTTAATTTGATATAATACTCGTTATGGATTGGATTTTGGACCATGATTCTCAAATATATTGTATAAAAAAGGAGGTTATGATTTTTCATGATGATGAAAAAGAACACCTTATCTTTAGAGCAGAATAGTCACCACCCGAGTCTTATCTTGATCCACTGCCAGTAGCTCAACTAAATTAAATTTTTTGGGAGGAAGAGAATGAAATAACTATGGGTGAGGAAAGGAATGTTCAAATAGAGGATTTTCCTATTGTGAGAGAATATGTTGATGTTTTTCCAAAAGATTTACCTGGACATCCTCTAGAATGAGAAATTGAGATTTCCATCGATTTAATTCCTGGTTCAGGGCCCAGATCGAAGACCCCTTATAGAATGGCCACTGTAGAATTAGTGGAACTAAATAAAAAACTAGTGGAATTGAGTAATAAGGTATTTATCAGCCCTAGTGTTTCTAAATGGGGAGCCCCTATCCTTTTTGTTAAGAAGAGAGATGGATCTATGAGGTTATGTATCGACTACAGGGAGATCAATGCTATAACAATAATGAAAAAGTATCCCATACATCACATTGATGATTTATTTGACCAATTACATGGAGGTAAATACTTTTCAAAGATTGAAATTCGATTTTGATATAATCAGTTGAGTGTGATGAAGGAATACATATCGAAAACAGCATTTCGAACCAGGTATGGGCATTACGAGTTTACAGTAATGCCTTTTGGATTGACTAATTCACCCTCTGTCTTAATGGATCTAATGAACAAAGTTTTCAAGGAATATCTTGATGATTTTTTAGTGGTATTTATTGAAGATATCATGGTATAATCCAAAATATATGAAGATCATGAAAATCACTTGCACATTATCCTGAAGACCCTTAGAAGTCATGAATTATATGGGATGTTTAGCAAGTGTGAATTCTGGATTCAGAAGATTTCATTTCATGGCCATATTGTCTCTAAGGATTCAATCCTAGTTGATCCTGCAAAGACAACTACAATCCAAGATTGACCCATGCCAACAAACATTACTAAGGTACCCAGTTTTATTGGCTTAGAAGGTTATTATCGGCATTTCATACTGAAGTTTTCCCAACTGGCTAACCCGCTAAGGAAGATGACACGTAAAGAGGTTAAATTTGTTTTGAAAAAAGATTGTGAAGAATGTTTCGAAGAACTTAAGAGAAGATTAGTCAATGATTCTATATTGACTTTACTATCAGGGAATGAAGGGTTTGTTATTTATAATGGTGTTTCAAAGAAAGGACTTGGTTGTGTTCTTATGCAAAATGATAGGGTTATTGCTTATGCATCACGACATGTAAAAATTCATGAGAAAAACTATCCTACTCATGATCCTGAGTAAGATGCTGTAATATTTTCTTTGAAGATATGGAGACATTATCTCTAAGGTGAAAAATGTGAGATTTATACTGATCACAAGAGTTTGAAGAATATTTTTTTCATAGAAAGAATTCAACATGAGGAAAAGGAGATGGCTTGAAATACTCAAGCATTATGATTGAAAAATACAATACCATCCAGGGAAGACAAATAAGGGGGATGATTCTTTGAGCGGAAAGGATCATGGTGTTTTGAATAAGATGAGAGTTGAAAGAGATCCTATTTTCATGGATCTAGTAAAGATGGATATGGGAATAACCAAGGAAGGGTAAACATCAATTCTTTTTCAAATGGTTGCCGAACCATCTTTACTAGAAAGGAAAAAAATTTCTTAGGCTGGTGATGAGGAGTTTGAAAAGAAAATTAAAGCTGTGAATGATGAGAGATTGAGTGAATTCGTATATGAAGATGTAATTTTGAAATTTGGGAAGAGACTTTGTGTTCTCGATATACCAGATCTAAAAAGGGAATTTTTGGATGATTCTCATAGTTCCAATTTCTCTATACACCCTGGTATCACTAATATGTATAGAGATTTGAAGGAACATTTCTGGTGGGACAACAATGAAGAGGGAGATTGCTGATTTTGTGTCACGATGTATGGTTTGTCAACAAGTGAAAGCTGGAAGGCAACAACCTCGATTAGTATTGCAACCTCTTCCCATACATGAGTTGAAATAGGATAATATCACAATGGACTTTGTCATGGGAGCACCAAAGTCTCCTAGAAGGAACGACTCAATATGGGTCACTGTTGATCGTCTTCCCAAGTCAGCACATTTTCATGATATAAGAGAAGATCTACCACTTGAATGTCTAGAAAGATTATATATTAATAAAGTTGTGGGATTTAATGGATTACCCATATTGATTGTTTCTAATCGTGATCCACGTTTTACATCAAGATTCTGGAAAAGTATTCAGAAGGCCCTCGATACCGATCTTCATTTGAGCACTGCCTACCACCCACAAACTAATGGACAATCAGAATGGACTATTCAAATATTGGAAGACATTTTGAGGTCTTGTTCACTTGATTTTCAAGGCATGTGGGATCAATATTTACCTCTTGTAGAATTTTCTTACAAAAATATATTCCATTCAAGTATACAGATGGCACCCTATGAAGCATTATATGGGAGGCGATGTCGTACACCAAGTTGTTGGGATGATGTTGGTGAAAGAAATCTCATGGGAACATAACTTGATGAGGAAACAATGGAAAAGGTGAATATTATATAGAACCATATCAAAATAGCTCAAAGAAGGAAAAAGAGATATGATGATAACCAAAGAAAGTATTTGGAATTTCAAAAAAGTGATCGTGTTTTTTTAAATGTATCTCCATGGAAGGGTATTATACGCTTCAGTAATAAGGGAAAATTAAGTCCCAGGTACATTGGAACTTTTGAAATTATGGACCAAATTGGAGTCGTATCTTACCGTTTGGAAATGCCTCCATGTCTCTCCAAGGTTCACAATGTGTTCCATGTGTCAATGTTAAGAAATTAATTTCCATACCCAACAAATGTACTCACTTATGAAGAAGAAGAACTTCAACCCGATCTATCTTACTGTGAAGATCCTATCAAGATTCATGATACTAGAGAACAAGTATTGATAAATAGGATGACTCATATGGTAAAGGTTCTATGGAGGAACCATAAGATGGAGGAAGCAACATGGGAGCCTAAGGAGCTTATGTTAAAGACATACCCGAATCTTTTTAGGTAATATTCTGTGAATTTTGAGGACAAAATTTTTGTAAGGAGGTGAGAATGTAACATCCCAATGTTCTGAAAATAAATATAGAATGCGATTTTATAATATAATACTTAAACATAACTTTTCCTCTTCTATGTTTTCAATTTCGAAAAATGGTCATCTGGAGTTGTGTCCAATAAGTCATTTGGAGTCTGATAGAACAAACTTGTTTTTTTTTGTGAATATTAACATACTATTATGAATAGTTATATGAATAGTAATATGGCCCTAATGAGTAGTAAATTTTATTATTATTTTATTTTTCTTAAGGCTAGAAGATAATAACATCTTGTTTAATTTTTCATTGTGATAAAGAAGTGGTTGTAGAATTAGAACTCTTAATTTTTGAATTAAGTATGATTTTATTTAAAAGTTAAATTAATAATATTTATAAAAATATTTATCAAAAATGGACTTCATTTTTTAATTCTACATGTTGAAAAATGGCTAGGGTAAATTTTTGGTATTTTTATGAAACTCAAGAATTTTTTATGAATAGTAAAATACGATAAAATATGATAAATGCTAAATACTTGATTTATTGAATCATATGTGACACAAGGATGATGTAATCCCACTTTGTTCGAACTCACATGCCATTATTACTATTAGGGGAATCATTAAATAATACTATTGGTTGTCCTAAGGGAAATAATAAAATAATGAATTAAATATTCAAAAATTACTCCTCTCCTCCACTATAAAAACCCCTCACCACTCCCTCTTCTCTACACTTCTCAAAGCCATGAACCTCCTCAATGTTCTTCCCAATTAACCTTCCCTAGTCTCTCCCCACGTCCAAGAAGCTTCTATTCTTCCCAAAAGACCAAAACCCCTTCCCTTAATGAGTTTCTCAAGGCGGTTATTTCAAGAGGTAAAACACCCTTCTTTCTCATTTGGTTTTATTTCAATTTATCTAATTTTGTTATCCTCTCCTCACATCCTCTATAAAAATGATCATGATAACTCTATTAATAACTATATACTATATTTATACCATGTTAATGTAATAACCATCATAAATATTTTTACTCCCTCCCTTTTATTTTATAAACGAAATCGACGTCCATGAGGTTCTGATTTATAACCTTCAAGGATGAAGAAGTTTCGTTCTTCAATTTCTTCTTCATTACTAGTCATGAAACCAGATTCATGGTTTAACGAGACTATAATATATGTTTTATAACCTAATTAATATTCAGGAACCATAATATGTACATATAATTAAGTTATATGACAAAACTAGTTCATAATATTCCAAATACTGCAGAATAATCGAAGTGGTGGTCATCTAATGATTCATCCTCATTCCATGTAAAAAAATGATATAAATGAACATTATAAAATATTTATGTTAATTAATAATAAATAATTCCAATTTTGGATATTTATAACCATTTCACATGAACATCATTACTTAAAAACAAGTGAACTGAATATGAAAATAAAGGAAACGAACACTCCAGAACGACGAAATTCAATAAAATAACTTATTAATAAAGAGATAAATGAACTAACCATAATTATGGTAAAATAAATAAATGTTTAATAGGTTATGAAATATTTTATTAAAAAATATTTTTTTATATTCCAGGAACTTAACTACAAGAGCGGAACACATTTAGAGTTAAGGTAAGGGGTTTTCTACCCGAACATCCATTTTCATTCGAGATACTTTCATTGTCTAAGTACCTCAATGAAATTATTATTTGTTGTTATGTTATCATCATAAATTCTTTTTGAGTATTATATATATGTTTAAAAACCATAACCCTTCCTTATTTATATGGATAGTCACACTTTTTAAAAGGAACATTCAAAATTGTTTAACAAATACGAGCCCTGTTCAAGGGAATTTCTCAAATTCTTAAATATTTTCAAGGGGACATTATAATTTGTTTTTTGAAAAAATTATCTTTATAAAACCACTCATTTTATTATGAAAATTATATCTTACTTTAATTCTGGTATTATACAAAATTTTTCTAAAAGAAGTCTTCTTTTCAAAATAAAAGAGTATTTATCTCAGGAATTGCTTAATGATTTTATAAGAGTGTTTTCGTCTAATTCAACACTCTTGTTGATTCCATGGTATTATTGGGTTTAATAATTTATGAATTAATCTACCATATTTTATTTAATGGTTTATGACTAACTCTATTGTGGATGATCTATCGTAAAACAATTCACCATATTATTCCGAATGGTTAGTGTTTTATGTTTAAGGATTGGGGAAAGTTAGTTACATTTCATATTATATTTCAATTTGAATGTATATGTTGTTTGTGTTGATCCCTGATCATATTAAGAATGCACTGGAATTATTATGTGACTTTTGGGGGCCTCTATAGCCCCTCGATGCATCGGTAGGTCTCTTGAGACAAATAGACGTGGAATTGGCCGAGACTTTTCCCAATGTGATATAAATTCTAGACGAGGCCTTAATCACTAGATGTCTTGGCCTAGGCCATGAAAAAATGATTCAGAATGTACGGAATATGCACTTACCTCATTATGAAGATAGTAATTGAAAGTTCATGTGGATATTTGACTAGTATAATACCCTTGATTATGTTTTATTATGTTAATATTTACTCAGCTCATATTTTTGCCATAATGTGTTCAAGTTTATTACTAAAGGCATGAATTTTCAATAATTCATCATGTCTAATGATTATATTATCTTTTTCTGTATTTATTACTCTTACTGAGAATTTGAGCTTACCCTTTCTTATGTATCATTTTTCTCAGGATATGAATAAATAAATTATGAATGACATCCACACATAATCTAGGAGACACGATGTTGCTAGTGGAATAAATTAGTGTTATTTTTCCCTTCATGTTGTAATGATCAACTTATATATGTAACTTGTTTTCAATAATACTAAACTACTCGGTCTTTCGAGAATCGTATTCCTTGTTTGTATGCCAACTTAATCAAATAAGGCATCGACTCTGGTCAACTGGCGTCCGATCCTTACAATAATCCTCTCATCGGGAATGTGGCCTTCATAGATGTATTGGAAGAGTAGTTTCTCATATGTTTAGTGATGTGGGAATCTTGCGATCAGCTTCTTGAATATATCATAGTACTCATAGATTTAATCCCTATGGAATTACATGATTCATGATATCTCTTTTGGAATGGAATTGGTCCTTTATTCTATAAAAAAATTATAAAAGATAATAAATTTCAATTAATTCTAAAATGTTACATATTCAGGTTGTAAATAAAACATTTAGTCTTTTATAGTTATATTAACTGAGAATGGGTATACTTTTGGGTTTATTATATATTGAGAGAAATTTATTAATTAAATTATTGAGAATAACATATTTAATTCATTAAGGTATTTGTTTGTCTCCTCTCATTATAATCCATGAAATTTCGGAAGAATTTGATTTGACATATATTTCAATTCAACATATGATTTGAGATTGGGAATCCAATATTATTTATTTTATAGTTAATGTTGATTTCATACAATTATCAAAATTTTCTATTAAGTTTTTTGTTATTATTTGATACAATTTTTTTTAATTTTATGTTTTAATTAGACATGCTTCAGATTCCAATGTTCCCATTATGGATGAATTCTCTGACTGGATGAATTTTGAAACTTCCAATAGTCTAAGACTGTCTGATTCAATCCCTTACACAATATTCCATATCTGGGTTGAGATTAATGAGATCATCAGGATTAGTTCATTTCATAAATTAAATATGTAATGCCTTGACCCCAAATTCCCAGAGTCGGTGCACTATTACATAACATTGGCATGATCATAAGAAAGATCAAATCTCGAAAGACCGATTAGTTTAGTAGCCTTGGAAACACTAGATATATTCATAAGTATTACATTACATTTTAAAGTGAAAACCACTACAACAACATCTTGTCTTCATAATCCACACTCATATCACCTCATACTATCCCTACAAGTCATTCATAAATTAATTTTTCACATCCTGGGAAAAATAGAATATTGAAAGGGATGAACTCAGATGCTCAGTAGGGATAACAATATAGCAGAAACTTTCACAAATAAACATAAACATTTAAGGCAATGTATAAATAAAACAAAAGACTTTTAAAACTTGAACATCAGCATAATATGGAAAATTTAAAATGAAATAATGCCATTTACTTATTCACATGGATATTCTACTAGTCAAATAATCACATATGATATCAATAACCACTTTCATAATGATGGAATGCATAATTCCAGACTATCATAACTACATATCCAAGGCCTCGTGCCAAGAATACAAATAAAATTTAGTCAAGGCCTTATGCCAAGATAGTTGTTTGTTTCATGAGACCTACCGATGCATCTAGGAGCTATAGCGGTCTCCACCCGTCACTTATTATGTCTAATGCATTCCTCATATGAACAGGTTTAAACATAACATAAACATTCGTATAAAAACTAGCATATGGAATGTTAATACTTTCACTATAAAGTATGAAGGGTATAAATATAATACATAAACAGTCAAACATATCACAAAACCTTCAATATTATATGGAAGTTTTGTATCATATTAAATAAACTTCAAATAAGCTCAATATCCATCAAAGGATGTTGACGTAGATGAAATCAAAACTATTTGAGAGAAATATCTCTTTTTTTGAAAAAATTTTAAAGTCAAATAATTATAAAATAAAACATTTACTTTGAAAATATTCTTATAATATTGTAAGGGAATTTTTGAAGATTTTATAATGGCAGAAAATAGTCGCACCCACCGTATAAGTTAAAAAAGACATTCTTAACTTAATACTGTCGAAAAGGTTAAAAAGGACTTTGTTTGGAAAATGACAGAAAGAATCCATTATAAACTTCTTATATAAAGTAAACAAGGGTATAAATGACTTTATACCACAGTATTTAAAATAGTAAGAATGATTTGAAATAAATTTATAAGAAACATAGATGTGGATGATAAAGAGGTCCCAGTAGATAATCACATATAAACAACCTCGGATAATGAAGAGATTGTGAAATAAACCCTTACCTTGTACTTTTACTTAGTCGATGGTATGTTAACCTCTTTTATAATAGTTAAAACATTGTTATTAAATTATACATGAACCATATACATAATTATGATATCATATATGATCTTTTAACAATGATTTGTTAATAATATCTTAGTATTAACATTGTTTCGGGTGTTAACTTACTCGTTTTCTTTTATTGTTTTGTTACATAAGTCGTGTTTGTTATGGATAGGTTGTACCTTATTCATATCCAGAATGATATAAAGTTCTTAAACATTACTTTTAATCATCAAACGAGAATTATTCTTGAATGGCTACGATGGGTAATGAATCTCATCGCGTTCATGGAGACGGTAGTCCGCCCGTACGCATGAGCGACTGTATCATTATTTTGATATTAAAATAATATATAAATGGACAGTATATCATATATACAGAATCATTATCATGTTTTATTTATTATTTAAATAAATTATACATCATTATTATACCCATCTAAATAATAATATATTGAATAACAATTACACCACGATGTGGAGACGGTAGTCCGTACGTACGCACGTATGGTGACATGTCATTCAAGGGATGGATAGAATAATGAATTTGGTTGTTCCATATTTATAATAACATCGCAGTATATAGAATATACTAGATTTATTATTTTATAATGTAAATAACAAGGAAAGAAGAATTTGAAGAAGAAATCAACTTGAAAAAGGATGGTGAAAACATTACCTCTTCTTCTGGTTCTTCCTTTTGATTTGATCAAAAGGGCTCATTAGCTTGTCTTTCTGGTCAAACTAAGGCCTCTAGGTTGAAGTGATGGAAGTTGAGAGATTATTTGGTCAGGGTTTGGCCGAGATAAAAGGATTTGAATGTGTGAATTAGTGAGAAAGGGGAGTTCCCTTTTATAAGAGGGGTGATGGGCACATTTGGAAAAGCTAGAAATATTATATTATAATAAATTAATATTCAGTTTATAATGGCTCTAAAGTGGATTATTCAAATTATAAGGTGGGGATGGGTCGAAATACTTTCAAAAAATAGAATTTCTATAGGTTTGGGTCATTATATTAACCTTATCTTTTAGTTTTAACTCTTAGTTAATTAGTTTGACACTTACCATGTCACTTTGTATTTTTATATTATATAGTTAATAAACTTACTATATACCTCCAAGAGACCCCCCAAGTGGTCCATTAATGATAAACCTATAATTATATAAGTCGTTTGGCCGAACCTTATATTTTTTGGAATTTAATATCAATTAATAATGTAATATTTGTTTTAAACGCTCTTTTATGTCAATTTTGACATGATTGAGTATTTTGTTTTTGATAAGTTCATAAAAGCATTATTACTTCAAAAAGAATTTATAAAACCAATCCTAATATGTAATATTAACCTATAAAATTAGTTTAATTCATAAAAAGTCTCAAATTACATTTATTTTGATATTTATAATATCAATTATTTTAATATTTTAGTAATTAGGTAATTACTTCACCACCATTGTGTCATAAATAAATAAATTATTTAATGTCTAAAAATTACAAATAAAATACCATTATGTAGGAAATCATATTATATTTCTAATTAATATTTAAAATTAAATTTATCTTATGTATAACCCTTTATTAAAAATGTTTTAGTAAATAAACCTTGATTTTAACTCTTTTAACTCATCTTTGAATTAAATAAAAATAAATGTCCTAATCTAATCCAAGTGGACCTAAATGATAATATTTTATTCCTAAGGTTGTTTTTGGTCGATATACACTTATCCAATATAATTAGGACATGTGTTGGGGTAATATTAATATCATTTTTACCCTTAATTATCCTATTTACTTTTAACCGTGGTAAATAAAATTAAAAAGTTACTATTCACCAAAAATTATTTTCATCTCATTAAACCAAATTTTACTTCTTGATATTAACTGTGTCTCTCAGATTTTCAAAATTCCACTCACAGAAGTGGTAAAATTAAGTTTTATGAAAAATCCAGTTTTTTAACTACCACTTAGTGGTTCCACTATTCATCAAAATATGATGTTTTCCAGAAAAATACCAAAAATTCACCCTAAGCTAATTTCGATATCCCGAATCCAAAAATGAAGTCCATTTTGAAAAATAAAATTTATAAATTTCAAAAAGTGGGTATTACTATTCATAACGGCTAGTTTTATTGGTTGTGGTGTGTGTGTTAGAACTCGAAGTTGCGTACAACACACACTACTGTATTATTCATAGGAAAAGCGTACCGTGGAAGCTTGGGGTGTTACATTATCCCCTCCTTCAAATATTTTTGTCCTCAAAATTTCTAGAAAATTACTGTATAAAAGGACTCAGGTGATTCTTCATCATATGTTCCTCGGGTTCCCATGTTTCCTCTTCCATCTTATGGTTTCTCAGTTGAACTTTTACCAGACAAGTCATCTGGTTTCTCTGCACTTGTTCTCTTCACTACTGGAAAACTAACATATACCAACAGTTTGGAACCGTTGGTATAGGCCTCCAAACGGTTGGTATAGCCTATACCAACGGTTTGGAGAACCATTTCCAAGTAAGCCATTGGGATAGGTCTATACCAACGGTTTTGGAAACCATTGGAATAAGTAATATGAAAATCTATACCAACGGTTATGGAACCGTTGGTATATGTATTTCGAAAAAAAAACATTCGCTGGGATTTGATCCTAGGACCCCTAGTTTATCATTGAACGACTTAACCACTAACCAAACATGACTTTTGTGATCATAATTACATAAATATATATATGTATTGTCATAATTATTTTAAATTTTGATTTATATAATGTTCTCAGAAGTAAGAAGATATGATAAAAATTCTCAGGACCTATACAAACGGTTGTCAAAACCGTTGGTATAGGTCTATACTGATGGTTTTGACAACTGTTGGTATAGTTCTTGATTGTTGATTTCTAGGGGACCTTTTCCAAAGGTTTTGGGAAACTGTTGGGATAGGTATACCCTTTCTCAATGGTTTGGAAAAACCGTTGGGAATGGTGTCCACAAAGTGGACTTTTCCCAACGGTTTTCCAAAACCGTTGGGAAAGGTGGCCAGAAAGTGGTATTTCCCAACGGTTTGGCCAAACTGTTGGAAAAAAGGACCTATACCACTGGTTTTTACAAACCGTTGGTATAGAAGCGTTGGGAAAAGTAAGATTTCCAGTAGTGCTAGTATCAAGTATCCTGACGGGCTCTTCCCAAAAAGAGAGATCGGGTTCCAGTTCTAATTCCTCATAGGTGAGTACATGTGTTGGGTCAGGCATGTATTTTCTCAATAGTGATACGTGGAACACAACGTGAACTTTGGAGAGATTTGGAAGCATTTCCAAATGGTAAGATACAACCCCAATTCGTTCTAGAATTTCGAAGGGTCCGATGTACCTAGGACTCAATTTACCCTTCTTAACGAAATGTAAAATTTCCTTCTATAGAGATACCTTCAAGAAAACATGATCTCCTACTTGAAATTCCAAATCCTTCCTTCAGTTAGCGGCATAGCTCTTCTGCCTACTTTGAGCTGCTTTGATGTGATTTTGGATTACCTTTACCTTTTCCATCATTTCCTCCACCAGTTCTAGACCTACAACTTTTCTTTCACCAACGTCATCCCAACAGGTCGGTGTGCAACATATCTTTCCGTATAACACTTCATATGGTGCCATCTGAATACTCAAATTGAAGCTTTTGTTATAGGAAAATTCTACCATAGGTAAATATTGATCCCATATACCCTGAAAGTCAAGAGAGCAGGATCTCAACATGTCTTCTAAGGTTTGAATAGTCTGTTCTGATTGTTCATCTATTTGAGGGTGGTAGGCAGTGCTCAATTGAAGTTCAGTATCCGGGGATTTCTGAAGACTCTTCCAGAATCTTGAAGTAAAATGGGGATCACGATCAGAAACAATCGATATGGGTACTCCATGAAGTCTCAACACTTCATTAATATATAGTCTTTCTAGAAGTTCTAGTGGTAGATCTTCTCTTATATCAAGAAAATGTACTGACTTGGTAAGATGATCAATAATAACCCATATTTCATTATTCCTTCTAGGAGTCTTTGGTAGCCCAATGAAAAAATCCATCTTAATATTGTCCCATTTCCATTCCGGTATGGGAAGAGGTTTCATGACTCCTCCAAGATGTTGCCTTCCATCTTTCACTTGTTGAAAAACCATACATCTTAAATTTTTTTATTAATCTCCCTCTTCATGTTGTCCTACAAAAAATGCTCCTTCAAGTCTCTATAAATTTTGGTGATCCCATGGTGTATAGAGAAATTGTAACTATGAGAATCATCCAACAATTCTATTTTTAGATCAGGTATATTGGGAACACAAATTATCTTCCCAAATTTCAAAATTCCATCTTCATACCCAAATTCATTCAATCTCCCATCATTCACAACTTTAATATTCTTTTGAAAATCTTCATCACCGGTCTGAGAACTCTTTTTCCTTTCTAGTAAAGATGGTTTGGCAACTATTTGAAAAAGTATTGATGTTTCACCTTCCATGTTAATTCCCATATCCATATTCACTAGATCCATGAAAATAGTATCCCTTTCAATTCTCATCATGTTCAAAACTCCATGATATTTTCTGATCAAAGCATCTACCACCTTATTTTCCTTCCCCAGGTGGTAGTGTATCGTGTAATCACAATCCTTGAGTAGTTCAAGCCATCTCCTTTTCCTCATGTTGAGTTCTTTTGGTCAGAAAATATACTTTAAACTCTTGTGATTAGTATAAATCTCACATTTTTCACCATAGAGGTAGTGCCTCCATATCTTCAAGGAAAAGATCAGAGCTGCTAACTCAAGATCATGGGTATGATAGTTTTTCTCATGAATTTTTAACTGTTGCGATGCATAGGCAATAACCCTATCATTTTACATAAGGGCACAACTTGGTCCTTTCTTCGATGCATCACTATAAATAATGAACCCATCATTCCCCGATGGTAGAGTCAATATAAGAGCATTGACTAATCTTCCCTTCAGTTCTTTGAAAAATTCTTCACAATCTTTTTTCCAAACAAATTCAACCCCTTTATGTGTGAGCTTTGTTAATGGGTTAGCCAACAGAGCAAAATTCTGGACGAAACGTCGATAATAACCTGCTAAACCAATAAAAATACGTACCTCAGTTATACTCGTATGTGCTGGACATTCCTGGATTTCCTTGGTCTTAGAAGGATCAATATATATTCCATCTTTAGAGATAATATGGCCAAGAAAAGAAATCTCCTGAAGTCAGAATTCACAGTTGCTAAACTTCCCATATAATTCATGTCTTCTAAGAGTCTTCAGGATAATGTGCGAGTGATTTTCATGATCTTCGTATCTTTTGGAGTATACCAAGATATCAGAAATAAATACCACCACAAAATCATCGATATATTCGTTGAAAAGTCTATTCATTAGATCCATGAATACAGAGGGTGCATTAGTCAGCCCAAAAGGCATTACCGTAAACTCGTAATGCCCGTACCTTGTTTGAAATGATGTCTTCGGAATGTCTTCCTTCTTCACACACAAATGATGGTATCTAGATCGAAGGTCAATCTTTGAAAATTATTGAGCTCCATGCATTTGGTCAAATAAATCATCAATGCGAGGTAGGGGATACTTGTTCTTTATTGTTATAGCATTGATCTCCCTGTAGTCGATACATAACCTCATAGATCTATCTTTCTTTTTAACAAAAAGAACAGGGGATCCCCATGGAGAAACACTAGGGTGAATAAATCCCTTATTACTCAATTCCTCTAGTTGTTTCTTTAGTTAAACTAATTCCACAGTGGCCATTCTATAAGGGGTCTTCGATATAGGCCTTGATCCAGGAATTAAATCAATGGAAAACTCATCTTCTCATTCTGGAGGATGTCCAAGTAAATCTTCTGGAAACACATCTACATATTTTTTCACAATAGGTACATCTTCTATTGAACATTCCTTTCCTCACCCACATTCATTTCATTCTCTTCCTCCCCAATAATTGAATTTAGTTGAGCTACTGGGGGTGGATCTAGATAAGAATTAGGTGGTGACGATTCTGATCTAAAGATAAGGTGTTCCTTATCATCATCATAAAAAATTGTAACCTCCTTCTTCTTACAATAAATCTTCGCATCATGGTCTGAAAACCAATCCATACCGGGGATTATATCAAACTCAATCATCGGTATGACGATGAGATCAGCAGATAAAGAACATTTATGTGCTCTAATGGGGACTGATTCACAAAACATTATAGCAATGATACTTCCCTTTAGAGTTTTAACCGACAAATCCTTTGTTATATCAAATTGGAAATATCTAATTTTCTTTGCAAACTGGGAAGATATGAAATAATGCGAAGATCCAAAATCAAATAATGCATTTTCTAAACTTGAAGAAACCATTAAATTACCTGCCACCACGTCTTTTTGAGCTTCTACCTTAGCAGTAGTGATAACATAAGATTTGCCTTGATCCCTTGGCCTTTTCTGAGGTATGTTCCCCTGATGCTTAGGAAATTAATTAGCATAATGTCCCATGTCCCTGCAATTGTAGCACTGAACATCAGTAGCTTCCTTCTTCCCTTTGCAATCACGAGCTCGGTGAACTTTTTCACCACACTTGTAACAGACACACATTACTTTTAAGAAAGTACTAGGGTTTTTATTCCCACATTTACCACAGGATTCATATTCAACCTTTCCCTTCTTCCCCTTCTTTCCATTCCCAGATTAATCAGCAGGTCTCTTCTTCTCTTGCTTTTCTTTAAAATCATAAGACATAGAGAATTCTTTTCGGTCTTGATAGAACGTGAGACAATGTCTTCGTACGACGAGAAGGATTGTGAGACTAATTCTCAATGGAGAAATGGTTTTAACCCATCAAATAAATGATCAATATTACTTCATGGGTTATGTATATAATATCCATCATACCTTTCTATCCTTGTAAAGTTATCCTCATACTTTGCGACATTCTCATCCTCCTTTTATCTCAGACTCAGAAATTTCCATTCCATATCGGCTCGATTGTTATGAGGAAAGTATTTTTCTAAAAACTAGATCTTTGAACTCCCTCCATTCCATATTTGATACTTCATCATCTTCCTTTGGGTTTTAAATAAATGACCACCATTGATCAACATCTCTAGTGAGGCGATAAACTGCCATGACAACTTTTTCCCTTTCACTACTCCCCAAAGCCTGAAATATTTTCTCTACGGAACTTACCCATTGCTGAGCTACTAATGGATTTGTACTCCCATTGAATGTTAGTGGTTTTTGCCTCATGAAATTATCTCACATTGATCCTCTATGATGCGGATCAGGGTGCTCCATTTGAGTAAGGTTATTATTCATAACCTGAGTTAGTTGTCCCAGTATGGTGATTAGCTGATCAGCACTAGTTGCATCACCAGCTCCACTATAATTATCTTGAGCAGGAGGGAAATCCATATGTGGAGTGCATGCATTGATACAATTTCCATTTCTTCCACTAGGTTCCATTTCTAAACAATGTCATAAACTATATCAGTTTATGAATCAAAATACATAATTCCATAATTATAAAACACTTAACATAAATTGAACTATTTATGGATATAATCTATAATCATAAAAAATGTTTTCTTTGAGGAAGTATATACTCATAAAACCTTCATAATGATTTGTAAAGAAAATGAGAGTTATCCTAAGCATATCCCCCGGGAGTTTCGTAACCAAGAGTGTAGAAAGACCCGTTGTCATGCACCAGTTCTCATTCAAGTCTAGCTCAAAGCGGTGTTTTTGGGTTTTACCCCCAGGTAAATCTGTGCCAGAGCCGCCTCTACCTACTCATATCTAGACAGGGATGTATTTCTCAGAAAACTCACAAAATCTCTACAATACCAAAATTCTTGAAAGTTATTCTATACTAATCCTCAAAGTCCATCTTAAATCTATGTGATCTAATTAGAGTTTATCTAAATCTAGCTTCCAAGGTTTGTACTAAACATCCTCTGATACCAACTGTAACTCCCAGACCCCAGATACCTAGAGTCAGTGCATTATTAAATAACATTGGCATGATCAAAATAAAGATCAAATCTTTAAAGACCGATTAGTTTAGGAGCCTTGGAAACACTAGATATATTCATAAGCCCTACATTACATCATAAAGTGGAAACCACTAAAAAAACATCTTGTCCTCATAATACACACTCATATCCCCTCATACTATCCCTGCAGGTCATTCATAAATTAATACTTCACATCCTAGAAAAAATAAAACATTGAAAGGGGTGAGCTCAGATGCTCAGTAAGGATAACAATATAGCGGAAACTTTCCTAAATAAACATAAACATTTAAGGCAATGTATAACTAAAACAAAATCCTTTTTAAACTTGAACATCAGAATAATATGGAAAAGATAAAATGAAATAATTCCATTTACTTATTCACATGGATATTCTACTAGTCGAATAATCACATGCGATATCAATAACCACTTTCATAATGATGGAATCCATAATGCCAGACTATCATAACCACATAGCCAAGGCCTTGTGCCAAGACTACAAATAATATTTTGTCAAGGCCTTGTGCCAAGACACTAGATTATCTGATGAGACCTATCTATGCATCGAGGAGCTATAGCGGGCTCCACCCGTCACTTATTAAGTCCAATGCATTCCTCATATGAATATGTTTAGACATAACATAAGCATTCGTATTAAAACTAGCATACAAAATGTCAATACTCTCATCATAAACCATGAATGGTATAAAAATAACACATCCACATTAAAACATATCACAAAACCTTCAATAATATATGGAAGTTTTGTATCATAATAAATAAACTTCAAATAAGATTAAAATCAATCAAAGGATGTTGACATAGATGAAATCAAAACTATTTGAGAGAAATATCACTTTTTTTTAAAACATTTAAAAGTCACATAATTATAAAATAAAACATTTACTTTGAAAATATTTTTATATGCTTATAAGGGAATCTTCGATGATTTTATAACGGCGGAAAATAGCCGCACCCACCGTATAAGTTAAAAAAGACATTCTTACCTTAATTTTGTCGAAAAGGTTAAAGATGTCCTTGTTTGGAAAATGACAGAAAGATTCCTTTATAAACATCTTATAAAAAGTCAAAAAGGGTATAAATGACTTTATAACATAGTCTTTAAAATATTAAGAATGATTTGAAATACATTTTTAAGAAACATGGATGTGGATGATAAAGAGGTCCCAGTAGATAATCACGTATAAGCAACCTCGGATAATGAAAAGATTGTGAAATAAACCATTACCTTGTAATTTTACTTAGTAGATGATATGTTAACCTCATGTATAATAGTTAAAACATTGCTATTAAATTATACAAGAACCATACACATAATTATGATATCATATATGATCTTTTAACATTGACTTGTTAATAATATCTTATTATTATCATTGTTTCGGGTGTTAACATACTCGTTTTATTTTATATGGTTTGTTACATAAGTAATGTTTGTTATGGATAGAATGTACCTTATTCATATACAGAATGATATAATATTCTTAAACATTACTTTTAATCATGAAACGAGAATTATTCTTGAATATATACTATGAGGAATGAATCTCATCGCATTCGTGGAGACGGTAGTCCGTACGTATGCACAAGCGACAATATCATTCTTTTGATATTAAAATAATATATAATTCCATAGTGTATAATATATAAATAATCATTATCATGTTATATTTATTATTTACATGAATTATAAATCATTATTATACCCATCTAAATAATAATATATTTAATAACAATTACACCACGACATGGAGACGGTAGGCCGAACGTATGCACGTCTGGTGACATGTCATTAAAGGGATGGATAGAATAATGAATTTGGTTGTTCCATATTTATAATAACATCACATTATATAGAATATACTAGATTTATTATTTTATAATGGAAATAACAAGGAAATTAGAAGTTGAATAAGAAATGAACTTGAAAAAGAGTGGTGAAAACTTTACCTCTTCTTCGGGTTCTTCCTTTTGATTTGATCTAAAAGGATCTATAGGTTGGCTTTATGGTAAAAATAAGGCCTCTAGGTTGAAGTGATGGATGTTGAGAGATTATTTTGGTAGCGGTTGGACGAGCCAAAGGGATTTGAATGTGTGAATTAGTGAAAAGGTGGAGTTCCCTTTTATAAGAGGGGTGAGGGGCACATTTGGAAAAGCTAGAAATATTATTTTATAATAAATTCATATTCGGTTTCTAATGGCTCCAAAGTATATTATTCAAAGTCTAAGGTGCGGATGGGTCTAAATACTTTTAACCAATAGAATTTAGACAGGTTTGGGTTATTATATTAACCTTATCTTTTAGTTCTAACTCTTAGTTAATTAGTTTGACACTTACCATGTCACTTTGTATTTTTATATTATATAGTTAATAAAATTACTATATACCTCCAAGAGACCCCAAAGTGGTCCATTAATGATACACCTGTCATTATATAAGTCTCTTGGCCTAACCTTAGATTTTTAGGATTTTAGTATCAATTAATAATATAATATTTGTTTTAAAAACTCTTTTATGTCAATTTTGACACTATTGAGTATTTTGTTTTTGATATGTTCATAATAGCATTATTATTTCGAAAACAATTTATATAAAAAATCCTAATATGTCATATTAACCTATAATATTATTGGAATTCATAAAAAGTCTCAAATTACATTTATTGTTATATTTATAATATCAATTATTTTAATATTTCATTAATTAGGTAATTAATGTATCACCATTGTGTCATAAATAAATTAAATTATTTAATGGATAAAAATTATAAATAAAATTCCATTATGTAGGAAATATTTTTATCTTTCTAATTAATATTTAAAATCGAATTTATCTTATGTATAACCCTATATTAAAAATGTGTTAGTAAATAAACCTTGATTTAAACTCTTTTAACTCTTCTTTGAATTAAATAATAATAAATGTCCTAATCTAATCCAAGTGGACCTAAATGATAATATTTTATTCATAAGGTTGTTTTTGGTCGAGATACCCTTTTCCAATCGAATTAGGACATGTGTTAGGGTAATATTAATATCTTTGTTACCCTTAATTATCCTATTTACTTTTAACCGTGGTAAATAAAAGAAAAAAGTTACTATTCACAAAAAATTATTTTAATCTCATTGAACCAAATTTTACTCCTTGATATTAACCGTGTCCCTAAGATTTTCAAAATTCCACTTAGAGAAGTGGTAAAATTATGTTTTATGAAAAATTCAGTTTTTTAACAACCACTTAGTGGTTTCACTATTCATCAAAAAACGAAGTTTTTCAGAAAAATACAAAAAATTCACCCTATGATAATTTCGATATTCCGAATCCAAAAATGAAGTCCACTTTGAAACATAAAATTTATAAATTTAAAAAATTGGGTATTACTATTCATAACGGCTAGTTTGATTGGTTGTGGTGTGTGTGTGTTAGAACTCGAAGTTGCGTATAACGCACACTACTGTATTATTCAAAGGAAAGCGTACCGTGGAAGCTTGGGGTATTACAAAATAGATATGAAATTAATGAAAATTTATTATTACAAAAATATTATATGAATTAGTTAATGTTCCAGAATAATTATTAAAAAATTGATAAATTGAGAAAGGGGAAAAATAGAAGAAAGAAGATATAAAGAGAATAAAATAAAATAAAATAAATGCCTCTAATTGGTTAAAATATGTTATTTCTCCCTAATAAAAGTTCCAATTAAAAATTATATATCATGGAAACTCTCAAATTATATTTGGGTTTTGGTTATTTAGGTGAAGTAGAGTGGTTTACCAAGAGAAATCCTTCAATGGCAGAAGTATTTAAAAAAACATATTAAAAGTATTCTAAAAACAATATATGCTAAAATAAAAAAAATACCTAAATGTATATGAGTGATTAAAATTTATTAATCTTGAAAAAGTATTCTAATTGAATATTATATATATATATATTTCTTTTAAATATGAAAATTGATTAAAAAGGAATAATGAGAAGATTTTGTTTTTTCATAAAAAAATTTGAATGAGTAATCAATCTAACTATAACTATTAACTTACATGATATTTATAATTTAGATAAATCAATTATTACATATTACCATATAATTTTATAACCCATAAACCCTTTGAGAATTAAGTAATCCACAATGATGAAATGAATTTTACCCCTCAGTAGCTTCCGAACACACTATCATAGCACCCTGTAATGATTCTCGATCCAATGATAGATTATAGTAAGAGTTAAATTAGGGAATTTATCCATTTTTAAAATGTGTATGAATTTTATTTTGGGATTTTCTTTTTACTATAATTATTTATCCCATGTGGGTTTGTATTACCGATTAAGATCGCACTCTCACAAATCACACATTACGTGACCTCGTGAGTTTTGTGCTAATTTCCAAAATTCATACATAGTTTCTTTAAAATTAAATACATAATGAAATGATATTATTATGTGATTTAAATTAGTTCAAATATTCAAAATAAATAAATGAATAAGTTTATCAGTATATAGATGATATTGAAAACTACTCTCCATGGGTAGTGTGGTCCCCATTGAAATGAATTTCATTAACAAATGTTAAAAACGGTATACCAATATCAAGTTTCTAATATTGATATACTACCAAAATAAGTAAAATAAAGAAGAATATAATTGAAAATAATAGAATAAATGGTAAATAAATAGTGAATTTATTGAAAGAACAACAATCTTACAACAAATAAGAGGAATACAAGTGTATTTTTGACGAGATATAACATAATTGATTCCCTCATCCAATAATTAATTTAAATGTTTCAAAAACAATTCTTATATTCTCTCTATAATATAAGGTATTTCCAAACACCTAAAAATGGGAAAACAAAAATTTATAATGTATAGGGGATGCTAGTATTCTAAGAGGGATTAATTAAAATGGGTAAATTATTCCAAGTATTTAAATTCCAATTAAACTCCCTTTATTTCCTGCAAAACAAGTGAAACATCTATCCTTAAAAAACTGCTATATCTTTTCAATTTAATTCTCTATCCACTGAAAAAATTTGAGCCCAATCCAATCCACAATGTATGTGATATGGACCCAATCGTGATGCAGTGTTTAATATATTGAGTCCAATACTTGATTTCATGGACTATTTTATCTATCTAATTCATGATTTTGTTCAAATTTTATGAATTAACATTGTTTGCCACATATTTATGAAATATGTTTCAAATGTTTAGGTTCCAATAATTCATATAAAAATATTTATGGTCGAAATACTATAGTGTACTCTAAAGGTCAAAAAATGGAATTTTAATCGAATTTGTAAATGAATAATCAAATCCAAAATATTCCATAAATAAAAAATTAAAGTTAATTAATGTAAATTATGTGAGTTATTATAATTAAAATAGTTAATATTTTTCTTTATCACAATCCTTTAGTAACATTATGGGAGACTGACTTTGTTACAGATCTCGATTCTTCTGTATTTGGGTAGAACCTATTAAGTTTATATTAAAACATCAAGAAATGGGAAAGGGATATTTTTCATAAATGGAGATATTGTCATAGAATAGGGGTATCTTTAGTTGAGGATCCATATGATATATTACATAACATATTATCTCAGACTATAAGATGTGGATCATGCCTTGTGTTTGTGGAGAATTATTTAGTGGGATGTAATTTTTTGGTGTATAAGGATAAAAAATAATCATGTATATATTTAAACAATGTTACATGAACCCCAAGAAGAAATAGTTGGTTGAATACCTATATTACATTGATACTTATCATTATTATATTTCTAGGAAGAGAAATTCTTTAGTGGATTCTTTTATATGGGGGGCTCAGACAAAAGTAGTTGGCGAGGGTAGTTTTGATTTGTAGATTATATATATATATATAAAGTGATTCATTAAGGTCTGAAGGAAGATCATAAAAAACCTATACTTATAGATTTCAATGTTTAATTTTAACTATTGGAGAGGGTGAATTTGATGTAGCTATAGAGTCTAGATGGATTATTTCAATGATTGAGTGTTTAAAGTAATGACCCCCACCACGATGAATCATGGATGAGAATGAGGCCTTGAAAATCGATGGATTCAATTGGGTTTCTAAAGAAATATAAGTGTAATAGATTCAAGAATATAATTACTCTAATTTTTAAGTACACCATGGGCTTACAAATATGTATCATGATCTAAAACACCAATAATGGTGGCCTAGAATGAAAAGATATATAGTTATCTTGACCACCTGGTGTTCAACCAGTCAATAGGTCAAGGGACAATTCCAGTAAACATCATAGATTTTACAAGCCTTTATAATTCCTAAGATGCAATGGGATGACATCAAAATGGAATTTTAGACTGGCTTACTGAGATCCCCTCATGAAAACGGTTCAGTATGAGAATCATTGACAGACTCCTGAATGTGACTAGAGTTTTATCTATTAAGAGACCTTTTCTGTGGATGAGATTCGAAGGTTATATGATTGAGAGGTTACAGAAAATCATGTAGTTCCATGTTTAGTTCCTTTATATAGGGATTACATTTTGACTTATCTATTATAGAAAGGGTTGTTGAAAGACTTGGGTCAAAAGGTAATTTAACTTACAAAAAATTACCCCCAGACAGAAGAGTTTTCCAATCGAACAATACACAAGTTAAATTAATTTTTTAGAGAACCCTTACAAATTTTTTGATGTTCTTGAGAGAAAAATATTCATTTATCCATGTTATATTAAAATAATATCTTCACAGAGAAGATTTAGATGGCTCCTCATGAGGCCTTATTTGGTTGGATCTTCTGATCACCTGTATATTGGTTAGAAGAATGGGAGGTAGCCCTACTTTGACCTCATCTCATTAATTAGATATTAGAGGACGTTCATCCAATTAGAAAGTAAATGTATATATATTATTCTAGATATATTTCATATAAAAATCAGTATACATGACCTCTATGGTTTTTGGTCATTCATCAAGAATTCAAAAATATTATTTTCTAGATTAGGGAATCATTATATTAGGTGGAAAGGGATGCTCTCAACTCATTTTTTGGGTTCATTTGGGGTTCTTCAGAGGGTCTGTTCAGTGGAATATTGGATAAATATTCCTTATAGATATATTTCTATGTACAATGACTTTTATGTTTCTTAGTGACATCATTACTACACAAACCAATCTCATTTTTTCCATCATAATGAGGAGTAATAACAAGTTGATACTACTTTTTAGGTGAAAACTATTCCTGTTGTGGACCATAGAATGAAGGATCTATGAGGAAGGCCAGTTACATTGGTAAAATATGAATGGTAGTGAGAGTGTGTAATGGAGGAGACATACAATAGGGAGGATGACATATGTACCCATTGACAAGAGATTTTTTCTAATGATGCAAAACCACAATTATAAGGGAAACTTGGTGATAGTTAATCTTATGTGGGAGAGTATATAATACCAAAAAATTTTTATCAGGTATTGTACCCATTTAATTTCATTATATTTAAATAATTTTATTCTAATAGAGATTTATATTGTTTTTGAAGTATTTTTTGGGGTCTCTGGGTCTCCCTTGATGTGAAAATCCCTTGTTAATGTGCAGATTAATAAAGTTTCATAGTTTGAACATGGTAAGTTATAACCATTAACCTCAAATTGTGAATCCAATAAGGGCGTCTCATGGTTTTTTAAATTATATACCCTAAAAAATATCCATGAAAATTGTTTCAAATAAATTATAGATGCATTTTCAATGTTTAATCAAGGTTAGTATAATCGTATACCCAGTTTATGGGAGGGGGTGCCATGAATTGTAACTATCACATAGTTAGCACACGGTTTTTCCAACTGAATAGCCTAACCATGCGATCTTTTAATGTAAGGTGAAATATGTATTACCTTCATACTTTTAAAAATTTGAACCCTATTTTTCCCATTTTCATGAAACTCCTCTTGAATAATAATATCTTCTATGCCTCAATATTAAATTTGATATTCCTTCACTATTTAGTGTCTGAATCATTTTTTTCTGTCATATTAGTTAGCCACTAGTATGAGATTTGACATGTTATCTTGTTTTTTTGAATCACTCACCATATGTTGTGTGATATTCTTGAATGGTGTTTTACCTATTTTAGGGAGTTATTATTATTATCTATTTTTCCCTTTTATTATATGACTCAATATATGAAAATAGATGATTTCTCCTCTACCACCATAAATTAGGTGATTTATCCATTTTCCCTAATGTATTTCTCTTATTAAATTTTCTCTGTTATTCTATACACTAGACTTTCGAGATGCTTCTCCCATAATCACATAATGTATTAAGTTAATTTTCGGAACATTAAATTTGATTCTAATTAAGAACCATTTCTTAGATATAGGTTTTTAACCTCATCCAAAACCACCTTTGATGTTCGTTTATACGTCTACCTGAGATATGTACCACCTCTTTGTTCCTATTATCTTTATACCCAATTATGGATAGATTAAATAAAATAAATGTGTTAATTAATTGATTAAATAACGATATCTTAATGAAATGAATATTTTATTTGATTACTATTACTTATAGACTACTAAATTTGGGTATGGACACTAAAATAGCCATAGATTTTTTTTACATTCATGATTTTAGACATTTCAGTATGACACTGACTACTGATTACTAGTATATTGTTGATGTTGACAAACTGTACGGAACAATCTAGTTAATGTTATGGTAATGGTGAGGGAGATTAAGGAGTTGAACCTACGAACTCCGTATACACATTTATCATTGGATATTAGGACGCTTTGGCCACGAGCCCTAGGTTTTTAACCATTGCAGGCCTACACTATTCTATGTTCTCTTTGATGAGTTTCACAGTCTCAAGGAGGTCACCATAGTAGTGGGCATTAAGACATATCCCATTTAGTCATAAAACATTATATTTATGTTGTGTGTAAAATATAATGTAGTTACATGGATAGAATTTATATACAGATACAAATTATTTATATCATAGTAATATTTGTAGCCTATGTTCATAGAATTGTTATATATGTTATTTTTTATAACTTTTTACTTGTTATTCTTGAATATGGTTATTTTTTTATGCATAGTCATGATTGGTTATTGACACCAATGGTGGGTTTTTATTGGGTTTATCTCACTCCCTATTTAGGATGTCGATTTGTACATATAATGGATTCATGGATGTAGTTAGGGGAAAACACAAGAACATAGTAATGGATCTTTTATATGTGTGTAGCATGGGTATGTTGTAAAATATTAATGAGCGTTCGATTATGATGCTCTTAGAAATAACATTTAGTTTTTTTGGTTTTCATGATTGTATGCACTGTGATGGATTCCTACTTCCATGTATGCCTTCCTTTTTTTATAGCTTCATGAAATTATAATCATTTTGTATGCAAAACCACTTTTTCATGATTATTACAACTATCTAGATGATATATTTCTTCTGATATATTTCTTAGAATTATTCCACTATTTTTTATTTTTTATTATAGTTGTGATACTCTAATAATGAAAGAATAGTCTCACTGTTTTACCACCTTGGGACATTACAATGTGTTGGTATCCTCTAGAATATGGGGAGGTCCTCTGTATACCTTATGACCAACAATGTTTTCTTACCATTGACTAAACCGATTAAAGAATGTTACAATTTCATTTTTTCTCAAAATATAAAAAATGATTAAGAAATATGGAAGGTTATGGGTTGGTTTATCTTGAATATCCCAATTCAATATATCATCTAAATTCATGTTACCCCAATCAACACAAACAATTTTATTTCTAAATGACATTAATAAAATGTAGAATTAAGGGGGATGAAGGAACTGTGGGTATATTATTATATAAAAGAACCAGTGTATAGTGCTGAATGAAAATAAAGTCAAGAAGAAATGTGCCTAAAAACTTTTAATTCATTAATCTCTCAATGATAAGTTGTTATTTAATTTTATCATTTGTAATCAAGACTGAGGTTTTATACCTATGTATAATTTCCATGATGGAAATAACATGGTTGTAATTATTATATGTTGTTTAATAAAACAATTTGTTTCAATGCAGCCATAAAAAGGAAAAATGTTATTGAGAATAGAAGTATGATTTAAAATTCGTATACATTTATTAGTTTTCTTAGATATCATATCATCGATCTTGTCACATAGGAATCAAAAATAAGTATAAAGATGTGAATAACTGAAATAGATGGATTCTATGTGATATTATTTTTTAAAATTGAACCACTCATCTAATAAGTGGAATTGGGTTTTTAACAACATGTATCAATCACATCATTATGTTGAATAATCTTCATAACCACATGATTTAATATTTTATACTAACCATTTTGTGCAAATTGATAGTGATTTATTATTATTGTGTGAAGTGTAAAATGATTATTTCCTATGAGTGGATTCAATGTAATTGATGAGTGACATGGATAACCTTGTGTCTATTATGAAAAATTCTTGTTTCTTAATTCAAGTTTTGTCTTAGTAGGATTATAGGATTTGTATATCTTTCGAGTGTCGTGTGAAAAATTTATTCATTGAATCTCTTGATGATAATGCATCTTAGATGATGTTTGAAAAAAACACATTTTGTAAATATGGGAGTTGATAAGAATTTTCCTCCATATCTTCATAGGTAGTGTTGAATCCCTTGAGGTATTCCTCTAGAAAGTTGAAAAATAAGGGTGAATTGAGATTTCATGGAGATTATTAAAATATAATATGGGGTGAAATATTTCAAAATGAAATGGTGAGAAGCAATAAAAGAAGATTTTACCACTATTATGGGGGAGAAGGAAGAAAGTTTTATTCTTATATATTAAAGAGGATGTTATGAATGTAACTCTTTCTTGTAATCAGAATCTATATTTCCTTTATAATAAGGGGGAGTAAGATTAAATTTGATATTTTCAATGAAATTGATGAACTGAAATTGCTAGCAATCATAATGGATTGATTTTGGAATTTTAACCAACAAGGATGGTGATGGTCAATGGAAAAGATGTTTGTTGGAATATCAATGAAGAAATATATAGTTTTGAAAATATAATTATTGAATACAAATGTTGAATATATAAAATGTGAAAATGTGATGTTTGGGAGATTGTTTGTACCCAGTGAAAAGGATTATGTTATATTGTTGACATCAAACATGATATATGATGGTGGTATGAAAAAGTAATGTTTTTTCAAGAGATTGAAATATACAGGCATTCTAAAGCTTAATTTCATAATGTGTGTTTCACCTATGCATAACTCAACCATGTTAAGGAGGTCACACACATGTTCTATGGTGTTCTTATGTGAGGATATCTCAACTTATGCAAGACTACACTGACGATTGAGAGTTTTGTGAGGGATGGGGATATGACAACGTGAACACACCCCTAGTTTTTTTATGTATTTCATTTAAAGTTGTTAGCACTGATTATCTAGTAGAAAATACATGGTTGAATATTTTCATATATTGAAGACTTAAAGTGCTCAGTACACTGAAACAAAATTACACACCCATAGTAGAAGCAACCACGAATGAAAGTTTGAGTCTTTAGAAAAAATGGATTATATAATAAGAATATAACCAATGTGTTTTACCGTATCGAGGTATAATAAATTAGGTTCATTCAACAGGATGTGGTTAAATCCATGTTAGGATGAAACTTATCAAACAATGAAATTTTTTAGTTAATTGATAATGTGGTGGAAGGGATTTTTTTTAATGATTCAACAGTAATGGGACATGTTATTGGTCAACGATTCTCGTGGAATTCAAAGAATGTTATAAAACATTAATAATAGGGTATTTTTTTTACATAAAACCACACATAGAAAGTGTTTTTATAGGTGTAAATGAATGAATTATGGGTTTGATTATGATGAAAATCATTGAATATATTTTGGGTTCTTTATTGGCGGTTCGACTGGACTTATTATGGTTTAACATGTTGATATTATTTGATAAATGATTTCACATTTATCAAAGAATGTCATGAAGGAATAGTGGGGATTGAACTTGATGGAATGATCTATTCACATCTTGAATATCCATAAAATAGATAATTTAAAATATCTAGATGAAAAAATGACTTCCTAAAGAAAGGAATTCCTTGAATATAAGAAGAAGGTAATCTTCTAGGGATGGGTTAGATGTATATAAGATCTAGAAATCCTTGAATACATATAAATGATAATACTAAAGACTACCAAAACAATTAAAGTTCAGGTCTAGATTATTTCATGAATGTAAATAATGTGATTCTTTATAGGTGGAATTCACAAGAAGTGAAGGAGTATCATAGTGGGACTATGAAAAATATTTTATCCTTACTTGAAGATTAATTCTATACATTAGTGAAGGGACCAAAATTTCTATAAACAATGTGTGATCCTTAATAGAGAGTGGGAAATGAAGGAGGTAGTAGAGGAAATTATTTGATAGTGAGCCTTTGGATATAGTTCCATGACCCTAGACATTGTATGGTAGTGAGCATGGGTGATGAGTGATAAATCCTAGACCTTTATAATGGGGAATAACACTATAGGAAAAGTATTGTTCTTAACAGTAATTTTGGTGAATGAAAAATTTCCATTGCATTATCATTAGAAATTGACCAGTGAGGGTGGGAAAAGTAGATAATCATTTCAATATTTTCATTACTCAAGAACACCAAAACACATAAAGAAACCTGAATCATGTCTCATTAAAGATAATGATAGGACACCCTTATAGTAGAGAGTCCAAGATCCTTTAAGGGATGTGGAACATTTTTCATAATGTTATAACTGGTTATGTAATATTAAAATCATTATTCTCCCTCTCTTAAAGTGACATCACTCTATGTCCCTTATATAATGAAAAAAGTATTCATAAAATAGATTTTTACACAATTTCTTTACTAGTGGAAATTCATTTTATTAACTCAATTTTAATTAATTGAGATATGTTCATCCATTTGGGTTTAAATTATTGGTTAATTCTAACAATTCATTATAATATATGATATTATATATTTTTTCCAATTTACATTGTTACCAAAAAAATACACCTTTAAATGTATTTCCTAACTAAAAGAGTAATGTTCCTATAATAGATATTGATAACTCTAATTTCATTTCATTTAGTTATATTGTCTCATAATGAATATCATAATTATATTCTTGGGTTTGACCTATCTAATATTTTTTAATGTTAATTTCACTACCCATACATGGAAAAATATATTTTATACAAAATTTTGTTTTTTATATTTTTACAAATTTTATTTTTTAACAAATATATATTTTTTAAAAAATTGGTATTAATTTCATATTCATATGGTTTTTATTCATATCCTATAATATCAAAGAATTTTTTTTATTTTTATGAACCAATTCTGGGAAATTATTCTTTAAATATATGTTCCTAAAAAAAATTCCTGTCACCTTATCAAATGTTAGCATTAAATTAAATATGTAAATTTTTATTTTACATATATTTTTAAAATTATATCTAAACACTTTAATGGATTTTATCAAGATTTTTTTAATTTCAAAATTATTTTACTAACAGGGTTGATGTTTCAATATTTATTCTATCATGTATATATATATATATAATTTATTGGGTGGAAGTCACATTATTAAAAAATTCAATTCATAATCACTTTTTTATACTGTTCTATGAATTCTTTTTTATAGGGGGATTTTATTTATATCAAAAACATTATATGTTTAATTTTTTACACCAGTGATGTGTTCTTTTGAAATAACAATCCTTCTTTATTTGGATAAAAAAATGATCATGTTATCACAATATTAACTTAACAGTGATCTAATTATGCTCTACGGTGGGAAAATATCATTTGAAAAAAAGTTATATGTGATGATTTTCTCATAGAATTTTTTTATTAGATTATGATGTATTTAAATTGTTGATTATTTATGATTTATAATTTATTTTGAGTATATATTTCGATTATATATTTTTCATTATACTGATAACAACATTTTTATTCATCCTTAGGTTCAATATTTAATAGTGTGAAATGTTTTATTGAATTTTATTGTTAATGCATGGGAATTTTTCATGTGATTTGAGAGTCCTGAATTATATGTACCATAGAAGAATTTCCATGTATCATCAAACATGAATTTTTGGGTATTATGTGTGTGCCCTCCCAATTAATTTGTGCGACTTGACTATGGAATTAATTATAAGTAAATTCCATTGAAAAGGGTGATGAAAAATGTATTTCATTTATCAAATTATGAATTATTTCAGTATGTGATCAATATTATTGAAATATATGTTTTCATTTATTTTATGGGATATATAATTATATCAGTTTAGTTTATTATGATTTTATGATGATTACTTATTCCTTCCGGGATATTTCTGTTGTGTTTATTCACAGATTGACTCAATTGTATGTTTTCTATTACTAATCATATTTTCTCACCCCATATTTTTTCCATTCCCTAGTTCATTAGAAAATGTATAACAAATGATATATGTAATGGGATAACATGTGTAGATAATTTTTTCGACGTAGTAAAGATTTTTTTATGGATAAGTTGTTTTTTATTATTGAAAAAACATCCAATTGTGTAGAAATCCAAAGTCTTTATTGTTTTATATTTTATCTTGATTCTCAAAATCATCAATTTAAAAAGTTATTTCAAATTTATGTAATAAAATACTTTCTTTTAGTCTTTTAATTTTGGGAGAATTGTTTTTGGTAATCTACAATTGGAATTAAAGAAAATATTTAATGTATAGGTTTATGAGAACCATATCATGGAGTGTGGGTATGGGGTGTTACAATACTCATATTACTTATAAGACCTAAATTCCAAGTATAATTAATGTGTATTCTAATTCCTCTCATATTAAAGATTCTAAAAGAAATCAAACTAATATGAAAAAAATAATAATGATATTACTCAACTCTTAGGATGAACACACGAACAATAATCCCATTTTAAACTCTAACATGGATTTCAACCCATTGATTGGCTTTCCTGACACAATGAATTAAATTAACCCAAATTCCTAACACATTCATACACTCTAGACTCCCACGGCCCGATAAAAATCCACTTATAATTACCAAACATTATTAGAATTATGAAAAACAATTTCAATACAATATTTTTTAGTACCACTTGTACCAACCCAATACTGAAAACACTTTTTAATTTTCCTTGACATATAAAAAAACATTGATAACAAAAATTAAGTGTTACATGTTTATATGACTGACTTGGTGTATTCGAAAGGTTTGTGAGCAATAACAATGTTATATGGTACGATTGTGAGGATGTTATACCACAGTTATAATATAATATAAATCAGTTAAACACAGTAAATATGAAACAATTTAATTCAAAACCAAAAGAAAAAGAAAATTTAGATATACATTCACATTAAGAATCAAATACCATGTATTTATGTTCCTAAAGAAACATGATTGATTTACCTTAGCCTATCACATATATCTATATGTGCATAAATATATTCAAAATAACCACTATCTTGACACTGAGGAGTCATTCAAAACAACTAAAACCCATATTATCTTTCCTATACAACTGCTAAATTCCTATACTCACTGGGGTTAAGATCTTAACCATTACCATTACATTTTCCATGAACCATAAAGTCATCAATAGTCCTAGAGGCCCCATACAGGGAGTTGGTATTAACTCAGTGGACCACCACTAAAGGTATCGCTATATTATATCATTATATATACAAGATGATGAAAAACCTTTTATTTAAAAATATAATTATAGTCAATAAACCCACTCCAGATATTATCAACCATCCCTAAATAAGACTTTATCCCCTAGAATATTTCCAAGGATGAACAATAGTTAAATAGATAACTATATTGAATGAGTCGTTTTCCTTACAGATTAATCCATATTGCATGAAAAAACATGAAAAAAAAATCAAAATTTAACACTAAGAGTCTTCTTAATGCCCCAAATTCAAATCCAAAAATCATATCAGCAGTTACAAGGACATCTACTATTGTCATTTCTCTTAGATCAACAACCTGAAAAATTCAAATGCACGGTGAAACCCATTCTTACATTATTTTATCCCAATGATGAAAAAATGAATACAGAACTATAATACCCCATATATTGGTCTTAATTACCAATAGTAATGGCCTTTTATTGTGAGCACATCCTCCATTTCGATGGAAAACACCATCCAACAATCCACTTAATCTATGAAGACATCCATCTAGAATGAGTGGTCAACACAACCGCATGGTTCCCATCTAGTGTGAATAGACCCTAAACTAACCATCAACTTTCCAAAGTGTGTGGAGTCACAAAAAATCCAAAAAAACCCATCAAAAACATTGTATCACCACCTACGAAGGTTATCTCCCTCCCATGATATTGGGTAACAACATCCTTATAATCCCAAAAAAACCACATCACCCCAATTATATTAATAAAATCACCCACAATCACATGTCCTGTAATCAATTAATTCTTATAGAATGAAATCAATAAAAACATTATATCCTTATATCTATAATGGACATCATCATGATGAAATATAAAGGAACCATATTGCTCAATAGACAAGTTATATTAAGAATAAATCCATTATTCCCCACATTGGACTACCCCTGATATTCTATAAAAGTAATGATAACTCAAATGGGTTCCTCTGTTAGCCTTAATAGCACAACATTACTCACACCCATTTACCAAACATCATATAAAAGAAAAATACTATTGAAAAATATATTCCCCACCTACCATGAGTTTTTGGTAATCCACTTTCCACATAAATCAGTCCAATTATGAATTAATTAAAATATTGATGAAAATATTCCAAACACCAATTCTAGGGTACCACTAAAAAAATAAAGAAGATAGAAAGAAATATAGAAAAAAAAAACAAATGTATTTTTAGCCTTACCCATGACTCCCCATATTGTAGAAGATATTAGAGTCTAATAAGTAACTCATATATTAACACTTTTAGAAGAATAAAATAACAATATAGGGCTCATATAAATTTTTATTGAGTTATAGCCCTGAAGAATCCATAAATCCTAAATTATATAGAATTTTCCCAATATAAATCATCAGTATTGAAATTTATGAATCAACTGAAAAGTCACATTTGATTTGAAATTTTGGTTAAATTCTTTACCCTTATATATTATATGTTTTTTATGGTTATCATTACACACATAATATAAATTAATAAGTTACTATAACATATCCAGTACAGATTTTAGAGTAACCCTTACACGCTAGTATAGATTATTGTGTTACCCTTCCATACAATTATATATTTCAGAGTTACCCTTACACACACAAAACATATTTTAATGATACCCCTACATAGAATTACAAATTTCAGTTTTAACCTCACACATGAGAATAAATTTGAATGTTTACTTTGCTCACTATTTAAAATCATAGAGAAACCCGTACTCACATATACAGAGTTCAGTGTTATCCTAACACACACACACCATTATATAATTAACCTTATACAATATTATAATTATGAAACAATGGAAATTTTAATGTTACATTTACATGTAGAGGTATCCACTCATATAATGAAATAATTTTCCAAATTTCTACAACCCTTTAATAGGTTTACTATTATTAATGTTACCATTTCACCTGAGGATAATCATATGGAAGGGTAAACAATTTCTCATTTTCCCACAAAATCAATAAAATTATAATTTTCTAGATCCATTATAAATTAATCTAGGACCTCAATTTTCTGAATAAAACAGCTTTAAAAAAATGAATAATTTTTTATAAAAAACTAAAACATTAAAAATAAACCAACACCATTCATAGTAAAAAATATGATACCTAAAATTAAGAAACAAACTATTTCAACTATAAAAATCACAAATACAATTCCCACCAATTAATTAATCATAATTTCATTCCAAAAAATAACAAATCAATTCCAATGATAAATTGTTGAAATAAACATGTTCAACCAATGGTCTAACTAAAATTTCATTTTATCAATACATGTGACCTTACACTTTACAAAAAATGATTAAATGTATAGTCTTTATCATAAATTAATTATTTTAGAATTAGTCATTAATGGTCTACCACACCATATTAAACATCATGGGGAAATTCCCAATCTCATGAATTAGAACATTATGATCCTGATATCCTCAAATGATAGGAAACTCCATCATGTGTTGGCCACATACCGCAGTTCCTCCAGGAAATAGTGTGTGAATGGATTCTCATCACACATGATATATAGTAACTATTGGATGACTTATCTACGGACCAAATGTAAACACCAACCTCATTTCATCCAGCCTTATGGTTCATAACATGGAATCAAGTTGAACCCCCTTTATTCTCACAACTCTAGGACAATTCTGTTATTTTTTGATTGTTTAAAAACTAGAAAAATCATCCTAGGAAGAGTTTTATGTCTATTCCCCAATGTATAGATCTCACTTGTGAAAAATTGGTATTTAATGTTAGTTATTTTGTTTTTAAATTGGGATAAATGAAAATATAATTTCATTAAGATTTGTATATAATTTTATTACGTATTTTATTTTTAACTAACAAAAAAATGTTTTTCGGAACTATTATAAAAAAATTTGAAAATGAAAAAAAATTATAGAATTAGAAGGTGTTTCCAAATCATTTAATGTATAAACTATGTGAAGAATATTTATTTTGTCAATATCTCACATTACAGAAAACATAACTTGTTTGAAAAATATATATTTTTAAAATTTGTTTCTAATAAAATACTTCTATAGTATATTGGTATCAGAAAAATCATAATAATGAAACACAAACACAAATAAAGTTTCATAAAAAAATTTACATCACATCATTGTTGAAATAATTTCATCCTTAAAATTTATAGTTTAAACTAAAAAAATATATGAAAAATATAATAAAAACTAATAAACCCAAATAAATAATCTATCCAAGACTGTGGTAATTGATTTTTATATGTTTTAAAATAATGGTTATGGTCATAAAGAAGATAAAATTAAAAAATAAATCATTTAACAAGTATTCATGATGTAATTATAATAAAAACTAAATGAATGATTATAATAAAATCAAACCATATAAAATTTTGCAACTATCATCGTCGAAAGTTTTTCAAATATTATTCAGTGATGAAATTATCATCATTACATTATTATTTTTTGAAGATGAATGTTTTATTTCAAACTAATTTTTCAATTTAGATAATATTTTGAGTACTTTCAGCCAAAATACAGTAATTATAAATGATATGTAACCTTTACACAAAAAAATGATCTTTTGTTTCTCCTTTATGATTGTATCTCTAAAGAAATATCATTCCCTTTTTGATAGAGATTTGTATAAAGTAATATAAAAAATCATGATCATAGATAATAATTGAAATAATTAAATTTATGTGTCTAATATTTCACTTAAAATTTCTAACATATCCCATCTTATAGGAAATTAAAAGTAATATGTCTTATCTTTAAAACAAAAATTAAACAACATCTAATGGAAACTAATATGAAATAAGAATAATGTGAGTTGTTATTTAGTTGAGAGAAATAACATTTCATGATGTTTTTGTTTCATAAAATTCAATAAAAGGAAGAGACCAATACTAAATTACATTATTTTGAATTATTTCAAATTATATATTTTTTAGTGTCATTCATTACATTAATTATTGTTGAAATATATTATGGGACAAAAAATCCATATAATTATGTTTTATCATAATGAATATATGTTGTATAAAGAAACATGTTTTAAAAAATATAAATATTCTGTATAACTAAATTAATATTATTAAATTAATTATAATAATAGACACACATACATTTTTTTCATAAAGTTGGTGCCTATCAAATCTATTGTTGAAAGATTCATGATATTCTGTTTGAAATTATCATAGTCATATGACACCAAAAATGTTTCCATCTAATTGAATAGTAGAAACCTACAAAAAAGGTGATGTTTTTGTTGATGAAATATCATGTATAGAAGAAGTAATATTTTAATTCATATATGCTAGAGAATGTGGTTGTCAAAATAGTATTCAATTACCTTTAATGTATTTATATAAGTAAAATATAGAAAAATATTTAAATATTAAAATGTTAAAATAAATTTAACACTAACATGAAATAAATAATATAATAAATACATACCATGGTAATAATTTTCCAGAAAATTATAGATGGAAAATGTAAAAACTTTCCAATTAATATTCTAATTATAATGACCTCGTCGATGGGAAATGACACTCTTTATGATAATTCGAAAATATCCATCATGATTAGCCTAAGTTGACCAATCTCAATCTAATGATATTTAATTTTATCCATAATATAATATACAATCCCTTGGATAATAATATGATATTGAGTATTCTCAACATATAACTCAAATTAGTTATTGAAGAGGACATGTAAGAGTTGGATATAAAGTTAGCAGTTGAGAAGTGGGATATGCAAAAAATATTGATGAGTGTGATAAGAATCATGAAACAATATTTACATTTTTGCAAACATTTACTATTATGAAACTCTAATAATCTTCTATATTTTCTCATCCATATCTGGATCTTTAGCTTATAAACACTTAATTTTCCTTTACATACATCCTCTATTAATGAAAATCCATGACAACCAAACTCTTTTGGGACAGATACAACCACCTTGTATCCTCATACATGAATTCACTTGTTTTTCCATTTCCAACACAATTTCTAAAATAAATTCATACATCCCTTGTGTATGAATGTTCCCTATGTGTGGTGCATCTAAATTTATTCTTATATAGAATATTTAATAAATTAAATAGTAGATTTCAATATATAATGAATCGAAATAATTTTAATTTAATATATAAAAACTAAAATAACTACTTACATTACTCCTACCAACAAATATAAAATTTTCTATAAAATATATTCCATTTATTGATTATTTGGGACCTCTTCCATTTTACATTTACAAATAGGTGAAGAAGGTATAATCTTAGTGGATCCTAAAGTCTCTCCTATAATATTTTCATTTTTTTCATTCAATTTTTTATCTAATAAAAAATACCCTCTATGAGAGAACATGTTATGGTATAATTTTTTGGATTAGATAACCTGATTATATATCAATAGTTATTATAAATTAATGACAAGGAATCATTAAAATGATCATTTTTATAAAAACATCATCTAAAAGATGACATTCCACTTTTTGAAAATGATTCATTTAATCTACTTTCAATAAACTACTTAAATGATTCATTGTATAGTGAATTATATATTTCACATGGATTTAATTATCCATCTTCCAAAAAAATGAATTTTTATGTGAGGGTTCAGTTAAAATAATTGTATCTCCTAGAATACTTATATAAACATTTCTTCTTGACTTATATACTGTTAGGTATATGTTATGACGACTGATAGGAACGAAATAAATCTATATTTGAATAAATGTATCTTTGTAATAAGAATATTATTAAATGATTGAATCAAATTATTCCCCCATAACTTATATATTTTCAATATACTGACACTATTCTAAACACATATTAAAATTCTAAATTTCAACCGAGTGTGAGCTACAAAAAGATTATATTATTTTGAATTTTGGCCACTATGATTATAGTCACTATGATAAAAAATATATATAACCTCTTTTCCGGGATATGAGAAACTAATAATTTTGGAAAAGATGTTCTACAACATTTTCCAATCCTTGAAGAGTTCTTCGAAAGAATTGAAGGTGATGGTTTCCATGTAAAAGGATGAGGAGGTTCCTTAGTAGAAGTATAGTACGGTCCTCCCCAGAAGCTCAAGGTTGATTAGCTATTTGATGTGATATTTTACTATCAATCAAATAAATGAAAATTCATTGAAGAATATACAAATACAACTATCATATAAAAACATTAAAAAAAATAAAACATTATCTAGAGAAAATTAAATTAGAATAAACATGTTTTTATTAATATTTGTTAAGTATGTATTTAAAATAATGAAAATATTATCATGATATTAAATTATTTTAACAGAGGTAATAAATAATTATCTAAAATATTATTCAAATCCAATAGTTAAATAAGAATTAAAAAATTATTTTTAAATGAATAAAAAAACAGTACAAAAGAAACCATTCATGGTCATGTTTTTTTGATTTGTTAAAAAGTGATAAAAAATAAAAAACATTATATGGAATCAAATGAAGTACAAAAAAGAAAATAAAATTACAAAATCTTATATAACTCTAAAAATTACATATAAATTAGAGAAACCATTTCATAATTAAAAAAAATAATAATAAGACAAACACATTATATTATTCATTTGTATCTAACATTTTTTAAAGATACTAATAATATTTATTAGAAATTAAATCATATTTACATATCAAAGAAGTTAATATGAAAAATTTTATACAAAGTAAATAGTTACATAAAAAATAGGAATAACTGTAAAAGATAGAAAAAACTAAAATAATTTTAAATAAATAAAAATATTTTTTTAAAATTTTTTTATTATTAATGTGAAAAAACTCAAACAAATATATCTCACATTTCATGAAATTTAAAAACTAAAAAATTAATAAATATATTTTACTCGATATATTTCCAAATTACTACATGATTAATTTCCCATATTACATCCTCACGACTCTTCCTTATTAAAAAACATTATCTTTGTTGTAGAAAAAAATATTATCTTATAACAATTCACTGAATGTAGGGTAGTCATACAAATCTTCCCCATCGTCCTTTTTTTATCAAAAAATGTTGGATTTGGTGTCATAGAACCAACCACATTGTACATCATGATAAACAAGAATTCATGGATTTGATTACTAATAAATTTCTTATCATATTTGGATTGTTCTTCTTTATGACAATGAATGTTGTAATGCCCTAAAGATAGTTGTTGCACTAAAGGGTAATAGGGGATCCCTTGTTTGATGAGAACACGAAAGTGTAATAACACTGTTCTTAAATAATTGTTCTATGGCCGGATGATATTATTTGAGGGACATAGATAATAAGATGCCGTTGGGTATGAGTATGCATAAAACTTTGAGGAACCTTCTCCTTGTGTGTTCCCTTGGTAATATCTAGGAGGATATTATGAGAAAGAGAAATGCGGGTAGAAATACACATTTTATAGTGTCATTGGATCTTATTATTTGCATACGTGTGTATTTGTCCATAAACTTTAAGATTATAATTAATGGTTATTACAACTCACACACATAGATGTATTGAAAAAAATTGTGATGACATAATTTTTGCAGTGAGGTAGGATATATTGGGTCTGTCATAAGTAATACTGAATTAATAGATAATGCGAGAAAGGATTTGTCCCGTTTGATCCATAACATAAGTTGATATCATTGCCTCTTATGGAATTGATATAGCCTAAATAAATCAATGAAAATAGTGGAGATTTTTTGTGTTCAATTCTTATAAGTCAATGAAAGAATAATCAATCCCATGGGTTGATGGAACTAGCATGAAACCCACTCGATTCGATATATTGATAAAAAGGGATTACATTACACGGTAAGCGTTTGGAGGAGGTGACACATCATTGAGGTGTTACCTTCTTTTCCTATTGGTTCCATTGTGTTTTTCTATATGATAGCCTTGGAAATTAAGAAGGCTTCACATAATGCCACTAAGAAAGAGTCCTAGATGGGAACACACTAATTGTGTCCAAGTATCGCTATTAAATATTCATTTAACTAGTTGACTAATGAATTTTTCTAACTATTGATAAATAATTATTCACGGATTTTTGATCATATTTATTTCAAAACTAGTTATTTAAGAGAATATATTGTGGGAGGAATAATATATTTATTAGTGAATAATAGAGTTATATTTATTTAAGAAATATATAGTAATTATTGAAGGTCCAATAAATGTGGTGGAGGAAATAAAGAAATTGGAAGAACAAATATACACGTTGTGTATATTAATATACACACTGTGTGTTTTTTTGGAATTATGGCCAAAGAATATTATTTATTTAATTAAATAATATTATATGTAATTCAATGGGCACATGTAATGTATGAATTATAGTCATGGGCTATTATTAGACATGTGGTCTTAACAAGAATTAAATGAAATAAATAAATACTTATGGATAATTATTTTTATTTTTTTATTCAATGTATAATAAATCCAAATTACATTATTCTCAATAAGCCTAGACATTCTTTATGGTTGTGAACAACGGATCTAGAGAAAGCTATCTAGACAAGAGATAATCCCTTTCTTCCAAGAATGCTTACATGATACAAGAGAGATCATTCCCCACCGGATCAAGAAGATCACTTTGGATACGGATCTCAAGGCGATCGAAGGAAGAAATCACAAGATAAGCCTCTTTGTAACACCCCATGATTTCATAATATGTTATCTCTTCAATGTATTTCAATAACATGTACTACATGCAACAACGAGTTTGAGCACACAATGACTTACCATACTAGCCATTAAAAATAGTGGTTATAAATAGTATTAACCCCATTTAAAATTTTATATATCCTATATAATTTTTACATTCATCTTTTGTTGTTTCTTATAAATAATATAATAAAAACTAAAATTTTAAGATAAAAGAGGTAATTTTCAAAAAAATGTTGTTTTGACGTCTTTTAATGGAAAACACTTTCTAAATACAATATTTGACACTTTTATATAGTAAATTTAGTTAAATTAAAATATTATTTATAATAGAGACATAAAAATTTATTTTGGATAAATTTTTGGTACTTTTCTGATAACTTTTATATTTTGATGAATAGTGAAAATACTATGTTTTAATTGAAAATGATTTTTTAATACAAAAAATTTATAGTGTAAAATTATGCATTTGAATGGTTTTGAAGTATAATTAGATTATATTTTTATAATTTAATACAATTTAGGTCATTATAAGTAATTTCAATTTTTAATTTTACGTAAAAACATGTCAATCTTTTGATTGTTTTTAAATTTTAAAAAACCCGTTTTTTGGTTTTAGATATAGGAATTAATATTAAATTAATATATTCAACTTCTATGTTTTGAATTTTGTAAAATTGACTTCGTTTTTTAATTCGGAATATCAAAATTATCTTAGGGTAATTTTTTGTATTTTTCTAAAAACATTATATTTTTAATGAATAGTGAAAAGCACTACGTTATTATTTTAAACTGACATTTTAATTAAATATTTATTTATTTTATTTAAATTTATTTTAAGTAAAAATAGATATATAATACCTATATATGTTCAATGTAATTCATTGGATTCATTTTATAATATATTTAGATATATGAAATTTTATTGAACTTTTTACCGTCTTTTACCCACCTTCTATAAGCATTTGAAAATTTGCATAAAACATAATTTTACCGCTTCTGTGAGTTGAAATTAAAACATACGAGAGACACGGTTAATATCAGTAAGTAAAATGTTGTTTAATAATATTAAAAAAATAGTTGGTGAATAGTAACTTTTGAATTTATTTTTAACGCCGTTGAATGTAAATAGGGTAATTAACGGTAAAAATGATATTATAATTACCCTAACGCATTTCCTAATTCTATTGGATAAGTGTAATTCAACTAAAAATAACCTTATGAAAAAGCTATGATCATTTTTGGTCCTCTTGGATTAGATTATGACATTTATTATTATTTTATTTAAATAAGAGTTAAGTGTTAAATTCAATGTTTAATAACTAATCCATTTTTTATATAGGGTAACACAAAATATAAATTCAACAATAAATATATATTAAAAATATAAAAATATTTAATACATAATTTTTTATATTTATAATTTTTGGACATTAAATAATCTAATTAATTTATGACACAATGATGATGCAGTAATTACATTATTAATGAAATATTAAAATAATTGATATTATAAATATCCAAATAAATGTAAATTGTGACTTTTGATTAATTACACTAATTTACTAGGTTAATATGAAATTTTAGGGTTGATTATATATTTTTTTTGAAAGGATAAGGTTTTTATAATTTTCTCAAAAAAATACAAAATTGTGTGAAAATTGACATAAATTAATTTTTAAAACAACTACAATATAATTGGATGATATAATATTATTAAAAAAATATATGATTCTTCCAAAGGACATAAATAATATTATATATGTTATTAATGGACCACTTGAGGTACTGTTGAAATTTTAGAGTAAGTTTTTTTACCATATAGTGTAATAATACAAGAAGACACGGTAAAAGTTAAACTATTTAACTAAGAATTAAATCTTCAAGATAAGGTTAAAATGGTAACCGAAACATGTCTAAAACCTATTTTTTGAAATTATTTAAACCCATAACCACTTAACAATCGAAATAAATTCATTTCGAGCCATTATAAACTGAAAATTATTGTATAATAAATCAATATTGTAATATTTTCCTAAAGTGACCCTCACCCCTCTTATAAACAGGAACTTCCCCTTCTGTCAAAATAGCACCTCCAAGCCATTTGTATCAGCCAAAACCTACCCAAATATCCTCCCAAATTCCCTCAAATCAACCTATAGTCCTTAATTTTATCATAAATTCAACCTAATATGGCCATTTGATCAACTCAAAAGGAAACACCCAAAGAAGAGATAATAATTTCACCACCCTCTTTCAAGTTCTTTTCTACTTCATGTTCCTCTTTCTGTGTTGTTTCCATACAAAAATAATTAATCCAGTACCTCCTAAATACTTTTATGTTACTATAAATATGGTATAACCATATTTGTTATTTTATCCATCATATACATGATAATGTCACTATATGTGCGTACGTATGGCTTACCGTCTCCACGTCGTGGTGTAGTTTATTATTTAAACACTTAGTTATTTGGATGGTTATAAAAATGAGTATAAATGATGTAAATAATAAATATAACATGTTAATGATTCTGTATGTACTATATACCATCCAATTTCATATTATTTCACCGTCAATATAATGATATGGTCGCACATGCGTACGTACAAATTACCATCTCCACGATGCGATAAGATTCATTCCAACATTCACCATTCAACGATGATTATAAAAATATATATTATTAATAAGTATGTAATATATGACATATTAATTCTATTGAAGATATATATGTATATATTTATTTACTTACATATATCTTATTAACTTACTTCCGTTCAATATGACATGAAAATGGAAACATCGTTTATGCCTACATACGACATACCGTCTCTATAAACGATGCCTTCCATTTCATATATCTATCTAATATAAATATTTATATTCTAAATATATATTATATATAAATAAATTTTTATATTCTGTAAGTATTGAGAACATGATCTAAATGATACGAACAAGAATAAATGTTAAAACACGTACGATAAAAAAAGCGATTATTTCCCAAAATGTTATTTTAATATACATATCATTATTTAATGGGTAGTATAAATTCATAAATGAATCTTGTATGATATAATAAATATTAAAATGGTTCTAGTATAATTTAATAACATACTATTGCCATTATATAGGTGGTTAAATGTACCCTCGACCAAAGGAAAGTGCAAGGTAATAGTTAATTCCTTAATCTCATTGTTATTCGAGATTGTTTATCGGTATGTTTTTACTGGGACATATTTATTATCTGTTTCCATGTTTCATAAAATAGTATTGAAAGGTATTATTTTTATGGGAATCTTTTATTAATACAGTATTTTAAATGTTTGAAATATATATTCTTCTAAATCATTCTCATTAATGTTCATGTTTTCAAAATAGGTTTTAAGGATTTATTTATATGTAAATGAATGTGTTTAAAATGTTAATTTCATTAAAATGATTCAAAGTGTTATGGGACACTTTGATTCAAAAATATCTTTAACTGTCTTTCCTTTTAAATTGTGTGACTTTTAAATATTTTCATGAAAAAGGGATAATTCTCTCGAAGAGTTTTTCAAATCATTTTCATCTATGTTAACATCCATTCATAGATTTTAAACTTGTTAGAAGTAGATTTTTTTTGATACAAATCTTCCATATGGTATAGAAGGATTTGTGATATATTTTACAGTGGATGTGTTATTTTTATACTATTCATGGTTTATGGATAACTTATTGACATTTCGTAGGATAATTTTTATACGAATGTTTATGTTATGTTTCAACCATATCATATGAAGTATGTATTGGACATAGTAAGTGCCGGGTGTATCCCATTATAGCTCCTCGATGAATCCGTACGTCTCATGAGACAATGAGATGTAGAATTGGCCATGGCCTTTCCCAATTTATATATGGTTTTTCCCGAGGCCTTAATCATTTTTTGATATCATGGATGAGGCCTTGAAATAATGTTTCAGAATGTCTGGCATTATACATTCCCTCATTATGAAAATAATATTTATGGTTCACATGGTTATTCATATAGTATAATACCCATGACTATATTTTATTATGGAATTATTTACTTAGATCATAATTCTACAATAATGTGTTAATGTTTATTATTTTTTAAGGAATTTGTTTACAATTATTTACCATGCCTATTGTTTATGTTACCTTCCGCTAAATTGTTTACCCCTTCTGAGCATCTGATGTCACCCCTTTCTTATGTTTTATTTTCCAATGAATTCCAAGAAGGTTATTATGATGGATATGCAGGGTTAACATAGAAGGGAATAATGGAATTCTCAAAGAACTATCTATGTTGTATTTTATGTTTGAAATTGTAATGTGATGTTGATGTATGTAATCTATTTCTATGACTGAAAAGATTATAGGTCTTTCAGGACATTATTTCCTTGTATCATGCCAATGTATTAATATAATGCGCTGATTCTGGGTAACTGTGGTCAGGGCATTATAGTTTGTATCAGAGAGAGTTTTAGCAATAACCTTGGAAACAAGATTTAGAAAAAATATGATTACAGAACATTAACCTAAGATTGACATTGATAATTAGTATATAAGAACATCCAAGAATTTTGGAAATGTAGATATTTTGTGTATTTTCTAATCAATACATCCCTGTCTGGATACGAGCATATAGAGGCGGCTCCGGCACAGATGTACCTAGGAGTGAAAACTCTGATAAGGAGTTTTGAGCTTGACCCGGGGTATCTTGGTACATGAAAATGGTCCATGTTCCACTCTTGGTTACGACACTCCCGAAAGATCTGCTTAGGATAATTCAAATTTTCATTACAAGACATTATGAAGGATTCAAGAGTAAATACTTTCTCAATGAATTTTTTTTATAATTATAGATTATATGCATAACCTTTTCAACTTACATTAGGCATTTTACATGTTTTTAATTATGAATTGTGATTAATAATCTAATGTATTGTATTACATTGTTTAGAATTGCTGCCTAGTTGAAGGGAAGAAAAGGAAGAAAAAGGATGGAATAGAGAAATATGGAAAATTGGTAGAGGGGAAAGAAGGATTTCCCTTATGTGATAACTGTGGAAAGAATCACCTTGGTAAATGCTTGAAGGGAATGACAATATGTTATAAGGGTGGAGAAAAATGACACCAAGTATGTGATTGAAAGGGTGGGAAAAAGGTTTCCAATGTACAATGTTTCATCTGTAAGGAGATGTGACACAACGCGAATCAGGGTCCAAATAATCAGAGTATACCCCAAATGATTCTATTGGATAATAGTCATGTTATGGTAATACCAATGATTAAGAGTAATGATTAGAGTTATTATGTTGTTATTAACGTATTTTGTCATTTGAATGTTGTATTAATTATATACATGTTATAATAATTATAGAGTATATAAGTATTTTACTGCAGTACTGTTTCATTAAGGAATTGAGATTGTGTGGAACCAAGCAAAGTGATTAAATAGCGGGTTAATTTTTTTGGAAAATATATGATTGAGAGAATTATAAACCATAATATGGCTCTGATACTGGGGAAATGATTTTGGAATAAGACATGATTTATTTGGATAAATTATATTGGATATTATTTACTACCTTGATACTGATTAATGATTTGTATATTCCATAATTGTTAGAGTTTACCAAATTTTAGGAGATAAGGAGTATATCCAGTATTCTATAAGTAATAAGAGAGCATGAATGTAATAAATAAAGTTTTATGGTAATTTATGGTGTTAGTGTGTTTTAAAAGAATGCATGATGAAGGTATTCACATGTTATTATGTGGCCAAGAGTATCTACATTGTGTTTACCATCCTTATAAATTTTTGACTGTGAGTTTGGAAGGAAGTATTTTGGATAAGTCTAAAGGATGGAATGAATTATGCTAAACATTAAATAATATTGTTTATGGTTAAAATAACTTCTTAATATTATTTTTTGGACTGTTTCAAAAAGGACAACTCGGAGGTCGGGCGACAACCTGTCATGTCTATTAAGGTCGTGAGACTTGATCCTGCAACTGAAGGGCGACAAGGGTGCGTCACCTACCACTGGCCCAAGTGATGTCATGGTTTGTATAATGTAGTCTTTTAAAAAGGGATAAAAGATGAATTATAAATTCATTTTTTTGTACCCTATACAATTAGGATAAATAAAATATTATTTTGTTCTATTATCTTTGGAAGTGAAAGATGAGTTTGTGGTAGAAATTAGTTAACGGATGGAACTCTACTTGTCAAGTATTCTTTTTTCTACTTATTCTATGAATAAATTAATTCTTAACCTTTAGGGAAGGTATCATAAAACCAAAAAATGTGTTATCCTAATACCTTATGATTTCTAGAACCGATGATATTTTAAATCATCATAGATTGATGGCTTTATGGCCCTCAATTTTACACTTTTTTTTGTGATTGATGAACTCAATAACCCCCAATAAATATTTACATTTTTAATCCAATTATGTGTCTCTAATTTACACCAATGTTCTTCTAATCGAGATCATAATTTTGTGGTTAATTTTTCATTTCCCTTTCCCTCTTGTTAAAACTAAATTTTATTAACCCATTTTCCGATGTAGGTTTTCCAGAATGGTAGTTTTCTATTTTAAATTTTTATTTTCAAAAAACAATTTCAAATTGCGAGGACACAATTTATTGAAGGTAGAGAGATTTTAAAACCGGAAGATTTTTATATTATGTTATCTCTTCAATGTATTTCAATAACTTGTGCTACACGCAACACCGAGTTCGAGTTCACCATGTCTTACAAAACTACCCATTCAAAAAAATATGTTGTGAATAGTATTAACTAAATTTTAAATTTTATATATCCTATATAATTTTAACATTCATCTTTTTGTGTTTCATAGACATAATATAAAAAAAATTCAATTTTTAAGATAAAAGAGGTATTTTTCAAAAAATGTTGGTTTCCCGTCTTTTAATGGTGAACCGTTTTAAATGAAATATTTCACCCATTTATATATTAAATTTAGTGAAATTAAATTCTTCTTTAGAAGAGGGACATAAAAATCTATTCTGGTTATATTTTTGGTATTTTTCCAATAACTTTCATAATTTGAAGAATAGTGAAAAATACTATGTTTTAATTAAAAACAAATTTTTTAATAGAAATAATTTATAGTGATAAATTATTCATTTAAATGGTTTTTACGTATAAATATATTATATTTGTATCATTTAATACAATTTAGGTCATTATAATTAATTTCACTTTTACATTTGACGTAAATACATGTCATTCTTTTAAAAGATTATACTTTTTTAAAAACCCGCCTTTTGGTTTTGACTACGGGAATTAATTTTAAATTAATAAATTAAACATATATGTCTTGAATTTGGTAAAATAGAATACATTTTGGAATTCATAATATCAAAATTAAATTTGGAAATATTATTGGTATTTTTCTAAAAACATTCATTTTTATAAGAATAGTGAAAAACATCGCGTTATTATTTAAAACTGGCTTTTTATTTTAATAATTGTTATTTTATTTAAATTTATTTTAAGTCAAAATAGATATATAATAACTATATATGTTCAATTTAATTCATTGGATTCATTTTATAATAAGTTTAGATATATAAAATTTTATAGATCTTTTTACTATCTTTTACCAACCTTATAAGAGCATTTGAAAAATAGCCTAAAACATATTTTTTTTGATCATGTGAGTTGAATTTAAAAAATTTGAGAGACACAGTTAATATTAGTAAATAAAAATTGGTTCAATAAGATTAAAATAATATTTGGAGAATAGTACCTTTTTACTTTTTTTACCGTGGTTAAAAGTAAATAGGGTAATTAAGGGTAAAAATGATATTATAATTACCCCAACACATGTACTAATTCTATTGGATTAGTGTAATTCGACTGAAAACATCCTTAGAAATAAAATATTCTTCTTTTTTGTCAACTTTGACTAGATTATGACATTAATAATTATTTTATTTAAAGAAGAGTTAAAAGTGCTAAATTCAAATTTTAATAACTAAAACATTTTATCGATTAGGTTACATGCAATATAAATTCGTCTACAAGTATTCATTAGAATGATAAAAATATTTCCGACATAATGGTATTTTATTAATTAATATTAGACATTAAATAATTTAATTTATTTATGACACAATGATGATGCAGTTATTACCTTATTATTGAAATATTAAAATAATTGAATTTATAAATATCCAAATAAATGTAAATTGAGACTTATATTGAATTAAAATAATTTTATAGGTTAAAATGACTTGTTAGGGTTGATTAGATAAATTTTTTTCGAAGTGATAAGTTTGTTATGACTTTCACAAAAAACAAAATACAAAATAGTTTGAAAATTGACACACATTATATTTTATAAAAATAATATATTATCGGTTGATATAATATTCCAAAAAATATAAGGCTCAGCCAAAGGTCTTAAATAATATTATATATGTCATTAATGAACCAATTTATTTTATCTTTGATGTTTAGAGTATGTTTATTAACCATATAGTTTAAGAATACAAGTAGATGCAGTAAAGGTTAAACAATTTAACTTAGAATTAAATCTAATGGATAAGTTTAAAATGGTAATCTAAACATGTCTAAAACCTATGGGTTGAGATTATTTCGACCCATAACCACCTTAGGCTCGAAATGAATACATTTGGAGCTTTTATAATCCGAAAATTATTGTATAATAAATTAATATTTTAATCTTTTCCAAAAGTAACCCTCACCCCTCTTATAAAAGGTCACTTCCCCTTCTCTCAAAATCACACCTATAAGGAAATTTTTCATGGCCAAACCCAGCCCAAATATCCTCTATACATCCCCCACATCAACCTAATGTCATTACTAAGATTATAAAGCCAACATATGGAGCCCTTTTGATTAACTCAAATGGAAACACCTGAAGAAGAGGTAATAATTTCACCACCCTCATTCAAGTTCTTTTCTTCTTCCAATTCCTATTTCATTATTTCTTCCATAACAAAATAAAAACTCAAGTAAATTCTATATACTGTGATGTTACTAAAAATATGGTACAACCATATTCATTATTCTATCCATCCTATAAATGACAATATCACCATATGTGCGTATGTACGGCTTACCATCTCCACGTCATGGTGTAGTTTATTGTTCAGTCACACCATTATTTGGATGGGTATAATAATTAGTATAACTAATTTAAATAATAAATATTACATGTTAATGATTCTATATATATGATATACCATCCAATTACATAATATTTCACCATCAATATAATGATATTGTTGCTCTTGCGTACTTAAGGATTGCTGTCTCCACAACGCGATGTGATTCATTACAACATTCACAATTCAACGATGATTATAAAAATAAATATTATTAATAAGTATGTAATATATGAAATAATAATTCTACTATAAATATAAATGTATATATGTATGTAATTACATATATCTTATTCACTTACTTCTGTTCAATACGATATGAAAACGGAAACAACGTTTATGCGTACGTACGACCTACAATCTCCATAAACAGTGCCTTAAATTTCATATATCTATCTATTATAAATATTTATAATCTAAATATATATGATATATAAATCTATTTATATATTCTGGAAGTATTTAAATCATGATATATATGATACAATCGATAATAACAAGCTAAAACACGTACGATAAAGAAAGAAATTATTACCCAAAATGTTAATTTAACATGGAAATAATTATTAAATGGGTAGTATAAAGTCATCAATGAGTCATAAATGATATAATAAATATTAATATGGTTCTTCTATAATTTAATAACATACTATGGTCATTATAAAGGAGGTTAAATGTACCCTCAACCAAAGGAAAATGCAAGGTAAGAGTTAATTCCTCAATCTCATTACTATTCGTGATTATTTATGGGTAAGTTTTTACTGGGTCATATTTATTATCCATGTCCATGTTTCATAAAAGAGTTTTATGGGTAATATTTTTAAGGGAATGTTTTATTAAAACATCATTTTAAATGTTTTAAATATATATTATTTTAAGTCATTCTCATTAATGTCCATGTTTTCAAAATGGGGTTTTAAGGACTTATTTATAAATACATGAATTATTTTAAAATGTCAATTCCATTAAAAAGTTTCAAAGTAGTATGAGTCACTTTGATTCAAAAATGTCTTTAAATATCTTCCTTTATAAATTTTATGACTTTAAAATGTTTTCATGAACAAACGATATTTCTCTCAAAGAGTTTTACAAATCATTTTCATCTATGTCAACATCCATTGATGAATTTTAAACATGTTTGAAGTTTAATTGTTAGGATAAAAATATTCCATATTGTATTAAATGTTTTGTGATATGTTTGACTATGTATTTGTTATTTTTATACCATTCAGGGTTTATGGATAAATTATTGACATTTTCTAAGATAATTTTACTATGAATATTTATGTTATCTTTCAAACTTTTCATATGAGGAATGTATTGGACATAATAAGTGACGGGTGGAGCCCGCTATAGGACATCAATGCATTGGTAGGTCTCATGAGACAATTGGACATGGAATTGGCCGAGGCCCTTCCAAATTTGACATATGGTTTGGGATGAGGTCTTAATCATTTTTAGATGTCTTGGTAGAGGCTTTGAAAACATGTTTCAGAATGTATGGCATTATACATTCCCACATTATGAAAATTATACTGATTGATCATGTGGTTATTCGACTAGTAGAATACCCAGGAATATGTTTTATTATGGAATTATTTACTTAGCTAATATTTCTTCCATAAAGTGTTCTAGTTTATTATTTGTAAAGGCAAGTGTTTTCAATTATTTACCATGCATATTGTTTATGTTATCTTCCGCTAAATTGTTTACCCTTACTGAGCATCTGAGCTCACCCGTTTCATACGAATTATTTTACCATGATTTCCATGAAGTGTATTATTATTTATATACAGGGTTAACCTAAACGGGAATAATGGTGTTCATAAATAACTATCTATGATATATTTTATGTTTGAAATTATAATGTGAAGTTGATGTATGTAATCTATTTACATGAATGGTAATATAATCTATCTTTTAGGACATATTTCCTTGTATCATGTCAATGTATTACAATAATACACTGAATAAGGGTAATTGGGGTTGGGGCGTTACCCTCATCCATGCTAGAACCTGGAGATCCCTTCCGTGACATTGAGAGATACACTGAGCACTTGTGCATCACCAATATAGAAATCCTACAGTTGACTTTTAAGATGCAATGACGGATCACATTAGATCATGACCAGAAACATCAATGAAGAGAGAATTCCATTAATGTAATTCTAATCTTTTAATAAAATTAGTTATAACCAACTTGTGATGATCCTCTCTATGGTTATTTTAATTACATATTTCTTTTTCGTTATTAATTTTATTTCAAAGATCAAACATTTTATCATCATGAAAGATCTTATATTGATCATTGAAAATGGAAAAATTCAAATTGGGTACACCCATCCACGCGCTTCCACTGAACCGAGATGCTAAAAGTGTTATCAGAGAAAGGCCATATCGATGATTATAATTATTTAGTTTTTTTCACAAATTATTTATGCATTTAATAATTTAAATGTTTCAATTGAATTTAATTGTTCTGTAAATATGAATCTCAATAACTATTTCTCTTATTTTTTTTCTCGTTTATATTAAAGAAATGAACTTTTCTTTTTAATTTTGTTTAAAATATATCTATTGGATATCATATAGAGGTTCAAAAGTATCCTAGATATATAACACTAGAACAAAAGGAATGTATTCGAACGTACATTTTATGTAGTAAAGATTTAATGCATCGGGACTGGTCCGCCAAACAAAGCCATGTGTTGGAGTTTATCTATGTCTATACGACATAATGTATTGACCACGAGTTGGTGGAACACGGTTTTTGGATTATGAATCATGCGCCCCATTGGACACGACGTGTAGTCCCTTTAGGTTAGGGTTGTACCGTTTACCCCATACATGGCTTTCCTGGATGGAGACTATGTATTGTGGATACTACATAGCGTGTGGCCCACTAGACACACCTTGTATTCTAATGATTTTGGAAGTACAAATACATGTCGTATCATAGGGAATGTACATCAAATGGATGATGAATGACAGTACTCGCCGTGTTGTAGGATATACACTCCATGTGCTAATCCAAATTACGTAGATTTATTAAAATTTATTATTATATAATAATAAACTAGGAGATTTGTACCATGGTCTAGGCATAAAGCTGTGGCACTAGACATGATACATGTTTTATATATATGTGTTTAATTTAACATTTGAATAATTTTCATTACTACTCATTGGGTAGTTATGAATGATAATTCACCAGGTTTCCTCCAAAGTAAATGATACGTTCAAAGATAATTTTAAATGAATTTATTTTTTTGAAATTATTATTGATGATAATCTCAAAAAAATCAGTAAAGGTGTTATGATAAAAGGATTCACTAATTAAATATAATATTTAATTGATTAGAACATGATTTATCTTTTAAACACAATTAAATAATTTAATGTTAATTTTATTTTTACGTAAATATATTTCCATGTATGGATGATAATGATCTAGACTAGGATATTTTTTATATAGAGGCATTTTTTAATTAATTTATTTAAATTAAGATTTTTTCATGGAAGACTTCTCTTCATTTATATACAGGGAAAGTGTTCCCAAGGATTATTTTATGTAAAACACCATTTTACCCCTCACCTACATGTGAGATAAAATCATATTTAAGGGATGGAACTCCCAAATAGTGGAGGTGGCCCAAGAGCTACGGCAAAACCAATCCAATGAGATACAAAAGTGGACAGGTGGAATGCTGTAAACACAAACACAAAAGGTTCAAGTTGTTTTCTCCACTAGGTCTTCGGATAGTTTATCAAAAAATAGATAAACTAACATATATAACTATATTATGATTATGTCATTTATTTTAATTTTTTCTGTTTCATGGTTTATTTATTGTGGGTGTGTTATCACAATCACCCAATTAGTGAATTCAATCAGTATGTATGACGAAACTAAAATAAGATTGATTTATATGTAAATATTATCTTAGAAAAGGTTAATGACATAATTATAACCTAATTAATATTAACAATATTGTAAGAAATATAATAAAATGTAAATTTACATATAAGGAAAAAATCCTTCAAGGAGATATTAAGTTATAGTCTTCGATAATCTTGGTTAAAATAGAAAAATAGTTTAAAGTCCATGACCAACCCTTGTTAGGGGTGCTTTGAATTATCATGGAATTCTAATTCAATGTTTTTGGTTTAGTTCACTTGTTTCACATCAAGGGTTGGCTACCACAACCGGACATGGTATGACCAAGATGCAAAGTTGAGGACATCCAAAATAAAAAGATTTCTGGTTTGAGGAGTCCACTCATCAGATCACGAAACTGAAATTTAATGCATTTGGAATTTTGAATTCCTACCTACAATCCATAATTTTTTTGACCAACCCAAATTGTGGTAAATAAAAGGGAAATATGGATCCCTAAAACTAGAATAATTAGGTAATAGAATATTGTGAATTCAATTGTGAGGGATATTGTATTTTGATAAAATAGTGGGAGGATAATAAGTATTAATTTAATCATTTGTCTCCATTTTATCATGATATAGTACTAAGTATTTTATCATCTTAATTTGTCAAAATGTAAAAAAAACGACATCAAACATATCACTTCAAACCATACTCGTGAAGGAAAAACATCTCAGTGAAACCAATTGACATGACTGGAAGAGGCGTTTACTCATCATCCTTCACCCTGAGGGGAAATTGAATGTGCGGGAGGATACTATTCCAGTTGAACCTAGAAAAAAGGCCAACGATGAGAAAATATATCTCTATGTGAAACATTTGGATGACACCATAGACGTACAATGCTTCATGCCATCAGCCATGTCTTGTGAGCTCTTGAAGCAACATGAAAAAATGCATGTGTATAACATGATGTCTCACCATAGGGATATATATCAAGTTAAGGTCAGCCAGGAGGTTAAGAGATCTCGGATGCATTTTCCCCAAATATTATTGAAGATTCTATGACAGCTGGGCCTAATTTAGTCAATCTTATTGGCAACATTGAAAACCTAGACATCATCGGGATTATGATCCCGAATGAGTTACCTACTGAAATAATCCTATCATCCCATCCCAAAACCTACTCAAGATTCATTGTCAACTACAACATGAGTAATAATGAAAAGATTCAATCACAACATCAAAACATGATTCTCCAGGTAGATAAGTGCATGGGGCATGAGACACCTTCAATCCTTATGGTGAATTTGAAGAGGAATGACAAGGAAAAGGGGGTAAGGGTTTATAAAAAGTCTGAAGCCCCCAAGTACTGTCCCTAAAATAATGGGATTATCTAGAGGCAGGGAAAGGAATGTGAGAAAATATGTTTTTCATGTTGCTCACTAGGCCACTGGAAGTGGAACTGCATCCAGAAGTGTGGGGATGATAAATGTGCATTCATTATCGAGTGTAATGTTTTAATTTCTATACATTAGGTATTAGATACAGCTTGTCGGGATCACATTTATATTGAAATTAAGGAACCATGTATATTTTTATGGTTTTCTAGCGAAGAGGTAGATCTTCAAGATTCCAATTGTGCGAGTGTAGCTATGTCAGCCATTGGCGATTACCATATCTCATTTCCTACTGGGATGCTTTTGGTTTTACATAACTATTATTACGATCCTAGTGTTACTAAAAACCTAATTTTTGTATCATTTTTAGATATTTATGGATTTATTTTCAAGTATGGTAATAAGAGTTTTTTATTTTTTAAGAACAACGTGTGTTATGGTATGATGCATTCAAATAACATTTTGTATATAATAAATTATGATAACCAAGTACTGTAATTCAACAATGAAACAAACTCACATGACTCGTACAACACCCAGTTGTGTCATAACCGTCTTGGTCATGTAATTGTAAAGTTCTTGAAAAATCTATTCCAATTGGGTTATTTAGACTCTATTGAGCTAAAACCACATGACAGATGTCTTTCATGATTACAAGGGAAAATGACCAAGCCGTCTATTGGGGTAAAGGGTAAAAGGGCTATTGAGCTTCTTGGATTTGTACACATGCATTTTTTATGGACCTTTAAAAGTAGAGGATATTGGTTTATATTCATAAATCATTCCTTTTATGGATGATTTATATAGATATGATAATGTATACTTAAAGAGGAATATGTTAGAGTCCTTGGTAAAATTTAAGGAATTCCATAATGAAGTGGAGAATCAGCTTATTGATAAGATAAAGATGGTTCGATTGGATACAAGTGTACAATATCTGAAATATTAGTTCATCAACCTTTTACGAGATTCTAGTATTCAATATCAACTCACTCCTTATAAAAAATAGTGAAATTGTGTAAGTGAAAGGAGGAACCATATCTTTTTGGACATAGTGAGGTGGATGATGAGTCATGAAAATCATTCATTATCCTTTTGGTGATATGCATTAAAAAATATATCATACACATTAAATTGAGAACCAAATGTGGTGGATAATGGAATTACCTCTGATCTATGGAATGGATAGAAAAACATTTTTTTTCACACATACATGTATTGGGATGTGAGGCATTTGTTAAGGTCTTCTTAGGAAACAGACTAGAACCCCAAGGCATGAGGGTTATCATTATAGGATATCCCAAGGTAATGAATGGATATTACCTATATAAAACATCATATAATAATGTGATTGTCATAGGACAAGATTTCTATCTTGAGAGGGAGCACATCATAAAAAAGGAGAGTGGAAGAACGATTGACTTTAATTAAGTTGATGCTCATGATACACATGAGCTAGTATAGGAACTATATCAACATTTCCCAATATAATATGTTCCAAAAACACATGTACTGCATATGATTTCATGAGATGTAAGGAAATCAAGGAGATTTGGTTTCCTAGTCCCCGAGGAAGGTGAATAATTATTTTTTGGAAAATGATGAACCTCTCTCCTTCCTGGAAGTAGTAGAGAGATCAAAAGCTTCAATATGGCTAGAAGATATGAATTTTGAGATGGATTAAATGTATCGTAACCATGTATGGGTTCTGGTCGATGAGTCAATTGATGTAAATCGTATTGGATGAAAATGGGTATTAAAGAGAAAGATGAACATGGAATGTAATGTTAGAACCTATAAAGAAAGGCTAGTGGCTAAAGGATTCAGAAAGTGTCAAGGAATTGACTATGATAAATCCTTACCAGCATTTTCCATGTTTAAATCCCTAAGAATCATACATTCAAAAGTAAAATACCATGACTATGTGATTTAGTAAATCGATGTAAAAATAGAATTCCTTTAATGGGATGTTCAGGAAGATGTCTATATTGAAAAAAAAGAGAGGTTTGTGACACCAGGTGAATCCAAATAGGGCTTCAAGTTATAATAATATATTTTTTGATTAAATAAACAATCTAGGTCATAGAACATATGATTTTATGAAGACATAAAAGAACATGGTTTAATTAAGAATAATTGTGAGACATGTGTCTATTGGATGTTTAATGGGAATGTAGTCATTATCATGGTAGTATATGATGAAGACATAATATTTATTGGAAAAAATATAGCAGTCTTACAGTCAATTAAGGAATGGTTGAAGAAGTGTTTCACTATTAAGGACATAGGTGAAGCATCCTACATTATATGTATTAAATTAATTCCAGTTAGATACAAGAGGCTACTTGGACTATGTTAGGGTACATACATTGACCAGATACAAAATAGATTTAGTATGGAACAATATGATAGGGGATTAGTTACAGTGTCACCTGGCATCCATATTTATCAAAGAATGTTTCCTCAGACACAACTAGATAAAGAAAGGTTGTGTAATATAACATAATCTTTGACTATAGGATCCATCATCTCTGCCATGTTATATACCAGACATGATGTTTCCTATGAACTGAGGGTGGTGGGTAGATAACAAGTAGATCTAGGAGAAGAGAATTGGACTGTTGTTAAGTCTATCCTTATGTATATGGGAAAAATTAAGGGTATTTTCTTTTTGTATAGATGTGAAGATGAGCTTGAAAATAGAGGGTATTATGATGTAGGTTTTAGACATATTAGAATGATATTAAGTCACCATCAAGATATGTTTTATATCTCAATAAAGGAGATGTGAGATGGAAGAGTTCAATGTAGTCAATTGTCTCCGATTCTATATCGGAGTTTGAATATATAACAACTTCTGATGCATTAAAGGAAGTCGTATAGATTCAGATCATTATCCCGGTGCTTTATACAGTTTCTAGCAGTAAATATACTATCACATGGGATTGTGATAATACTTCTGTGGTGGATTTTGAAAAAATACCAAGGTCACATCAATAGAAAAAGCACATTCTTTTAAAGAATCACCTATTGATGGATTTCAATCAAATGGGGGATGTTGTAGTGATCCGAGAGTCCACAGAAGAGAACATGGTGGACCCCATGACTAAAGGCATATATTAGGAGAATCCTAAATATCATGTGATAAATAGAGGGTCAGTGGTTGTTAGTATCTTGCTCTAGTCGATGTGGGAGTCTATTGGGGTTGGGTTCATAAAAACAAATACTTTTTTTCTTTATGATAAACTTGTATTCATGTATTTGGATATTAATAAATACCTTATCACATCTTGATTGTTTTTTGGCGCGACAATGCATGTGATAATATCCTAAGGATAGATGTTCCACTAAAGGGTCATTGTGGACCCCTACTATGATGAAAACCCTGAAATCTCATAACACTACTCTTGAATATATGTTATTGGGAAAAAAAATTTATATGATGAATAAAAATAATAACATGCCATTAGGGGTGATGACTCATAAAAATTCACATCACCTTCTATTGGTGTATTCTTTTGGAAATATCCAAGAGGATATTAAGAGAATGAGACATGCCAGTAAGAAATCCACATTTCATAGTGTCATGGGATGTTTTTATATGAAGATGTGTGTATTGGTCCTTAGAAATTAATATTATTATTATGGGGTATTAAAACTCACACACATAAATGTATTGATGAAAACTATGATGAAAATCTATTCAAATTATGGTAGGATATATTGGGTGCATCATAGGTAATAATTCACTATTAGATAATGAGATAAAGGATTTTCCCTTATGTTCCATAATGAAATTTGATATCTTAGGACCTTTGATGGAATTGATATATCCTGAATAAATCTATGTCCTTTTTGAAGAATGGATGAGTACAAATCCATGAAGTCAAAGAATGTATAATATAGTACTTGGGTTGGTGGCACAAGTGTGAAACTCACTTCAATCGACATATAGAGACAAAATGATTACATTAAAATGAGAGTGTTCGTAGGAGGTAAAACATCATTTCAGCGTTAACATCATTCACTATGGGTTCCTTGGGGTGTTTCTAGACAATAACCATGGACTTTAGGAAGGATTCACTGAATACCACTGAGAAAGAGGACTAGTTGGAAACACACTCTGTGTGTCCATGTATCTTAGTTAAATATTTATTTATTGTGTTGAATAAATTTTATTCCTAATTGTGGTTTAATAATTATTCATGGATGCTTGATTTCATTTATTTTGATGATTGTTATTACATATAATATATTTTGGGAGAAATAATATATTTATTAGTGAATAATGTAGTTATATTTATTTAAGAAATAAATATTCATTATTCATGTTATAATTAATGATGTGGAGGAAATAATCAAAATGGAAAATCCAAAATATATGCCATGTATATTAATATACAAGTTGTGTGGTTCTTCTTGGAATTTTCGAGAAATAATAATATTTATTTATTTAAATAATATTATGTGTCATTCATTAGGCACATGTAATGTAATAAAAATATTCATGCACAATTATTAGACATGGGTTCTTACGAAGAATTAAACGAAATAAATAAATACATGTAGATAATTATTTCATTTTATTAGTCTACGTATTATAACTCACAATTAAATTAGTCTCATTAGGCTTATCCATTCTCGGTGGTCGGGAATAATAGATCTGGACAAACATATCAAAGAAGGAGATAATTCCATTCATCCAATAATTCTCTCATGTTGTGAGAGAGGTCCTTCTCCAGCAGATCAAGGGGAGCACATTGGAAGAGGCTCTCAAGGCGATCGAAGGTTGACATTGCAAGCAATGGATCTTTTGCGCTATCACCTAGAGAAACCTTTGGAAATGTTCAGATATACATGTAGAATGTGAGGATCACTGATAAAGGTATCCAACACATGGATTCTACGACGCAATGCGGGATCACATTGAATTGTGACCGGAAACATCAGTATAGAGGTAATTCCATCAAGGTAATTCTTTTCTTTTAAATAAATTAATTATAACCAACATTTGATGATCTTATATATGGTTCTGGGACATACCTATTACTTTTTTTCTCTTCATTCTATTCCAAAGACCCGGTGTTTAATCGTGGTGATGGATCTCATATTGATCATTTATATGTGTAAAATTATCGTTTGGTACACCCGTCAACGTGATTCTGCTATGCTTGTAACCTACAAAAATACAATTTTTCCATGTTAAACAACAAATACACAACACATTTTGAATATTAAGAACCTAGAAAATTAATTTCTAATGTGTTTCTAGGAAAAATTTATTATATCTATACTCCAATATATTCATATTAACTATTGTCATAAAAAATTCCACATGTTTGACACTATTTTGGTCGATAAATTATTTATAGTTAAAAACTAGAAAATAACATTTAATGAAATAATTCTAAAATAATTATATAAGTAAAATATAACATTCAGTAGGTGTATTGATTTGGTGTTTTATTTTTCCCTGAAAAATGCATCACTTATTCAAATTCTAAAAATATATTTATGAATTTAAATTATATTGTCAAAATCGTTCGTATAGAATATATTACCATTAAAGTATTATCCATATAAAGTTATCCAATTTAATATTAGGTCACCCACTAACCATATCAATGGTTATTTTTATCTTATATTTAATTAATTATGTCATTAAAAATGGGAGTGATTTTTTATGCTCATTCATTATCCAAATATTTTTCATCTTTGGATAATGTTAATTTATCAGCTGAATACACAATGATATATATTTATGATCATTGTTCAAGATGTAAAATGGTATTTTCTATTTTTTAAAATTTATTTTATTTAACATTTATTCTAAGGAACATATTTTACCCAAATTGAATTATTTATAACAAGATGTAGGAAAATAGACATGATCCTTTATAGACAAGTAGTTGGTACAAAATATCTATAATATTTAGAAATTTATTTTTAAAATAGTTATTATTCTTGTAGATATGGATTAAAATCTTATCCCTTTAATATAATAATATAATATTAATTAGGGTACATTCAACATAGATATACCAGATAATAATGCTTAATTTCTTTCACAAATAGAACTATTAAATGCACAAGGATATCAATACAATATGGTGTAAATTACATTTCAAATTGAAAGTTTAAAAGAAAAAATCCATTCAGTAAATTATCAAACAAATTCATCTTAATAAAATTAAAAAAAAGGAATTTTAAAAATAAAATAGCAATATTATATTTATTCAGACACAGATTAGAAATAATCCACACTGTAAAAAATTTTGTAGTTTTTCATGATAAAATAAAAAGAAAAATATTCCATGCCTGTTAACATGAAATATTTTAGTGGTAGGAAAATTTTTACAAATAAAGAATAACCCTGTGAAACTTTGATATCCTGTAGATACTAGAAGAAACAAAATTTCTCAAACATAGATATTGTGTGATAAAAAAAATCTATGCATGTTCTTCTTCCATTAGTTGTGGGTGTCCAATTTTCATTTAACCAAGCCTTATTTATTTTACTTTAGTATAAAATGATGTTAAAATAAAACAATCCTTGAAATTATTCTCAAAATGTATAACATCAATGTTATGTCCAATCTAATGATATCTATAATATAGAAGATCAATAAATATTTAACATTTATTCAATAGTTTTTTTTACCATTACTAGATTTTAATTTTTTTCTAAATGTTACATAATTATGGCTCAACCTCTCAAAATATTTAATATTAGAAAAAATTCATGGATCAATATAAAATTATAATGGCCATTGAAATAAAATTTATAAAATTTAATAAGACCAATCCATGAAAAAACCCTTTATTACCCATGAATACAATTTTATCCCATGTTTTAGTTGATAATATGAAGTCCATTCATCACAAAATTGAAAATATTTACTCTCCAAAACATGATTTAAATTTTTTTTACATATTAGGAGGTAATTTATGTTGAATATAATAATCTATTTTAGATAAAAATATTCAATATTATAATAATAATATAGTCCAATATGTTCCTCCCATAAAATAATAATATCATCAATTAATAGTCAAAGGAGAAAAAGAATATCATTTCTAGGATATTTTAGTCTAGAAATCACTAAAATCAACAATATTTATTCCTAAATTATACAAAATTCTAGAGATTAGTTATAAATTATTAAAAACATACCATGAAATATGGTTTCTACGAAGGCTCAAATATGATTTTATTCCATATATGCCTAATCCAAGTATGATATTTCCATCTTCAATTAAAAAGGGAGGAAATTGTTGATCATTTTTCGTCTTTTCTATCAAATTAGATGTATAATGTGACATTCCATATGACATTCCCTTATCTATATTGCATATTAATCCTATTTCATAATTCTAATTTTTAAATATATTTTTAATAATTAAACTATATGAATAAAAATATTTTCTTATAATGAGTATTAATAATTTCTAAATAGTAATGTGAATGTTCTTTCAACTTATACTATGATTTCCCACATTTATGACACTATGATGAATGTTCATATTCATTTTTATGTAACACTTATGTTAATGAAGAATAAATTTATCTTCTTCTACCCCAATCCCACCACTCATAATTTTTTTTAAGCATTATAATGTCAATTTTTAATAGTATTATCTTCTAGATTTGACTATCAATAAATATAAAAACTATATATAAAAAAATTTCCCTCCATTCATTTCTGGAATTCAATTAATCATTGTTAACACCTTCAATAAAACCATAAATTTTATAAAACCTATATATAATTTTCATAGCATCACCATATTGGTGATCGATCATCAATTCTTTTTTATATTTCCCATACACCAATATAAAAAATCATTTCATTCATTTTATCAGACTTATAATTTGGAAATTATCATCATGAATTGATTTTAAATTTTACGTAATTTAATAATACCAATTCCAAGGTATGTAACTGTGATTACAAATATAAATATAAAATTATTTTTAGTTTCACTATAATTCAACCTTTTCATTTTTAGTTACATCAATCATGGGAAGGAAAATAATATTTTTCAGGAAAATTTCAAAAAAAAGGTTATATTCATTCTCATATTCATCAATTTTTCACCATACATTAATCTAAATATTACTCATTATAACCTATTAAAACATTTAATCATTTTCTATAAGCCTTTATATAATAAAAATTATTTTGAAATTTACTTTTATAAGTAACAATATAAAATAAAAATTATCACAATATAAAATGTTTAATGATTTTTGAACATCTAATATTTTTTTGTTTTATCATATATAATTTGAATATACCCACATGTTTTAGAAATAAAATATAAGAGTTGACAAAAAAATTAAAATGTATAATAGAATATATAATAAAATAAATATTATTATTGTTAAAGTACAATGCACCTAGTTAAATAGTTTTATTACTTCTGTGGTTTCTGTTAAATTTAAATAGTAAATAAAATATTTGAATAATAAAATTTAATATCAGAAAGTGATAAAATTGGAATTTACATAATTCATTATAAATATAAAAAATTATCAATAATAAAATAATCATTCATAAAATATAAGACATGGTAAATATTCATTTTTTTGAAAATTAATCATAACCTTGATGTCATAACACCCATAGATATTCATCAAAAAAATATATCACCCAAGAAAAAATGATTAGTCAGTAAATCAATATGATTTATATTACACATTCATCATGAAAATTTCCTATCAATAAATAATAAAAAAACCATTTAACAATTTAAAAAACCTTATATGAATAAAAAATAAAAAAATATGACTAAAAACATTGAAAAAATATTAAATAATATGTAATAGAGGATTAAGATAAATGATAATGGGATAGTAAAGGTAGAGATGAAAAGTATTAGAAAAAGAGGTTTTACAGTGGTGAAGATAATGGAAATAAAAATGATGAATGAGGGAGATATGTGTTTGAGGGATGTTCAAGAATGAAAATAGGATACATCATGGGTAAAATCAAATTCACATACAGAAAATTAAATAAAGTGTCAACGGTGTTTATTTTTTAATAAGGGATTCTAGGTCATTTATTAGTTATACAATGTAAAAAATAGTTTTTTGTGTTAGGTACATCTAAACCTATATGGAACATGTGATTTATTAACATTGTTTAATAAATAACTGATGTATAATGCCAACAAAAAACAATTTTTTTATCAGTTTGAAATTGAAAAATGTAAAAAATAATTTATCACATTTGTTTTCAATAATATATATTATATATGGGATTTTAAAACCCATTTTTCACCATTGGGAGCTTCTCCCTTCATGTCACTTCGATGCACATTTCATCTCACCCCTTTCCCTATGTATGATTCATATCTGTATAAGATTCATGAACTAGATGTGGATTTACTCCACTATAAGGGATATATATATATATTAATTCATCTAACTTCAAATATAATCTGAACAATAAATAATTATAATATACTATCTCATTATGGTGTTTAGTTCCATCTACAAGGTTTTCCTTTACCCATTAAATATCGAGTCTTTGTTACTTCAAGAGGGACAGTCTATGTTCTTCTACCCTAGTTTAGGAGCATCGATATGGGAATTTCATCTCCATATTCACAAAACAATTTCATGAGGCTATATAATTTTGAGTTTGGGTTTCAAAACCCATCATACATTTTTTTCATTCATATCACCATGTATGCCACCTCAGGACGTTGTTTTCTAAAAATGATGTACATAAATTTCATGCACACCTTAATGGTATTATCAAATAATTACTAATAAATAATATTCATTAGGTTATTAATTACACCCACAAGAATTATTATGTTATGCATGAGATAATTTTTTGTGGAAATAAACCTTAGTAACCCTTAGTCTATGATACACAAACTTAAAATATATAACTAATTGGTCTAAGATGTATGAAATTAAACTCTAATAACCATTTTTCCAAGAACTAAAATCCTAAACTATTTACATTCTTTCATGTGATATTGTATACTTTTATCACCCCTAAGCATTATATAATCACCTCTCCCTTACTATAATGACTACCCCATCCCTCTCAATTATAGATGTATGTCTTTAAATATCAATGAATTTTTTTTGAATGTATTGCGACCTTAAACCATAGAAATATGAATTAAAAGTTATATGAAATTATACATTTTCCCTCTAAGATATAAATTCCAATACATTAAACTAAAAATAAAAATAGATACAGTGTCATTTTTTGGGGAAAAAACTCACATAGGGAAACCTGAGAAAAATAAAAAATAATCAGACTAATTCATCTCCTTTCATGTTTTGGGAACAGTCAAAGAATATGTATATTGGGGAAAATATTATGAGGCCTAAAGTGGTGAACTAGAAAAATATTATATATATTCCCTCGGACACCTAGAACAAGAATAAGTTATAGATATTATTTCTCCTAAAACAAAATTATTATAATTTGTATGAATTTAAATTATATAAAATCTCATACAACTGTATACTATAAAATAGTAAAATCATGTAGGTAGAATCATGGAATAATAAGGAATACAATGGTCTAAAAATTGTGATTTTTACATTGTTAATACGCATCATAAGTTTTGTATGTCACATTGATCGTTTAGTTCACATCTGGTTTTTCCATTCCATTCTTGATTTATGGACATAAATTCCCATATAGAATTAGTTTTTTATCCATAAACCTCTTAATTATTTGGTCTATGTTACTTAAACGTAAAATTATAGAAACATTTGGTTTATAAATAATGACCTTAAATTGTTTTCACATAGACTTATGGTTTGTTGTAATTGTGTCTCATCATCTTATCCTTGTAACAATTTCCATGTCCCATGTCAAAATTTAGAATACCTCAAGACCCCTTTCATCCTTGTTGCATGATGATAAACATAATTTTTATATTCATGGTTTCATGATTCTAAATTAAATTCCCCTTAATCCTAGTGAAATGAAATTAAAATTCATTCCCAATGGTTCTGGTTATAAAACATTAAATGTAATTCCATAATGGTATAAAAAAAATTAAAACATAAATTGTGTGCACCTATCCTTGAAATAAAATATACTAGAATTTTGAAATCCATTCACTATTATATTTCATCATCCTAATTGAGTATATTTTCTCACCCATTGGTAATAGATCCATTAAATTTCTCTTTACTAAATAATTAGTTTGAGCTACATGAACATAATCTATATAGATCCAAAGATCATATTATTACCCATAATAGTTCTATAAAAATATATTCTTGGTACCATCCAATGAGTTAATATTTTTTACTTCTATATAACATATAATAACTCATACACCATCACACCTACATTGATACACTACACGTTTCTACATGACACACATTGACATGGCTACTAGAGTTTCTGTAATATACTTAGACATCAATATTCCCTGCAATTTCCATCATTGGGTCTCCTATATTTGAATTAACATTATCATTATTTTCATAATAATCTCCCTTATAGTGATAGATATGCACCCGAGTCTCAACCGACCTTACATTTAGTGTAAACATCCAAAGTTAATACTTCTTACCAGTAATGTGCTTGTTCCCATGTTTCAAACATTGTCAAAGGATGATCACAAAATTCTGTCCTACATTATTTGAATTTTGATATATGAAAACATGTTTTTAATTCATTCAATTGAGAAACAGTTTTCTTTTTTTCCCCCATAAGAATCAAACCATATAGGACACAATTGGTAATGTTTTCCCCTCATTTATTTAAGTGTTGTACTGACACTTTCAATATTACCCTCTCATGCACCATTTATAATTACTATACAAACTGTATATTTTACTATCAAACCAAATTGTATCCCCCAATTATAATTGGTTACAGTAGTGATACATGCATTATTTAAATGCGATGTCTTAAAACCCGATTTGATACAATCATTTTACATGAGTAATATTTCATTTGCAATGGTTTCTCTCACTGATCTAAATGATATGATATTATGAATTGTTTTTGGTTTTCTACACAACCAGATCTATATTACATAAATCATATTTTCAAGAAGGTAAAATACACAACCACCATCAATAACAAAATATAGCATTAACATGATTCATAAATTTTGTTATCTAATATAATTATATTTTATTGATCTATCACAATTTCATCAATATAAATCTTTGGGATTCTTTCGTCCTCTATTATGTGGAAACCTCATTTGAAGTGGTTTTGGACACTATCCACACCCTTCTATTACCATATTCTCTATATAAGATACATCAAAAAATAAAATTTTCCTTAAGAATATTATATGGATCAATTATTCTCTCAAAGTATAAGTAGGGATGACCAAATTACTTAACCCTTGACTAGGGGAAAATTTCATACCATCCCCACCTCATCTTGTTATATAATTCAACTTCATTGATATTTTAGACCCACTCATAGACCCCTTATTTAAGATATATGTCCATGAAGTAGTAAAAAACCATGGTCAGAGTTCCATGACTTCAAACTATGAATATTTGTGTGGTCGAATCTCTATGTCCTTACAAATCAACATCCTTTTGTAAAATCATAAAAACATCAAACTATTCGACAATATATTTTTTTAGAACTTCATCATAATCATTGGGATTTAAATTCAACTAGGTTTTAAAATTAACTAATTGATGTGTAGAAAACCCCAATATTTTGATGGTCTGGGATCCATCACATTAAACATGAACAAAAAACACAATGAAATTCATACAACATTAATTTCATTTACCCCATGATCCATGATATATGACCTTAAAAGTAAATACTACCATAGTCTAAGATATGAATAAAAATAATTATTATAAAAAATATTTCTCCCCCTTGGTAATGATCATGCCCCATGTGTCTCCCATGGTTTGACATTTTTATCTGGATTACAAACAGATATTCCATCATTCAGATTCGGTGTGCAATAAAAATGTGTTTAATTCACAATGGAATGACCCAAAATGTTCTTTAACCATATTGAGAAACCCTTTTTCTAGTTAAAACAATTTGTATCCCCTAAATTTTGATAGATGAAACATTTATAGCCGAACAAACCCCCTAGAACGTTGGAATAATTCCAGAATCTCAACTTGCATCCTGTCCAGGTATATATCCCATTGGAAAATCATTCATAGTGTCCTAGGGGACTCCCCTACAGTGATGGAAACATTTTTTATACCATTCCTACTATCTAGGGGAAACATTATGGGGAGGGGGGGGATGTTTCCAATAGTATTTCAATAAAAACCATGTTTTGAATAGTGTCAATGGTCAACCTTACATAATTCACACTATTTCATTTTGTTGGTTTAGACACTATGAGTCATTATTTATGATCCCAGACATTCCATTTCTCATGAATAATTATATAAACCTTTTTGGTTTCAAGATATGTTTTTGTACAAGTTGATAGAGTGAACAAATAATTTGAGTCAAACTAACTTGATTCTTCCATATGTATGGTATTTATGGTAATGATTAACATGAAATTTTATGCTCAATAGATTCACTCTTGTTTCATTCTTTCGTATAATATAAATAAAAAATTATCATTTCTTATTTCAAAAATTGAAAATAAATCATAGAGGCCAGGAGGGTTTAATTTTACATTTTTTCCTATATTAAAAAAATTAGAAATATTAGATAAATTATTTACACAATTATCATCTCTAATTACTAGAAAAAGTTAGGAGGGTTATCCATGCATTAGAGCCTCTAATTTGGTAAATGATATACCCTAAATTTGTACAAGATTTACCATTTTTTCAGGCTTATTCGGTATTTGTGCATAGGATTCAATAGCTTTTGTAGATTAGTTAGCTTCATCATCACCTCCATACCCAGAAGATGAAATTAAACTACCCATATTTTGATATTATATTATTCATCCCAGCATTCCATTTCCATGGATAATGTTTAGTCCCATGATGCATCCTAAATGGTAATATGACCACTATATATCTCAAAATTCTATTTATATATCAAGATAATATATCACATTTGATATAACGTTTTTTCCTACTCAACAACCCTTTGTTGAGATTATTGGAATGAAATGATGTTATGGGCACCAATCAAGGATTTGGTGGATTTAGATAGTCATACCACCAATCATCCCCACTAAAAAATAATATATAGACCATCCCATGAATAGTTTGATAGTGAATCCCACTATATTACTATATCATCATCTTTTCATATAGATTTACCTTCTATTCTTCCATATTACCTTACAACATGTTGGTGATGATGTTTTAAATGTAATTCTACTCCCTATGATTGATCACCCAGTTCTCCTCATCTATTTCTAATTTTGATGCATCATTATAATCTTGTTCATTATCACACTGTAGAAATTTCATGATTATTAGAGATGAATGTAGGAATTTGGGATCCATATATGACTAGTAGGGATGCACAATTAGAAGGCCTATGTTTTCTAATTCTTCACATGTGGATGGAATCTCCACCTCTTGTGTCATTCAAAGTTACTCTTCATTTTTTAAAAACATAATATATTATCCCACCACTAATACTGTAATACATTCTACATCAAAAAAAATTATATATTTGGGTTATTTCCCCTTCCACATGGTCATCAGATGGGGTTTGAGTTCTACCTAGCTCTCCAGTTCACCTAATTTCCATGGGATGTAACATTGATAGATACACTATCATAAAAATTTGGAAATTATATATGCAATTAAATTATTATTGTTTACATGTTTTATAGGATTCAGTCATTTTTGTTCTATAGAGGCTCATGATATCACATCATTTCAGGGTGAAGTCATTTTTAGATTCATTTCCTTTCCATGTACCCAGTACCATTGTTGGGATAATATTTGAAATACCAATGGTGAGTTCCACTGAAAGAGACCCCTTAGTAATTTTATTCATCTCAACAGTCACTAAGAGAGACTCCAAAACCTAAAACATTATATATAAAATAATACAAAAAATGAGTCAATATAGTGTGTAAAAGTAACAGAGTAAGAATATACCTATAGGTTCCATAGGATTTGAAATGTTATCTTTAATGGACTCCATGTATCATTAGTATATGATGGAACCCCCAGAATATTATAATTATATGCTACCTTAACCATAGAAATGACTATGGAGTTGGATGGTACTAATCCCATTTCATTTCCACCTTGAAGAAGATAATTTTGACTTATGAGGTCTCTTTCTATATTTTTTTATTGACCTCATCACTTAGTGATTCATATATAGACATGAAAAAGAAATTTGTAATTGCTAAAAGTGAAAAAGTGAAACCATGAATGTACAGGGCCCAAAGAATACATTTTCTAATGTGATTTGTCCCAAAAAAATCCTCAGAAGGAGTCTCTTCACCATTTGATGAGTCCCCCATTTCTAAAATAATTCTCCATGAGTCTCCCTCACTAGAATCACTATGAAATAATTCCGTAGATGGAACAACATTACCCAGTCTTTCTATGGGCTACACATTGAACATTGATTCCATTTAGTCAGTAAAATGTCTCTCTCATCAAAATTGTATTCCAAAACCTCTTAGCCACAAATTTACTCTATTATCTCAAAACAACAACTCATATTCAAAACCATAGTTTGAAATTTTTTTTGAAGGACTATCATATAAATAGGATATTTTGTTCATAATTATGTAAAGTGAAACTATGATATTTCTAATTTTTTCCAACTTATGGGAATGGCTAAATCCTCATGAACTATTGGTATTTCATGTAAACACTACCTTGATTCCATTAAAGAATAAAATATAATTGTTATAAATTCTTCTCAATTATACTATACCCATATTCAATGGAGTCACTAATGAATGGATTCATCTAACACTGAATACATACCATGATTATGATTAGAATATTTCAAATCCCAATAATAAATTCCACTTCCTCCATGGGATAACCCCCCTCTATGGCCATCACGCAACCCTCGCAATTGAAAAAAGGCCTTTTCAACACTTTCAGGTATTCTCTTTAGGGTATTCTTGAATAACTAGAAACCAAAAAATACCCCTAGATATACAAAAATACAACTTCATGCATACTCTTACAGAAATACAAATATTTGGTCGACTACTAGAAATTTGATTTTATCATTGGTGCCTTCCTGAGTCCAAATAAAACATTATTGAAAAAACCAAATATGCGTAAATTTATGATGAACATAGGTTTAAAATTTGAATTTTAGTTATTATAAATAATTAAAATGATGCATGAACATATATAGAGTGTATGCTTAACATATATTGTTTTTGTGGGAGGAAATGCGGGAGACCTCTCCTTCGATGATTCTCTAGAGATATTCGGGCTAACAATCAATGGCTAATCCACATGAATTATATTTTGATCCTAAAGAAGTCTTAATTCCCCCATCTACGGCGGTGGTTACAGGTGATGGGATTTCTCCGAATTCTGTGGATGTAGTGAAGGGAGATCTGATGAACCCTAAGAGGAAGTCTGAGGGTTTTGCTTCTCAGAATAGGTCTTTTCCGAATCTCATATTGAATCTACATCGTTACGTAAAAGGATTACCAAGAATGGCTCAATTGAATTTGTGGAAGCGGGTCCATAATTTTTGGAAACTTGTCTCGAAGAATGTCGATTCTCCCTCCTTGCCAGGTTATCGGGAACTTGTAGTGACACCCACCTGAGGGTTAAAGATGTGCGGGCTCGGTTCTCTTATAGCTGGGGCTTTACTGATTGGCGTTTGATATCAATTGGGAGAGGTACTTTCCATATTGTTTTTCCTTAGAAGGAGCTTCACAATGTTTCATGAATTTTTTGACCGGTTTAGATGATATCTGGTTACATCATGGTTCAGCAGTGGGATCCTTTAGCAATTCCTCTTGCAGTTAAAAACTCCTCCACTCAGACATGGATTCGAATTAGGGGTTTGAATTGATTTTTCTGGAACCCTTTAGTTTTGTGGGAGGTTGCCTCTACTGTTGGTTGCCCAATTAAGGTGGACAAGGAAACAATGTATCCTAGGTATGGTCACTTTTCTCATGTATTGGTAGAGATTGATTTAGCTCATGTTCTAATTGACATTGTATTCCTTGTTGCGGGTGAATTTTAGTTAGAACTGGATATACAATATGAGTTGTTTCCCACATCCTGTAATTCTTTTCCGTGCATTGGCCATGCTCTTGAGTAATGTTGCAGGAATATGAAGTGTTAATTATGAGAATCATTGGGACATTCCTCAGAGCAGTGTAAGAAGAAACATGTTGATCCTCATGGTAGTAAGCAGGTTTCCAGGAAGAAGGATCCTCACAATGCTAGCATTTCCACATTTGTTGAGGCTGTCCAACAAGGTCTGCCAAAGTCTTCTGCATTTCATCAACCTGATAATGTTGCTACTATACCAGTGATTGCGGTATCATTAGAGTAGTGCACCTTTGGAGATATTAGGGGTCTTGAAAACAAGTCATGGGATGATGTGGCTGAGGAGGTGGAAGTGAATCAATGTGAGCATGAGATTGCTATCTAGAATGATGTAGATCAAGAGTTGGAGCAAGCTGCAATAGCATCTTCTGGTTGGAAGGGTAAGATGAATATTTTGGATGATGATGGCTTTAAGTTGGTGATGCCTAAGAAGCCGATGACCTGTCTGGCTTTTCATGATGAGGTGCAGGTGGCCAATGTGGTTTTAGTTGATCCAAGGATGGATAATACTGCTGTAGGAGCAGATGCAGCTCAACAGGTGATTCAGGATGAGGTGTAGGTGGCCAATGTGGATATTCGGATAGAAGTGGCTCTGAGGATGGATAATACTATTGTTGGAGAGGATGATGTTCTCCAGGGGACTCAGGATGAGGTGTAGGTGGCTAATGTGGATGGTCGGATGGAAGTGGTTCCAAGGATGGATAATAAGGTTGTATGGGATGCTGTAGTCAAACATGGGCTTCAGGTTGATGTGCAGGTAGATTAAATTTCCTCTATAAAGATGTAAGGTGGTCCACAAGTTGTTCCAGGATGAGAGGGCTTGCTCCGATCTTCTGCATCTAAGTAGGGTGTTAGTATAGAAGTACTTGACCTAGTGCATTCTCCCCCAAAGGTTTCTGATCAGGGGGGATAATATGAATGTTGTCTTAATGAATGCAACTATTATTGTGGATTTTCAAGGAACTGCAAAGCCAGCTATTATTTTTTTCAATGTTAGAGTCTACTAATACTCCTGAGTTTGATTTGATTAATCTTGAAGGACTCAAGAATGCAGGATGCTGTAACCGAACATGCCTTTCTTCGACACCTGCTGTTGTTGATGGTTTGGAGACCCCAAAGGAGGTGGACCTACCTATTTGTGTATAGGTGCAGGACTCCAAGGATGTATAGGAGGCTTCTCATGTTCCTGAGGAGCCTACTCATGATGCTGCTCACCAGGATTTTGGATCCTCTATTGAGTCTGTTCATACAATGTTCTATAGGGAAGCTCCTCACAAAGAAGCTGATTTTCACACGATAGAGGTTCTGGAGTTGGATGATGAACCAATGATGCAAAGGGGAAGAGGGACACATCCATCTAATTGGGGAGGCTCTTGAGGTCAAGGTCGACCTAGAAAAAGGTAATAATTGGGATTCTGATGGGTCTGTCGAGTTTTCTATCCAGGTGTGGTTTTCACATGTAATCATTTCTTTATGTCCGCTGTACCTTAACACTTATTTAATAAATTTGAGGGGTCATGGGTTTCCGAACCCATGGCTGGTCCACTTTTAGTAAATTATTTTTGTTAATGAACATATAGAGAATTATGACTAATAAGGACACCAAGAATGATCTCTTATCCATCATTCCTTGAATTTCATTAACAATATCCCCAATGGGTATGTAAATGGTAGAAGATAAATTTATCATGTACCTTGATATTGGAAATCACCATTGTATTATTGAGTTGAATTGGAAAACATATAATGATGCATAGAATTGATGGCGTGAATATTTATTCCATGTCAGTGATTGTATTTTGATATGCATGTACTTTGATTTGTGTGGGGACCCACCAATATTAGAATATTAATCGTCCACCGGCACATAGGTGTGAGTTTTTCTGACTAATATTAATTAACTCAATATAATGATTATTATCCACTAGGGAAAATGTTTATATAATGTCGTAACATTAATAATGTTTCAATGATTAATAATACTGCACCCATTTGGGCCTAAATAATTGGTAACATTCATATACTGAGAAATGATTCATAGAATTCATCCAACCCAATATCCTCATAGTACATATGATTTTTATTGAATCCCATATGTATATACTATCCCTAGTGTCCAAGGATGCCATATAACCCTGCCTCCACTCATATGTGCATCCCTAGGAAATATTTCAACCCCATTGGCCTCCAAAATACAGTCCCTCACAATGAAAAATTTTAATTGTATTTTAAATGATGTTTTTGGTGGGATTCAAGGATACATGTTCCCTTCGTCCCTCAAAACCCTTGTGATTCATTGTCCAATAATGAGTGTTATTTAGTATCCTCTCATTTTTTATAATAGGAAATAATTATTTATTTTCATGAGAATAATGATCCTATTAATCATTTTAGGTCTTAGACGATAATTCTATCCTCACCATGATAAAGTTATTATATGTTATTGTTGAAGGAGGATGTTATATTCAACTATGATTTTAAATATAGGTTTTATTAGATATTTAATTTTTCATCCAATATATTATATTATTGTTTGACTCAAGGTGGAATATATCTAGACTCTAAACATTTCTGTAAGACCTACAATAGTCACTTCAATTCATTGGTAATCATTCCATTTGTGCACAAGACTCTCTCATGTGTCGACTCATTGTGGCTATGTGTTATTTTATCCTAGAAGCTCCTGGATTGTTATGGGGGGGTGTGGTATTAGAGAATTAGTGATTCACCATGGAGTAGATATGTATGATTCTTCAATTTTTAGTCCAATTTAAATTTGTGCCCCATCATAGTATTTCATTTATAGGTGACGTTCCACCCCATATAACCCATTGAACTTCTAACCCAATGACAAATAATTATAATATTGGGATTTAGGACCTAAAGTTTATCCAAAATATTAAATGCATAAAAAGAGATTAAAATGAAATGTGAGTTCACTCTTCATTCATAGTATGTACAATCTATAAGTGATTTGTGTAGAAATTGGGCTTCTATGACGTTTTTAAACCCTATGTTCATGAAATTATCCATCCTTTAGGACGAGATAACATTAAAAACATACCTGAAAAATTTGTAAATTTATAGAATTAGTCTGATTTATATCTGATGTTTATGAATAAAAATTCATATAACATATTCAAGAAATTTGGGTTTTAGGGGACTAGTTCACAAAAAGTTTAATTGATTGAATGTTGTAGTAGCATGAAAGTAAATAATTTTAGTTATAGGTTTATTATTAGATATTATTTCAATTAAAATAGGTAATTTTTTTAATTTCAATGAATTTATTATTGCCACATCGGGGGATTCACCCTATTTATTTGTGAAGGATTAAACCATGTTCTATGAGAATGGTGGTAAATATCATCAAATATTTATTTCTTCCATTGAATTATACCACTCTTAACCCATTGTTTCATATGTCAAAATTTAATCCCCAAAAAAAATCAATTTTTTATGCAGACAAATAGATTACAAAATATTATATAGAGGCACCATGCAAGTCTATTATGATGTTGAAACTTGAAATTTGAGTGATATATTATTTTTATGAGATAAGGGCCTATTAAAATCCCTCTTTTCATTATTTGAGGATTATATATAAAAAATAATAATTTTAGGCTATTGATGCTCTCTTATCATAAAAAATCAACTTCCTTTTCTTGAACATCACATAAACACTCAATTAGAGTCAATCAGGAATGAATATTGAATAAATTAAATTAGGAAAATCCTTTAATGTATCATATTATTCTACATATTATTTCTTGTAAATCCTTCCAAAGAATAAAACTTTTTATAATGAAGGAAATATATCCATTCAAATATTAGATCCAAACTACAAATTACTTGCGCAGAACCCATACCTTGGTGATATACATGAATTCCCCATTTTAAAAGTCTGCTTTCATTAGTGTTGATTTCTTATGGAAACCAAAACCATGTGATCCATCCCTACATCATATAAAACTAAAATAAATGACTTTTAATTTAGAATACACCCTCTATGACCTATGTACATATCCTGGGGGTTGGAATCATCCATACATATTATACCAAAAATATATATGAAATATCCATAACTATTTTCCCTATAAATATTACATTATAGAAATATACACAATACCCAATAGTATCCTTCCTACTCCTAGTAATCACCTAGGATACATAATGTGTAATCGCCACCCCTCATATTGTTGAACCTTTCATAGCATACGTAACCTTTCTACAAGACGTTAAACTACTTGGACCAATTCTATCACATAAAATTAAACTATATAAGTCAAACTACATTGGTTTTTATTCATGGTCTAATAGGCTATATATTATGTCTCCTAAAGGGTTAATCCCTAAAACTATGCGATATTACCCTCTCACATCATCTTCAAGAGATAGTAAATCCCATTCCAACACAAAATCCACTATTTACTATATAATGACCCATCATGATTTGAAAATTTCCCCTCACATGATGAGAATAATAGGACACATCCCAACTAGAAATTAACCAATTAATCTACATACCTAATTATAGAAAGATATTTTATCCCCACTAGACCATAAACTTCTAATTTAACTAAATAATTATAAACCATTACCTATCTTCTTTAATGAATACAAGTGAGCCTTTTCCCTTATGTGTTAATGATGTGGTACTCTACATTTTGAGTTTAGAAAAACCCTCCCCTTATAATGTGTCAGTATTATCCATTACTTAGTGATGATTGTAGGGTACCTATTTAATCCTCATATCATTATATATTTATGAATAAATGATATACATAACACAAGTTTAATGTGAACAGAATCCTAGGGATTCCTAAAGAAAAAATCCCTTGATGATCCACTCTGATCATGTTGAACCCCTCCAGTTTCAAAAGGTATGTACTTGAGTTGCATGTATCAATGGAACCCTTTTCCACCACCACAATGGATGCAAGACAAACCGCCACTGTGTTTCCATCATGCCATATATGAACCATGCTAATTCTGATGCTGGAGAGAATATATCTATATTTTTAATTGATATTGGCTATTAACCAGGGAGTGGATCATTTTTCATGTATTGAATCATGGATGATCAATGAGTCAGTTCCCTCTTAATTTATAATGATATAATTTTGTCCACATTAACTCAGCACCAAGATCATGGCCTTCTCCTCTATTTGGGTGTATCCCCCATCACCTAGTCAGTGATAATATCTATAAGAACACATCCCATGTAGTCATGAACCAGCCATCCACATCACATGAACTATGATATGCATGACCCATCATTTTTTAGTTTGAATCCCATGACCGGAATAATCCCCCAAAACCAGTATCTCCTTAACCCCAATAAATATGACTACCACTGTGACACATTTACCTGTAATAACCACAGAGAGGGTGCATCATGCATGTCATTGATACCGCTAACCACAAAGATAATGAAAGATATTGTTCAAGCGACGATGGATCTCTTAGGGAACATAGTACAGTCAACCCGGGCCATATTTTGGTCCATCCAAATACACCAATATCATGCACTTACAAAAGTATTTATTTCCATTTTTTGGAAATCTCTATTAGGGAAATGAAAACCTGTCTCCAAAAATGAGGCCCCTGAAATATATGAGGATATGAGGGCAATGGCCTCACAAATAAAACCTCTAGAACACTTGGACCCATTCTACCTCAATGAAGAGGCATTGCACATTCTCATACGAGTGGTTATTGTAGCAATGATATCAAGAAACCAGGTTGACTACCATTCTTTCCACATTGTCTTCTATGGGAATAATGTTGTTCCATATCCTCTTAGTTTACACCCACCCTTTTCAAATGTATCTATAAAATCTATGCTGAAGAACCGAACTAGGAAATCCAATTATCTATTTCTAATTATGGTACTAACACCATCACCATGGTCATATCTGGGAACCCCCTTTTATAGACGGAATGGAAGACCCATATTATGATGATCTATGATAATGTCTAACACAATAGTTCTTTTTGAAGAATCAGATACATTCAATATATAATATTATTTACAAAATATTGACTAGTACTTTTTAATAACACGTTTAATTACATAATACTCCACATGGATTCAGAAAACATCATAATCTTATCTCTAGAATAGATATTATAGCGAGTACTACTTTTTCCCATGATAATAAATCTCTTAGGTAGCCCATTATTGAATAATAAAATGATACACATTAGAGTAGAGTCAAATTAAATATAATAAAAAAAGACGAAGAAAATAATATTAGGTCATTGAATATTTTATCACCAACTCATCAACAAATGTATAATATAATTTATATTTTTTTCTTCAATAGTTCTTATATACTGATCCTTTTATTGAGTCAATGAAGAATAATGAAGAAGGAGATGGTTTAGAAAAAAACTCACTGTTATTTATAAAAATACCATCCTTCTAAAAATGATATAAATATTAAAACCTTGAAAAAGTTATGGAAATATCTCTAGAATATTTGTTTTTTGAAAATTAAATAATTTATGAAAATTAAATTTCAAGGAATTTATTTACCAATCATTTATCTGGTATATATGGATACAAAAACACTAAATGCTAGAGAAAAAATGGAAAATTTATACGGATAAATTGATTTTAGATATTGAGATTTTTTAAATAAGTATATCAATAATTTAAAATTCATCGAAATAATATCAAAATAAATAAAATTAATATTTTATCAACGGATCCCAATCACATTTAATGTAAACTTATCTTCTAAAAAGGATAAAATAATATATAAATCATGTGGAATTTCTTCCTTAAAGATAAAGAGTATGTGAATACAATATAATATAAGATTTAATAAATAATGAAAAATTTAGATGATTTTTTAGAACTAAAGGCTTAGAGAATCTAATAGTACAAAAAAATCCTCCTATGAACCGAAACATTATAAAATATTTAAAAAAAAATAAATGAAATATCATTTAATATTAATAATTATAGAGATAATATTCATTGGAATCATACAAAATTCAAAAAATATTCGAAGTAAATAAATGAATAAAAAAAGAATTATTCCCTATAACTTATAAACCATAGAAATTTTGGTCATGATTTATATCCCCTCTAGCACTGAAAATGAATATCAATAAGAAAAATTAAAATCCATATCCTTTTTAAATAAATAAAAAAATAATTCATCAACCATATAATTAATTTTACAATAGTGACACACCACTAAAAAGTTTATCATATCTATTTAATTTTATTAGAACATAATGTTAATGAGTTGATATTGTTCCATATTATTTTATTATCTTTAAATTTTAATTTTTTTTCATTATGTTTTGAAAATCAATATCTCTTTTATTATTTTTAATATTCACCATTAATAATCTCAAAAACTAATTATTTTTTATATCTTATATGATATTTCATTTTCACACGTCTATCAATTATTATGTTATGACTACAGAAATTACATTCTATGTGTATAAAAAGGGATGTACCTAATACAATATAACTAATTCCATGTGATAATATTATTTTCTCACTTATTAAAATCATTTTTTGGGATTATAACCAACCTTTGAGCAATATTTTATTAGTTCACCCCACTTACCAACAAAAAAATATTCTTTATTATCCACATGTTTCTCCCACCAATTTGAATATTTATATATGTCTTCCTTGAATACATGTGGAATGGTCAAATAGATAATTATCCTTTCCAACATTTTACAATTTGATCTTGTTTCCCACCAAGTAAGAAAATAATTATTATTTGTATTTAGTTTATTATTATATTCTACTTAATTATTTTGAAGGCCCATGAAGAATGGGTAGGAATGTTAGGCCAAAAAATAAAAAATGGAGACACATAGATTAATGGAAATGATAATAAGGTTACAAATATCTGAATAAAAAGAGTCATAGATAATAATATTCATGTTTATGGGATTTTAATATTATACTTTCATTTAAAAAATTGAATCTATGGATAACATTGATATTTTATATTTACAAAAATATATTTTTACATATAAAATATGAAAATATTTTTCTTTCATTATATATATTTCACTAATTGAGATAAATCCACAAGTTATTGGAAAAAATTTAATTTTGTAGGAATGATAATAAAGTTTTTATATTCATTTATAAAATATTAAAAGAGATATTCAAATGGGATCCCAACATTTTTAAGTCAAATAATCAAATCCAAAACAATGAAAATGTAATTATATCAACACTCAAACTTTTAATCAGTCAAAATTCATTCTCTAGAAATAATTATATATATTATTATTTATTAAAGAATAAAAAAACTCTATTTTTAATCCTATAATTTTTCCTGACACAAATAAATATGGTAAAATATCATTAGTTATTTCTTTCTAAGGCTTCCCATTTTTATTTCCTCATAAATAGTTTCTTGATGAGATAAATGTTGTTTTTATTTTTCATAAAATTATCTTACATCCTTTATATTCGTATAACTATAATGTTGTAAATATTGCTGTTATATTTTTTTATGTATATTTATTATGTTATATCAATAATAATTAATGAATTATTTCCATCTAGTGCATATATTATCTTAAATGGATTATATATAAAATACTTGTGATTTGGAGGTATAATTTATTTTTTATATGGGGAAACCCCTTGTTTTAATTTTCAATGTGGAGATGTAATTTTTAAAATAATGTTCTTTATTAAAGAGTGGTGTATGTCTAAAGGTGAGTGCATCCATTAATAATTTTTTTTTATAATTAAAAAATGTTGATGAATTTCTTTGACCACAAAAATTAGATATTATATAAGGTTATAATATACAATATTATTTTAGTTTGAACAAAAAAATAATTTTTCTTACCAACAAAATGAACCAATTTTGTGAATGTTCTATAATTTAGTGTTCCATGTCTTTCTTAAAAGAGAGATATTTATGTGTAATACATCAGATACCAGCATTTGTACTATATATTTATGAGTTTTAATGAAAAAAAGACACCTATAATTTCATGAAATGATTTTTTATGATTTAATATATCATTCCTTATGATCAATAAAAGGGGTAGAATATTGGGTCACTATCTAAAGATCATAATTTTCATTTTCAAGAATTTAATTTCTTAAGGATCATTTCAAAAGAATGTTTTTATATAATAAATCTCCCAATGTGTGTTCAATGAATGAAATAGTAAAAATGGTAGATGATAAAATGAATTGAAAATATTGAGGACCACAGTCAATTAACCTGTTGATAAATAAAAGGCTAAATAATAGAAATATTTTATGAAAATAGTCCGATGCTCATAAAATGCATGACATAAAATGAATGGATAAATGATTAATATCATAAAAAAATAGAATAATTTAACCAAATGATTTTGATGAAACTGGATGATAAGATAAATATATGTAGAAGCTAGGTAAATAATTTTGTAATAAATCCCATGGAATAAACAATACTATCCTAAAACATTCAACAAAAACACAACACTACATGAAATGATGTAAAATATGAGAAATATTTCCATAGTATCCTCAATATATTGTGGAATATAAAATGGATTATGTTATAATAATATGATATATATTTGAAAAAAAAAATATTTATAGGATCTATCCCATTATCCAGACTACATTTTTGGTTTTTAATTAGGAAAAACATATGATACAATAACAAATTTATGTGGCTCCAATGACGATTTTATAGAATTAGAATCATATTTTTGATATAACTTAGTTTAATAGAGTAACTATGACAATGATTAATTGATGAATCACATAGAATATATGGATGTCATGTATATCAAAAGAGACTTCTTTATAGTATACGAATCCTACAAAAATATTTATATTGGAAGACTAGGAAAAAGCCATTGATGTCTAAAAATGGAATAAACCTAGATATACTTTTTCAAAATCAATATCACTTTTAATTGGTATTATTTTAAACATTAATTAGTATGAAAAATCAAAAAATTATCAAAAAATAATTGAAATATCTATAATAAACAAGATATTTTATATCTTATATAATAATAAAATAAGACAATCAAAACAATAAAATATATGAAGTATATTATAATAATGAAGATAAAAGATTATATAATCATCTTTAATGGAAATGATAGTAAACTAAGATATGTTTATATGAGAAACTACCTCAATATCATACAGTTATACCTCTCAATAGCATTTTTCTAATTCTAAAAAGTCCTAAATTGTGCTCATTACTTCAACTCACTTTTCATTTTTTTCTAATAATTTAGAAGTGAAATTATTTTCTTCTTGGATAATTTTTTATTTTAATCAATCATGACATATCCATATGTTTTTTATTCATTTTAAAAATGAATAAGGGACAAATAAATTATAGGTACTCCATTATTCCACATTTTAATATTTTAATTAAATATGTTTTGAGGATAAGTAATTTCAGTCTTCAAATCACTTATAAAATAAGTTCCAGGGATGAAATCATAAAATATATAAATAATTTAATGAATAATTATTTTGGATAGGTATACTTATTTTTAATAAAAAAGTAACTACTACCTGCACTTAATAAAGCAATGATATAGGCATATAACCCTCTTTCCACTTTGGGATAAAAGAGAAGATTTTTATAGATTTATAAATATATTATTAATATAAATAGGGTATGTAAGGTTTTATTATATCGATTTTATTTAATTTTTAAGATGTATATTTCTTCTTAAATTTATAATTAAATTTCATTTTATAAATTTCATTGGATTCCCTATTTATTTATTATAATTTATTTATTTTTACTTTTCCATAACAATGTCAAGAAAGTTATCTTATAGATTTAATTCATCATCCTAGAGAGTTTCCTCCAATATTCAGAATAATTATTAATTTATATTATTTTTGGATATTTCAGATATAGAATAAAATACCTAAATTCAATTATCAGGAAGTTCATTTTGGAAACACATATTATAATTATTATTCCTTAGTTTTATCTTTATTTTTGTTTAAGTCTATCACATTTTATTATTTCCACTACATGTATAACAATATTTAGTATGATTTATTCATCTATAAATACATTTTATAAAAAGGTTGATTAAATTGATTTTTGAATTCACTCATATCATCTAAAACACACCTATCAAGATCCCAACATGGGATACAGAAGGACACAAATTATTTTCCCTTAATAAACAACCAAAAATTGGTCACCTTTCATACCCAATAAGTCACACTATATATAAAACCACAAGTCTCATAAGTTATCTTTTTTATTGTAAATAATATCTACCTAAAATATAAAGGGAATTAAAACTTTTAATAAGATAAATAACTATGTCAAATAAAATACATACCAACTATAAATCAAAATTTCAATATCTATTAAAAATTAATTGTATTTAAATAGATCTAAATTAAATAAATATAAACTAATCTTTATTTCTGAGATACATTAAATTTGGAAAATATTAATTAAACAAAACCAAATTAAATTAAAATTACATTTCTCACATCATGTACCACTCAAATCACTTGTCCATGGTAGATATACTATACAAAAACCATGTAATGTATCTCACATTATATCATATATACCATGAAAATCCCAATTGGATAATTTATATATCATGATTTTATAACACTATAAATATACATCGATCCCTCATATTGAAAATCAAGGATTTTCATCAACACCATATCCTATTCTGTGGCCCATGACATATAAGGTGAGAAAATGGGGAAACAAACATCCCCTACAGAAGGTACTATCTATTTGAACAATGGGTTACCTTCTATAATAGTGATCTACCAGACATTTTAATGAGTTATTCAATAAAAAGGAAGAACACCATTAAGGGTAATATCATTATCTAGGTGCATAATTATCAATTACATTACCTTATAATAAAAATGATTCATACACCATTATTAATAAATAAGTATACTTGACATATTATATAATGTTTCCTCCACATATGTATCTATGATGATCTATAAGAACATAATATATGTAATATCAATTTATGGGGTACTGTTCAAATATATTAATCCCTAATGTATTTTTTTATTATATATTTATTTTTGAACACAAACAATTGTCAGATTCATTAGGGAGAGTCCTTTAATTGTTCTTATCGTTATATTACATCCATAAAAAATATTCAAAACAAATTGTTATTATATAACATCTAGGTTAGAGAAATAAAAAAATGTTGTGTATGAACAATTATATAAAAATATTTCCCTCAAGGTATTTGGTGAAATCCATTAAAATCCCATAAACTATATCAAGGTGTTCCATACATTACCGATGTAATATAATAACCCTATCAAAACCCTTGTCTAATCACCCATGATGTCTCATTGATTTTACATAATAATTGTTTCAGTATTCTATATCAAATGAGTCATTATCACTATCCAACATACCATTGGTAAAATATATGGACTCATGAAAATATCATCAATAAGGGCCTCAGTACACTTATCAACCTACTCCAACCAACTTATTTATTATGGAGTGGTTTCACAAAAAATAACTGCATTATTATATAACATGGTATAAATCCAAAGAAAACTATTAATTTAAATATATCTGAATCCAATAATCATCGAAATTATGGTTTCCACTGATAAAAGGTCAAATTGGAAAGACAATATCATAAAATAAGATTTCTTATTTTAAAATTTGAGTGAAACACATTTTTTAAACCATTAAAAAGATTTATCTTACAAAATTAACCCACATAATAAATTGTATAAAAATTGATGAAAACCACATCATAAAAACAAAAACATTTTTGGGAAAATAATTTAATAAACACCAAATTTATATATATATATTCAATTAAAACCCATTTAACATATATATTTTTTATATTTATTTGGATTATTTGTTAATTTATTACCATTAAAAAATGAAATAATAATCTCACACAATATTTTCACTCCGTATGATGATACATCACTCTATTTCAACACAGGTGACACTAAACATATCATTTATCAATGATAAATATTCATTTAATGACATTTAATCTTATATGAGTAATTATTACATCATAGATTCATATATTGTAATATAATCATGATGAATAAATAATAATAATAATAATTAATTGGAACTAAAATAATTAGAATACATCCTAGAAGAAGATCACTAATTATAATAGGCAATTTTTAAGGAATACAAATCCCAAATTTCTATCCAATTAGAACACTTTAAGGATTTATAATTAAATTTAATATAAAATCTAATACAAAATACACAGAGCCTCTACAAAACAACACATTTTTTTTATAATAATTTAAACAATATAGTTATTACGTAACCATTAAAAATAAATTTTCCAATTTTGTGAATTTAATTTCAAAAGAAGAACATGCTCATTTATGATCAGTAAAATATTTAGAGTTTTATATGATCAACATAATTTTTTCATGAATAGAAACAGACCCATTTGAATAGGAATGTTACCTTTATGAATTGTAATATGACCATTAGGAATTTTAAACTAGATAAATTTAAATTAACATTTCCCATGAAGGTTTATATAAATTTTTCACATCTTATAAATAAATTTAATTTCAAACTATAACATAGTATAAGTAAATATTTGTTTTAGAATTTACAAATAAAGTATTCTTTTTTTATAGAACAGAAATGTTTCTATAAAATTTAATAATTAATATAATGATTCAAAATTAATTGTATTCATAAGTAAATATTCTGATTTCTTATGATTATAATATAATTTTACGGGATCATAATTAATTTTTCAAAATGTTATAAGATCGATTTTAATTTTAAGATTGCAATATTTTTATGTAAATAATGATTTGAAATAAAAATAATTTATTATATTTAAAAATTTATATTCATAAAATGGAGTTTAATTTTTAATTTTCCATCGTGAAAATTAGTCAGGATGAATTTTTAGTATTTCAATGAAATAGTTGAATTTTTAGTGAATAGTAAAATAATACAGTTTTTATGAAAATACGATATTTTTCTGATGATGTCAAGGGATATCTGTGAAATAAAATTTATTAAAAAAATGGAATCAATAAATAAATATATTATAACAGATAATTCTTATAGAAAAAATCATAACATGTAAATTATATTTTTCATCATAATTATAAAAAATAATTGTCATTATTGACACAATGCTTGTGCTGTAAAGACAACGATAAATTGGTTCTTTAAAATTATTAACTAAGAGTTAAAAAATATTTTCATGACCTTTATAGTAATTATTATGTATAATGGATGTTTTTTCTAATAATATAGAATTTCATAGTTTTATAATATGAATCTTATCCAAACAAATTTGAAATACTTGCACAAGGTAAGAAAAGGAAAAACAAAAAATTAATGAAGTTGTCTTGTTATATAAATTAGTGAATATACTTAATTAATGAATATAGAATTTTATTTAGAAAATAAGTAATTCATTATTATGATGATAATTTATTTTTAATTTTTATATATGAAATAATTAATATTAATTAATATACAACACTGATGGTGTTCTTATTCATGAATAAGAAAAATTAAAAATCTACATTTAATTAAAATTATGAGAACTAGAAAATGACCCATATATTGTATAATCTATTTATATAATAATTTTCCAACCATTAGAATATTTTCATTCGAATTTGGGATATTTTGGCCCCCCATTAATAACATTAAATATTTTATAATATTTTATTTCAAAATGTATTCAACATTCCACATTATATTTTTAACTTGTTTACTATTTTAGTATGGGGATATCAAGATGTTTTATTTAAACATGAAATTTATTTTTAAATATAATACAAATTCCTTTCTAACAGAATTTTATTTATACTTTATAGTAAAAAATAACATATTTTCTTTCATAATGATGATGCAATTTTAATTTAATTAATGTAAAATGAATTTACTGATATTGAAAATAAAAAAATAAAAGTAATTTTAGGGTTTTAATATGATTTATGTTTTCTCTATATTAACATGATGTGTCAATGATATAATAAAAAATTTATTATAAATTGAATTCTTTTTATGGGTTTAAAGTCAAAGTTAGGAATAATATTTATTTTTCAAAAAAAAAATTTCACGAATAAAATATATTAATAAATTATTCAGAAATCAAAATTTTATTTAACACATCCATAAATTATATGATTACTTTTAAAAGTTAATCCCCTTTATTTGTTAGTCCATTTTGGATGTCTTAAATATTATAACTGATTTCATATATTTTAATAATTTGAGTAATTCTTAAGTTACCCATCACCTCACTTATAAATGGAGGCGCCTTCCTTCACCAATTTTCATCACCTTGATACTTTTTTCATAACGATCCTCTTCTAAATTCCCTTATCCTCATTCCATGAATAATTATAGTTCTTCTAGTATCTAAGAAACACAAATTACAAGAGCCTATATAGGTTTTCAAGGAGATAATATTTTAGAGGTAAGATTTAATTTTATTCACTTTTAAAATATTTTTCACATCTACCAAACCTCACCTCATATCCAATGATTCAAGAAAAAATATTGTATCATATATATACTTTAATTATTTTGTTTTTATGATTAATTAATCATAGAATCTCTTTTTTTATCATCTATTATTAAAAAAAATGAAATTTCATTCTGTCGTGTCTCAATTCACTTCCTTTGCGGACGATGAGTTTTCATTTCACTTTAAAACAATAAATTGATATATTAATTAACATTTAATAGTTTAGAATTTCCTAAATATATATATGTTATCAATTATATAATATTATTTCACTTATACAAGGTATATCATAATGAATCGACCTTAGAAACCATGAAAAGAAGGAACCCAAAATAATTTAAATATTAAAATATTGTTGAAGATTGGGTGTGAATTGTTATAAGAAGATTATTCAAGTTATTATAAACATGAGTTTGGTTATATAATTAAATAATAAAAATATTCAAAACATCTATTTCATTGGTTATGTTTTTCAACGATTTATATTAATGAAATCCAAATGATTTATACCATATATCAATTTATATAGCGAGGTTTTATATTTGCCACAAATAACTATGTCATTGGTTGTTCCTCACTATAATGATATTATCTTCATAAGGGTTTTCTTCCTGAACATCCATTTTCATTATGGTTATGTCTTCTTCCAAAATACATCAATTTAGTTCATCGTTATTTTTTATAATTCTTATAAATTATATTACTATATGTTTGAAAATTATATATCCAAATAATATTATGATTCATTTATTAGAGCAAAAATGTTTTTCAAGGATCCCTTTTCCATTCTTCTTGATACGCAAGCCTGATTAAAGGGAACCACTTGATTTCATAACTATTATCATGATCACTCTATAATATATTTTAAGTAAGAATTATTTTTATAAGATCACTCATTTTATTAAAAAATAACTAACGTAGTTAACTTTTACTATTATGAAAATATTTTTCCAAAAGAACTCGTCTTTTCAAACAAAAATATAGAATTTATTTCCAAAATTCCTTTGTGATTTTATTAGATTATTTTAGTATATTTCAATAGAATTTTTTATTTTTATGTTTAAATTGGATTCATATTTTATTATATTATATACCATATTTTATTGAATGGTTTATGATTATTTTGATTGTGGATGTGCTATTTTAATAACATTTATCATATTACTCTGAATGGTTAGTGATTATGTTTACAGATTGGGAAATGTTATTTTCATTTCATATGTTATTTTAAATATGAATGTATATTTTTATTATATTTGACATCTTTCATATGAGGAATGCATTATACATAGTAATTGTTCATTGGGGACCTATATAGCCTCATGGGGCATCTGCAGGTCTCATGATGCCAACATGTTTTGGTATGGGCTAATGTCTGACCCGATTATATATGATGTGACAGACAGAGCCTTGATGGTATGTTTATGATGTACCACATTATGAATTCTCTCATTAGAAAACTTGTAATTGATAGTCCATTTGATTATTCAACTAGTATAATATGAATGTTAATGTTCTGTTGTGGAATTATTTATTCAACTATTATTCCTAATAGATTATTCCCATGAATATGTTTTAATGGCACGTGATAAATAGATATTTACCATGAATTATAATTTACTATTAAATTGTATTACTTAAACCTAATAATCATTTTAACTATCCCCTTTAATATTTTTTTATTCCAATCCAAGTGATTATTTTAGAAGTATAATATCCATGGTTATGTATTATTGTAGTATTATTTATTCATATTTTATTCATTCCATATTATTCTAAAGATTATATTTTAATGGGTTGTTATATATATTTATTAACCAGGCCTTATTATTTATGATTCTTCTGTATTACATAGCATGACTAAAAATATGAGCCCACCCATTTCTTATGTTTTCTTTCCCAAGGTTATGAAGAAGAAAACCGTGAATAAGATTTGAATTATGTAGTTTATTTCAATTTATATTTTATCTTGTATTGTTTTAATTTCCCATTGTATTATTGTTATCATGAATGCAATATGGTATTCCAAGACTATACAGCTTCTTGATCATTTGAGAATTGATTTCATTTAGTTATACCACTATAATAATGTAAGTCACCACCTCTGAGATATTAGACTCGGGGTCCATTCTATTGGTATTAGAAGGAGTCTTATTAGAAACATTGGAATAATGATTATGAAAATATAGATTATTTAACAAAAAACTATGATATAATTTGAGGACAATCATACAAGACCATCCTAGATTTTTTATTGTAGAGATTGTGTGGATCCTCATTGCATATAAATTTATGTCCAGATTTTACATGTGGATGTGGTTCTGGAATCGATGCACTTATGGGTAAGGCCCCTCCACATGGTGTCTATGGAATGACTCTGGGTAACCTATTACATGAAATCATTTCGTACTATGAACCTGGTTTTACACACATATTAATTATCAATGGTATAAGTAACATTTTCTTTAAGAACCATTATAAAGGATTTAAATGTAAAAATATATTAAAAAAACCATGTTTATTATTATGAGTCCAGCTACACAAAAATTTACAATTTATGTAATATATATCTCTAGTATTGGGACTATAAATTATGTTTCATAATTTAATGATCTATTCATGTGAATGAAACGGTTTATAAATTTTGCATACTAGAAGAAATTGGAACCACATCAATTAACATAAATCATATTATAATAATGATTGTTTAATTTATGGGTTTAAGATTGTATTTTGAAGTGAAATAATCACTCAAGCATTCCCATCATATAAAGTAAAATAATCACGTCCTTAAAATAAGGATAAAATGTTTTCAATGTATTATGTCTTTACAAGGAAGAATGAGAAGTAGAAGAAAACTATGAAAAATATAGATAAATGGAATAAAGGAAAGAAGTATTTTCCAACATGTGATGATTGTTGAAGGAAACACATTTGTATATTCAAAAAAGGAACATGTGTTTTCTACATATATGGAGAGAAATGCGACTATAATTTTTATTGGATGGGTTTGAAAATGTTTTACAATGTACAATGCTTCAACTTCAAAGAGATTGGACACAAAGGAAATCAATATCCTATACATCAATGGAATATACACTAAAAGAAGAAAATGGTGGTCATCAGCATGCTACTACCAAAGATGAAAATAAATGAATAGTGATCTTGTATTTAGACTCATAAATTATTTCTATTGATTATATTTATCAATGATGTACTGGTTATAAGAATTACAGAATATATAAGGATTATACAACATTACCATTTCATTAATGATTTTTGGATGTATAATGAATGGTACCATGGATAACTGACATAGTTTCAAGTTAAATATATGAAACAATATTTGTTTGAGGGAAATAAAACCAAAAATATGTTCATAAAACTAAGATACTGATTTCAGAATAATGAGTTTATTGATTTCAAAATCATAAAATCTACAGAACATAGTATCTTTGATATAACTATTGTACTTTGGTTAATGTGGTAGAGTCTAAAACATTTTTTAATTAAGTAATAAATCTAAATACTTATGTTTTACACAATTAATAATGATGCATGAACATTTTCAATACAGTTTTATGGTAATTCATGTTATTAACATGCCACAAGGTTTTATGGGGGATGGGTGGTCTTGGCATTACTGATCCTAAAATTTTCCAGAATGATCTCATTTTAAAATTTACATGGAACCACTTGACCAAAATTGAGAAATTTTAGTACTTTTTATGTAATAGGTTCAATATGACGGTATTTGATGATTATAAATATTACATTGGGTCTTCGGTGTGGCCTTCACTCAATAAATCCATCAATAGAATTATACAGAATACAAAAAGGATGGTCTCAAGGAAATCTGAGTTTAATTTATGGAACAATCATTGGTTTGATAATCTTATAAATTATAACCTTCTCATTTCTCCTGAGTAACTACAGATGTTAATTTTTAAACTCAAGGCATCATATAATACACATTATTTTTTTCCCATGTAGGTTATTTTGGAGATTCAGCATCACACATTCATTAAAATTGGAATCTATTTCAGGATTCCAAGTACTAATGGTCGATTAAATTACAAATACTACTATATGAAGGATATTTTGAGTACAATAATTATAACCCCATTACTGTCCCAATTTAAGGTGCATTTCCTCTATTCCTCAAGGTATATTCTATAATGGTGATTCTAGAAGAAATGAATCCCAACTTATGACTAGTTAAAGAAAACTGGATATCATAAAGTATATTATTGTTTATAATGCCTCATAGATAAATATGATGTGGAAATTATTTTTATTTGATTGTGAGTATGTACACAATATATGGGACATTGAAGGAAAGTTTTTTATATTGAATCTAGAAGTAAGTACACATATGGAGAACCATCTAGTATTCATCCTCAATGATAAGTATAGTGTATATGTTCATCACCTCCTTCTTGTAGCAGATGTATATCTAATTTCCTTGATTAGGAAGGTAATTAATGGAGGCATGACTGATGGTCACACACCATCAACACATGCGGAAATAATGGACTTTCACAAAAAGGTTCATGTAGTTGAAAAAGTGAAAATGGTGTAAATTAATGATACTATAATTGATCAGATTATTCTTCAGCAGTTTGGAGTTGTACAAAAAACCATGAAACCAATGGTCCCGAAATATATAAGATGGATCCCACCGATTACCTATTTGAATAAATTCAATGTGGATAGTGTGGCCTCTAGAATTCATTAACCGTCGTGAGGTTGAAGTATTTTCTAAACTGACCATGGATGATGACATGCATGGAGTGGTCCAGTCCATTGTTTGTAATCTCCTATGTGGTACCTGACTTTACTTGTATTTTTTTATTAATAAATTTTGGGACATGTTTTTTCTAGATTCAGGATCTTCTTGTTATGTTATTACCATTATTTAACATAATAAATGGAGAATTTACTCACATGTTTTGTAAGTAATGTTTAAGAACCACTAAATATTGATTGATAGGTTCAGTATGGAAATTCAATAGAATTATTCCTAGAGTGTTTGATTATTATTTTATGAAAATTAACCATATATGAACTGGTTATGTTTGATCTATGGACATTTTTTGTATATTAATTTACTTAATTATATATTGTGTGCCATAAAATGAAGTAAGAATAAATAAAGGCATATCCGAAGGATAATATTGTGTTTATAAAATGTACCAAGTACTTTTATTTTCATACATTATTATAGAGTGAAATAATTAATAAAAATTTGGAAATTATCCAAAAAATGGAATCCAAGTAACTTTATTTCGATCTGGGTTTTCTACAAAGGTATTTTTTACTATCATACTTTTTTTTCTTCTTTGAAGCTAAATATCAAATTGGGAGGATGCAATTTGATGAATTAAGGGAGAATGATACACCCAATGGATTTACAATAAAATTAATATAGAACGTAATGTACACAAAACTAAGTCTCTACGAAACAAAAAATTGTTATTATAATTATTTAAAAAAGATAAAAGGAACCAAGCCATTAAACATAATTTTCCACTTCAGTGAATTGAGTTTCCTAATATTGAGATACATGATTATGATTAGTAAGATATTTAGAGTTATATGATAATCATAATTTTTTGGTGAATACTAACTTAACCATTTTGAATAGTAATGATACACTTATGAATAATAATCTGACACTTACAAATTGTAAATTATCCAATTGAATAGTATCATCACCCATGAATGTATAAATAAAAATAATACATCCTATAAATGAATGTATGAAATAATTATTTCATTGCATATGTAAATAAATTATTTCAAAATTATTAACCATGTGTTAGTATTTTTATAAAACATAACTATTTATTTAAAATTCTATAATTAACATAATGATTTAAAATAAAATTTATCAAAAAGTTTATATTTTCATGTCTTGTAATTCTGATTTAATTTTATGATACATTAATTAATTTTTCTATTTTTCAAAAAATTGATTATAAAGTTTAAATGTAAATTGTTTGGACAACATTGTAATTTTAATTGAAATTTTTTTTCTAAAATTTATAAAATTATGTTAATAAAATAGATTTCATTTTTTTATTCTACAAGATGAAAAATGGTTGGGTTGAATTTTTAGTATTTTCCTAAAATTGTATCATTTTTAATGAAAAGTAAAAAAATACAACTCTTAATGAAATATGTTATCTTACAGCCAACATGAAGACATATATACGACATGAAAATTAGTAATCATATGGAATAAATATAAAATAATGTTAGATTACATTTTTTATAAATAATTCCAAACTTATAAATTATTTTTTCCATGATAATTATAATAGGCCGTATGTCATTATAGACATATTGCCTGTATCATGCAATCACATCCACTCTATTTCCTTAAAAGTAATAATTAGGAGCTAAATATTATTTCTGCGACCGAGTTACTATTTTTTTGTATAATGGATGTTTTTGGAAAATAATTTATAATATTACAGTTATATAATGTAAATTGTATCCAAATTTCCATGCAATGCTTGCATCGGGAAATAAAAATAAATTACAATAAATTTAAGAAGTTGCCTTATTTTTTATATGAGTCAATATAGATAGTGGATGAATATAGAATATTATTTTGAACCTAATAAATTTATTTTTATGATAATAATTTGTTTTATATGAAATAATTAATAATAGTTCTTATATAATGATGATGCATTTCTTGTGTAAGAATATGAAGAATAAATACTGTTTTTTTAAATTAAAATTAATATATTTTTAGATGTACAAAATTTTGGATAAAACTATTTATATAAGAAATTTCTTTTCATTGTAATGTTTTTAATATAAATTTTGACATTTTGGAAACAAACAAATGAAGTTAAAGATTTTATAATATATTATCTCAAAAGGCGTTCAAGTTGTCATATTATTATTTCAAATTTGAAAAATATTATAATATGAGGATTTATATATGTTTTATTTGAACATCAATATTATTTTCAAATATAATAAAATTTTATTTCTAATATAATGTTATTTATATTTTTGTAAAAAATAAATACAATATTGGAATTCATATTGATAATATACTATTAATTTAATTAATGAATAAATTAAATTAATGATATAAGAAAAATAAAAATAATTGTAATTTGAGGTTTTAAATGTAATTATTGTTTTTTATAGATAAATATGACATGTATATTATAGAATAAAAAATGTGATTTGAATTTGAATCATTTTTTATACATCTAAAGTCGAGTAAAGAACAATTTTTACATGGAGGAAAATTAATTTTCATGAATAAAATATCATATTATATGATTTAAAAATATTTTTTAAAAGTAAAAATATTATAATATTCATTTTACAAAGTAATCCTCAAACGTTTGAGGATTTTTTGGATGTCTTAATCCTAATAACTAATTTATTATATAAAAATAATTTTAGTGATTAATGTCACAAACCAGATCTGGTTTTCCATGAAACCGGCACCCGACCGGGCCCATGGAAAAGATCGATAAGCTTTCCCTCTTCTTGGGGACAGGAAAAAGTTCCCATATATCATAAATAATTTTTCGGGAATGATTTACCCAAGTGAGGATACATAAGAAACCAATAATGAAGTATAAACCCTACCGTAAAATTCATGCTAAACAAGCCTTAATTATAATTCATAATTGAATAAAATGTTTTAAACAAGACACAAGAGGCTAAAAAATACCAAAATTAGCAACTAAAATATCCCATGGACCGCCACATGACAATCGGTCATCACCCACAAGTAGTCTCCACAAGACCACGCCATAGAAGGAACTAACAACCCGGATCGCTATCTCCAAAGGTCTTGCCCTTACCTATGTCAAGCATAATCAATTCTACATTCCCAAAAAAGTGTATTTAGGGTGTCATCTTAATCCCAATAGGATACCACCGAAGAAAATTCCACGATATAAACATCATAAGATAAAAATCATTCCAAATTTTATAACATGAAATTATTGAAATGATTTTTATAGAATATAACTGTTAAATGAAAACAATTATCAAGGGGAAACATTAAAGAATGCAAAATTTTAAATAAAATATTAAATCTACTAAATTTCTCATCCAAATACACCATAGTCTAAATGGAATTACCATGTAGTTAACAAGAACTAAACACAGGAACACCCCACAACAGTTGATAGTTATGATCCCTAGGTACATCATATTTCTATGTGAATGTACCAAAATCAATAAATATTCTCATGCACGATCCAATATAAGGTAACATACCCATAAACTAGAGGTCCAAAAATATCACCACTATAGTTTTGTTAAAGATGTCAATGTCAAACATTATAAGTGAAATAGGGAAAAAACTGCTCCAGATCACAAGAGTACTATTACACGTCGGCCCACCTTGATACCTAGGATTATGTAGTTCTCCTTAAAAAAGTTCCACATTCTTTTAGATTTCATTTTCACATAAAACACTAGTTCTGGTAATACACACTAAACAAAATAGATAAACATGATTTACACACTTTGTGTAACTTAATCAGACATTTAACAATTACATAAAACAAATTCAAAAAGTACTACCATGTTTTGCACATAAAATCCAACAAAAACCACAATTTTGAAAAAAATACATACCAAACTCACACCAAACAAAAATTGGAATCCCTAAAAAATAAAAAAAAAATCATTTCAAGAACCATTAAATAAATCCAATTGATAAAAAATGGAACACACAAAAAAACTCACATTTTTAAACAAAAATACAACTATAAAATCAATCACCAAACCAATTTTATGAAAAACATTTTTCACACAAAACCAAATGGAAGATAAATATTCTAAATTCATAAATCATTGAAGTCTAACTCATAAAGGGGTTATTACACATGTAATCAAATGCCAAATGTGTAATAAACCTCGAATCCTTGTAAAAAACATCAATCACACCACTACCACTATAAGGACCTGGCCATAAAAGATTACATAATATTTAATTAAATGAATAATTCACATTAAGGATCTTTTTAGGTTTAGAGTTCTAGGGAATTGGGACCTAACTATTGCATCTCAAAACATTACAAAGCAGAATCTTCTACTCAGTTTCCATATTTTTTTTCCAAAATAAAACCTCTTGAAAAAAATAGTCATGTCTAGTTCCATGTTTTAGACAACAAGACTTTTCCTTGATTTCATCCTTGACTCTAATCATCTTTAAATCCTGTGAAAAACATTTCAAAACATGGGATGAGCATAAAAATCCCATTAAGGGTTATAAAACAAAGAATGCGAACATTAGTTTATCATTACATAAATAACAAAAGCTCTTTAACAAACCTCATTAAATAATAAGATTTATGAATAACACATAGAAAACATAATTCACAAAGGTAACTTGTGGCATCCATATCATACTTACATTATAGCTATCAGAGCTACGTAGGGAGTTACATTTGGAATACCTCTCATAGTATATTACCTAAATATCTTAGGAGAAACATTCACATTTACCTTCTTCATGTTACCCAATGCATTAGAGAGCTATCTAGGTCTCACCCACCCTAGGTTTATCACAGAGCCACCAATATAAGTAAAAAATTCCCAAGAACTATAATATATTAATTACACATAATATAAACTTAATGGAAAGATAACATTTCCACATTGTAATAACAATATATCATTTAAATATATTGACATAAAAATTCTCTTATCCAAACCATCTTCAATACCAAATTATGTAAAAAAGTATATGGTATTTATTTTCCTTTTAAAAACATTACAGCTTGTTAAGGAATCCAAAGATCAAATAATACTCATTGCGGCAGAAAGGTCGTTGTCAACGAGTACGTTAAAAAGAATTTTTTTTTTCATTTTGTAAAATGCCTCATTGGAAAATATTCCCTTTGAATTCAATAAAATTTCAATGTTATTTATACACCATATAAATGAAAGTTGAGAATAAAACAAAAAATGCCTCAATGAAAGGGGATTGAGACAAAGTCCCTTACCTCCTGTCCGACTTGACCCGATGATTCTTTAATCTCTTGAATAATAAACTAATGTTAATTTCTACTTTCTTAAGAATATTTTTCAAGTTTATTATTACTTTTATATCACTTATTACAATGTTATAAACATAATGTAAACATTTAAGTTATTAACGGTTGTATCGTCGATATTTGGTACTTGAGCAAAAATGAACACCTTATAATTAAAAGTTGTCCATATGGTCAAATATTTATTATCTTCAGAAATATATTAATGATTTAGAGATCATATATGTCATATATATCCAGTATATAAATGTATTTATATTATTACATTACATTTGGAGGTAAGAAATGAAATGCATCATTCATGGAGATGGTAAGCCGTACGTACGCATGAACACTACTTTCATTTCCATTAAGTATTTTAATGGAACGAAAACATAATGATACATATGTATATTATAATTACAGTATAATATCTTAAATAATATCATTAATTCCATCCTTTATATATCCCACATAAGACATTAACTTGTTATATCATTTTGTGGAGGCGGTAGTCCGCACTTCCTAAAATGAAATTATCACATTTACCCATTATGGAAACCATAAAGGATTACTATAAATGAAAAATACAGAAGCATAAATAAAACATAGACACAATATATGTCATATATAAATACAGTTCCATCATAATGGCCACCATGAGAGCTGGTAGGAGATAATTTATCAATCATCGTTTCGTGAGGTGTTAGTTTTCCATCCACATAATCATTATGTTCTTTACCCATTTGATAGAGGTGTGTAAGTTTAGTTCAAATAATTATCATAAAAACATTCTATTATATTGAGTATATATTTTTTGTTATAAAATAAAGGAATAAAAATATTTTAGTTTGATGGAGAAGTAAAATAAAAAAAGAACTTTAGAGAAGGGGTTACCTTTAAATTGGGCAACTCCCATTGGTTTGAACCAAAAGGGTTTCATGATGTCTTTTCTGCCTAAGGTAAGTCTTCTAGGTTGAATATAGGGATCGTGGGAGATTATGGGAGTAGAGGTTTCACCAGTCAAAGGATTAATAAGTTTGAGAAATGGGATCGAAGTGGGGTATTTTTATAAGAGAGAGGCAGGTCTCATTAAGAAGGGTCGAAAGAATTATTTTATTATAAATGCATCTTCAGTTTAAAAATGTCAACTATTCGTTAATATAAAATTTAAGATGAATCATGGTCGAAATAAAATAATTTAATATTAATTGGACAGGTTTTGGATATTTTTTTAATATTTTGAAACTTATTTATTTAAATTAATTATTAATGAGGTAATTATTTCATCATTATTGTGTCATGAATAATTTATTTTATATGATGTACAAAAATTATAAAAGAAATACCATGATTTAGGAAATAGTTTTAGATTTATAGAGAATATTTATAGTCGAAAATATAACTTATATAACCCCATGTCAAAATTTATTTACTAAAAGATATTTTTTATATCAATTTTGTCTTTACATTAAATTAATTAATCTAAAATGTCATTATTATTCCCATGTGGCTCCAAGAGGTCCTAAATTCGACCCAAGGATGCAGTTGGTTGGATATGTATCATCCAATAGGATTAGAACACATGTTCGGGTAATTTAATATTATTATAATATTATATTTTACCTTTATTTACTATATTTACCCTTTAATCATGGAAAATAAAATACTGACTAAAGTAAATATTTAAAATGTATAAAAATAAAAGATACGTATTTACAAAACATGGAACTACTGATTCCAAATATGGAATCCATTTTTCTGAATTCAATACAGAGAAGTGGCAGAAATAAATTTAAAATTAATTCTCACTGTCAAAACAAAAAGCGTGTTTTTTACGAAATAATAAATATCAAAAGATTGACACTTGTTTATGTCCAATTTCAATGTGAAATTAAATTCCAATGTCCAAAATTGGATTAAATAGTCATAATATATTCTAATTTCTCTTTAAAACCAATTAAAAAGATAATGTAACCTTATAAATAAATTAGTTTTAAAGGCACATATGAATTAAAATACTGTATTTTTCACTTTTCAGTAAAAATGAACTTTAATTAAAAAAATACCAAAAAATTACCGAATGTAAATTTTGATGTCCAGAACCTAAAGAAGAATTTTATATTTTCAAATAGATCAAATAAAAATTACCAAAACTATATTTAAAGAGTGTTCTCTATTAAAAGGCTGTAAATCGGCCTTTTAAAGAAAATTAGAGTATTTATGCTTATATTCATTCACATTTTAAGCCTATAACTTTTATTGGATAAATGTAAATACATTTAGAAAACATGTACAATATTATTTTAGTTCTATTCATTCACGCCAATACAATGGCTAGGCCTTAACTACTATTTAATATAATAATATTATATTGTCAGTGTGCAATGTAAGATTTCAAAGAAACCCACTATTGCGTATTGGGTATGCTACCAAACATAGAATCCCTTTTAAATTATAATTAATATTTAATTCAAAAATATTAATAATCATTCAAATATATTATTCATTATTTATATGGGATGTTACATCCTTCACCCCCTTTTGGGAATTGCGTCCTCGTAATTTTTATTCACTTATCATATAAGTGGGGGTATTTATCCCTCATAACATTTTCAGATTCCCACGTTGCCTCTTCAACCATATGGTTTCTCCATAAATCCATTACCTGAAAAAGTAGCTTATTCCGCAATAATTTCTCTTTAAGGTTACGAATCTGGACTCGTTGTTCCTCATAGGAGAGATTCTTTACAACAGAACTACCTCTAGGCTCAAAACATGAGATGTATCTTACATATACTTTCTCAACATTGAAATATGGAAAACATTATGTACCTGAGATAAACTTGGAGGTATTGCCACACTGTACGCAACTGATCCGACATTCTCAAGGATTTCATAAGGTCTAATGAACCTCAGACTCAACTTTCCCTTCTAACCAAAATGCATCAAACTTTTCCTTGGAGAAACATTGAGAAAGTCATGATCACCTATATTGAAAGATAAATCCTTCCTCCAGTAATCCACATAGATTTTCTAGCTACTCTGAGTTGTTCTCGTTTTTTCTGAATCAACTGATATTTTTCTACCATCTATTCTACCAATTTTGGTCCCATCAGCTTTCATTCAAATACTTCATCCAAAAAAGATGGAGTTAGACAATGTTTTCCATATAATGACTCAAATGGATCTATCTGTATATTGGAATAAAAACTGTTATTATATGAAAATTCAACCAGAAAAATATACTGGTCCCAACTACCCTAGTAATCCAGTGAACAAGATCATAACATGTTCTCCTAGATCTGAATCATTCGTTCTGACTCCCCATCTGATTGAGGAAGAAGGGTTGTACTAAAATTTAATTTAGTACCCAATGACTTCTGAAGGACTTTTTTAAAGTTATAAGTAAACACGGGATCACGATCAGATATAATGAAGAGAGGAACACCATAAAACCTGAATATTTCTTTAACATAAAACTGAGAAAGGTCATCTAGAGACAAAGTATCTCAAATAGGAAGGAAATGAGAAGATTTATTCAATCAATCAACAATAACCCAGATTGCATTGTTACCTCTAGATTTCTTTGTTAATCCCACAACAATGTCCGGGGATATATTTTTCCATTTCCACTCTGGTACAGGTAAATACGGACGCATCCCTTTCGGTAACTTCTGCTCTGCTTTAACCAACTGAGAAGTCAAACACTTCCCAGTAAAATCAAAAATATATCTTTTCATTTTGTCCCACCAGTAATACTCCCGATGATCTCTAGACATCTTAGTACTACCAAGATGAATTGAAAATGGGGAAATATGAGCTTCACATAACAACTCATTCTTCAACTATGAATCACAAGGCACACATAAACTTTTCCCTACTACAAAACACAATCATTATAAATGTTAAATTCAGGAAACTTACCCTTATAAACAAACTCTACCTTTTTCTTCAATTCACTATATTCCTTTTGCACATGCTTAATTTTTTCTGAGAGAGATAAATCCAGTAACACCTGAAAAAATATAGAAGAATTTCCTACACCGACAACTTCTATGCCAAAATTCATCACATCAAAAACCAAAGGATCCCATTCCAAATGTAGCATGGTTAATGAAGCATTAAATTTTCATCTCAAAGCATTATCCACTTTGTTTGCCTTTCCTGGATGATAGTGGATCGTGCAATCATAATCCTTGATTAATTCCAACCATCTCCTCTGTCTCATGTTCAATATTTTTGAGTTAATATATACTTCAATATTTTGTGGTCATAATATATTTCACATTTCACTCCATTTAAATTATGCCTCCGAATTTTTTAAGCAAAAAAAGCATCATCAAATTCCAAATCATGTGTAGGGTAATTTAACTCATGAGGTTTCAACTGACATGAAGTATAAGCAATTACCTGATCATTCTGCATAAGGACACAACCGATTTCGATCAACGAAGCATCACTTTAGATAACAAACTCACCATTTATAGATGGAATCTCCAAAACTAGAGCATTCACCAATCTTCTCTTCAATTATTGAAAACTATCATCACATTATTTTGTACAGATGGACATAACATCCTTCCGAGTTAATTTAGTCATTGGACTATATAACCGGGAAAAATTCTTTACAAACCTCCTATAATAACATGCCAAACCAAGAAAACTACGGATCTCAGTTATATTTGTGGGTCTTGGCCATTCTTTAAAAACTTTTGTTTAAGCAGGATCAACAGTTATTCCATTTTTTGAAACAATGTGACCCAGGAATGAAATTTGTTGTAACCAAAATGCACACATGCTAAATTTCCCATACAATTTCTTTTCTTTTAAGGTTTTCACGATAAACCTTAAATGAATTTCATGATCCACTTTAGTTTTATAAAAAACCACAATATCATCGATGAACACAACCACAAACTTATCCAAGAACTCATGGAAAATTCTATACATAAGATCCATGAATACAGTAGGTGCATTGGTTAACCCAAAAGGCATAACTAAAAATTCATAATGGACATATCTAGTAAAATATGCGGTCTTAGGAATGTCTACTTCCTTTACTTTCAATTGATGGCACCCTGACCTCAGATCAATCTTTAAAAAATACTAAGCTTCCTGGATCCGATCAAACAAATCATCAATACGATGTAAAGGATACTTGTTCCAAACATTGATTTTATTCAATGCTCTATAATCAATGAAAAGTCTCATTGAACTATCTTTTTTTAAGAAATTTTATAGGAGAACCCCATGGTGATGTGCTAGGTCGGATGAAACCTTTATCTAATAACTCCTGCAATTGCTTATTTAACTCTAAAAGTTCAATTTGAGCCATTTGATAAGGGGGTATTGAAATTGGTTTAACATCAGGAATTAAGTCAATAGATAATTGAAATTCTCGATTAGGTAAAATACCAAGAAACTCATCAAGAAATACCCCAAGTTAACCATTTACCACCAGAACATCATTAATCTCAGCAATTCCTTTATTTTCAACAATATGTGCATGGTTACATTTATTTCCATATTTTACTAGTTTATCAGCTTCCTAATATGTTATCAAAAGTAAGGGTTCATTCTTGTATAAAAACTGAAAATATTTCTGAAGAGAAACATCTTTAGCTCTGAATTCAATCTTAACATGATAAATAGAAAGCCAATGCATACCCAAAATAACATAAAACTCTACTAGAGGCAAAAAAATAAGGTTTTTAGGTAGGTTATTTCCACACACATGGACATGAAGGTTCTTATGTTTTCTTTTTATCTTAATATTTCCTCCAAGTGATTATACCATAAGTTCCGTATTGATATCTTGAGATGGAATTCCCAATTTACTAGAAATCTTCTCAGAAATTAAAGCGTGTGTATACCCTAAATAAAATAACACATTGGCATAATCTAAAAAAAAACCATGTACATGATACTACATAAATTTTAGGCCCAACATCTTCTAAAGTGGTTGCAAAGGATTTCACCACCCCTTTCTGCATGTAGTCTGACTGCTTTCCCTCAATTGAGTTTTTTATTGAACACTAATTTTCATAATGACCCATTTCATTGCACTTAAAACATTTTGTTGACTGTAAATCATATTTTGTATTACAATTACCTTGATCTTTTTCAGTGCAATTACGAGCCATATTTCCCATTTTACCACATCGGTAGCACTTACCAGAATTCAACAAACATTCCGAGCAAGATTTTTTCCACAATTTTGACAAACTATAAAATTAATATTCTTACCATTAGACTTTTTTGAAGAGTTCTTCCCTTTCACCTGCAACATTGACCTCTTATTCTGTCCTATGTCAAAGAACACCTGATCATTGGAAAACTCCATTTTCACATTCTCCGCACAACAAACATGTTTTTCATAACTTTTGAACTCACGAGAAGATAAAGTTGTTCAATACTTTAGCATTAATCATGATTTAAACAGTTTATTTTACTATCAAGATCTCGTATGAAATTCAGAGCCTACCTTGCAAGTCGAGTGAATTTTGCTTAATAAGCATCCACTGAGTCATCCTCCTACCTCAACACCAGGAATTGTTTTTCCATACTATGTCGAAACACCATAGGAAAATATTTCTCAAGGAACATTCTTTTGAATTCATCCCAATCAAGAGCATAAATCTCCTTACGATCCCTGCTACTTTTCATCATCAACCACCGCTGATCAACTTCACCTTAAAAATCGTAAATAACAGGACTAACCTTTTAGTGTTCTGAACACCCCATGAGATCAAAAATTTTCTCTAGTGGTTCTATCCACCCTTGTGCTATCACAGAGTCAGATGATCCTCTGAATGATGGGGGATGTTGCCTCATGAAATGCTCTACTACTGACATGTTACTCTGTGGTTGATCTGGCTGATCTCATGCATGGATACCACCACAATTTATATCATGAGTAAACTGTGTCATCACTGCAACAAATAGTTCAGTTTTAATTATGACCATCTCAGGTTACTGATTTGGATGGTTTTCTTCCTCCTGATGTTGTCCTAACATAGCAGCCCAATTTCCTCTGCAAAAAACCATTTTGAACACAGAAATATCTTAGGCAAAGAAACATGGTAATCTATAAAATCTATATCTTTCTAATATTAACATAGATTAATTTATGGATATTAATTTAACAATACCCTAACTCTTAACGTTATCTAAACAGAACATTGATACCAACTATAAGGACCTGTCCTTAAAAAATTACATAATATTGAATTAAATGAATAATTCAGATTGAGGATCTTTTCAGGTTTAGAGTTTTAGAGACATTGGACACAACTATTACATCTCATAAGATTACAAAGTAGACAATTCAAATCAGTTTCCATATTATTCTAAAATAAAATCTCTTGAAAAAAAGAGTCATGTCTAGTTCCATGTTTTAGACAACATGACTTTTCCATGATCCCATCCTTGACTATAATCGTCTTTAAGTCATGTGAAAAACATTTCAAAACATGGGATGCACATAAAAAGCTAAGTAAGGATTATAAAACATATAATGGGAACATTATTTCATCATTACATACATAACATATGCTCTTTAACATACCTCGTGAAATCATATGGTTTATGAATAACACATAGAGAACATAATTCATAAAGGTAACTTGTGGCATCCATATCATACATACATTGTAGCTATCACAGCTACGTAGGGTGTTACATTTGGAATATCTATCATATTATATTCCCTAAATATCTTTGGAGAGAAATTCATGTTTACCTCCTTCACATTAACCAATGCATTGGAGAGCTATCTCGAGCACACTCGCCCTAGGTTTATCACAGAACCACCTTTATACGTAAACAATGCCCAAGATCCATAACATATTCATTACACATAAAATAAACATAATGGAAAGATAAAATTTCCACATTCTAATCACAATTTATCATTTAAATATATTGACATAAAAATATTTTATCCAAACCATCTTCAATACCAAAATATGTAAAAGAGTATATGGTATTTATTTTCTTTTTAAAACCATTAGAGCTTGTTAAGGAAGATAAAGGTCAAATAATACTCATGGCAGTGGAAAGGTTTTTTTCATCACGTACGTTAAAAAGAAATATTTTTTTTGTTTAGTATAATGCCACATAGGAAAATATTCCCTTTGAATGCAATGAAAATTCAATGGTATTTATATACCGTATAAAATAAAGTTGAGAATAAAAAAATATGCCTCCATCAAAGGGGATTTAGATGAAGTCCCTTACCTCATATCTGACTTGACCTGATCATTCTTTCATATCCTGAATAATAAAGAAAAGTTAATTTCTACAAGATTAAGAACCATTTGCAAGTTTATTATTCCTTTTATATCACTTATTTCCATGTTATAAACATTATGTATCAATTTAATTTATTAATGCTCGTTTCGTCGATATTTGGTACTTGAGTAAAAATGAACACCTTATAATTACAAGTTGTCCATGTGGTCAAATATTCATTATCTTAAGAATGGTATTAGTGGTTTAGATATCATATATTTTATATATATCCAGTATATACATGTATTTATCTTAGTACATGACATTTGGATGTTATAAATGAAATGCACCGTTCATGGAGACAATAAGCCGTACGTACGCATGAACGCTACATTCATTTCCATTTTGTATTTTAATGGAATGAAAACATAATGATACATAGGTATATTATAATTATAGTATAATAAATTAAATAATATCATTAACTCTATCCAATATACGTCCCACATAATACATTAAAGAGTCATATCACTTTGAGGGGGCGGTAGTCCGCACATCCAAAAATGAAATTATCGCATTTAACCATTATGGAAACCATAAAGGAATGATATAAATGAAAAATACATAAGAATAAAGAAAACATAAACATAATATATATCATATATAAATATAGTTCCATCATAATGGACACCATGAGAGGTGGTAGGAGATAATTGAACAATCATCGTTTCGCGAGGCGTTAGTTTTCCATCCACAAAAACGTTATGTTCATTATCCATTAGATGGAGGTGTGTGTAAGTGTAGTTTGAATACTTCTCATAAAACATCCTCGTATATTTAGGATACTGGGTTTTTATAATATAAAGTAATAAAAAGATTTTACTGGGTTGGAGAAGTAAAATAAAACAAAAGAACATATGAGAAGACGCTACCTTTAAATCAGGTAACTCCCTTTGGTTTGAACCAAAAGGGTTTCTGGAAGTATTTTCTTCCTAAAATAAGGCTTCTCGGTTGAATATATGGATCATGGTAGCTAATTTTAGAAGAGTTTTAATGATCCAAAAGATTGAGAAGTGTGAGAAATTGGTTAGATGTGAGGGCTTTTTATAAGGGAGAGGAGGGGCTCTTTATGAAGGTTTGAAACAATTATTTTATTATAACCTCATATTTGGTTTCAAAAGACCTAATATTAGTTAATATAAAGGTTAAGATGAATAATGGTCGAAATTAAATAATCCAATAATAATTGGACAGGTTTTAGATATTGTTTTAATATTTATAATCTTATTTATTTAAATCATTTATTAATGAGGTAAATATTGCATCATTATTGTGTCATAAATAATTTAATTTATTTGATGTAAAGTTTTTTAAAAAAAATAACTTGATGTATGAAAACGTTTTATCTTTCCAAATAGTATTTATAGTTGAAAATATAACTTATATAACCCCATGTATAAATTTATTTACAAAAAGATATTTTTTATTTCATTTATATCTTTACTTAAAATTAATTAATATAAAATGTCATTATTACTCCCCATGTGCCTCCAGAGGGTCCCAAATTGGACTGATAGATTCCCATGGTTTGATATGTATCATCCCATAGGATTAGGACACATGTTTGGGTAATTTAATATTATTATAATATTATATTTTACCCTTAATTACAATATCTACACTTTAATCATGGCAAATAAAATATTTACTAAGTAAATATTTAAAATTTCTAAAAATAAAAGTTACAAATTTACCCAATTATGTCTTATTTATTCCAAATATTGAATCCATTTCTCTAAATTAAAAACAAATAATTGGAAGAAATTAATTTAAAATTAATTCCCGCTATCAAAACAAAATAGTGTTTTTAAGAAATAATAACTATCAAAAGATTGACACTTGTTTATAACCAATTTCAATGTGAAATTAATTCCAATGACTAAAATTGGATTAAATAGTATAAATATATTCTTATTACACATTATAACAAATTTTAAAGATTATGTAACCATATAAACAAATTCTATAAAAAGGAACTTTTGAATTAAAATACAGCATTTTTCACTATTCATGAAAAATGATCTTTATTAAAAAAATACCAAAAAATTACCCAAAGTAAATTTTGAAGTCCCAAATCTAAAGAAGTATTTTATTTTGTCATATATAATACATAAAAATGATCAAAAATAGATTTAAAGGTGGTTCACTATTAAAAGGTGGTAAATAGACCTTTTAAAGAAAATTAGAGTATTTATGCTTAGATTCATTCACATTTTAAGCCTCTAACTTTTATTAGATAAATGTAATTTTTTTTAAAAAACATGTATAATCATGTTGTAGTTAGTTCAGTTTAATCCAACCAATACAATGTCTAGGCATTAACTACCATTTTAAAAAATAATTTTATATTATTATTGTGCAACATATGATTTCAAAGAAACCCCTTATTGCGTATCAGGTACACTATCGAACATAGAATCCCCTTTAATGTAAAATTAATATTTAATTCACAAATAGTAATAATAATTCAAATTTATTATTATTTATTTGCTTTGGATGTTACAACCGCACCCTAAGGTAGTGAAAATAAAACTAAAAACATAATATAGGACCAAGAAACTCAAAAAACATACCATTGATATGAAGCCTTGATTATGTACTTTTGGATATTCATGAAACGTGAGAGAAACCTCTAAGGAAATAGAAGGAAATAACAATAAAACACACTTAATTGGTATACTTTAAATAAATCACCCCATATAAACTAATATTTGAACCTATAATTCTAAAATTTGAAATAGAGTATCGAATGAGGATCAGGAGGTCGATTTGGGACTAAAATAGGGGGGGGGGTACATAATGATTCATTTATGTAATAAAGAATTTCTATTCTAAATTGTGGATGATTTAAGAAACCATGAAGAATTAGTCCTAATCTAAGATGAAAATGAACTCTAATGAGGCTCAGTGGAACATGGCACAGTGCCTAGAATTTTTGGGCTCGATTGAGAGGTGTAGTGACAAAAAATTTTAATACATAAATGAAATATGAAAGAAATAAAATATTTTATTAAAAGAGAATATATGCTCATGGGTTGGTCCAATTCCTTAACAAATCACCCAAATTCACCATTATTAAGAGTTCATATGTATTCTAAATGAATATTGCAGTTTTAATAGGTCAGTCAAGGCCAAGGGGGAAGTTGAATGGTGAAAAATGTTGACAAATTTAGGAGTTATAAAAGAAGCTATTTTTTTGAATAATGAAATGGGCTTATGGTTTGGACCACATCTGGAAGAAACCACCCTTTTCACAGAAAATGAATGGGAAACCTCTGTAAAAAATGAATGAAACGAAATTAAATGAAAAATAAATTATAAATAATCATTGTATGTGACAATTATCACCACAATAAAAATTTCTCACCCTTGAAAATTCATCTAGAACCCTGATAAGATTATAATTACAATAATTGATCTTTGACCGAAGACTTCCACTCCTATGTCTAATGATCATCTATCCTATGATTCCAGAGGGCTCAAACTAGAGAATTATAATTACCTTATGGAACTTTTTCTCTAGATTACACAATACACATTGGTCTCTCATACACAAACAGATCAGATTCATACTCTAACTCATCCCAACACAAATCATGGGACAAATCCAGATTGAATTTATTTAATAGGGAGTTGTGGAACAGATCATGGATCAAAGACAAGGAAGAGGGAAATTATAACTAGTATGAAGCCATACCAATCCTATAAATTAATTTAAAAGGTACCACATACCTTGGTTTAACCCTATCTTGCTTACCATAAAAAATATGACCAAAGAAATGTGCCACTTTCAAGAATTCTCGATCACCCACAGAAAACACCAAATTTCGACGCCTTTGATCAGTATAAGTCTTTTGTCGAATTTGGGATCTCATGAACTGTCGAATAATCAATTAAACCATGTATGAAGTCTCCTTCACAATACTCAGACCCTTTAGTGAGGTATCACCCACCTCTACCCAACACATTTGAGATCGACACAACCAACCATAAAATGCCTCGAATGGTTCCATATTTTAAGAGGATTGGTAGATATTGTTATAATAAAACTATACCAATCTCAAATAGAAATTCGATGAACCAAAAAAATACAACCCACATTCCATAAGTATGTCATTCAGAATCTAATTAGCCTACTCTTTCTAAACATCCGCTTGAGGGTGGTATGTCCTACTCAACTTAATCTGCTGCCCCAATACCTTTTTAAGGACATTCCAAACCGTGAGTTATATCAAGGGACCCAATCTAAAAATATGCATTATGGAACACCATGGAGCCTCACAACTTTCCATACATACAACTGGCTCAATTTCTCTAATTTGGATGAATCATTGATTAGAATGAAATGGTACAATTTCGTTAGAGAATAAATCATCACCCAACAAGCATTGTTTCCTTGAGGTGTAAAAGGCAAGAAAACTATGAAATCCATGGTAACCTCATACCACTTCTAGGTAGGAATGGGAAATTGATAAAGAAAGACGGAGGGCATTTGATGCTATGCATTCACCTGGTGACATTTATAGAATCTTGATACGAAGACCACTATGTCATGTCTCCTTCCAGGCCACCAGAACTTGCCAAAGACATAATAATACATCTTTGTGGCACCAGGATGGACAACCCACTAAGACTGGTGGCTATCTGGTATCTCTACCTACCATAGAGACAAAGGCACCACTAGATGAAATTGAGTCACAAGATACCCTTGGGTGATGGAAAATAATCAGAATACACCGCCCCACCATAATGATTCAGCCTCAACATCTAATATAGATCATCAACTGGATGCCCCTTATGAATCATCTCCATAAGGGAAGGGGTCAACTGAACACTCACCATAATGCACCTCCACTATGCTCCTTGGTCTGCACATGCATCTAAGAAAAGAACCCCATCAGACTCAACTCATCACTAGACATCCTCAAAGCCTACATTGATACTCTTCTAATCTAGGCATCATCCACCACATTATCCTTCCTCGAGGTGTAGATGATATTGAAATCATAAACTTTCAAGTACTCAATCCAACATTACTGCCTTTGGATAATATATTTTTTAAAGAAGATGTACCCTAAGCTCTTGTGATCAAAATACCCCCAGTAACTTCTCTCAAAATAGGTAGTGATTCCAATTATTCAAAGAAAACATCACATATTTTAGCTTCTTGTCATGGGTCTGGTAATATTTTGCATGTGGTCAGAGTTTGTGGGATATATAGACCACTGTGTGATCATCCCACATTAGTACATACCCGAGACACATACCTGAATCATCAGAATACAAAATAATCCCCTTTATAGATTCTTCAAATTTCATCATGGGGAAGTAGTAATTCACCGCTTCTGCTCCACAGCAGATTCATGAAATTATTATCCCAGAAAACACATCACCCCCTTCCAGGTGACAGCCATCATGGGCAAAGCAATATAAGATATGTCCTAAAAAACAGCATTTTTTATCCTGCTAATCTGAGAAGACTCATGATCTCTATTACGTTATTCGGATACTCACTTGAAATCAAGTAAATGATCTTTTTGGAATCCACCAATACACACTTCTCTCATATCACATGCCCTATAAACCTCACCTCCTAGATCCACAAGGTGCACATTTATAGCTTTGTATAAAGGTAGTGATCCCATAATATGCCTATCATGATCCACAAATGATTATCATGCTCCTCCTTGAATCTAGAGTAAACCAAGATGTCGTCCATGAATACCATGAAAAAAGAGTTGAGATACTTGTAGAACACCCAATTCCTGAGTTCCATAAAGACCAAAAGAGTGTTGTTCAACCCTAAAGGCATGAAAAAGTACTCAAAGTTGAAGTACCTACTTTAGAACGCTATCTTCAAGATATCTTCCTGCTTCAGCCTATGTTGGTGGTAACCCAAACAGAATTCTATATTATAAATCCACTTAGAACCTTTCAATTGATCAAAAAAGTAATCTATTTGGGGAAAATGATATTGGTTCTTGATGGTTACCCTATTCAGCTTTAGGTAGTCAATACACAATGGGAGGGATCCATCAGCCATCTTCACAAAACGGACAAGAGGGTTCCATGGTGAGAAACTCTGGCAAATGAATCATTTGGATTCCAAATAATCTAGGTTTATATTTAATTCCCTCAGTTTGGTGGGGGAAAACAATATTAGGTAGGAGAAACCATTTCTGTTCTCAGTGACCAATCAATCTAGAACCTCACATCCTTAACTGAGGGAAATAGTAAAAAATATTCTAGGAATACCTCGGAAATGTTATCCACTATAGGAGGTAACCCACCGTTAAGAGTATGACCATAATCCTCTAGAGTGAGAAATGATAATTAGAAGATAGTATTTCTTAACTCAGGGATTGAAGGTCTTACACGACCCGGCCATGGATCCCAGTCACCATGAAAAACGTGAGGACTACCATTAGGTTTGTGAAACTCTCCCACCACTTATAGAAATAGACTTGTTCTTGAAGGTTTATAAACCAATCCAGGTTGTGGATTTCATAAAAACATTCCATATCCATGACCAGTAGGTCCCAATCCATCTCTAACTCATACCAATAAGTGCACACAAAGGGCACCTAGGACCAGGACCCTTATTCTTAATCAAATTCATCACCACTCCATAATAATACATAACAACATAGTTGAAAAATTAAGAACTATCACAATATGGGTAGTAATAAATGAGATAGAAGAACCAGTATCAAAAAGACCAGAAGCTATAGAATATAAAAACATGACGGTACATCGAACTATTGAAGGCCCCACATCTGATCCATCTGGTTCCTTACCCACCACATGAAGATACAATCTTCCTAAGAAAAATCACTCACATGTGGATCTACCCTAAACAGGCTCTTCCCATAAGATGATCCTTCCTTGCCTCCAAGGCCACAAAAATGAGATGCCATGATTCTCAATGGCTCTGACTGATGTGGAACTACTCTAGAAGTTACTGATACTACCTCACTCCAGAGTGGACGTTCCATCCTGCAAAAATGGTTCATGTTTCCAATACCTCCATACTAATATAATGGATTTAGATGATATGTACATTATTGCAGGGTGTGCCTTGGACTCACACAGTAGTGTCACACAATGGACCATGCATCATATTCCACAAAAGAAAACTGCCTAGAAGGTTGGCTGGAACGACCACATCCCATCTTCCCCAACTGCCATCTATTCCTTTTCTTATCATAAAAATTAGCACTACCCATCACCTACATTGATTCAGAGAAACTAGACATCCCATTATAGTCAATCACTACAATATAAGGAAAATAGACCACCTCGACATAAGTCTTCAACATTAACAAGAAGAATTAGGAATAAATCTATGGTCGTCAACCCCTCTCGAACTACTAAGACTTCATCTGCTCATTGGATACCATTTTATGGGCATAACAAAATAGCACATAAAAATTGTTTTCACACTCCATCACTGAAAGGTCCTTCAGAACCACCTCTATAAAATCCATCGAACTAGAATATTCCACAAATTCAGGGAAATACTGGTCATTTAAGGTTACCTTGAAGTACTTCCAGATCTCCAATTCATACATCACATCTTGAAGAACTGATTACTATAACCTGTTGTAGAGACCCTAAAATAAAAAAGAGGCACCCATCAATCTGACCTCCTAAGGTGTTTCATTAAACTCGAACATGCACTGATCTTCTCAATCCACTCATTTTCTTATTAGGGTTCTTTGATACATCAGAAAGTATGAGGATTTTTTGTTTATGAACCCTTGTTATTTTCCTTTCCAAGGACTATAATCATCTTCCATAGCTAGATAATGAGTCGAAGCTATTCCATGTCCTATAATTTGGAAATCCCTGACCATAACTTCTACCATCCTTCGATCAATCGGGGAGGAAGAACTCTCTCTAGCATCCTACCATGCGTGCAAGGGAGCATTCTGAGGCGGACTGCTGTCACACTAAAAAATAGTCACAAAATAAATCATCAGTACAACAAATAGATAAACTTTCATCAATTAAATCAAATATAAATAATTCATACACATCCCAACAATGAAATAAAAAACCACCTCACTCCCACAATATGTCTACGTGAAGTCTGTTGCCCGCACATCCAACCTAGAAGAGTAGTCAAAAATACAATCCCCACATCCCATAGAGACTCAAGTTCTGTCACAAGAGGTACTATCCAAGAACCATATATATAATCACTATTTTGAGCCCCTATAGTAATTGATTTCATCAAAACAGACTCATCCCAAAATAATATCTCAAACCAGATCCGGTCACCTTCGAAACTGGAACCCAATCCAGCTTTTGGAAAGGCCTGAAGGACATTCCCAATACGGACAGGTGGCTATAAGTGCTCGTGTATCATAAAAAATGGTTTGGGAATGATTTACCTGAGTTAGGATTCATAAAAACCAATAATTATGAATAAACATAATCTGAAAATTCATGACAAACATTCCTTAATTGAAATTCATAACCAAATACAGTGTTTTAAACATTACAAAATATTTACAAAACTAAAAAATTCTAGTAGAAAAAACATCAAAATGACCGCCACATGACAAGGGGTCATCACCCACAGGGTCTCTCCACAACACTGCACCACAGAAGAAACAAACAATGTGAACCACCGTTTCCAAAGGCCTTTCCCTCACATGTGTCAAACATAACCAATTATACACACCCCCAAAGTCATAAGTATAGTGTGGTACTAAACCCAATAGGATACCACCAAAATACATTTTATGTGATAAAAATAGAAAGATATAAATCATACCAATTTTTTAACAAGAAATTCTTACAATGATTTCTAAATAATGTAATCATTAAATGAAAATAGTTTTCAAGGGGTAACGTTAAAGAATAAAATCTTATTTTAATAAAACAATAAATCTACAGATTTTTTTCATCCAAACACACCATATTAAAAAGGGAAATACCATTTAGTCAATGAGAACTAATCACAGGAACACTTCTATGCACTAGTTAGTTGTGAGCACTAGGTACCTCGTATCTCGGTGTAAAAGTAACCATATAAATATGTGTTCTCGCGAATGATCCACTAACATGGAACATACCCATATCCTAGAGGTCCCTTATCATCACCAATATTATTTTGTTAGTGTTTTAAAAGTAAATATTTTTAAATTATTTAAGGACAAACCCAATCTAGATCACTAGCTTAATAGTACATGTCCACCCACCCAAATACCTAGTATTCCCTCTTTGTGCTCAAACAACTTCCACATGTTATAAAATTACATTAAAAAAACACTTTTTCTATTAAAATAGACTAAAAATAGTATCTACAAATTCTTTAAACCATTTTTTAATTCAACAAATCTATTAAAATTTTCATAAAACAATTTCAAGAAGTACAACCATGATTCACAGAAAAAATCCATCAAAAACCCCTATTAATAAACCAAATCCATTCCAACCTAAAAAGAAAAAAGAATTGGAATAACTAAAACTCTTTAATGATATAATTTCATAAACCATAAAACAAACCCAATTGATATAACCTGGAACACACAATAAAACACCCATTTTTGCATAAAAAATCCACTTTAAAATTAACCACTTAACTAATTCCACCAAAATCATTTTTTGTCCCAATAAAATGGAAGAGGAGTGTTCTAAAAAAATAAATCAACAAAAGTTAACTCATAAAGGGATTCTTACACATGGAATCACCTAAAAAATGTGTCAAAATCCTCAAATCATTGTGTGCAACATCAATCGTTCCACCATCACACCACAAGAAAGTTAAAACAAACCTAAAACAAAAATATTAGACCAAGAGACTATAAAAACCCATGGTATAAAGACATTGATTCTGGACATTTGGAGCTTCAAGAAATGTGGGAGAAACCTTATGGGAATTGAAGGAACTAAGAAGGAAACTCACTAACTTGAAAGATATTGAAGAAATAGCCCCCAATACACCAATAACGGAATCTCCAAGTATCCAAAATTGAAATGGATGTTAAAATAAGGTTTACTAAGTTGAGGTGGACTGACATTGGTGGGAAATATTAAACAATTAATGATTTATGAATGAAACAAACACCCATTGCAATTATGGACTATTTGATAATCCTTGAGGAAAGTTTAACGAATCCTTTATGAAAATGAGCTCCAAATAGGAAAAATGGAGCTTGGTGGGTGAGCATAGGGTTACTGTCCTCAAGTGAGAGGTGGAATGACCACAACATTACAAAAATGAATTAAAAATAAAATAAATAAATCATTGTTTTAAATATGTAAATACACTCACAATTTTCCCTAGTGCCTTAAAAAATCACACAAATGCTCCATGATTATGAGTTCTTAAGGGGTCCAAATAGATATTGGTTTCCATAGGCCAGGGGAGGACATGTGGGAAGTGGAATGGTTGAAAAATAATGAAAAAATTAGTTATATGATAAACAAATTTTATTGTTAAATATGGAAATGGGCTCACGGTTTGGCCCATATCGTGATGAAACCCCCATTTACCAAAAATTGCCTAGGAACCCCCCCACAGACAAAGAAATAATAGAATGTACATTAAAAATTCCATTAAAATTATTCATGGATGTGACAATTCATATGTCACCCCTTACCTCAGTTATACAACGAGGCTCATTTCGTCACAAATATTCACCACCTTGAGCTTTGTTGCACAACTACAATCTTGAAAATTTCCTTAACCTCATCCCATCCAACAATATTGTAAATTTGGTCTCTCAAAAAACCACTTTAAATATCCAAATGAGGTTCTCAATTATAAAATATTCAAGAGGTACGTTTCTTTTATCTTCTCTGTTAAATTCATTTCCACTAATACCCTATCCTCACCTCCTATAAAATGATTCATGAAAAATACATTATATATATATATATGTTATTTTTAAGGGTATATGATTTATAAAATCTCTTATTTTCTTATTTTATTATAATATAATGAAATCACCATCGGTGGGGTGTCAATTCACCACCTTTATATATGATAAGATTCTGTTTCACTTAACCACAATCATGAGATGTTTAAATTCACATGTAGTTGTTTAAATTAACCTAAATTTATATATGTTATATATATTGGATTATTATTTCTTTTTTAAATTTAACTCAATAATAAACTGACCATGTAAACCATTAAGGGACACACCTAAAAAAATGGAAATCAAAATATATAGTGAGTAAATTGGTTGAAAATGTTATAAAAATAATATGTATAGTATTATAAACCTATATAAATTTATAGGAGTATTAAAACAATTATACAGTGTGTTTGAATAATTTGGAATGTAGTAGAACCTAAGGTAAGGGATATCCTAACTCAATTTCAAATCATTGAGTTGAACATCTATTTCATTGGTTATTTTTTCCAAAAATATGCTTTAATGACCCCAAACATCCGGTTATTCTATATCCACTTATATTATGTGGATTTATACTTTTCACACATAATTATGTCATTTATTTGCCTTCAATCCAATTATGCTATCTTTTTAAGTGTTTTCTTCCCGAACATCAATTTTCATTCAGGTTATGTTTTTTCCTATATAAATCAATGTAATTATTCACTATATTATATAATTATTTTAATTTATATATATATATATATTAAAAAATCATATATCTAGATCATTTTATCATTATTTCATGAGATAATAAATGTTTTACAAGGTTTCCTTTTCAAATCTTCTCAATACTCAAGACCGATTAAATAAAACATCCCGACTTCTTACCTATTTTCAAGTTCACTGTATAATATTTTATCAGTATCCAATATATTTATGTAATAAATAATTTTATTATGGGAAAAATATTAGATTATATGTTATTTTATTCATATATTTCCCAAATAATATTATTTTCAAAGTAACAAGAGTATTTATTTCCATAATACCTTGATAATTTTGTAGAGTATTTTCAACCATTTCAACAACCTTGTTGATTTATATTTATAATTGGGATTAATATTTCCTGATATCATATAACATATATAATTGAATGTTTTTTGATTATCATATCTATGAATGTGCTATCTTGATACCTTTCTCCATATTAAATTGAATAGTCAGTGATTATGTTCAATTATTGGGGAATGTTTTTTTAAATTTCATATGTGATCGTACCACGATTCACTGTTTTATTCCACCCTTACACTGCAGTTTTAAACTAGTTTTGTAATGAATATTCCAAATATAATAATAAATTTCACTTCATGTTTGAATAAATCAATTAATTTTAATAAATATTATAATGGGCAATGTTACTTGTTTTTATTGTTTCAATGTAGGTGGAGGTGATTTGGAGGGCCTTTGATGAAGTGGAAGAAAAATGGGCCAAAATTGCAAGGATCCATGGATATCTGTCCACTGTTTTGCATAGTACATGAAATCAGTGCATCCAAATGGGCTGAAATTTTGTGGTCCTGTACAAAACGAAATAGGATACATTTCATATTAAGGAACCCAATGATCATTCGGCTTCTATAGGGCCCATCCGAACTGATCTGTCCAGGCCACCGAATTTGGACCAAGTGAAATGCGGTGGTCTACAGTTTATCAATATCTTGAGCTGTAGTTTTCCAAAGGGTTCCAAAATTTCAGTGGATATATTCAAGAGGTAGGGATACAACATTTCTATTTTCTCCAAAGCGAGATAACACTACATGAAGGACGAAATGCGTGGTACAAGTGGATTGAAGAAATCTGTGTGCCTAAAACCACCTTCCAATTTTCTTATAAAATGGCACCTTGGGCTCCCCATTTGCAAGTTCGGCCAAGAGGAAAGGTTCTGCCATTTTGGAGTCCCCAAGTAGTCTTATCAACATCCCTAGAGGTTCTGGAGGCTATGGGAGGTGCTACTTCAACATCTTCTTCTTCTTCCCCTCCCATGGGTTCCTAAACCCCTTGTGATCAGCCGGGGAGGAATGTAATGTAATCCCAAGCTTCAAAGTCGTATTAATTTGAATGATCTTTTTAATTACAGGTTTTATGTTGTTTTTCCTCATCCTATATTCTTATTTTATTGAGTTATTTACTATTATGTCTTGCTCAACTCATATGATCATGTTTGGGGGTACCCATTGATGTGATGTTTCACACGACGTTTACCACTTTCTTTTCCCCCTTTCAATTGCGGTGCATGTGTGATTCATATTGGTCAATAGAACTCACACAAGCTCTATCAAGGCCATGTACATTTATGACATGGTATCACAATGAAATAACATGCAAACCTGGAGAGCACATCAAATTCATCATGTGTTTCCTTGGTGAGTTTCGGTTATAATGTCGAACAAAAATCACCCAATCATCGACGGTGTCCGGTGAATCGTTATGTGTTTTCGAATGAACCCTAGGAGGTATCCTAGTATAAACTCAGAAACATTTTGGTTCTAGGTGTAAAAAACCAGGGATTAAAATATCATAACCCCATCCCTTGAAGCGATGAAGGATGAGAATCACGAGACTTACCCGGGTTGATCAAGCTTAATCAATCTTGTTCATTTATACTTTGTTTTATCGCTTTAATTTTCTATTTTCATCATTAATCATAAAACCCACAGGTTTCACAAAACCTAATTCACCTTTTAATTTCATAATCAGAACCCTCTTTTTAAATTAATGATCTAAGGCTCCGTCGAGATATGACCTAGGGTTGCTGCTATACTGTAGAAATTCTAGTCAAAATTAAACATCTAGTTTGACGCGCTCAACAACGCGGTCAAATTTTGGCACCGTTGCCGGGGAGCGAATATAATTTTTTTATTCATTATTTAATTTTATTATGTTATTTTACTTCTTCATTATTACTCCTCTAAATACCCCACCTCATTTGATTGTTTTTGTTTTGGGTTTGGTCTTTATTTTTTGTTGTTTTTGGTGTGTTCTTTCTCTCTCTCTCTCTCTCTCTATCCCTTCTTCTCCATCTACCTCTCTATTTCTATAGTATAAAATTCTATTCTTATGTCACCCTTCTTATTTCTTTTCTTTATCCATCTCAAATCAAAAAAAAACACAACAAAAAAAATCAATCAATCAAACTAGACATCATTGTGGCATGAAAAGATCTGGAAAAGAAACACTACATGAATTTGACCATGAAATTGAATAGCCAATTTACACACAAATCAAGGAATTTAGATAAGGTCAATTAAGTAACATTGAGGAACCCCTTGTGAAACCTCAATTGTTTTTAAACCAACCCAAAATTGAACCCAATCAAACCCAAGAAAACATGGCTACAAATAATCTAACTTTAAAAGAACTTACTACCCCTGATGTGGAGTACCAAGCTGCGTACATCCAATATCCCGAGGAAGCAGCCAACTTTGAGCTTAGATCAGGTCTCATCCACCTTCTTCCAAAATTCCATGGTCTTCCCGGTGAGTACCCTCACAAACATCTAAAGGAGTTTCACATAGTGTGCTCAACCATGAAACCCCAAAATGTGTCTGAGGACCTTATTAAGTTTAGGGCCTTCCCTTTCTCCCTTGATAGTGTAGCCAATGATTTGCTATACTATATTCCTTCCACAATTGGGGGCTGGAATGACCTAAAAATCCTTTTTCTAGAGAAGTTATTCCCTACCTCCCGAACTCCATCAATTAGGAATAAAATATATGGAATTAGGCAATCTCAAGGAGAGACCCTTCAAGAATATTTGGAGAGATTCAAAAGACTTTTCTCAAGCTGCCCCACCACCATATTAGTGAAATTTTTTTAATTCAATACTTTTATGAGGGACTTATCCCCATGGAACATGGAATGATTGATTCTACAGCTGGTGGTGCCCTAGTTGACAAAACTCCTTCTGCCGCTCGTGACTTAATAGCCAACATGGCTCAAAATGAAGAACAATTTGGTACACGAGCTATTACACCAACCCGAGGAGTTCATGAGGTAAGTCATTCAGCCCTAGAACAAAAGGTAGATACTAAAATTGATGAGATTCATACCCATCTAAGGCAATTAGCTCAAGCACAATGTAACTCACACTCTACTTCTATTCCATTACATTGTGGGATTTGTTCTGATAACACTAATTTTTCTAACCAGTGCCCACAACATCAAGATTCATCTGAGTCTTGTGCATCTGTGTTCCCAGGGCGTCCATGCCAACAAGCACCTCCCTTCAAGCAAGAACAATTCAGGCCAAATCCAAATCCAAGGTGGCAAGCACAACCCCAATACCGACAAGGAGGAAACTCAAGCTACCCAAAGCATAATTGGTATCAACAAGGCCAAGGTATGAAACCTTCTTATCCTTCAACTTCTCAAAACAATCATCCTCCTCCTCCTCCCAAATCTGAACCAAGCCTCGAGGACATGGTGAAACAAATGGCAACCCAGAACCTTCAGTTCCAACAGACCAAACAATCAGCTATTCCAGACCTACGAACCCAAGTGGGGTAATTGGAAAACACCATATTTGAGCTTAAGATGAAAGGTTCTGGACAACTACCATCCCAACCCATTTCCAATCCAAAGGACAAAGGTAATGTATGTGCAGTTACACTTCTTAGTGGTAAATATGTTTCTCCTTCTACTGATTCTGCACAGCAGGTATGTCCCTGTAGAGACCCGTATCTTGACGTACATGGACATTACATTACATTTGCGGAATACTTAGTACATAACAAAAAAACACACACACAAGGATCGTAATAGTTTAGTGTCTTTGGAAACTCGGAATATAATCTTCTAATCATGGTGAAAGATCTTCAAAATCTCCCATAAAGATCTTCTTTTTTTTTACCTAAAACCTTTCTTTATATATTGGGGAAAAGAAAACATAAAAGGGTGAGCTCAAATGCTCAGTAAGGGTAAACAAAGGAAATATCAATCACATCGTATTCATAAGAACATAACATTTTGGAAATCTTAACCTGCAAAAGAGAGCATAATTTCATAACATGGGATAAATCATGGCAGTGAAATGTAATCACAATAATCATAACTTAAAAAAAATTAAACTTTGTGGCATACACACATAATCATAGAGAATCATTTCTTGTTAGTCATGACTCATTGCCAAGACTATCTTAGTGGACAAAGTCCCTTTTTGAATCGAGTAACCCTCGTTTCAGTCCTGTTTCACTGAACCGGTATAACCTACCATTCCAGCCATGTCTATCTCATGAGATATAAAATCTTTACTCAATGCATTGGAGGGAGATATAGGTCCCACCCATCTCATAATGATACCATTCTTATGTGTGCCACATAAATCATACATCATTTCATAACCCATGTCATAAAAATGGGATTCTTAAACAACATGACATCATAAAACCATTCATATAAGATAAAGGAATTCATAAACATAATTCCATCACAACATAGTCAAATCAATGTAAAAATATGGATAGAAACATAACCCATTATTATCTTAGATGGAAAATAATTTTGATAAAACACTTGAAATGAATTCTTGAGGAAAATATCCTTTCTTCTTCAAAATCAATTTCTTTTCACAAAACATCATGCAATTTTAAAAGAAAGAGATTTTATTAAAAATAGTCATGAAATATTTTGGAGGAAGCTTCATGAAAATAAGGCTTTATAAAACCGTAAAAATCCGTTCGTGCCGTTTAAGTTAAAAAAAACATTCTTCGTACTTTTGTTGGAAAAGTCAAAAAGTACCTCGTATGAAAAACGACAAAAGATTCCTTTCATTTCTTTTACTAAAAACTCACCGAAGGGTAAAAATGGGTTTAAAAAATTGTAGGTGGATGGAAATAATATTACATATTTATGAAACATGGATGTGGATGATAAAATACACCCCAGTAAATACTTACGAATAAACAATCTCGGATAAAAATGAGATTGTGATATTTCCCTTACCTTATGTCCGACTTGCTTTGTAAGTGTCCAAACCTCCTGTATAATGATTTAAATCATGTTATTGACTTATTCCAGAATCATATTCATTGTTATGATATCATATATGGTTCACTTATGACATTATATTACCCGTTCTTTTGTAAATTCCATGTTAAAGAAGCGTGTTGGGTAAAATCGTTTCATTTATCTTAGGTGTTTTGACTTGTTGTTCTTGACATCACTATTACTTATATCATGATTTACTTACTTCCAGAATATAAAATATGATTTATATATCATATATATTCAGTATATATATATATAATAGATAGATAAATAAAATGAAAAACACCGTTCATGGAGACGGTAGTCCGTACGTACACATGAACGCTGTTTTACTTTCCTTATTGTCTTGAAATGGAAGTAAGTAGATGACATACATATATATATATATACATAAATCCAGTAGCTTTATAATGTCATATATTTCATTATTATTTCTTATATATACTTTATAATCATTCTTAAATGGTTAACATGGAGAATGAATCTCATCGCGTCGTGGAGACGGTAGTCCGTACGTACGCACGAGCGATGATATCATTTCCATAAATATTGAACTGAATTATACAATATATCAGAATCAATATGATGTTGCAATAACTATGTATAGTTATTCTTTACACCATTATACCCATCCATGTAAGGTGGTGGTGGAAAATATATTACACCACGGCGTGGAGACTGTATTCCGTACGTACGCACGCGCGGTGATTTCTTTTTCCGTAGGATGGATAGATGGTGAAATAGGGTTGTTTCATACTTATAATAACATATCAGTATATGAGTGATACTGATGTTATTACTTCATAATGAAACAACCTAAGAAGAAGAAGTGGAAGAAGAAATAAATATGAAAGAATTGGTAACGGTAATTACCTCTTCTTCGAAGCGCCTCTTTGAGACCTCCTCTTAGGGCACTAAAATTGGTCTTTGAGGAAGACCAGAACCTCTAGGATGTTGCTAGGGAAGTGGAGAAGAGATTTTGGCAGGGGTTGGCCGAGCTTGAGAGCTCAAATTGGTGTGAGGAGGAGGGGGAGGAGGTGTCCTTTTATAGGGGAGGAGAGGGGCACCTTAGGAATATCTCAAAATATTATTTTATATTAAAGTCAAAATCGGTTTATAATGGTTACAAAGGGTCTTATTTAGAAGCTAATGTGGGGATGGGTCGAAATCCTATCATCCAATAATATTTAGACAAGTTTAGGGTATTAGTTTAACCTTATCAATTAGATTTAACTCTAAGTTAAATAATTTAACTTTTACCGTATCTTTTTGTTTTCTTTCACTATATGGTTAATACACTTACTATAACATGCCAAAAGAACCCCAAATTGTTTATTAATAATATATATATCCTTATCTAAGTCATTTGGCCGAACCTTAGATTTTTAGGAATAAAATAACAATTAATAATATAATATTTGATTTAAAAACTATTTTGTGTCAATTTTGACACTATTTGATATATGATTTTTTTGAAAGTCATAACAGAATTATATGTTCGAACCAAGTTGATTAGATCAACACTAATATATCATAGTAACCTAGAAAATTAGTGGAATTCATAAAAGGTCTCAAAATATATTTATTTTGGTGTTTATAACATCAATTATGTCAATATTTCATTAATAAGATAATTACTGCATCATCATTGTGTCATAAATAAATTAAATTATTTGATGTCTAAAAATTACAAATAAAATACCATCATGTAGTAAATCTTTTTAGCTTTCTAATGAATATTTACAATCGAATTTATCTTATGTATAACCCCATATTAAAAATTATTTACTTATTAAACTCTGATTTTAACTATTTTAACCCTTCTTTAAATAAATTAATAATAAATGTCCTAATCTAATCCAAGTGGGCCTAAATGGTCATATGTTATTCCTAAGTTTGTCTTTGGTCGAATTACACTTGTCCAATAGAATTAGGACATGTGTTAGGGTAATATTAATATCATATTTACCCTTAGTTACCCTATTTACTATTAACCGCGGTAAAAAAAAGTAAAAAGTTACTATTCACCAAAAATTATTTTCATCTCATTGAACCACATTTTACTTACTGACATCAACCGTGTCTCTCGGATTTTTGAAATTCCATTCACAGAAGCGGTAAAATTAAGTTTTATGAAAAATCCAGTTTTTTTAACTACCACTTAGTAGTTTCACTATTCATCAAAAAATGAAGGTTTTCAGAAAAATGCCAAAATTTCATCCTAAGCTATATTTCATATTCCGAATTCAAAAATGAAGTCTATTTTACCAAATTCATAACATAGAAGTTGAATTAATTAATTTTATAATTAAATCCCGCTATTAAAACAAATAGCGTGTTTTTAAGAAACAATATCTATCAAAAGATTGACATTTGTTTATGTCTGGTTTAAATGTGAAATTACGTCCAATGACCAACATTGTATTAAATTGTAAAAATATATTCTAAATATACTTTAAAACTACTCAAATTAATAATTTATCACTATTAATTATTTCGATTAAAAAAGTTGTTTTTTAATTATAATTTAGTAATTTTCACTATTCATCAGAAAATGAAAGTTATCCGAAATGTACCAAAATTTCACCTTAGGCTAAATTCGATACTCCGAATCCAAAAATGAAGTTCATTTTGAAATATAAGATTTACAGAATTTTAAAAAGTGGTTATTACTATTCATAACGGATAGTTTTAATAATATTTTAATAGCATATCGTTGTTTAGTGAAACTCGGTATTGCGTATTACACACGCTATCGAGGAAGGTCGCGATTGCGTGTAATGCAAGGAAAGTCAAGGATGCGTGTTGTGCAAGCTCCTTTTGGTGTAGCGTACAACACAAGACATTAATAAAATTAAAAAGAATATTTTTTATAAAATCTTGGGCTGTTATAGTCCCCCTCATGAAAACTCTCTTTCCCAACCCAAAAAAACTTCATGTAAAGAAAAACAAGACAAAAATGGTAATCAAATAGTCATTGATGATTCAAATGAACAATCCATTCCTCTTACTTTCCCTCAAAGACTCTCTAAATCTATGTAGAAATTTGATAATGATATTGAAAATGAAATATTGGATAAATTTAAAAAATTTCAAGTTAATATTCCATTGTTGGATGCAGTCAAGCAAATTCCCCGTTATTCCAAATTTTATAAAGAGATTTGCACCCATCGACGAAGGATGAAGGGGAATGAGAGAGTCAACCCGGGAAGGAATGTCTCGGCCTTGATTCAACCAGCAATTCCAACCAAATGCAAGGATCCCGACACATTCACCATACCTTGTACCATAAGGGAGACCTTCTTTTCTGATGCTATGATAGATTTATGTTCTTCCATTAATATAATGCCTCACTCCGTGTATACTTCTCTATAGGTTGGAGAGCTTCAACCAATAAGAATTGTTGTGCAACTTGCCAATCGGAGTACAACACATCCAAAAGGAGTGATTGAGGATGCCCTTGTTAGAGTGAAGAATCTCATCTTCCCCGCTGATTTATACATTCTTGAGATGGAACATACCCGAACCCAAGGACATGTCCCTCTCATACTTGGGAGTCCATTCCTAAAAATAGCAAAGACGATCATCAATGTTCACTATGGTACGTTGTCCAGGGAATTCAGAGGAGAAAAGGTAAGTTTTAACATCTTTGAGGCTATGAAACACCCCGTTGAAGAGCACTCCACTCTTCATTTATATTCGATGGAAGTTCTCTCCAACGATGCACACACACACAATTCTCTCCTCAACCCAAACTCTGATTCTTTTTTGTTTTCATCACCCTTGGATGATTTGAGTTTTGGTTCTTCTTTTGAATGTTGTGTGGGTTCAAAAAAATGTAAATTTTGTGATTTAATTGATGAGTGTGTTTATTCTGAGGTACCCATGACTATCGATGATTCTGCAAATCTCATTTGAATAGATTCTATTTCATTTGAGAATAAACATGAGCAGATAGATAGTTTCATGGACCTCACTGCCCCTAAATCCCCTCCCTCAATCCGGAAACAACTGGTGTTTGAACATAAACAACTTCCTTCTAATTTAAAATATGCATATCATGAGGGTATTGACCAATTTCCCGTCATTATTTCCAATAACCTCTCTCTACAATTGGAATTGAAACTGCTCAAACTTTTGAAAGAGTGTAAAAAGGAAATAGGATGGACATTGGCTGATATTTCCGGGATTATCCCATCTATTTGTATGCACCATATACTTTTGGATGATGAGGCTAAGCCCGTAAGACAGTCTCAACGCCGGTTGAATCCCACTCTCCTTGAAGTGGTAAAATTGGAAGTCAGTAAATTACTTGTATAAGGCCCCAGCCTTAAAACTTACTTAATATTGAGTTATTACAAGATTAAACATTGAGGATCTTTTCGGGTTTAGAGTTTTAGAGAATTATATCATAAAACATGTATTACATTCCACATATAAACAAAGTGGTTACATAAAGATAGTATTCTTCATTCCCATCAATGGAAACATATTTAAAATAAACATGGATTATTTCTTGACACTTCCTTGACACTATCATCATATCATGTACCTTTCCCTTGACCTGTGAAAAACGTTTCAAAAAAACATGGGATGAGCATAAAAAGCTCAGTAAGGGATATAAAAATATGGAAATGAAACATGGGTACATATATACATAATAATGAAATCATACTTTACCCATAAAACATATGCACTTTAACATACCTCATCAAATCATGAATAAATCATAGAAATCATAGGACATAAAGGTAACTTGAGGCATTCATAACATCCTTACATAGGGAGTAACCCTCTTGGTTACGTTTGGAATACCCATCACAGTATATTCCCTAAATCTATTCGGAGAAACCTTAACGTTTCACTCCTTCACGTTACCCAATTCATTGGAGAGCTATATCGGGCTCACCCACCCTTAGTTTATCACGGAACCACCCATCTTCATAATAATTCCCAAGAATCTCAACATAATCGTATCACATAAAACATGCATAAAGGAAACATAACATTTCCACCTTTCAATCACAAGATATCAATACAACACATTGATATAAAAACATTATGAAATCAATTTTCAATACCAAAATAAAAGAAAATTAAAACATGGTATTTATTTTTCTTTTAAAAAAAATTATGGCTTGTAGAGGAAGCCGAAACTCAAATAACGGTCACGGCAGCAGAGAAGTCATTGTTGCCGCATACGTACGACAAAAACATTCTCTTTTGTCGTTTAGTAAAACGCTTCGTATTAAAAAGATTCCTTTTGGATAAACATAAAAGTCAAAGGGGTTTATACACCATATAAAAGAAGGTTGTGTATAAAACAAAATATGCCTCAATGAAAGGAGATTGAGACGAAGTCCCATACCTCGGGTCCGACTTGACTCGGTCGTTCTTTAATCTTATGAATAATAAACTAGAGTTAATTTCTACTTGTTTAAGAACCTTTTTAAAGTTCATTATTCCTTTTATATCACTTATTTCCATGTCATGAACACTATGTAAATATTTAAGTTAATAACGGTCGTTTTAACGATCATTGGCACTTGAGTAAAAAATAAACCCTTTATAATTACAAGTTGTCCATGTATCCATTATATCCAGAATGGTATTCATGATGTAGATATCATATATGTCATATAAATCCAGTACATGCAAGCATTTATAATATTACATAATCATTTAGGGGTATGAAATGAAATGCACCGTTCATGGAGACGGTAAGCCGTATGTACGCATGAACGCGACTTTCATTTCTATTTTGTATTTTATAGAATGGAATCATAATGATATAAAGGTATATTATAATTCCAGTATAATATCATATATAATATCATAGTTCCATCCTTTATGCGTCCCACATATGGTATTTAACAAATCAAATCACTTTGAGGGGGCGGTAGTCCGCACTTCCTTAAATGAAGATATCGTGTTTACCCATAATGCAAACCATAAAGGTATGACCAAAAATAAAAATACAGAAGATTAAGGAAAAAATAAACATATTATATATCATATATAAATATAGTGTCATCTTAATGTCCACCTTTGAAGGTGTTAAAAGAATGTTGAACAATCATCGTTTCGAGAGGCATAAATTCACCATCCACGGAAACCGTATGTTCATTCACCATTAGATGTAGGTGTGTGTAAGTGTAGCTTGAATACTTCTTATAAAAACATCATAGTATATTGAAGATACAAGAGTTGTTACAAAAGAAATAAATAAAAAGAGTTTAGAGGGTTGGAGAAGCAAAATAAAACAAATGGACTCAAGTGAAGACTTTACCTTAAAATCAGGTAACTCCCTTTGGTTTGAGCTCAAAGGCTTCCTTGGGAAGTTTTCTGCCCAAATTGAGGCTTCAAGGAGTATGATAGGGAAGGGGAGAGACAAAATGGTCAGGGTTTGGAACATCCAAAGGCTTTGGGAGTGTGGGAAAAGAGGTAGAGGTGGGGGCCTTTTATAAGAGGAGAGGAGGAGCACTCTTGGAAAGTAAAGAAATATTACTTTATTTGAAAATGATTATCAGATTTAAATGGTCCCACATTGATATAATTCTAGGATAAGGTGATAAGGGTTCGAAATCTACACATCCAATTGGTTTTGGACAAGTGTAGGTTTTAGATATTACATTATCTTTCCATTTTATTTAAATCGTTAAATAATGAGGTCATCGCTGCATCATCATGATGTCATAAAAAATTTAATTTATTTAAAGTCTAAAAATTATAAAACAAATACTATGATGTAGGAAATCCTTTTAGATTTACAATTAATATTTATAATCAAAACTATGACTTGTATAACCCCATTTAAAAATTGTTTTCGTAAAACATATTATGTTTGTGTCATTTTTACAATTACATTAAATAAAATGTTATTTATGTCATTTCCCAACCAAAGTGGCTCCATGGGGTCCCCAAGTTGACCCATGGATTTTCTTGGTCGGACATGACATATACAATGAGGGTAGGACATGTTTAAAGCTCATCTCATACTATTAAAACATTATTTTTACCTTAAACTACACTAATTACCACTAATCGCGATTAAGAACTTAAAAGTTACTATTCACCAAAAATTATTTTAATCTCATTGACCCAAATTTTACTTATTAATGACAAAAATTTATGTCAGATTTTTGAAATTCAAAACACAAATATGGAAAAATTTCATTTAAACGAAAAATCAGTTTCTTTAACTACCACTTAGTGATTTCATTATTCATCAAAAATTGATGTTTTTCAGAAAAATACCAAAACTTCACCCTAAGATATATTTGATATTCTGAATTAAAAAATGAAGTCTATTTTACAAAATTCAAAAAATATAAGTCACATTAATTAATTTTATAATTAATTCCCGCTGTTAGAGAAAATAGCGTGTTTTTATGAAACAGTAAGTATCAAAAGATTGACACCAGTTTATGTCCAATTTCAAAGTGAAATTGATTCCAATGACCACCATTGGATTAAATGGTAAAAATATATTCTAATTTCACTTCAAAACCAATTCAAAAGATAATCTAATCATATAAATAAATTAGATTAAAAAGCAGTTTTGATGTAAAATGTAGTATTTTTCACTATTCATTAAAAAATGAACATTGTCCGAAAAATACCAAAAATTCACACGAGGTAAATTTTGATGTCCCAATCATAAAGAATAAGTATATTTTGACAAAAATATTTTATCAAATTGTCAAAATATAGATTCAAAAATGGTTTGCCATCAAAAGGCATTAAAATAATCTTTTAAAAATATTAGTGTATTCCATGCTTAAGATTGGATTTATTTTCATTTTAAGCCTCTAAAACACTATCTAATTCATTAATAGACATAGATAAAAAATATCTATTATTCATTACTTACTTGGGATGTTACAACTTGCTTCAGGGATCATTTATCCTATATCTGATAGTAAATGGGTTAGCCCAGTGCAAATTGTACCTAAAAAACAGGAATAACAGTTGTGTCAATTGAAATGAATGAATTGGTTCCAAAATGTGTGAAAAACAGTTGGCGAGTCTTTATTGACTACCTTCGACTGAATCAAGCCACGCAGAAGGACCACTTTCTTTTACCTTTTAGTGACCAAATGTTAGAACTATTGGCTAATAAGTCCCATCATTGTTTCCTTGATGGCTATTCGGGTTATTTCCAAATCCATATATCCCCTGAGGATCAAGAAAAGACAATATTTACCTGTCCATTTGGCACATTTTCATATAGAAGGATTCCATTCGGTCTATGTAATGCTCCTAGTACTTTTCAGCGATGTATGTTGAGTATTTTTTCTGAGTACCTTGAGTGTTGTATGGAAGTATTTATGGATTATTTCATGGTTTATGGTTCTTCTTTTGATGATTGTTTGGAAAACCTAGGTTCTATCCTCTGCCGCTGCATTGAAAAAGATCTTGTTTTAAATTATGAAAAATGTCATTTCATGGTTGAGCCGGGGATAGTTCTTTGGCATATCATTTCAAATAAGAGAATTTAGGTTGAAAAATCTAAAATTGAATTAATTTTATCCCTTCTATTTACAAAATGTGTTCGTAAGGTGCGGTCTTTCTTGGGTCATGCTATTTTTTACCGCCGATTCATGAAAGACTTTAATAAGATCACACTTCCCTTATCTCGGTTATTACAAAAGGATTCAGAGTTTGTGTTTGATAAAAATTGTGACGATGCATTCAATTCACTAAAAAAGAGTCTCACATCACCTCCCATAATCCAACCACCTAGGTGGGATCTCCCCTTTGAGCTTATGTGTGATGCCTCTAACTTTGCAGTTGGGGCAGTTTTATCACCAAGGGTTGAAAAGGCTCCTGAAGTCATTGCATATACCTCACGTACCCTTGACCCTGCCCAGGTAAACTACACAGCCACAGAAAAATAACTATTTTATATTGTGTTTTCCTTGGAAAAATTCCGTTCATATCTTCTTGGGTCAAAAGTGATTGTGTTTTCTGATCATGCTGCCCTTCGTTTCCTCCTAAAGAAACTTGAAGCCAAGACCCACCTCATTCGGTGGATGCTCCTCCTCCAAGAGTTTGAACTTGAGACTAGAGATAAGAGAGGAGTGGAGAATGTTGTAGGTGACCACATTAGTAGGATTTCCCCACCATTGGACCATCATGTTGACTCACCCCTAACCATTGGAGAATTCTTCCCTCATGATAACCTTTGTGATGTTGTGGACCTTACCCCCTGGTATGCGGACATTGTGAATTTTCTAGAAACATCTAGGGTCCCCACTAATTTTAGCACTTCACAATCCCAGATACCTAAACCTGATTCTCGATGGTACATTTGGGATGACCCATACTTGTGGAGAATTTGTAGTGACCAGGTTGTTCGTAGGTGTGTCCCTGACCATGAGTTCACCTCTGTTTTGACCTTCTGCCACACCTTGGCATGTGGGGGCCACTTTGGCTCTCAACGTAAAGCTCGAACGGTCCGTGACTCAAGATTATATTGGCCAACATTGTATAGATATTCCCATAGGTTTTTTAAATCATGTAATCGATGTCAATTCACAGGGAATATCTCCAAGAGGAATGAAATGCCCCAACAGCCCATGTTATTCTGTGAAATCTTCGATGCATGGGGAATTGAATTCATGGGGCCTTTTCAAAATTCATTTGTCTTTGTGTACATCTTATTGGTTGTTGACTATGTATCTAAATGGGTGGAAGCAAAGGCCACCAGGACTGATGACACTCGATTGGTTGTTGATTTTCTGAGGTCCCAAATTTTATGTTGGTTTGGTCTACCAAGATTCATCATTAGAGATCAGGGTTCACATTTTTTGCAATCGAAACATGAAAAACTTGCTTCATAAGTATGTGGTTTTTCATAAAGTCTCCACTTCATATCATACCCAGACTAATGGACAAGTAGAAATTTCAAATCGGGAAGTTAAGCGAATCTTGGAGAAAACGGTACAACCCAACATGAAAGATTGGAGTTTGCGCTTGGATGATGCACTTTGGGCATACCGTACTGCTTTTAAAACACCGATCGGAATGTCACCATATAGGATTGTGTTTGGAAAATCTTGTCACCTCCAAGTGGAGGTAGAACATCGTGCATATTGTCCTATTAAACAATGTAATGTTAACATTTCAGATGCAGGTGAGGAAAGATAGCTGCAGATTCAAGAGTTGGAAGAAATTCGACGTGATTCATATGACAACTCCCGAATCTATAAATATAAGACAAAGGCTATTCATGATGGAATGATTCAATAGCAGAAGTTCCATATTGGTGAGAGGGTCCTCATGTACAATTCCAGGATTAAGCTCCACCCAGGTATGCTTCGTTCCCGATGGATTGGTCCTTATACTGTTAATAATGTTTACCCTTTTGGTGTAATACAGGTTTTCATGAGTAGAGTGGATGACATCTTACCGTCAATGGGCAGTGACTTAAACACTACTATGGGGATTTCCCAAAGAATCCGGTGGAGGAAATCCACCTTCTCGATGCATCATACCAATAAAAAACACCATGTTTTATCCTTCCTTCTCACATTTTCAATTATTTCAGGGAGGAAACTGCACATTATAGGTGTGGGGGGTGGATACATTCCTGGTTTAGTTAGGATTTTTCATCATTTTCTCCTTTTGTTTTCTCGTTTTAGCCTTCTTTATGGTATTTTTATTTTTCCCCATCAACAATTTCGGAATTCCATGATGTGGAGACCATAAAGTGGGGAAAGTAAAAATACCATAACGAAGGCTAAAAAGAATTTGTGTATGAGTTTACCATCAAGGAGTGATTTTTAGTGAATTGTTTTTCTGTTAATGATATAAATAGTTGTATCCATGTGAAACCTTTGAGATGATTGATGCCCTTTGTGTGAGTAGTTTTTTGGAAAACTATGTCATTAATATCTCCACAAATATTTTCACCAAACCACAAAGTGTGATTATTTCTTACTTAATATAAGGTAAATATATTTTGGGTTAATATTTTTCATCTTTAAATGATATTTCCATACGTTCGTTCCTTATCCGATCTGTTTAATTACTGTACCAGATTGACCTATGTGTGTGTACCTAATGTCCGACTGTTGTATGCCCTAAAAAAAAATTTTGTGTCTTGGGATGGTCAAAAACCACTCCTCCTCAACCTTTGATCTTGTTATAACTATTTCAATTAGTGTCGTGAGGAGATCAAACAAGGGTTGAGAGATGAGTGTGAGATTTGTTCGAATTGAAACTTCAAAAAAATATAATAAATGAGGGGAGTGATGAAATGTGAAACATATGGGGATATCTAGGTTGGGAGATTATGGTTTGACGTCTGGGAATGTTTAAATGAGTGGGTCTTGAAATATGATTGCAAACGATGTAGGACAGGTTCGGGGACAAAATCATTTAAGCTGAAAATTGTTAAAATAAATTATATTTATAGAATAGAAAGTGTAAAGAATAACATGGAATAGTTTTCACACACACACATAGAGATTTAGTGTCATGGGTTACTTCTGAATTGCTTTCTCAAATGGGTATCATGAATCTTTTTGAATTTCGCTATGATATGATTTATGAGACATCTTTTTCTATTTTCACTAGGAAGAACTCCTTGGGGTAGTTCGTGCATTGATCACTTTACTTTAAATAAAATTTCCTCAAATGATAAATCTTTAGTATGTTGGAAATATATATATATATATATGAATCATTGTATTTGGATATGTGACTTTTTCCAGGAGTGCAAATGTTTAGGTGTGGGGGTGTGATCGTACCATGATTCACTGTTTTATTCGACCCATACACCGCAGTTTTAAACTAGTTTTGTAATGAATATTCCAAATATAATAATAAATTACACTTCATGTTTGAATAAATAAATTAATTTTAATAAATATTATAAGGGGCAATGTTACTTGTTTTTATTGTTTCAATGTAGGTGGAGGTGATTTGGAGGGCCTTTGATGAAGTGGAAGAAAAATGGGCCAAAATTGCATTGATCCATGGATATCTATCCACTGTTTTGCATAGTACACGAAATACGTGCATCCAAATGGGCTGCAATTTTGTGGACCTGTCCACAACCGAATACGATACACTTCATATTAAGGAACCCATTGCTGAATCGGCTTCTATGGGGAACATCCGAACTGATCTATCCAAGACACTGAATTTGGAACAAGTCAAATGCGATGTTTTGTATTTTATCAATATCATGAGCTGTGGTTGTCCAAATGGTTCCCACCGTTCGGTGGAGATAGTCAAGAAGTAGGGATACAACTTTTCTATTTTCTACAAAGTTAGATAAGACTGTCTGTAGGACAAAACACGTGGTACAAGTGGATTGAAGAAATCTGTGTGCCTAAAACCACCTTCCAATTTTCCTATAAAATGGAACCTTGGGCTCCCCATTTGAAATTTCGGCCAATAGGCAAGGTTCTTCCATTTTGGAGTCCCCAAGGAGTCTTCTCAACATCCCTAAAGGTTATGGAGGCTATGGGAGGTGCTACTTCAACATCTCCTTCTTCTTCCCCTCCCACGGGTTTCTAAACCCCTTGTGATCACCCGGGGAGGAATGTGATGTAATCCGAAGCATCAAAGTTGTATTAATTTGAATGATCTTTTTAATTCCAGGCTGTATGTTGTTTTTCCTCATCCTCTATTCTTATTTTATCGAGTTATGTACTGGTATGTCATGCTCAACTCATATGATCATGTTTGGGGGTACCCATTCATGTGATGTTTCACACACCGTTCACCACTTTCTTTTCCCCCTTTCAATTGAGGTGCTTGTGTGATTCATATTGGTCAATAGAACTCACATAAGCTCTGTCAAGGCCATGTAAATTTATGTCATGGTATCACAATGAAATAACATGCAAACCTGGAGAGCACATCGAATTCTTCATGTGTTTCCTTGGTGAGTTTCGGTTATGATGTCGAACATAAATCACCCAATCATCAGCGGTGTCCGGTGAATCATTATGTGTTTTCGACTGAACCCTAGGAGGTATCCTAGTATAAAATCAGTAACATTCTGGTTCGAGGTGTTACAAAACAGGGATTAAAAGATCATAACCCCATCCCTTGAAGCAATGAAGGATGAGCATCACGAGACTTACCCGGGTTGATCACGCTTAATCAATCTTGTTCATTTCTACATTGTTTTGTCGCTTTAATTTTCTATTTTCATCATTAATAATAAAACCAACAAGTTTCACAAAACCTAATTCACCTTCTACTATAATAATCAGAACCCTTTTTTAAATTAATGATCTATGGCTTCGTCGAGAGACGACCTAGGGTTGCTACTATACTGCCAAAATTCTAGTCAAAATTAAACAACTAATTTGACGCGCTCGACAACACGGTCAATATGTTAGTTTCAAAATGAATTTATATGTTGATTATGCTTTTCACATTTTATATGTAGAATTAATTATATATATTGAGTGTCAAGTGGGGCCCTCTATATCACCTCGCTTCATTGGTAGGACTCATGAAATGAACTAGTTTTAGTATAGGCTGACATCTTACCAAATTATATATTGTGTCTTGGCCAAAAACTTGATGGGTTTTTAAGATTTACATCATTATAAATTCCATCAATATTAAATGAGTATTTAATATTCAATTTGATTATTCAACTACTATATTATCTATTACTATGTTTTATTATGGAGTTATTTATTCAACATTTATTCAAGCAATATTATGACCAAGAATATGTAATAATGTCATGTTCTCTTTAGTTATCCTCTATGAATTATTATATATTCATCCATTTTTTTACCAACCCTTATTGATAATCTAATCTAAACCATGCATTATTTTATAATTCCCTATTTTATGTTGAGGAATAGATTGAATATTATTTCAAGGATGTAGTTTATTTCATTTTTAATTGTATCATGTTTTATTTTCTTTTGCCAATTTATTATGGGTATCATGAATGTAATATGGTATTCCAATATGAATAAAATAATCAGTCCATTATGATATAAATCATGTTTTATATTTGAATGTAATAAAGAAACATACTGGCTCTGAGCTACTCGGGTTGAGGTCCTCACAGAAGCTTATATTGACTATCCTAAATACCAAGGATCACCTATAACATATTGATGGTATTAATTCAGGTAGTATTTCATTTTATATTAAAATAATATAATAATCATAATTAATTTGGTACATACCAAGGGGTCATGGAATTCTAGAACCATTATCAATGAGGTGCAAAAAACTCTCTATAGACACGTGTTCTATAACAAGAAATTATAAAATTTGTATAACAAAAATTATCATTTTATTAATCCAAATTTTCTATACATTTAATAATAATTTACTATGTAAGTTACCCCAAGAAAAATATTAATTAAACAAACATTATAATATCTTTTGATCTATCTCAAGGTGCCACATAAAACACCCCCATGATTTAATTTTCTTTTTTACTTTCTCAATATAAATCACGAATCAAAATGGATAATTAAAACCACTAAAATTAAATAATATCATAGTTAAAGAAGGATGGGGTAAAATAAGGTATACAACCTTAGATCAATAAATAAATTCTTTTGGAAGAGTTATGATCTAAGTGGATGGGGAATGTAATAAGAGATAAAGGAATGGAAATCTCTTCTCATGCTATTGGCCAGAGGTGGAAGATTGTAGGGTGAGGGTAAATAAGAATACACAACACAAAAAAGGAAATATACTACAATTTATTTATTATTTTTTATTAATTCAAAAATTATTAAAGAAACCCATTCATTGTTCAGTAGTCCCCTAATGTTGTGTTGGATGTAGAAATGATACTAACCATTTTATACACTACCTGACTACCAATGGGATTCCAAAAGGTATTTAGTATGTTTATTTTAATCATTAAAAACTTTATTTTTTCCAATATTTTAATCGTGTTCATATGTGTTCAAAACCACTATTTTGAATCCAAAAACAACCATATGACATATTAGTTGATCCAATTTCATACATTAAAATCTATATCTAATATCATTCCAATGGGGGCTGAAATACCTCTAAATCCATCAAAAATTGATAGAGTAGGTTGTTCCTAAATTTAACATTAAAAATAATTATTAAATAATATAAGAAGATAAATAGACAATACATAAAAGTCATCAAAATAAAGAAAAAGTAAGAGAGATAAATAATATGAATAAAATATAGAGATTAGTTTTCATATTATATTTTTAATTATTAAAATAGGATGGTTAGAAATTAAAAAGTACCCCTAAATAATAGTTAAATAATGTGAGTATATTTATAAGATATTATATTTTGAAAAAAATAATATTGATATGGAAGATAAGATTTAAACATGAAATAGATCCAATGAATGGAGAAGCCCCATACATCAAGGTAGTAAGTTACTCCTTATTAAAAATATAAGCAACAATGAATTAATCAATTTTAAAATTTAATCCCAAATTGTAAGGTGATAAATGTGATCCATAGTATAAATCCATGTGGGAAAATGATGATGGTTTCTCATCTCCTAAATCCATATATGATGTTGATAAGGTTTCTTCATTGTTAAAATTCATGAGGGGAGGTTATTATCTTTCATGAATGTTTAATCCATTCCCAAAAATGACGTGGTGATCATTTTACAAAATTTATATGGGAAGTTCATAATGGTGTTCTTTAGTTCAAAAGTAAAAAATGTGACATGTAATATCATAGTTTATATCTGTATGGGATGGAAAAATGAGTTCCTTTTTGTTAAAATCAATTATTGAATAATATAATGGTTCCTTATAGTTTAATGTCACAAAATATAATGATATGTAACTATATTATTTAATGTAATATATAAAGGTGAGAAGGTTTATGATTTTTTATAAATAAAAATTATTCTGATTGTTTTGGAAATTGACCTCTATGAGATTTCTTATTTATCTGGATTAGAAAAAAAATTTATTAAATGAGTGTTTTATTGATAAAATACTTGTGGAGAAGTCATAAAAACCTTTTTAAGGGAGAAAATTGAATTTTAAATCTATGAAATATGAAGATAATAACCCCAAATGGCATTTTGTCATGTAGTTTAAATCATAATATACAATCATAACATAAAATATTAAATCTTATGGAATAAAGGATAGTTCGTTCCATACAAGTTTACATTGTAAGGATATATTTCAATGTAGTTTAAGGTAAAAATTTATGGGAACTGAGGTTGTAATTTTTTTATTATATTATATAAAATATAGTCTAAGTAATTTTATCAAATGCAATGAGGGCTATAAGTTAATAAATTTTCAGTCATGTAATAACGAAAAATGTCATGCAATTTTAGGTCTAGTGGTAAATACAATAACACATGAAATTTTAGAATATTTTGTAATAAAAAAGTTATTTTAAATTTATATTATTTGGTAATGACTAAATTCTATTTTTTATGTTACACAATAAGGAAAATTCAATATGTTGTTTTCAATTTTGAAATAAGTACCACATGAATTATATAGAAATGATCAAAGTCTTCCAATTTTTAGATCATATGGTAATGAATATGGAAAATGTCATTCATTTCATTTTATAATAAAAATACATTATATCATTATAGGTAACGTGATAAGGACTCCTGGTTTCATAGATTCTGGTCTCATGGTAAAGACCATAACTCGTGAATGTATCTAAACAAAAAAATCAAAAAAGAAAAAAATAAATAAAAACATATACCATATTAATTAGGTAAAAATTATCTACAAAATTCATTTTTAATAAAATAAAAAATTAATTAAAAACATAATTATAGCCCACCAAGAAGAATCATTAAATCTCCAATCCATGATAAAAAAATCTATAACTCGATATAAAAAAAATACATAAATCAATATATTCATCTCATGGATGATATTGAAATTAAAAAAACAGTAAATTTAAAATTTGAGTTAATCATCCAAGATTATAACATATATTTGGATGGAAAGGAAAAATAAGTGGAATGGTTTTACAAAATAGATTATGGAGAATTATTACACATTGTGAATAAGGAAAATATTCTGTGAATAAGGTGAATGACAAATTGGAAAAGAGAACATTAGTTTTTGAGGAAGAATAGAAAGGGGAGGGGAGGTTTGTGGGAAAGAGGAAAGTGTATAGGGATGGAATATATTGGGATATTTATGAGTTTGGGTGAAACATAATACTAAATGTGAAGGATGTATGAGATATAAAGGTGGGCAAACTATATATTAATCTCCAAATAGAGAATGGTTTTAAATAAGTAATGAAAAAATATATTAACAACACTTTTTTAAAAATATGTCAGTAATATTTTTTAATGATGGGATTGAAGTATTTTTTTAATATTAGTCCAATAAACCTATTTTTTTAGGATAGCAGGGAAACCATTTCATATCCCACATGCCCAAAAAAAGTTGAAAAAATTACAAGGTCTAAAGGACCCATGACTATGTTCACCCGCCACAGCTCTTTCTTATGCCTCCTCCAACCACCAGAGGTCACTATACCTATAATTAAAATTGATGACCAACTAATAAAAATATTTTTTTAATAATAGGAAGATCATAAATAAGATAATGATAAAAAACTAGATCAAATTATACATTTTATTCTAATGGTAGATGGTGGGGTATCCTAGGAAATTTCAATCACATTTAGACACACTTATAAAAAACCATGTTGATAGATAATTGAAATTTAGGTCATCTAGTGATAGAAATTCCTATACTTCTTATTCAATACTTATTTTAATTTATTATTCTTATATCCTTCTTTTGGTAGTGATAGGGTTCCTGAAAAAACATTTATATTTTCCCATTAACTGATAATAAAATTTTATATTAAACTAGTACATTATATAGAAAAAATTATATATTTCATATCCCATACATCACTTTTATGTTATGTACTTTGGGTGGCCTTTCAATATAGACTTCTCAAAACTATTTACCTTTAATAGCAGGAGTATTTTTTATTGAAAAAATGAATTATCTAGGATATTGATTTAATTGAGTATTTTCCATATAATATTTATGATTATGATTCATATATACTAACTATGTGATTATGTTTGAGTATATTAATGGTTGATGTGGTTTAAGAGGATATTCCACTGGAATCATGATCAATCATAGGGATGGATTCATATGGGTTATTATATTCATATATCTAACTAATATAATCACCAAAAAACACATTATTGAAAATAAATTATGATTTATCATTAAGTTTTATGACCCTAACCTCGAGAAAATTTTCTATCTTAAGAACTATGTATTGTTCATTAGGGATACCTCAAATACTGGATGCTTAATTTTTTACATGAAATGTATGTAGTAATGCATGTTTATTCTACAATAGGAGTGACCATACTATTATTATTTCAAAAACTATCTATAAGAACTTATCAATTTCATAATACTACTTTCAATGTCATTTGTATATTTTTTAGATTATGTGATCTTTATAAGTAGCATAATTTGTATACTTACATCCCCTTTTATAGTGTCTCCAAGGGTGATAAAATTTCATGTCACCCCAAATGAATACTTTTAGGAAGGGTCTAAAAATTTATTCCAGGGGATCCTTTTAATGTTAATTGGATGTTATGAATAAAATGTCGTGTACTTCCATATCCATAGATGTACATCTCGGGAATTCTATTTAATATATTATGTACCACCCTATGGCTATCTGAATGAATGCATAAAATAAATTGAAGATAACTTCCATACTTAAGGTGATATTATATGAGCAATGTTTCAAGTTATAACTTCAGTTAGATGTCTGTAGGACCCCGGGACACCCTGAGAGGGGAGGGGTGAATCAGGGTGGCAACTTTTTCTTCTTAAAGTTGTGGATCTTGTTCCCACGTTGGTAGGAACTATGTAAACCTGTATGATGGATATGAACAGCAATTAAACATTCACATGCAGAGAGATGACACAGCTATTTTTACTTGGTTCACCACTAAGGGCTACGTCCAAGGAGCATACGCCGACAGGTTGTCGGTCGTACCTAAATCCACTATGCTTCACTAGCTGCGGATTACAAGTGTTTGGGTACAGACACTCTGTCCCAGGCTCACTGCCTTTACAATTGTTCAGGGATAGCTCACTGCGTCCCTCGGGTCACTCCCGTTGACTTCCCCTGGCTCACTGCCGTTGGTGAAGTCCCACTCAGTTTATAGACGTAAAGGTCTCTTCAATAGGTGTGCATTGAAGTTCTTCGTCTCCTGTTCAGCATGAGACATTGCTTGCATCAGGATTCAGATTTGATGCTGCTTTTAGTTCAATCCTTCTTCTTTAGTGCAATGAATGAATGCACTAGATCCCCTTGTCTTCGTTTGCCTGAATCACAATCACTGATGTGATTGCTTACTTAATGAAGCTCAGCTTACTCGGCGTTGTCAGAATCAGTTCTCCATGTATGCATGAGATCATGCATCTATCATTTAGATTTCTTCTTCAATCTCGCTTTGCACCGAAAGTATCAGGCTATCTTCAGTTCTTGTGCAGCTCCAGAAAGGCGGGCGTGCTTCAACAGTGTCTGGGTCTCCTTTTCAAGCCCGGCGCGCAAGTCTCCCAGCGGCGCGCAAGTCTCAGGCGCGCAAGTCTAACCTGGCGTGCAAGTGTCTCCAAAGCACTTGCGCGACTCTGCCTTCTTGAACTTCAAACCTGCGCGACTCACTTCCTTCCTTGCCCAAATCACCTAGGGCTCTCAACCATCAGTTGGCGCGCAACCTCTACTTGCGCGACCAAACTGCCACTTGCGCGGCTCAACCACCTGCGCGACGAGAGCTCGAACAATCTCAAAGTCTTGAGATCCGTCAGAAATGAGGAGGGGTGGTCCAGTATTTATAGGCAAACTGGACCCCCTGCGCGGCGGCGCGCAAGTCCCACGACGGCGCGCAAGTCCTGTCTCCAGATCCACTGTCGCGCAAGTTACTTGCGCGACCCAACGAACACTTGCGCGACTTTCTTTCCTTAGCCAAATTGTGATGTTCTGATCCTCAAAAACATATGGCGCGCAAGTCTTTCATCCTCCAAGAGCTCGGCGCGCAAGTATCTTTGCCAAAAACACTATTCTTCATCTGTTGATTTTGAGGCCCTGAAATTTGGCAAACACTGGAAAACAGCGCCACCTTGTATCTGCTCTTTTTGTACCGCCTCCAGATCATCCATTCCTCTGTCGATGTTCTTGAATCAAACATAGATCATTGACCACAACTCTTGAACTCGACATGTCACCATGGAATCTCCTTTGTCAACAAATTTGTATGTCGTTTATTTGCTTTGTCGACAAGCACGATCACCTCAACAACACTTCTTCTTGGTGAACTGTATCCTTCAGCAACTCTTTAGCTTTTATCACAAACTCCAATATTGTGATATGTATTCTTTGAAGGAACAGCTTTAGTACCATCATCTTCTATGACAATGTGATGTGCATGGCCATTTCATAAGTCAACTCATTGGCACATTGCCTCCTTCATCAACTGTCATGATCAACTCCATGCAAACCATGTGATTCAATCTGTCAAGAAGTCTCTAGCATGGTTCTCATGCAATCATGAGTAATTGCATGGTATTCATCAAAACCCATTGTTCTCATGCAATAATGAGGAATTTCATGGTCTTCATCAAAGCCCATGGTTCTCATGCAATAAGGAGAAATTGCATGGACTTCATCCAAAAACCTCATTCTTCTTTAGTCATCCTTGGATGGATCCTCAGATGGATTATACCTCACATTCTTCATTGTTGTAAACAATGTATCACCATTGACACATGTTCTTTGAACTTACGATCAGCACAACAATCTTCTGAATCACTACTCCTCTACTCCATCAGAGTACTTCATGATCTCCCTCATTGTGATCTTCCATTCCTCCATTTTATTGGAGTACTTCTTGATCTCTTTCATTTTGATATTCCATTGACAACTATTGACAACAAATACAATCCTATACACAAAGTGGTTCCAACAATCTCCCCCTTTGTATTTTGTTGTCAATACCTTATACATCTTCTGAAATGAATTTGTCAATGTCAAAATGAGAATCTTCTATTCAATCAACTTTTCTTTTCATTTCACTTTCTCTCCCCCTTATTGACAAGAAATACAAATCATATGGTGGGGAGGGTATCAATCCACACTTAAGCAATGTTTCATTAACCATTTTACTCTAAGTCTACTTGAGCAATGCTCGATGTAGAAAACAAGAGGATTTGATTAAGTCAACAAGGCTCTCCATTATCCACAGATCATGATACCAACATTAGATGATAGCTCATGTATCTTGTCTTCAAGGGTTTACCACTTTAATTCCAGGTAGAAGAAGATCAACTATGATAGAGAATAATCAACCTGAAACTCCTGCACTCACTTCAGCAAATAGATCAAAAACATTCAAGTGCAATTGGCAGGATAAGTGACCTTGGGGCACTTCCATTCTCTTTATGTCACTGATCAATTCAGTTACTCCCCCTTTGTAAAATAATATTTGATCTGAGTAACCAAGGGATAGTGATTGAGAAATGACATACCTTCTCCATTGGCGTGTCCTTCAAGAAATTCACAGAGTAACTACTTTTGAGTCCAGCTGGAGTTGATATTGATTGAAACAGTGATTATGGAAGCCTCTTCATTCTTCTCCCCCGCAAGGGAAACACTCCTCATCATCTTCATCAAGAGTGATCCTTCATCATCATAATATATGAATATCAATTGAAGAATCTACTAAGGATGGAAACTTCTTCATCTTGGCTATCAAGAGTTGACAGCATTCACTACATCTCAGGTTCTCCCCCTGAGAGCATGCTTCACCTTCAATTCCCTGCATTATTAGCACAAATACAATACACAAATGATTACGGGAATAAGGTGGTTCCTTCTTGCTTCATCATGAAGACTTGCTTGGTTGAGGTTCTTTTCTCAACCAAGTTCCTCTGTTTACTCCAGTCTTCATGCCTGCACATTTGAACATGTGTTCTGACATCTGTCAGTGTGGCATGGCTCTATTCACATTCTCTTCTGCTTTGTGTGGAGAATTGTTCTGCTTAGCATCCATCGTGAATGATACATTCTTACTCCTCTTAAGGACTGCCTCTTGCTCTGGTATTAAGGTTAGACAACCTTTTGCAATGTGACCAGACTTCTTGCATCTCTCACACAGAACTTCTTTGACACGAGTGCTTCTCTTTGTTTGCAATCTCTCAAGCACCGTGTTTTCATCATGTGAAAGTTTTCCTTTTCCTTCATCACCAGCCCTGGCCTTTTCATCTTCAAGTTTCCTCATTCGTTTCAAATCTTCTGGCCAGATGACCAATATGTCATTTGGAACTTTTGCAGCTGGTTTGGGTCTTCCACATGGGTTCTTCTGAGTTTCATCCCACTTAGTGTTTCGTTTGGATGAATGACCCCTAAATTGCATGGATCTAAAATCCTGGGTCTTCTCAGCTTCCCTACTTGAGATCTTCTTGGGGAAATGTCTGTTTGCCACATTCTTCTTATTACATCCCAAGGTACTTTCATCATACTTAGACGGAATAAGAGGTCTTCTGTTCTTATCAGCTCTGGATATCTGTTGACCAAGGCATGTACCATTCATGTGACCACTGCCGTTGCATACATCACAGATGTTATCAAGAATTCCAAATCTGTTTGCGGTGAACAGATGCTTCTGGATCTGTTGATGTTGCTTCTTCTTCTCTGGGTTCCTTCCCTTTGATATAGGCATTCCCTGTGCTTTTCTATGAAAGGGATTATAAAAACAATCCAGTGCACAGTGCCCAAATCTGTTGCAGCACCACCACTGACCCACAAATCTTTTCTTCTTTTCATCTTCTGTATTAAGTTTTTGGGCCATCTTCTTAATCTTTTGTGCTCTGTTTGAGGAGTCAGCTTCCTCCTTTTTCTTCTCATCCACCCTAGTCATGGTGGGAGGTTTCTTCTTCTCACCTATCCTCATCCATACTTGTTTAGAGCTTTTCTTTTGACCTGCACTTGATGAAGGAGCATATTTCGAAACGACAGTACAGATCTGTATGGACGGTACCTTCACTTTCTTAGCTGCTTGTGATAGATCAATGAGTGAAGTCATGATCTTCTTATCACATGTTGGAGGTGTTTTGACAATAGAGTCCTCCAGTGAGCATTGTGTACCAGCAGCAACTGATTCTTTCTTGTCACATGTTGGAAGTACTTCAGCTTTAGTAGCCTCCAACGAACATTGAGTGCAAGCATCACTCATTTCATTCTTTTGTGAAGTCTCAATATGTGTGTTCTCAATCTTGGTCAATTGAGCTTCCAATTTTTGACCCACAATATTGAGGATGATATTCTGATCTTCAATCGTGATCATTTTCTCTTCACAATTCTTCTTCAACCTTTCAACCTCATCTTCATGCATCTTAACTTTGTTTTGTAACAAAGAGTCAAGTTCCCTGAATTTAATGGACGTTTCTTCCAGACAAAAATTCTTGACTTCATTTTTCTTCTTCAGCTCAGCTTCAAGTGCATGGATCCTTTCTTTTAAAGTCTTATTGACTTCCTCTTCTTCTTCAAAGACTTTCACCCGTTTGATGAGCTTCATACTTTCCATAACTTTTCCTTCCAACCCCTTTTCCATATTGTCAGCTTCCCTTTCTAATCAATTTATCTCAACCTGCATAGATTGGAATAGGCTACAAATAATAGCAACCCTTTCTTCTGGAATATCATGCAGATATGTTCTGAGTTTTTCCTGAAATCTTGAATTCGGGGTATCATCCTTTCCTCTGGATGAGTTCTGAGCCACCTGCTTGATACTTTCCATGCCTAATGTTTCTTCATTATTGGAATGGCATGGAGAACAAGACACTGCATCTTCTTTGGATGTGGGGGACTTCTTCATCATCTTCTTTTCTTTCTTTTTCCTATTTGTCAAAGTCTTGGTGGATATAGATTTCTGCTCAGAAATGACTGCGTCATTATCAAGACTGCTCTTCATTGTTGACTCTAGGAAAGAAACTCAAATCCTCTTCTCAATAGAATTACTGGAGAATATCCAACATACGTTAACCTCGCTCTGATACCACTTGTAGGACCCCGGGACACCCTGAGAGGGGAGGGGTGAATCAGGGTGGCAACTTTTTCTTCTTAAAGTTGTGGATCTTGTTCCCACGTTGGTAGGAACTATGTAAACCTGTATGATGGATATGAACAGCAATTAAACATTCACATGCAGAGAGATGACACAGCTATTTTTACTTGGTTCACCACTAAGGGCTACGTCCAAGGAGCATACGCCGACAGGTTTTCGGTCGTACCTAAATCCACTATGCTTCACTAGCTGCGGATTACAAGTGTTTGGGTACAGACACTCTGTCCCAGGCTCACTTCCTTTACAATTGTTCAGGGATAGCTCACTGCGTCCCTCGGGTCACTCCCGTTGACTTCCCCTGGCTCACTGCCGTTGGTGAAGTCCCACTCAGTTTATAGACGTAAAGGTCTCTTCAATAGGTGTGCATTGAAGTTCTTCGTCTCCTGTTCAGCATGAGACATTGCTTGCATCAGGATTCAGATTTGATGCTCCTTTTAGTTCAATCCTTCTTCTTTAGTGCAATGAATGAATGCACTAGATCCCCTTGTCTTCGTTTGCCTGAATCACAATCACTGATGTGATTGCTTACTTAATGAAGCTCAGCTTACTCGGCGTTGTCAGAATCAGTTCTCCATGTATGCATGAGATCATGCATCTATCATTTAGATTTCTTCTTCAATCTCGCTTTGCACCGAAAGTATCAGGCTATCTTCAGTTCTTGTGCAGCTCCAGAAAGGCGGGCGTGCTTCAACAGTGTCTGGGTCTCCTTTTCAAGCCCGGCGCGCAAGTCTCCCGGCGGCGCGCAAGTCTCAGGCGCGCAAGTCTAACCTGGCGCGCAAGTGTCTCCAAAGCACTTGCGCGACTCTGCCTTCTTGAACTTCAAACCTGCGCGACTCACTTCCTTCCTTGCCCAAATCACCTAGGGCTCTCAACCATCAGTTGGCGCGCAACCTCTACTTGCGCGACCAAACTGCCACTTGCGCGGCTCAACCACCTGCGCGACGAGAGCTCGAACAATCTCAAAGTCTTGAGCTCCGTCAGAAATGAGGAGGGGTGGTCCAGTATTTATAGGCAAACTGGACCCCCTGCGCGGCGGCGCGCAAGTCCCACGACGGCGCGCAAGTCCTGTCTCCAGATCCACTGTCGCGCAAGTTACTTGCGCGACCCAACGAACACTTGCGCGACTTTCTTTCCTTAGCCAAATTGTGATGTTCTGATCCTCAAAAACATATGGCGCGCAAGTCTTTCATCCTCCAAGAGCTCGGCGCGCAAGTATCTTTGCCAAAAACACTATTCTTCATCTGTTGATTTTGAGGCCCTGAAATTTGGCAAACACTGGAAAACAGCGCCACCTTGTATCTGCTCTTTTTGTACCGCCTCCAGATCATCCATTCCTCTGTCGATGTTCTTGAATCAAACATAGATCATTGACCACAACTCTTGAACTCGACATGTCACCATGGAATCTCCTTTGTCAACAAATTTGTATGTCGTTTATTTGCTTTGTCGACAAGCACGATCACCTCAACAACACTTCTTCTTGGTGAACTGTATCCTTCAGCAACTCTTTAGCTTTTATCACAAACTCCAATATTGTGATATGTATTCTTTGAAGGAACAGATTTAGTACCATCATCTTCTATGACAATGTGATGTGCATGGCCATTTCATAAGTCAACTCATTGGCACATTGCCTCCATCAACTGTCATGATCAACTCCATGCAAACCATGTGATTCAATCTGTCAAGAAGTCTCTAGCATGGTTCTCATGCAATCATGAGTAATTTCATGGTATTCATCAAAACCCATTGTTCTCATGCAATAATGAGGAATTGCATGGTCTTCATCAAAGCCCATGGTTCTCATGCAATAAGGAGAAATTGCATGGACTTCATCCAAAAACCTCATTCTTCTTTAGTCATCCTTGGATGGATCCTCAGATGGATTATACCTCACATTCTTCATTGTTGTAAACAATGTATCACCATTGACACATGTTCTTTGAACTTACGATCAGCACAACAATCTTCTGAATCACTACTCCTCTACTCCATCGGAGTACTTCATGATCTCCCTCATTGTGAGCTTCCATTCCTCCATTTTATTGGAGTACTTCTTGATCTCTTTCATTTTGATATTCCATTGACAACTATTGACAACAAATACAATCCTATACACAAAGTGGTTCCAACAATGTCATCGAGAACCATTATGTGATTAGAGTATTTGAAAAACACCAGATATTCGAAATAAAAATAATTTAATGTTTTCCATAGATTATACCATAGGAATAGTAGGAACTCTTTTTCATGTAACTAAGGATGGAAATATTTATAAAGTGTGATTGTCTAGTATATTACAATTGTGTTATTCCTTACCAATTCTTTCCCTTTTTTCATCATGGTTGATGATAATATTCATTATGGAATATCATTTATATTATAAATGTTTTCAGGGGAAACTATGTCATCAAATTGGGGATATAATGAATCCATGGTGATAACTATTGTCTTTTAAATATATTAATTTTTGAAGTTTCCCTTGATTTTTATAATATATGATATTAATTCATAGACCATATCCACATTCTTAATGAAAGAGGAGAATGATTCCCTTAAAAGGTAATAATAACTTATTTTATTGAATTGAAAACCTTGATACTCAATATAGATATAATTTTTAATGCAATTTGGGATAATGTAAATATCAATCTTGGGTATGAACACTCACCCAAATAGCAATATTGGGGGGGGGGGGTGATACTAGAGTGTTTGAGGTCTCCCTTAGAATCTAGTAAAATTAGGTGTTATGGGAGAATAATTACCTCTCCATTAATACCCCTATATTGTTACCGATTATTCAAGGAGTCATTCCACAAACATTGATTCTTAATTATTGTGGGGATGATCTTTGTAATTTAAGTATCATTCATAATTATGAGGAAGAACAATATTGTGAGATTATTGGGAACATGAAATATCATTATGGTATAAGGTTAATACATGTTCAATATGAGGGCATATATGGTAATTTTTAGTAATATATCCCTGGTGAGGGAATGGATAGGGTGATGACATCTTGATAAAACTCTTTGACATATTGGATCATATGGTGGTTCATACAACCTTGACAAATAGGATCTATACATATAGATTTTAAAAAAATGAGATTTGGATTTAAGGTAATCATATTCCTCTTTAATCAATAAGTCTAAGTTGAATGAATTATCAAATTCATAATATATAATCAAAAAGTATTCTTACGTAGTGATGAGGGTCACCTTCACCCACCTTATTCTTCAGTGGGGTGCTGGTTCTCATGGTATCAATGTTTTTCAGTTCTCGATAACGATATGAAATTTTTGTGAATACACCTTGTCATTTAAATTATCAAACCATGATATTTATCATCTATCACTTTATAAGATTCAATGAGGTTTGTTGTAAAATAGTTTCTAAGAGATACAATATTTGTAGAGATAATGAAATAGGTGTGAAAGATATCCACATAGAGGTTCACATTAAACTATGCGGCTATCTAGGAAAATTTCTTAGTTCCAACAATAATTACACAATGGATTACATAAGATCTAAAAGAAAAATGAAAAATGAAATGATATATGAAAAGGTATTGTGTATGTTAAATCTATTACTTTAGCCAAATAGATATAAATTCAAGTCATTCTATCAATATTTTATTTGCTAAATGTTTTTGGTTTATGTCCTCATGATTCCGCCATATTGACAATATATTTATTTATTTTTTTCCTAGAAGATGATATATTTACACATATTATAATGTATCTAATTGTTTCATGTGATACTCTAATATATTTCAGAATACTAATTAAACACTTCTCAAATACAATATTATGTAAAATTTTAAATTATATCTATTAATTATTTATTAGGAGAATTCTATTAATAAAAGTTTTATGGAATATTCACACACTATACACAATCATAATGTGGCCAATAATATATAATTTTATAGAAGTATTCTCTACATTTTATGTCATATTAGATGTTTATATCATAATTTTAGTTTTAATATCATTTCAAAACACCCTATAATTTTTCATCATAGAATAATTGAATAATATATTTCAGGGTTAAAAGGAATATGGGATGGGATAAGGTATATTATAGATAAATATATAAAATAATATAATATAGACCTTCATTTTTTTATTTTTAAAGGTTGAGGATTTGTAAATCTATAGTTTAAATCTATATACTAAGGTTATAAGGTACTTGAAACTTCAATGTGTTAAGATAATTTAGTATTGTAATATTTTATTCAAATGCATATGAAAATGAGATTGGAGAATATTTTTTTAGATCCTTATAAGAATGAGATACAATTTTCTTTATAGATTATAGAAGTACAGAAATTAAATAAAGATGAATTTTATTTTTAATCCATATATCATTGGAAATAAAAGTATTATATAGTTCAATGTTTCTCAAGAGGGAGATATGGGTGCTCTAGTATTTTAAAATATATTAAATGAGATAAGGGATCTACTTGATTTATAGTTAAAATGCGAGGAGTTTAGATGATCTATAATATAATGTCATACTATATAGAGATAAGTGATTAATATTTTTTTTATGTTATACGAGGATACAACATGGTGATCTATATTTTATATCACTCAGAATAAGTTTTAATAATTCATTATCCTTAAAATTCATCTACGAAGGAAATAATGGGGCCATAAAATTTTGATCCATATGATATATAAATAACCTTATAAATATTTTTAATTCCTAAATAAGATAGATAATATATATTATTAGTTTGAAGGAAAATTATTTGTGTCTTTTTTTATTAGATATCAATGATGTTTCCCATATATCCTAATTAATTTGAATTTAAACAGTTATAGTTTAATGATGTTTCATAGAATTTAAATCCATGTTTTGAAGGAATTTAACATTCATCGGAAAGAGGTGTTTGCAATTCAAATTCATGTTATATGTGTATTAAAATCACATGTTAATGTGGACCATGGACATTATATCAATAGTACAATAGTGTTTTATGTTATTTATCAAATTATAAAAAGGTCAATAAATTTCATAGTTTAACATAATATGAAAATCAGGATATGGCATACCATTTCAAGGAATGTGTTTGGGATGAAAACCCATGAATTTTAATTACATAAAAGAATGATGGAACACCATATTGATTAAAGTGATTTTAAAAGAACATTATTCATTATAGTTTAAGGTCATGTGATGTGGTTCCTAGGATTTATAGTTATTGGTCATGTGTTAAAAAAATTAGTCATTTATTTATATATAATACAGTATGGACTATATGAAATTTATATTTTGATAATTTGGTTTGTCCATTGGTCATGAGGTAAGAAACATGGGTTTTGTAGTTTTAGGACATGTGTGAACTAATAAAGGACCTATAGTTTTAGGTAATATATTAAGGAGTACAAGCCAAAAATCATTATTTCGTATTTTATGAACCATTGGTTTTTCATTTTATTGGAAATTGTGGACTGTAAAATATGGTTTCTTATTTAATTTAGTGTGGTTTTTAGGGTATATAAGGCTATTATAGTTTGATATAAAAATTAAAAATATTAAAATACAAACCCAAAGCATCAGATGATTTTTGAGAAGACCAATTTGGGATTAAGGGATGTTTTTTGGTGGGTATATGAGAGTTTTTGAATATAGGACCTAAGAATTCAAGAATGTTCTTCAATGGAAAATTTAAAATTCATGTGTGAATAATACTAAAGTCATGAATAATTCAAAAACATTTCACCATTTTAGTGATGAAATACTTATATGTAGGGGTAAATTCCTGTGAAAATGTGGGGGTGGGGGTACTTACATGAAAATAATGAGTTTTATAAACCTTTAAAACAATAAATTGTTACTTTCACAATAAAGGGTTGATCATTAGGCTAACTACTACATAAAATGATTTTGAAAGTGAGAAACTAAATCCACATTTAAAATGATTAAATATTTTGGCTTATTTAAAGTATTGGGAGAACATTTTTTGGGTAGTTTTTGTTTTCAACATATACGATATGTTATTAATGATTGATGACAAAAAAGTAGAATAAAATGTGTGAATGTTTACAAGTATTACCCATATTTTTATTTAAAATAAATATCCCACTATTATGTTACTTTAAATAATTATAATGAATTTCAAAATTTTTTCTTGGAATAATTGGGTTAATGATTTGAGAGTTACATCCACGATATTTAATGGAATTATAAATACACATGGATTTATAATAATACTTTGTGAGTTCCAGGAAAAAATATTCCTTACGGATATGGGAGATGACATTTGAATATATATAGATTTTACATAAATTTATTTTTAAGGGATTGGTAAAAATGTTGAAGAAACTATGAAATCAAATGGTCCAACTCATATATATATATGGGTACATGGATCAAAATGGGGTATCCAAACCAGAATTGATACCTTGATGATGGGTGTGAGTATAGTAAAGGGTAAGAAACAACATTGGATGGAATTACTGCACATAGAAGTAAACAAGGTGGTTGTTAGAGAATGTGGGTTAGAATAAACAATAGAGATGTTTATACGAGTGTTTCATAGTAGACCTGGTTACTCTCATTAAGTGGATAAGTGAATAATATTTTCAAATAAGTCGTTTATATCCTAAAAAACCTCAATTTTGGATTCTTACAATCGGTAATAGTTCACCTATCGTAAAAAGTATGAAAATAATACTCACTATTTGATTAGATAAATTTGAGTCTTCTGATATCTAAGTATTACATTTTTCCCCACATTTTAAAATTTTTAATGATTCCTTGAATATTATTTTAAAAAATTCAAGGAATTAGGCATTGATATTTTGTGGGATGAAGGTCATCGATAATGAGCCTTCATGGTAGATGAGTTTTGACATGCGAGAATATCGAATACCAGGTTGCTATTAATTTAATATTAAATATATTATATAGGATTTAGTTGAAATTTTATGTGTTCATAAGTTAAATTGAATGTGTTTACAAGAATACATGTTCGATAATGAGAAAAGTATCTATTAATTTGTTGTATATTTTTCCTCAGGTCATCATATATCATGATTTTATTATTTTTTATCACATATAATACATTGGAAAATATTTGAATGCACATAAATGAAGTGGATAAAAATGTTTGTTAATTTTTCTACGCGATATAAATCTGAAAGTATCTTGGTATATTAATATTGGTGATTCAAAAATGAATGCATGAATATTTATAGTCATAATATATATATATAGTATTGAATGAATAATTTATGATACTTATAGAATAAATCGATATTCCATGATTTAATTTATTTATTCATGGTGATGTGATCATTATTGGGAAAATTATATTATAAATAAATTCTCGATTTAGGAAAATGTGTTGAAGATCAGACATAATGGTTATTTTATGTAGTAGATGAATGAACCATGATCCACAAGAATATGTATTTATATTTAATTATAAATTAAATATATTATCATGGATTTATTATTAGTTAAAAGTTGGTTTGAAGCTTAAATATAAATGGAATTTTTAACATTAACATGTGATACTAATGAAAATGATAAGACCATGATAGAAATTGTACATTCATATAATAATATATAACAAAAAATAGAAATGGTTTTTATGAGGGGAAGATGAGGCCATGAAATGTTGATTGAAAAAATAAGAGGATACTGATACAATTTGATATTAATTTATGTTGGAATTAAATTTTTAGATAAAATATTTATGCATCTTTTTATATTCTATAATGAAGAAGAATGTGGGGGAAAATATAACTGACATTTTCGTTGTTGTTATTATTACATATATATTAAATATTTACAATTATTAATTTGTCTTTTGATTCAATACATGAACTAAATAACACATTTTATAGTATTCAGGAATAATATGAATGTCCCAACTATAATCACTCACCAACATCCTATGAGGTAAACAATTAAGATGATATTTCTTGTAGTGTATCTTACAATAAATAAGACAGAATAAGGAATGGAAAAAATAATAGGTGTTGGGGAAAACTATTATATATAAAGATTAATAGAATATGAACAAGGGGGAGAAGAGAACTATGTTGGGTAGTTATGTTTGCACAGAATGAATAAATTAATAGATAACCACCTAGAATTAATACTCAAAATTCTTTCTAAACTACAATGTTTACAAGAGAAAAAGATTAATAGTTTCTTACATTCTATTATTACATTAATATAATAATAAGATAAGAACATGTGAATAGTAAAACATTCAATATAACCTTAAATATATGGAGGAAATTCATGTTGTATTAATGAAATTGAATAAATTAAAGGCCATAAATATTGTTATTTTAACGATCCATTTAGGTTCTACAGTGGGACCAACTTATCACTAGTCAGGGTTGTTAGTATTTTTTTTCTCTCCACCCTTTGAGTAGAGGGTACCCCACTTCAGTTAAATATTTTATTTCCGACTATGAAATTTTTCAAGTATGTATTATATTATCTTCTATTATCATAGATTATTTCAATATTTCACAAAAGAATATAATTACATATTTGAAGGTGATTCATGAAAATATCATTTCAATATTTTATATAATTAATTAAGTAAATGTAATTGAATAATGGAACCAATATCATAGTAATTTTAAGACTTAATGGGAAAAAATAATCACATTGTAAATAAAATTCATAAAAACTAATTCGACCCCACTTCTTAGTGATAGACATAACGACATGTGGTTCTATCAATTGGTATATGATAGAAGGATATACTTTAATACGATTCAATATTTAATGTTTTTTCTTTTATAATGATTTGATAATTTATTATCAAATTATTAACGAAGCATTATTTTGGTAATGATTTATTTATTATTAGAATTATTTTATTTCTACCAATACAATTATGAAAAAAATAAGGATAAAGGAAATTGGATGATCATTTCCCTCTTTATACAATAGTAACAATGTTCATTATCTCTCATCTATGTTCATTCTGATGAAAAATTTGGTATATAAAGGGAAGAATAAGTTTCTTCGAATACAATACAGTAAATTTAAAAACCCTATACCAAAAAATTATAAAAAAAAAACTAGTCATACCACTATTTTTGTATATTATTATAAACATTATATGGAATAATATCCATGATATAGTTTGAGTGATGGAATGTTAATTGATTTTTCGATTGATGCATTAAAATATATTATATATAGATTTCCAAAAGAAATTTTTTAGATTATATATGTGTTTTCTAAAATTAGATATAATGAAATTAGTTATATTATGGAGATATTGGGTGTACTAGAGAAGGATCTTATGGATCAATTTTTCTTATCTAAGAATCTCTCTAAGACAAATAATTTCAAGAATGTTGTAAGTTTGATACAGAATGAAAATTTATAAATGTTTGAATAAGAGTATCATAGAAAAATCCATCAAAATAATGTGTCCACTAAATAGATTTATAATATTATTCATGCACTGGAATAAGATAAAGTATATTTCATTGATTTCATGACACAAAAATGGGAGGTTAAATCAATGAGGTTAAAGATGCCTGACTATTTGTTTCATGATACGAATAAAATTCATGATGTAGAAGTCAAAATTATTAAAAATGAAGATGGAAAAGTTAATATCTATTTAATATATTAAATATATACTCTAGAAGAATTACCTTATTTAGAAATTAATATTAAATATGTATAGAATACTCAAGAAGTGTATTCACATTTTATGGTGAAATATGTTTTACCACTGAATAATCCATGGAGGATTATTCTAAAAAATCCCTCCAATATATATAAGGATGATCATTACATCACCTATTGATCTATCTCAATATTATATAATGAAATATGCACTATCCATTCTTATCATTTATTAGTGTTATAAATTTATTGTTATTCTTAATGTAGTGTTTTTAAAAATATTACTAATATTGATTCAGAAAAGTGATCATAATCCTGCCACAATATCTAAGGGATATATATGAGATAGAATGAAATCTGGTTCCACATTTTCAGGAAAAAAACAAAAAAAAAATCAAAAAACATTCCTTATCCAAATACTATATTTTAATAGTTTAATGTGAAAAAATAATTATCTATATGTTTTTATTAGATTTGTAATATATTTGATAAATTTTCATTGGATTTTTGGTACAATCCTAAAAATTAAAATGAAAAAATTGAGGACCAAGTTAATATATTTGTTATTTTTAGTAGGTGTGGTGACACTATTGGTTGTTTATTAACTAATAACAATTAAAAAATATATAAAAAAGTAATACCAAATAATATTGTGTGGAAAGATAAAACACATTGTAAATAATGATGAATAATCAGACAAAAAATATTTCAACAAATTAGATCTCTAAAACTAATGGTATGAAATCATTTTACACTGAGATGAATTGATGTAAAATTAAAAATTGATCTAATAAGATCAAAAACTGAATCATATAAAAGATCATTCTCTAAAAGGAATTCATGTGGGAAACCTAACAATTCTTCTAATATAAAAAATTATATGTTGGACGTTTGGGAAATATAGTTAGAGAAAAAAATAAAATTTATAGATGAAAATGAAAAGTATATTTTTAAAAATAGATATATGTAATAAAATTTCATTATGAGTTAGAAGAAAAATGAAAATATTATCATTAATATATTCTATGTGGTTGGATATTATTCTTGAAATAAATTCACTATAATTCCTGAATTTTTTTTTTAAAATGTAATAGTTTAAGTAGGTGATTTAACTGTATTATCTGATTCGAAGAAGATAAAATAAAAAAATAGAATATGTAATGATAACCATGTATCCTCAAGATAAATAATAATGGAATTTTATAGGTGAAATCATGAATAGTTAAGAAAATTTAAAAACATTGGTTTGAAAAAAACCCAACCAATCTATTCATATTAAAGAATAGGAATAACAATATTAGCCATTAATTTTTATGTATTTTATTTTTTCATATATAGTAGGCAATTAAAGGTGAATCATACCCTTAGAAAGAGATCCTGAGAAAGAGTGATAGTTTTTAATTTTTATAGTCTATACGAGGATGCCACTATTGTATAATGGTCATTAAATTTGAATTCTATAAATTCTAATAATCAAATGATATTTGATGATGTCCAGGGAATTTGTTTCTTTCACTAATTGATAAAAAATAATGAAAATTACATACTAGTTTCAACTCGCATTTTGGAGATCAATAGAATATGTGTTAAAGAAGATCATCCATAGGGATGATATAGAAGCTTTGAAATATGGATAACCAAATGTAGTAAATAAATTTTTCCTATTATAAATATGAATATCATGATGAATATGTATTTAATTCATTAATAATTATAAATATCATAAAGAGGGTTTTCATTATAGGGATACAAGGGTAGAATTTTGAATAAGATACTAGAATCATTATCTCATAAAAATATAATTATTCTAGATTGTTCTTGGGTGTAATTTCGTTGAATTGGATTATATTTTTTCATCCGTCAACTTCAGTAATAAAAATAATATAATAATATTTATGGAGTGAACTTTATTTGATTCAATTACAAAAATTTGTATGATTAAAATGAATTAAATTCGATCTATTTAATTTCATATATTTTTGATTGAATGTTTGTGACCTATTTTTGGATGATAATTTAAGAGATTCATGCTGATTTAGTCAATAAAATTTTTGTATCTATAATTCTATAATTAACATTGAATATAATTTGTTATCCAATAGATATATTATTTTGAGTTCCCATTCCCTTTTTTGTCATGTTCAATGGAAAAATGGAGATTGTTTTATCTAAATCGGGTCATATTGATTTCATAACGATGAATTTTTCATATTATATTAGAGTGATATAATTGATAAAATATTTATTATTAAGGAATTGATACACTTTTCCTAATTTATTATTTTATTCCTTTTCAATATGGGGAGTGAAATTTAAATGAAATATTGATGAGCATGTATGAGCGGATGAAAATGGAAAACAATATTTACGTATAAGTCATGTATTGTTATTTAACAAAAAATAAAAATGGATATATATTTTTTCCCACTTTTATGGGTTTTATTTATTTCAATAAATATGAAATGTAATTATGGTTTCATAAAAATGGGGTGGAAAAAGATTATTGTAAGATAATAGGTATTCTAAATATCTTTACGCAAAAAAGATCCAATGATTATGTCAAATTTATTAACTATATTTACATGGGAAAGACATTTTAGAATATTATTTTTATGGATTTGAATAATTACGTATATTTTTTATGTGGGATACAAGGATGAAGAAGAATATTTAATGAGTTACATGCAAAAACATTGCATGTGGAAGTTGTAGATGACATTTTCAAATATATGGGCATAACATAACACTATTTTTATGACATTGGAAACAATATGGAAAACCCCATGATTTTTATTTTTATATCTCAACCACATATATTGTATCATGGATCAACATGTTCGATCCATGCCATCATGTCTAGAATTTGGTGGTAGGTGCGTGCTGTAGAAATAAGGAGCCAGTATTGGTAGGCATGCTCACACACAAATGGAATAAAAGAGGTGAATAGTGCACATGGGTCCACCCAAAGTTATTATATAAATATTTATTTTTTTAAGATATTAAATTTTTTGGTGATATAATAAAAAAAATAAATTGATTATTTTATAGTATGGAATAAAAAATAGAGAGGCATGATGCTAATGATGCATATACATCAAGATGTTCTGATGAACAAAGATGAACCTATTTTAGTATTTCAATCACTAGATATGAATGAAAAAATTAATGTAAGAATAAACTTCTGTTCCGAAATATGATTCAGATAATTTAGGAATGAAGACAAATAAGGGAGGTGAATATTATATTGTCCTAAAATATTCTATGTATAGAATGAAAATAATAACTGGGAAAGACTTATACTTTCAATTATAAATAGTGTGATAACTATTTTTTAACTGAAAATAATAATATTAAGGGATTATTCCATGAAAATGAAAATTCATATAAGAAAAGGAAAAGAATAATGAAGTTGTTTCACACGAAACATAATTTTGAACTTGTGGGGAAATTTTTTAGTGTTGGAAATCAATTTAACTAATGGATGATTATCTGTAAAAGTAGTATACAAATATAACAAGGTGACCTAATTAAACCAATTTATTACCAATACATAGAATAAATATTTTTTATACTCACTCTTAAGTGTATGTTGAAACACTTCAAGTTTGTCATTGATTTTTTTCCAACCCACAATAATAACGAATTTCATTATAGTATTCACTATGGTCAATGATTATTTACCTATTTCCCTGAGAACTATGACTTCTTATAGAAAGAAAACCCTTGTAAATCTCTTATGAAATTATTTTTTATAGAAAATTAAAATTTTCTTCCATAACTGTTACATAATATTTAAGATACACAATATATTAGTGACATATTAATTTATCCAATGGTTTTTTATATTATGAAAATTAGGATTTTATATTAATTTTACATATTAAAAAGTAAACCCTACTGAAATAATTCAACATTATTCTCATAAATTATATCATTTTATTGTTACAATATGTATCACTTAAAAATATAAATAAATGAATGTATTGATTTAAAATCCATATAAGTGTAGGACTATCATGTAAAGAATAAGAGACATCAATCAATAGTACAAGGGTGAGTATAATAATTCTTATCATATAATTAGCATAGGATCAAAATAAGAATCATAAAAGAAATATTTGATAATTTAATTGAATGTTTCATATTCATAATAATTACATATCACAATACAGTGGTTAAGTACTACACAATGTTGAGAACAAAAAAATAACAATTTTTTAAGGATATCATATGTGCACAAATCATAACATCATAATTATGAAAAAACATAACATACATTTATTGAATAAAACACATAATATCATGATATATATCACATTAAACAATGAATTTCAGGTATATATAATTAGATTTCCACTTACCACAGTTAAAAAATTCTCAAAATTAAGTATTACATTTGTAGAGACAACATATAATAGTCAATGTCTAGAAATATACTCATGGAAAATAATGGTTTTCATAAAGGGTTAATAACATAATAATTCCTGAAATAAAGTTTTGGTATTATAAATTGAACAAAATAGATAAAAATATTTTATAAAATATCATTTTCCATTGAAGAAGAATCGACATAAAAAGTGGAAAAGACGGGTTTTTGGTAAATATATTATTTTTTTAGGAAATCATTATATTTGGATTATATGTAATGTTTTCATGGTAGAAATGTGTATATCCCAAAAAGATAAGGTATATAATATATAATTTACATTTTAATTATACTGTTGGAATATCCATGTTGAAAATTATATGAATGAGGTTATAAATTAAAATAGAGTGAGTTGGATTTGTGAATCCGATTAACATAAATTCTGCACGAAATATCAAATCATTTTTTACCACCGGAATAAAAATAGGATTAGAAAAATATGAAATCAGAAGTGAATAATTATAATTTTTCTCACTATTGATGAATTATTATCCTTAAATTCTTTTCCTTAATCCCATTCATTAATGTTGATCCTTTTTTATATCATATTGTTTATAAAATATCTTCTCTTTCGTTGATTTAATGATAATTATTTATTGTTATTTATAAATAATTATTATTAACTAATCATTAACATAAATATTTATATTTAAAATTTTAAATCTTATATTAAATTATTTTTGAAAATTCCATAAAGGTTTTGGTAATTATTATTTGGAAACCCTCCTCATGAGTTGTTATCTGCCTATTGATGAGACATTGTCAAAACAATAATAAAGAGATGTATTAAATATAAATATTTCTAAAATATAATATATACATGATGTTAAAAGAAAAGATTTAATTTTAATATAATAATCAATAATTATTTGATTATCATTTTTAATTAAATAATGTAAAATATGAATATAAGAGAAAAATGAGAAGAGATGTGGATGATAACAAACACTCCTTTTACTGTTGCTTCTTTTATATTGCACTAAACTCTTGAGTTGATGTAGTTTAGTGGCTCCAAACTTTAATAAAGATTTTATTTGTTTTAAGAGATGTTATTTTGGTGGATTCCTGGATTTAATAAGCAGATGGTAAAGGGATTTTTAATATTGGGGTGATAGGTAATGTATATGTGAGGATAGAGGATTTTTGTTTTTTATAATAAAATGTAATATTATATCCAAGTTAAACCATTAAATATTGTCATTTTTGGAATTATGTATTATATTTCAATTAAATAAAACAATTGTTTTCTTTAAAACATATTATAATATTAATTTATCAGTTTAGTCAAACATAGTGGTGGAGATATTGCAATATATTATATTTACAGAATAACAGATACTTTAGGCATTGGAAGATTATTTTTTGTATGGATGTTTTTAATGTATTGAAATAACTATTTTATAAAATAAAAAATTTCTTTGTTGAGCTATCATTCCTATTATTTATTAGGTCATTATTTTATCATGAATGATGTAATTGAGAATATACTATGAAAAACCATATTATTATTATTCACCAAAATATTGAAGTATTTAAAAAAATTACCAATGATATCACCCTTAGATAATTTTTACCTGCATATTAAACAAATTATGTTAATTTTATGATAATATTTTTTTTGTCAAAGTTAATTTAAATTATCAAATTAAAAATTAATATTTTTTGAGAAAAATTAAAATATAGTTTATTAAAAATTCAATTTTTGTTTCTATGAGTTATTAATCATGATATTTATTTTATAGAATTATAGTAGTTATATTTTATTAAAATAATACTGATAAATTTATTCAGATAACATTTTTTATTTTTAGATAAAAATAATATTCCAAAATGAACATGTTTTCATTCACATGGGTCATGATACTATTCTAGAAACATTATTACCATTCCAATGGCCTATTTAATTCCTATAAATACTACTTATTTCCTTTATAAAATCTCACTATGATTCCTCTCGGTGTTCAAAATATTTCTATTATAATATACCTATTTTGACTAATATTCTATTTATTTTCAATAATGTTTTTTTCTAGGGGTGATGTTTTTAGTATATTTGAATGATGCATGTTTTTTCATGCTACTATTTCTATTTATTATTGTTTTACCATTTTAGTATTTGTAATTTTAAAGGTATTATTTGTTGACTAATGTAATGATATTCATTAATGAAATAAAGTAATATTAGTTTCTCTCTTGTTTGAATGTGTAACATTTGATATATTATAAAAAACATTTATTTAGAAAAATAATTTCAATTAAAATGTCTGGGCCATTAAATTCTTCCAAGCATTAAAAATTTCAACCAAAAATTTCAACTCTTATTCAGACCTAATAATAGATGAGGTTTTTTCAATTCCAATATTTCCTCTTGTTCCCATATTGCCTCTTTATTTTTATTATTGCACCATAAAACCTTGATAAGGTGATCTGTCTTGATGTGTAGTACATTAACTATATGGTCTATTATCTTTATCATATTTTCATTGTAATATAGGTATTGATCCATCAATACCACCTTTATATTTAGTAGATGTTAGAAATAATTTATTTTATTCCTCAACTGACATAAATGGTACACATCATGAACATAATCGATGTTCATATAATTTCTAGATGATAAGACAATTATCATATGAAATCAAGGGTATAATAGAATATTATTTACCTATATATATATGATTTATATTCTTTCTAAACCACTTGAAACTATTTTATTGGTATTTTTGAAGGAAATTTTTTTCTCCAACATGAAACTCCATATCCCATTATTTGTTTTCAACAACACTCTTCTTCCAAATCTGAGTAGATATTATATATTTTTGGATGGATTGAACCTTTTATATAATCACATTAATATATTTGTTTCTAGGTAACTTTCACCGACAAAAAAAAACCCCACAAGTAGGAGTACTACCTTTCTTCCTATATAGAGCTTCATAGGAGGACATTTGAATAATTAAGTGGAATATATTATTGAATGAAAACTCTACTAATGGGACACATTGACCCCATCCACATGTCAAATAAATTTAAAAGGATATTATTAATTCATAAAGTGTATGAATTGTACCATTATATTTAATTTATATTAATTGGTGGTAAGACATACTAGAATTGAATTCTTTATTTATAAAGTGTTTAATAGTTTCTTGGGATTTTGAAACGATTCATGGATCATGATCAGAGATGATTGAAATTGGATCCCCATGTTTCCTTAACATTTCCTTTACATATATCAGAGTAGGGTTTTCAAGTTATAAATCATTCCAAATATACATGATGTTAAGACTCTTAATGAGATTATACACCACATCCAATATTAAATTTTTTTATTTGTATTTCTTTGGGAGACCAATTACAATATCCATGGCCATGTTATTCCATTTACATATGGGTTTGGGAAATGTATTCAATATCACCTTGAATAATGTCTCTTTTCTTTAACTTCATAACATAAAAAGCAATTTTAGGTGAACTCAACAATATTATTCTTTAAATTTTCCAATAATAATTTCCCTTTCATACCATAGTACATAATGGTAATTATTAGATATAAGGAGAAATATAAGGCAATTCATTATCCAATAGTTCATTATTTATCTTAGCAGTTGAATAGATAGAGATCTAGTACAAAATTGAATGACACAATATTCATTAATTTGGAATTCATGAATACCCCCATCCATTACTAAATCTACACTATTTTGATGTTATTATATATCCATTTTTACATCCTTCATATTATAATTTATAGATTTTGGGGAACAAATTTATCAATAATTGGATTTATTCCATGTAAATTTTTATTTCCTTATTCATTGACTGTATATTAATGAAGAAAGTGTTTTCTTATCCCACATAATTGATAACATATAAGGATATTTTCTATTAAGATCACCAAAAACCATGTTATATTTTCCATGATGGTAGTTAATAGAGCAATAATTTTCATATAGTAGCTTTGAACAATTTTTTGGACATAGGTTATGCTCCTTTTGTGTGAATATATAAATTATACTCTTCTGATCTATATACACGAAAAAATTATGAAAATTGTTTTAATGACAAAAAATCATCAATGTTAAGATCAAAAATATTAACTCTAGATCATGATTATGATGTCTCTTCTCCAGTGTCTTTATCATCCAAGAGTAATTGGATACCAACTTATCATTCTTTATGATCACACAACCTGAGATATTCTTTTTTTAATCACTTTACAATAAAAAATAATTGCCTCATTATAGTAGTGAAAATACTAGTATAGTGGTTAGCATCTTCTTGACATCCTCAAAGATTTAATCACATTATTATGTCCATACATCCTTTACCACTTTATTTGATAACCTAGTTAGTGGGATAAAAAATAATGGAATGTTTCACACAAAACATTGGTAGCATCTTGATACAAAAAGAAAACTGTTCATTTATGTTACACATGAGGTCCTTGAATAATCCTCAATCTACATTATCTTTGAAGGGTAATTAACATTTCCCCCACATGTGATCACCTACTTGATGAATATGACTTGATGCATCCAAAAGGCACACATTCTAAAATTAGTATACATATTCAAATTACAAAATCATTCAATCACAATCCTTAGATTCTATTCATATTCAACATTTAACATAGTGTAAAAGGAAATATTTTCAATAAGGGATAATAGATATCTGTCAAAGTTGTATACAATGACTTTATTCATTAGATACATAATGATTCTAAAGTTATTAGTAACTGAAAATAACATAACAATAATCACATAGGGTCTATATCCTGCATAAAATTTTATATTCTAAATATATTCTGTCATTAAAAATAGATTATTATATTCTGAATGAATATCATTCAATAATAAATATTTTGATTGATGAAATTTATTGAACAATTCATCAATACTAGGTAAGGGATAATTTTTATTAGGATGATCATATTGAGATCCACAAAGTCAGTAAAAATATGCATTGATAAAAACTTTTTATTAACAATGAGAACTAGACACCACATGGTGATACACAAGGGAATATGAACTCCTTATCAAATGACTTTTGAAAAAAATCATTATATACTATAGTTTGATCATATAAATCTTATGGGGTAGTTTGTGTAAAATTTTGGATCTAGGTATAAACTCTATTGAGAACTCTACTTCATGAAATTGGGGAAGTTTTTGAAACTCATGGGGAAATATATTAGTTTGTTATATTTTAATATTAATTTATGAAAGTTGATACATACTATAGACACAATAATTTCAAAATAGGGTTCTTCTTATCTGGGAATCAGCATCAGCTCTATTGATGTTTTTTTTGAAATAGATTTGGGTACTTTCATATAGATTTATAGGATCATGGGATGGTTTGGAATATGAAAAGATATTTCTATTTCCTTATTGTTGAATTGAGTTCTATATAATGATATCTGATCAATGAAAATTATATCATAAAATACAACTAAGGTAAGGATTATGATATATTTTAGAAGAATATTCTCATAAACATTTAAATGTGAAATTTCTTACACTATGGGTGTAATTATCACTTCACTATATGAATTTTTGAGCAAATATACTATAAGGTCTAAGGATTTTTATTCAATAGTCCTTTCAAAAAAATTATATAGAGTGAAATGTGTGGAACCAGAATAAAATAAAATCCATTACACTCTTTAGTGAATATTAATTTTACCATGTAAATGTTCATTTTTATCTATGTAGAGGATTTTTTTTAATATTTTGGGTACTCATTCCACCTTAGGGGTTTCCAAAATTTATTACCCTTAATGCCCCAAGGCCATTTTTTTATTTTCAAATAAATCACTTTATGGTTGAGTGAGAACCAAAAAAGAGCATGCCCAAGGGGATCCACCATTGCAGACATGAGACAAAACATACCCAAAAAGCACATGGTTGGGTGAGAACCACAAGTTACACCCAAAAATAATCTTCATACATACCTTGAAAAACATCTTGTTCCCTCTCAGAATCATGAATAGAATTCTCAGACGCAAGACAAGATTGACGACTGATGGAGCGAGTACGCATCCTACCAAACCAACCTGCCTCCTGACTGACATTGACCTATGATGAAAAAACCAAATTGAATAGATCTCTTGCTCCCCCCTGCAGTTTTGGATTTTGTTTTGGATGGGTCATAATAACGGGTTCCACTTGTTCCCCAGATGCACCAGCTGCAATAGTGACACTCCCTTTGGGTCCATCTGTTTTTGGTAAACTTTTCAGTGTTGGGTCATCTCTTCTCCCACCAGGGTCATCCCTTCGCCCATCAATGTCAGCCACCACACCATGAACAACATTGGCATTGGAAGGGCCAACACCCCCAGAAACCACAACAGCGATGCCCTTACCTTTCTTATCTCCCCTCAGTTCAAGCACCTTTGGCATAAAAGGAGGTGCATGAGTGGAAAAACCTGGTAGACCAGCAGCAGGAGATGAGGGATTTCTAGGGCTCGAAGCTCAATGCCCCATGGCATAGTGATCTGTAACAATTCCATTTTTCTATAAAACTACTTTTTCATTATGGTTTTATCATTGAGAGGTTAACTCCTTTAGTCCATCATGTTGGATAACTTCATCATGTGTAAATACCTCGACCACAACATCCTAGAGTCTCTACCTTACTTGTTAACATTTTTATAATAAACATTAATTTTTAATCATAAAATGAATAAATACATTAGTAGCTTAAAAAACATGATAATAACATAGTTTTTGAATTAACATGGACGAATAAACAACAAATCAACTCCATTTGAAACACTAATAAACTCCTAAACTATCCCTTCATGTCATTCAAAAAACAAATTATTACATACTGCGGAATAATAAAACTTACGAAAGGGGAGAAACGAGATACTAAGTAAGGGCATGTAATATACAAGAAGATAATATAAATATCAATGCATGATGAATGATTAAAAATTTATTCCATTAGAGCATAATATTGTAAATAATATAGTTAGAATTAAATATGAATAAATAATTCCATAAAAAATATCACATTAGAATGAAATATATCCATTGATATTCTACAAGTCGAATAATAACCTGGAATATCAATTACTTATATCATAATTAGGGATTTCATAATTCCAAAAATCTAAAACATACCAATGAGTCCATCGTAAATAAATCATCGATGAAATGTATAAGGCCTCATCCAAATCCATATATAAAAATAAATGGGTAGATCGTCAACCAAGCCTATATATGTTTTGTCTAATGAGACCTACCCATTCATCGGGGGGCTAAAGGTGGCCTATCTTATGACTTAATAAGTCCAAATCATTCATAATTTTAATTGGGTGAAAAAAATATACATATATGTATATATATGTGAAATTTAAATAATATTCTCTAATTAATAAACATATTCACTATCCATTCTGGGTAGTATGGTGAATGGTGTCAATATAAAAAATTCATAGTCAATATGGTAATAAACCATTTAATAAAATATTTCAGGTAATTATTATAAGAGATTAAAATAAATAAACCCTAATATTTATTAGAGTTATTTAAATACATGAAAATACACCAATAATATCATTTAGGAGTTCAGGAGAGATGTACATTTTTTAAATTTTGAAGAAGAGTTCTTTTAGAAAACATTTTGTATTTTCCATAATAGTTTTTATAAACCAATAAATGAAATATATAGTTTTTAAATTTTTTTATATTTAAAAAATAATTGTCTCTGAAACTATATTATAGAGTGTTTTCAATATGAGTATGAAATTTTAATGTTCGCAAAAATTGGAATTAAATATCAGGAGGAATTGAAATGGGAACATTATAAAAAATATATTTACCTGTAACTGAATGAATAATTGATCTTAATAAATATTTTTATAAAATACACATATAATTTAGGAGAACTACATAATAATAATTAATAATTAAATTAGGGTAATGTGTGAGATATAGAAAGTGTAACTGGAATAGAAATTGAAGGATCATTAAGAAATCCTTACCTTTTATCTGAAAGTGGAATTCACTTGCATTTAATGTATTGAATAATGAAATTTAAGTCATTATTAATTTAATATATAACCTATTAAATATTTATATTAGTTATTATAATTTTATTTGGTTCATTGATGGTATTTTTTTGACTTAAGGGATTAAATTTCATCATTCTGCGATGTTTTTCCTTTTGTTTTTATGACCATATTACTTTTATAAGCCCATATAAAATCATGTAAAATGAAAATAGGTTTCTATAATTGAAATTATATTTTTTTAGTGATATTAAATATATTGAACTTTTATATAGGACATCTTTTTTATTTTGGGATTGGGTGAATCAGTTGATTATAAGTTAATGATAATTCTCGAGATTATTTTAGAAGGTTTTCAATCCTCACAAATGAGTTTTAATTCATTATATAATATTATTTATATATAATAGATCCAAAAAATTAGATATGATCTAATAGATATATTATTATATGGTTTAATCATTATTTTTTATGTTCTTACTTGAAGGAGAGATTTAAAAAAACACATCATCCAGGAAGGTGGTAAATCAGAACCCCACAGATGATATTTTCATCATTAAAAGAAAGAAAAGGAAAATTTGTGTGATGGTATATTTCAAATTTTCATAATAACATTACAATATATAAAATACACAACAGTTATCATGTTATATTGGATAAGTTATGTGAGTTGAGTATAATAAAACAAAATAAATTAAATGAAAATTAAAATACAAAATGTGGTTTTACACATTGAATTCCACTCATTGAAACCTCTTTAAAGATCATTGAAATGGTATTTTGGTGGGAAAATAAAATCCCACAATGTAAGGGAGAGGTTTTTGAGGGAAAATAGAATGAATATATGTAATATTCAATTATTTGGTGGTGTGAAGAGAAGGGGTGGTTTTTAGTGATATTTATAGTCGAGGAGAGTGGTGTTTTTTTGAATATTTTATTCAATTTTTTATTATTTTGGCTCATGATTATGACTATTTTGAGAATTGTCACTAAATATATTTAAAATGGAATTTATTTTGAAATTATGGTAATTACATCATCATTGATTCAATGAATATTTTATTTAACTTTTAATTTATTTGTATAATAAATTATGATGTTTTAATATTTACAAAGAATTCAAGTATATATCTAGAATATATGAAAATAAAATTAAATAATTTATTGTGACTATAATTAAAAAATTAACTATTTTTTTAAAAAATTTAAAAATATGATATGATTTTTTTTAAAAAGTCACCATTTATTCTTAAAATACACATTTAAAAATTACTTCTTAATTTATAACATTTTGAAAAATTAATTAAGGTATCACAAAATTATCTTTTAATAATTATAAAACCAAATATTAATTTATTAAAATATATTATGTAAATAAATTTTCTTTTAATACATAATACTCATTATAAAAAAATTAAATCAATATTTATTATTTACCAAAATACCAACAATTTTTTTTAAACATTTGTTAACTTAAAAAAATTTAACATATTTTAATTTATAAGTTACACAAATTTTCTTCATACATCCATAGGTGAAGTTACTATTCGATTTGAGAAATTACTATTCCTAATCATCACATTACTATTAAAATAATCATATTTAATAATATATTACAATTTGAAATTGGTTGTTTAATGAAGAAAAAAGTATCAAAGAAGATAACTTTTTAAAGAGGTGTACCATAAAATCATTGGGTGTTACATTACACCCTTCAAAGAATTTCATCCTCAAAATTTTTAGAATGTCACATCTTAAAAATATTTTGGTAGTTCCTCATCATAAACTCCACTCGTTCCCATGTCGCCACTTCAATTTTATTATTTTACTAAAGTACCTTTTCTAGCTGAGTTGTCTAATTCCTCAACACCTAATCTATAGTGTCTAGAATCTAAATAGGCTCTTTACACAATCATAAATGAGGATCCCATTCAATGTCATTAGAAGTGAGTACATGTTTTGGATATTACATGTATGTTCTTAAGAGAGATATGTTGAAATAAATATTAAATTAAAATTCCTTGGTAAAATCACCAAGTGATAATCCCCAGATCTATTTCACTCCAAGGTTTCAAAAGTTCCATTTTATAAAGAGATTAGTTTCATATTAATTCCAAATCGTATAACAAATTTTAATGGAGATACATTCAAGAAAAAATGATCTCCAAATATAAATTACCAATCCTTCTTATGATTATTAGCAGTGTTTTTTTGTATAAATTAAGCTAATTTGATATGTGTTTGAATTTTCTTTATCATTGATATTGGTTCCTCCATAAGTAATGGGGATACAAGATTCCTTTCACTAACATCATCCCAACATGTTTGTGTACGAAATCAATTTCCATACAACGCTTTATATAGTGCCATTTTAATGATTGAAAAAATAATAATTTATGTAGGAAAAATCTACCAAGGGTAAATAATGATCTCATATACATTAAAAGTTAATTGAGAATGATATTAAGATGTGTTCTAAAGTTTGGATCATCTTTTCTAAATGCCTGCCAGTTTGAGGGTGAGAAGGGGTACTCAAAATAATCTTATTATATAACTCTTTATAAAGACTTTCCTCGAATATCAATTTACATCCTTGATCATGATCAGGAAAAATTTAAGGAGTTTCTCCATGAATTATTAAAACTTCATTAATTTAGAGTCATTCAATGTGCTCCATTGGAAAATACAACTTTATTGTGAGAAAATGTACAAATTTGGTGAATCAATCAATAATTACCCATATTTCATCATTATTTCAGGTATTGTATGTAATATAGTAAAATAATCCATTATAATAGCATACCATTTCCATGTAGGAATAAAAGTCGGTTTAATAAATCAACTAGGAAATTGTATTTCCGTCATCCCCTATTAAAAAATTAAATATTCGGATATATAATCATCAATTTCATGATTCATAATATGGCACAAAAAAATTTCCTTTAATCCTCGATACATATTAGTTCGACAATTGTGTTTATATAAATTTAAGCCATGGTAAGCATGAAATAACTCTCTTCTGAGCTGAATTCTAGAAGTAAAACAATTCCTATTTTGAAATTTTATAATTTCATCCACATATATGAAGACTGCCACCTTCATATCATTCACATCTTGAATAATAATTTCAAAATTATCATCTTCTAACTATTAATTTTTAATCAACTATAATAAAGATGGTTGGGAAAATAATTTAAAAAATTAATGATCTTTCAGCATTCTTATTAATTCCCATATACATATTTTCTAGATCCATGTATAGTGGAACAATGTTAATCCTATTTAGTTACAGAACTCCATGATCATTCATGCTTAATGCATCAACTACCTTATTTACCATCCCTGGGGGATAGTGTACTGAAAAACCCTAATCCTTATGTAGGTTTATCCATCTAATATACATCAGGTTTAGTTATTGGTATGGGAAGATATATTTTAATCTTTTAGGATCTGTATATGTAACACATATATCACGATAGAGATAGTGACTATGTATCTTCAGAGCGAATATTATGGATACTAACTCAAGATAATTAGTTGTATTGTTATTTTCATAAGTTTTTAACTTCTTTGATACATAGGAAAACACAATATAATTCATTATAACATAAATATAATATTATTTCCTACAAGAAACACTTTGAATCACAAATCCAAAAATTCTTGATAATAGAGTCAAGATCGAAGAATTAATTGATATCATATTCAATTATTCATTAAATTTTCACATAATTTTTCTTATATGAACAGAACACCATTATGAGTAAGCTTTTTTAATGGGTTAGATAATCAAGAATAATTATTAATGAAACAATGATAGTAACTTGGTGATCCAAATAAACCATATACATTGGGTTTGATTATTAGTGGTGGACATTAGTGGACTTCCTTTTCCTTTGCATGAGAAACTACGATTCCATCCATATAGATAATATGGACATGAAAATAATCTATTAGAAGATATAATTCAAATTTTATAAACATCCTATAAAACTCTTTTCTTCTACGAGTCTCTAGAAAAACCCTCAAGTGGTTCTGATAGTCCTTATAGCTTATTTAATTGGTCAATATATCATCAAAAGATTCCCCAAAAAATCACGATTTTCATTGAACATGATATTCATTATATCAATAAAAGTAGAGGGTTCATTAGTCATTCCAAATATAATTAAAATAATATCATAAATTCCATACATGGTTCAAAATGATACCTTAGTAATATATTCCTTTCTCACATGAAATTTATGATATCCAGATGAAAGTACAATCATAAAAAGATATGGAGCACTATGAAGTTGATCAAATAAACAATCAATCCGAGGTAAGAGAAATTTTTAATTTATTTTAATAGAATCTATTTCTCTTAAGTTAATGCACATCATCATGAATCCATTATTCTTATTAACAAAGAGAATAGAGGCACCTCATAGAGAAACACATGGTTGAATAAATTTCATATCAATAAATTCCTCTAGTTCTTTCTTCAGGTCTATCAATTTCATAATGGAAATTATATTTGGAGTCTTTTATATTTTTCTTCCACCATGTAATAAACAAATAGAGAACCCAAATTACTTCTATGGATGTTTTTAGGTTAATCCTCTGTAAATTAATCAATGTATTCTTTCACAATCAGTACATATTCAATTTTATGATTTTCCCTCATCCATAGATCTTTTTTATCATTGACCCGAAGAGTATCATTTAGAATTTATAATAGTGGTGGATCCATATATGGCTCATATGATGGTGCTTCCCCTATGAAAATAATCAATATCTTCATCATGAATAATAATTTTCTTCTCTTTTAAATAATGTTTTACATTATATTTTAAAATCCAATCTGTACGAAGGATTATATCAAAATGAACCATATGTATAATGATAAAATAAGAAATTAGGGCATGTTTATATGCCATAATATTAACTAAATGACAAATCATTGATATAATAAGTTTTCCATTATTATTATATACTGAATATTTATTTGTCATGTTGAACATGAAAAAATATTGTTTTTAATGAAAATTTTAAAGATACAAGGACTCTAAATCTACCGAATCAAATCCAGTTTCATTTATTATTTTATAGATCAATAAGGTACATGACTCCACATCATTAGGAAATTCAAACTCTGATGTTGTGATTCCATATGCTGTAATGTATTCATGTTGAATTTTCTGGAGAAATATTTCTTGACTCTTAGTACAATCATTTTCATAATTCCTCATCTCTTTACAGTTGTATCATTTATCATTGATTGCTTCTTTCTTTCCATTTATATCACAGTCTTGATGGCCTTTCCCCCCACACTTATACCAGTCCCTTTTTGTTTTTTGGAAGGAAGTATGGGGTTTCCTTCCACAATTATCACATGTTGTATAAATACATTTTTTATTATCCAATTTATCCATTCATGGATATGCCACACTCATATTAAATTGTTTTCACTTAGAGTAATAATAATTAGATATTACATTCCCAAAATTGATAGGACAAGAGATTATGACTTTGTAAGAGGAGAATGTTTTGAAATGAAGTTCCCTCTGAAGGAATGGGTTTAACCAATCAAAGAATTCAAAAATCATTCCCTTTTAATTACATATGTAATCTCCATCACACCTTGATAAACATGTAATGATTGATTCAAACATAGAAACATTATCTTCCTCCATTTTCATTAGATTCTAGAATTTTCCCTCTATATTCTCTCTATGTTACCAAGGGAAATTTTTTTCAAGAAAAGTTCACTAAAATTCTTCCATTACATGTTTTCTATTTCATCACCCTCCTTCACGTTTTGAATCAATGGACACCACTGCTCGGCATCTCCCAAGAGATGATAGATTTCCATGAGAACCTTCTCCATTTTGTTAAATCACAAATTGAGAAATATATTTTCTATGGATATCATCAACTAATTAATTACTAATTTGTTTTGTGTCCTATTGAATAATGGAGGTTGGTGTCTCATGAAGTGGTTTAACATTGTTCATCCACATTATGGATCTATATTTTCCATATAGGTAATGATATTATTCATAATTGGAGCTATTTTCCCGAGTATATATATAGGTTTTTCAAATAAAATTAAATCTATATCTCAAACATCATTATGTTTCATCGGATGAAAATATTAGGATTTAATTTAAGAATTGACATGGTATCCATTTCTTCCATTCTACGCCATTTATAAATAGTGGAATACACTAAATTAGGTTATGAATCAAAATTCATAAGTTAAAACTAGGGAAATACATAACATTAATTGGAAATTTATATATAGAAAATATTATAATTATAAACATGGTTTAATTGGGGAAATGTTTATCTTTAAATTCTTCATCCTGAATTGTAATGAAAATTTGAATTATCGTGTGAATATACCCCAAGAGTCTCAAACTAGGTGTGTAGTAATGCTTTTTGATCTATACTGGGTTACATTGAGTCAGACCTAACACACCTTATCATAGTTGATACCCACATATACATTTCATCTAGAAATAGATCCACTTATTATAAATAGGCAAGGATGAATTGCAAAAAAATCCCATATAATCTCAATGTTACCATAAATCTAGGATGTTATTATACGATTATCCTCAAAATATATCATAGTGTTACATTACCTAATGTATTTTTTATTGTTTCCCAGTTTCCTACTAAACATTTTCTAATACCAACTGTAATGACCTTGACCCATGTTTCCTAGAGCTAGTGCCTTAGTTAATTACATTAGTATAGTAAACAAGGAAGTCACATCCCAACTGACCGAATAGTGTAGTTACTTTTGAAAAAAATTTACAAATAGAATGGTTACATTACAACATGAAAGGAAATAAATAACCATGTTAATCTATTAGAAGCACTAATAAACTCCTATATAATCATTATAATTCATTTAGAATACACATCATTCCATCTGGGAGGGGAAAAAGGAAAGGGATGATATTGGATGCTCTGTAATAATATGTAATGTTGAGTAAGCTATCATAAATAATAAGGCATGGTAAATGACTAAAAAAATTCTATTAGAACCTAATTTTGAGCATAATATAGAATGAATTAAACCTAAATAAATAATGGAATATAAATAATAACATGAGAATGAAACTTATCTATGGATATTATACTTGTAAAAAAACACAGGGATAATAAATTAGTAATATCATAGAGATGTAATGAATAAATATAAAAATTAGAAACCAACCAATTAGGCATAAATAGTGAAAATTGAAAATAAATGATTAAGGCCTTGTCCTAATCTATATATGAATCTTAATGGGTAATTCCTCAATCGAGTTCATTAAATATTTGCCTCATGAGAGCCTCCAATGCATCGAGGGGATATAGTGGGTCCCATAAATCACTTTCTATGTCTAATGAACACCTCATAAGAATGAGGTGAAATATCAAAACCATATATATACAAAATATAAATAAATTTCCCCAATATGTAAACATAATCAACAACCATTCTTAGGTGCGGGATGAATGGTGTTAAGATAGAATATCTATAGTCAAATGGATGACCAAACATTTTATAAAATATACTAGATGAAAAATTAAAATATTTCAATCTAAATTTATAATATGATTCAATAGAGTTTTTAAAATAGATTAAAATAATATAACATACTCATCAAGGAATTATTAATAGAAATATATAGTATAATTTTCAAAGAAGGTTTATTTTGGAAAAATCGTTTCTATTTTTCATAAATGATTGTATAAAATAAAAAATGAACAAATATATTTTTTCTGGAAAAAATTATTGAATTTAGAAAATTAGTAGTGTCATTAAACTTATTATGGAATGTTCATCGAAATTTGAAATGGGAATTTTCTCTTTAATATAGATTTTTTACTAGAAGGAATTGAAAATATAACGTTATATAAAATAAATTTCCTTATCTATAAAGAGAAAAGTGATCTACATAAATATGTGTGAAACATAAATTTTTTATGAGGATTAAAACGGAACAATTAAAAATTAAATTTGGATAAAGAGTGATGAAGTGTAACTCAAATGGAAAACGGCTGATCAAGAATAAACTCTTACCTTGGGATTGAATTTGTTCTACACTTGTACTTAATGTCTGGGATAATGAAATTAGATTCGCTAATAATTTTATATAGAACATATTAAACATGTATATGATTTATCCTAATTTTATTATGTTTATTTATTTTATTTATTATGAGTTAGAAGATTAAATTTCATCATTTAGGTGTATTAATTTCCATGGTTTTCATGCTCAATTTACTTTTATATGCATATGGAAGATCATGAAATATTAAAATAGTTATCTATAATTGAAATTATATTTTATTAATTATCAATCATATGAATAAATTGTTAAATAAGTCATTTGGTTTTTTGGTGTTAGGATGAATCATTTGAATAAAATGTTAGTGACAATCCTGTAGAATATTTTGGTAATTATTTAGTCATCACAAACTAGTTTTTTTCATTAAATAATAATATGTATATAGGCTAGTTCCAAAATAATAGATAGTATATAATGCATAATTTGTATTTTTTAATCATAAAAATGGTTTTATGACCATCCTTGATGGTGTAATTGAAAAATAAAAACATGTTTTTAATGAAAAAGTTAAATCGTCACCATACAGAAGAGGTTTTAATCTTTAATAAACGGAAATGGAGTAGAGATGTGGTGGTGAATTTTTCATACACGTGATAAAATTCCATTATTTAAAATATGCGATAACTTTCATTTGTATTTGGACATGGAAGGTGAGGTAAGAAAAATAAAAGTAATGAATTTGAAATAAAATTAAGAGATCTAATGAGGATTTTAGCTCTTGAATTAATACTATTGAGAACCTCTTTAAGGGACATTGAAATGGTATTTTGTGTTTACAAAAAAGATAAATTTTAGGAAGAATATCATGAGATAAAATTGTTATAATATATTAATTATTCAAGGCATTAGAGTTGTGAGGAAAAGGAGTCGTGTGGGGTGGTATTTATAATGGAGGATATGGGTGTTTTTTAAATATTTTATTTATTTATTTATTTATTTTGAAACAAGATGTGAATATTTTGGGAATTGTCACTAATATATGAAAATATTGAAATATAGTAAGGTATTATATTTATTACATCAGTAATTAATGCATTAATAGTATGTTTAACTTATAATGTATTTGTACTATAAATAACCCAATTTTACTATTCCCTACAATATCATGTATTTTAAGAAAATATAAAAAATTCACCCTAAAGATTTATCATATTGTATAATTGACAATTGAACTCTAATTAATGAGATTAATTTTCTAAATATTAGAAATTTATTTTTAAAGTAATATAAACATTTATTCAAAATATATGAATTTTGAAATTATAACTGATTTTATAAAACATTGGCAAATTAGTTAATGACTCATCAATTTATTTTATAATCATAAGAAAAAAAATAATATTTTCTTACTATATTTTATAAAAATTATTTTTCATTTAAAAAATTATATTAATTATAAAACTGTAAATAAGTATTTACTCTTTTCAAAAACTACAAAATTTAATTTATCATTTATAAAACATTAATTTAGTTATAAAAATATACTATATATTCATTTATAAGTTACCCAAGTGTTATTTATAATTTAATAGGGTAATTTACTATTATATTGGTTATATGACTATTCATAGAGGTCACATTACTATTCTAGAAATCATATTTAAATGTATATTACGGTTTAAAATTTGTTGTTCTATGAATCATAAACTACCTAAGATGTTAACTATTTAAAGAGAAATACCATATATTAATAGGGTTTTACATCATTTTTATTTGAAATTAATGTGAATTATGAAATTCTCTTTAAAAAATAGGGCATTTCCCTATGCATTTGAGGCAATTTCCATGATGTTGTTTTTATTGAATTTTGAAATTTAGCCTATTGGATCCACTTTCATCCATTTTATTTGATCCATCAACATGAATGTTGATTCTTATTTTTTTATATCCATGTACATGGGACAAATCTAAAAACACTATCTCTATGTTGATAGTATTTCAAACAACTTCTTAGTAACTTTTAAAGTAACTTAGGTCTGCATCCTTTCAAACGTGAGGTTTTAAACCCCCAAAAAACATAGTTTTTTTCTACAATTATTGATAACTACAACTAAGTATTATACATCATGCCTGGTGAATGCTTCCTTTTATTTTGTGAATGATTCTCCCACCTTTTCATAGTCTTACATAAATAATGATACATATTTATTGAAAGAGTTCAAAGGAAAAAACATGGTAATAATTAAAATTCTAACATATTCCCACTCTAATTCTTCTATTTAATCTTTCAACATGATATTTTTATCCACTCCCACGATCGATCAATATATCCCAATAAAAATTAAACATATAAGCAATTTTTATACTTCTTAGAATATTGAATCCAAAAAAGTCCAAATCTATTGACTTAATCCATTTATTTAAGAGAAATGAATTAGAAGTTCCACTAAATTTTAGTTTTTATTTCCAGATAAAGGAATAAATGAATGGTTTCTCCTTATTTTGTGCAAAGGCGTGTTCCATATAGTATAGGTTATTTTTTATAGACTATAAATGTTTGATAATAATCATGATGATACTTGAAATGCCACCTCCCATTTCATTGTGAATGTTGTTCAGATAATTATTTTGTCATCACTCAGATGGGTTGTTGGTCTAGTTTTTATGGGTTTGCATAATTTTCTAAATAGAAATGGTTTTAGAAAATCCTATGTCAATAATTCATAAATAAATATTTAACAATTTTATGAAAATTAATTTTTAGTCATATCATATGGGATCAATTTTTTATCCTTTTTTCTAAAATTATTCATATTGTATAATGTATTTAATCATTTTCTACCCTTAAAATAATGAATTTCTCAAGATATATTTTCTTTAATAAGGGTTTTCATAGAGTTTTGGAATAACTAAACCATATATACTTGGAGTGTCAATCTTTGTGCGTAGAAAGGCCATTATTCCTTGCACTATGCAATGATCGAGTTAATACCTAATTCTCCATTTTTCTGGTTATTACCCATAGGAACCTCTATACCTATTCAATATCCACATTTAGTATCCTAATTTGAATTTAATTAACTAAGGCCATGTTATATTATAATTCACCTAATCTAGGTTGGTTAATTATAGATACCCATATCCTTATATTTTTCATTAATGTTTTCTAGTCCTAATTCCCAAATAAACTAATCCATTCAATGATACCAACTACACCACCTATCATTTTATAATAAAAAAATTAATAAAATTAATATATAAATAATTACATTAATATAATATATGATAAAAATATATTTTATCTTGGGAAAATTCATCAGATACATAACCTGAAGATAATAAAACGTTAACATTGTTTAAGTTGATGTAATTTTCCCTCATAAAATCCATCACTATATTAATAATAATTGTAATCAAATTAATCTATACCTCTAAGAATGGGGTGATATAAAAAAATATCTAGGGGAGGAATACCATGGGATTAATAAGTGAGATGAATTAGTAGTGCACGGCTGATAATATTCAAAATCATCATAAAACAATAATATTAACATTAACATTATCATGAGGGAATCATTCTATAAAGGCATGGAATGTTTCATATGAATAATATTGAAACCTGATAACATAGTTTTAAAATACCGCACATAGTTGATAATAAATCTAGAATCATGTTAATTTATAACATATGTGCATAAATCATAACAACATAAATTGAAACAATATGGAATCGTGTTCGAATATAATACATATAACATCAATAGAAATGTCACATTACCTAATGAATTAGAGGGAAATATAATTCCTTCCACATACACCACATCATAAAAGGCACATAATCATGAATTCAAGGTGGATAGATAACATATAAAAATAATATTCAGTAAATAAACCCATTCAAATTAATGAGATCTATTAACGATCACAAATATCACACTTTATTTAATTTCCTTTAGAGTTCCCAAAAGAATAATTGAGATTATAATTTTTCATTAAAGAAAATTATTCTTTTAAGAAGATTCAACTCAAAAGGATTAACATATTTGTTTTGTTAGAGAATACTTTTTGATAAATCCTTATATTTTAATTAAAATAAATTTTTATAGAGTAAAAATCTGAATATCCCAAGAATGGGAAGGTGATAAATATTAAAAGGACCTAATGTGGATTATAGGGGAATATCCATACAAAAAACTAACTGAGTGAGGTCGTAAACCAATAAAGAAGGAGTTGGGATTAATAATTCAATAACACTAATTCTACTTTTCTTTCACCACTCTTATACAATTTAAATAACAAATATATGTTTATTAAAACCTTTATCAGAAAGTCATTAATTTTTAATTATTCCAAATTTATCCATTGTAATCATTCGATTACATTATATAATTACTATTTTTAAAGGATATACATTTTGAAATCATATTATCCTTAAAATATACCATATTTATTTTATTTAATTATATTTTTTTATTTTTATTAATATATTATTATGATTGATAGTAAAATAATAGAAATTATTATAGTTATACATTCATATATTGTAAACAATTAAGTATGATCATCAATATTTTGAGATAATTATAGAGTAGGAAAATCCTAATTGGTACATAATTGACCATTGATAAGAAATTATCAAAAGAAAATGTGCAATAGAAGGGGAAAATTAGAAAATATGAAAAATAAAAAATTACACTCTTTATATAGATGACTATTTTCAATTCTAGGAAACACCTAGAGTGCTTAGGGATTAGTGGCCCTAAAATGACCCTACGAATGATAGTTATCTTATGATATGAGATTTTATTATATCCTCACCATTATTAAATGGATGTTAACTAGTTTTCCAATGGAGTGCTAAGGGGTAATGTTTACATGAGTATAGTGTTATTTTTGAGTTATAATATTGAAAAAATATTATATTCAAGGAATACCATTGAATAATAATAATTTTTACGTTAGAGAATAAATTTAAATTATATAACATTATTTTATTACTTTTAATCCCTTAATAACATAAATTTTATTGTTTAATCCAACAGAAAGGCTGCAAAATGTTCAAATTCTATTTTAATTGGATAATTAAGAATTGGGAGCTCTGAAAAATACTTTCTAGGTTTTAGAAAATTAATTTTAATTAAATATATCATTTTTTAAAATAAAATGTTTTTGTATTATATAATTTTTCTAGTATTTGTTAGTTTATAATTAATTATGTATTTATTTAATTAAAAATACACCGGTAATGAAAAAAACTACATTTTTACTAACCATTTAAAATTTTATGCATTGCATAAAATTTCTACAAAATCACCCTTACATAATTTTGATGTCCAAATTATAAAATTGAAACAAATTTTTTAAAATTTATTTTCTACCATAGTAAATTTAAATTATTAATAATAAAAATTATGATTTTTGAAAAATAAATAATAATGTAGTTTATTTCAAATTTTCCTGTAGTTTCTTTGTGCTTTTAACCGCAATATATATTTTATTGGATTCTAGTATTTATAATAACTTATATTACTCATGAGGAATATTATTTAAATTATATTTTATTTTCCTAATGTAAAATTACTATTACCAATTGTGAATTTACCATTCAAATGATCATTTTGTTATTCTATCCATAATATTATCTTTTATAAACTCTAATTCATTCATTTATTCAACATTCAAAAAAATCTAACCCCATATTACATATTAAACATTTATATAATTTGGATTAATTTACTAATATTAAGTTCCTTTTCCATAACTATGATATAGGGGTCAGGATTTTAACCTAATGAAATTATCTATGTTTTTAAAATATAGTTTTTCTAATTTATATTTTTACCCATTTTAATATTTTTATCTTCCAGGTGTTTAGTTTCAAACTAATCTAATGATATTGATTGATGAAATAATTTTTTGTAAGATGATTTATGTGTGGCTTGTATATAATTCTATACATGATGATGCTAATATTTTCATTTTTTAATATATCTTTTTTACATTGATATCCAGTTAGAGTTTATTTTCTCCTCATACATGCTCGACCAATATTTTACCATTGGTTTATATTATAGTGAATTAGGGGTATTTTATTATATAAATGGATTTTGGGTAAGTAAGACTCGAAATGAAAAATCATCACAAAACCATAATCTGTGAGGTTTATGTAATTAATATTTTTATTTATTTATTATCAACCATTTTATAATTATTCCATTTAAAAAAACATAAAATATATGGAATTCTATAAAATTGAATATTAAATTTTCAAGGTATCGTGACGAATAATTATCATCTTGAATAAAAAAATCCAACATGATAATTTTGATCCAAAATTTAATATTCTAATCTTCATAGATTATTTTTAATAAAATAATAATTATAAGGTATTCAATAAATTCATATGTTGGTGGGAATATGACAGTATCAATAATATATAAAACACAATAGGGGGAAAATCATTTCATATTACATTCAAATTTTCTATATAGTGATAAAAATATATAATGGTTATTTTTGATTTATTAAGATTAATAAAAAATAATTGAAAAGTGTAAAGTATGTCAAGTTGGAATGCACGAAATATAAATTAACATTTACCTAGTTCAATGTGAATAAGAAATATAAAAGTCATATATATAAAACTATAGTATACATGAATTCATAGTACTGGTAAATTATATTACATAATGTCAAGGGATTTAGGAACACTATGTAGTCTAAAATGTATTGTGAAGGTTTCCTACATTCATTAACCAATATAAAAAATGATGATAAAAATTATTAAACAAAACCTCACCTATATAATGTGAATGATCAATTAAAAACTCTGTAATCCCTCTCTATACCTAAAAATAGATCATACATCTCCTTATTAGATATTCTTTAGTCTTTTTTTTTTGTAATTTTATATCTTTATATAATGTTCTTATTTTCCAAACACCATTATTAATAAATTTCACCTCGTGATATTAATTAACACATTTATTCTCGAATCATTCATATTTTTTGGATTATTTCACATGTACATTAGTAAATCCTTATTTTTATACATATGTATCTAACATTTGAAATAAATTTAATTTTCATATTTGTATTAAAAATTACATACAATTACTAAGGCATACTATGATTACTGAACCATCCTTTTCCTAATATATGGGAAATCTATCCAATCTATTAGAAAATTTCATTTTTTAAGATAACAATTTATTACGGGAAATAGATATTGTACAATTTATTTCAAACACTTTATCCATGATATTTAAACATGAAATTAGATACATTAATATCAACATCAAACATGAAAATTTTGGTTTATAGTCGGTTTATATCACTATAATAATTAAATTCATGAATGAATATCATCAAAAGATCTACACCATTGAATGTAGAATTTATAAAAATAATTAGTAAATAATGTTATTCCTATCATATAATGATATCATAAATAATTGTATAATCATTCCTTTATTTGGTGACCTAGAAATTAAAATTTCACTATTCATGTCATTTTTTACTGATTCATTTACTTTTCTTGATATAAATTATAATAATTATGGATAGCGGATATCCGGTTATTATTATAACCATATCATATATCCTATCATTATATTTCCCAAAATATACTTGGAAATATTTCCCATTTTCATTATACACCTGAGATAATGATTCTTTTCCCATATTCAGTATCCCTTATCATAACAAATAATTTTATATGATTTTATGATAGTAAATTTCATATTTTATAAAATATTTTATTCCACAATTACCTCATGTTATTTTTTATGCTAATATGATTTCATCTATCCTAATATATCTATTTCGATATATTTTATGTTTTTTATAATATAATAATCTCCCCTTCTTTGATATAAATATTTCTTATAGCACATGGTTTCATTAATGGAAAAATCATGTTTTTTAATATTTCGTAACATAAATCCACAATAATTGAAAAAAACCTATCAAAGACATTAAACTAGAAAATTGAAAATACAAAATTTTCCTACATTGTAATGATTTTAATTACGGCCTATCAGAATATTAATTATCTAAAATATTAACTACAACACATTTATTAAAAACAATTCCTCACTATAATGTTATCTACCCCCATTTGGTAACATTGCAAAATATTTCATGTTAGGATTATTCATTAAAACATATAATATTTTGTTATTCAGGATATATATTGAGAAATATATAAATTAATTATGAAATAAAATAATTCCATAAATAGATGATATAAATTTATCACAAAATAGAATTTAATAAAAAAAATTATCAAAGAAAAAAAAATATAAAAAATTTAAACATTACTTAAAGGAAGGGGATAATTGATTACTCTGATTTGGAAATTGATAAGGATCTAACACAATGATTAATCCTATGTTCTTCATATAATTTATTGAGAATGGCCACAATGATTTTATCAATAATTTAATAAGTAGTAGAATCCTCTTACAATTTTTTTAAAAAAATATTCAACTATAAAAATTAGAATATAATACATTATTTTAATTTATTCAATTCATGAATACTTAGATTAACTTTCTGTTGAGAACAATTGTTCCAATTGTATTATAAAAAATAAATAAAAAATCCTATTTTCAAACCGTCACAAATTTTAATATATTATTGATTCATCCATAAGAGTTTTTCATAATTTTTTTTCAAAAATATACTCTTCCTCTGTAGTGGCCTATTATAAATAATCATCGTTCCTTCTAAAACATTATAAAAACTTGAATTCAATAAATAATTTCAACTAATGTTCTATTTCATTAATCTATTTATCCTTCCCAATAATTTAGAGTTAAATCCACTAGTTTCTATATATAATTTATAACATAGTATAATTCACAATAAACTATATCAATGGTTTATTTATTAACATATTTCACATTATCTAGAGGAAATTATTTTGGTGAACACAAGAATCATTCAGAGAGACATGTTTGTTGACACTGTGAAATGTGTTCCATGAACATTTCTGTAAAAATCATGATGTGATCCACAAGTAGATACCAAATTTCATGACTTTTATGATATGCGTATTTATACGGGGTATCGAATAATGTTTTTTAAAATGTAATGACCAAAAGAATCATTAACCATACTATAAATATTTTTTGTGCAGCTATGAATTCTACAAGGGGTCAATGATGGTTGTAATGGATCTACCTGAAGGGATGGGACTACAACCCCTTGCTGATCTAGAGTAGTGCAATGAGGGTGTATCCCCACTCTGTAGACAAATGTTTTAAGATCGAGTGGTTTGAATATGCGGCCCTATGTGCACACATCATTCATACCAAGAGGCTGGTGTTGGACTTACCTTTTTAGCCTAGAAGGGGTAGTCACCCAACATGAGGCACTTTCACAGACCACCTAGATGGCCGATAAGGCATAACCACCATTTTGTGGGTCCCATGTACTAGGAATAATTTTATTATCCTTGTGGACAACCTCATATGATCAGGGTTACCTATATTCCATTAAATAAGAACCTTGGGATCCTCATTTTCATGACTAGAAAATCAGAATAGGCCTTAATTCTTTGGATGCACATCCCATTCCATTAGGTCTACAAAAACTACTTAGGTACCACTACCAAATAGAAGAATAGATAATTAAGGGTAATAACTGACATAAAAGTTCTATTAGTATTTGAAACATAATAAAATAGTACAAGTAATCCTTCTCCTATAGTTAACAACAACCTTTGAGAGTCCCCTCCCTAATGATGGACTTACTTAAGACACATCCATTGACACCTGAGGAGACTGGTGGATTATAGGATAAAGACTCTCCCATGATTTTTTTCTCTTTTCCCAATTCCTATCCAGCTCACATAGGATAATTCCCCCCATGTGAAATTCAACTTCAATTCCCCAAAGTCCCAATAAGAAGAACCATTTATCTCAGATCTAGGACCTGTGCAAGACAAACTTCAAGCCTTATTCCATACAGACAATGGTAGGAACCCACATCCATTGGATCCCATGTCAAATAGTGAAAGATTTAAAACCTCCACCTAAGTCTCTAGACATTAAAATCCTTGGATAGAGGCAAACCATTATGTCTCCCATTTTGGTGTGAAATCCTACAGTAAGAGGTTTCTCACACATGTCGTACCTTGTAGTTAGGGCACATGGGGTTTTTTTGAGTATGGATTCTTATATTCATGAAGACACCATTACTAGGGCTGGTGTCATGGGATGCCAAGTCAAAGGCTCAAGGGTTAGGAAGATTATCTTCCCAAGTCGTCTCTATGACAGGGAGCCTATGATTCTATGTGAGGGGTTTGAGGATAAAACATTCCATTCCCTTAAACAAGGATGAGATTCTAATTTCTTATTATGTAACCAATTTTAGGGAAAACCTAGAATAATAATCCCATGTCCACTCATAAATAAAATTTCAAACATCAATCCATTATCTATCGACCATTCTTACCAATATAAGTGGGACGATAAGAACCTAAAGGACATTTCTCCCTCCCTTTGGGTAGAGGATAAAATGATGGGAAGGAAGTGTTATCACCATATCCTCTTCCATAGTTGGAATAAATAACCTATGGTTTTCCATATAATTTACTTTCTTTATTTTTTATATTCAATCATGAATCATCATGACTCATTTTTTTTTCTGACATTAGTCACATCCATTATTTCTACATGATTAAATGAATGTTTGGGAATGGATTATTTTTTTGGATTTTCCACTCATCCACCTTTAGAGAGCCTCCATAGGAATGGCTCCTCATGACCATGTATACAATCTTACATAAAATTGGATCATGTTTTTTCCTAGATATTGATTTACTTTTTTTCTCACACCAAGCATGGATCATGTAGGGATTGTGGTTGATAGTTGTCCTGACATCCAAATGATCCCAATCTCATCCATGGGCCTCATTCAATGAGTATTACCAACCAATGCATTTGAATTATATTCAAGATAAATACCCAATCAAAATCCTATCATAGGGGAATTCTACCTTGCAAGACATAACAAGGGGAATCCTCCTAGTGATTAAGCCACCAAAACAAACTAAATAAAGGAATAGTCCACATAAATTAGATTCAACCAGACCCAAAAATCACCATAAGTCAAGTCATATATCATGGACCCTAGATCATTAATCAGGTAAAACTATTTTGGAGTAATCCCTAACTTAATACTCCCAATGGGTCATACTTAGTGAGAAAATCCTTCTTAGGGCCTCCAGTGGTGCAATCACCATAAGAGAACTACATGGCCTTTGATTCATGTAAAATAGGATATGTCAAAGAGGATACGTTTGAACCTACATGAGGTTTATAAATAACACACCCAAATATACCCTAGCCTATATGGGACACATTCCTATTAGAGAATTATTCGTAATAGGAATTCATATCCCTTCTAGGTTTCCTTGTCTGTTTATGCATAAGTACCACAAACAACTATGACTAAGCTCCTGTCATCTAGAATTAAATACTACATACCTCTAAAGAGAAAAGATTTTTTTTATAACATGACCATAAAAGGCAGGTTATGTTCGATTAAATGGATCCAAAATATGAGGGTTCTTATATTTTTCAAAAGGATGATTAATAATCATATCCATGGGTCTGATCCCAAAATCAAAAAAAACATGTCTCCCTAGATGATGATACACTAAAGAGTTCCCCACATCGTGGATGAAAACTAAAAAAGTCATTATAAAATCCAAAGAATCACTAATTATTATATAATAGGATACCATTGGTGGAGGACCTTGGATAAATATAGATGTCTATATTGATGAATAACATTAAATACATATAAATGATTCTAAAATCCCAATACGCTGATTATTGATTATTAATTAAAGGATTACCCACGTCAAATTTGGGAATAATTTATGGACTCTAGAACATATATTAAATATATAAGAGAGTTCTAGATTAAGCAATAATTCTCCCAAAAGGGTGTGACGAACCCTAAATCCCACCCTCTCAGCCAATGAATATTCTTAATCATAGTATTCCATATTTTCCAATGTGAACCTACCATTGGAAGGTAGGTACCTCATGGATATGAAAATTTTGGGTGTTTCATCTATAAAAATAAACGGGTTAAAAACAATTTAGAAATAGTTAATCGTATTTGAATGATTGAACAAAATTCAACCCCTATAAATTGACTGTCGAGTAGAAAAATCATGTTTTTTTTCTATTTGAAATAAAAACAGTAAATCTGATGTGAATGAGTACCGATATTTTAGTATCACTACATGTTCGTCCACTTTCATTATCAAAGTGAAACATGTATAGTAAAGAAAATAAATAATGAATGTATTCATTTAAATGAGTTGCTTCTTGGGTGGGGTATTCATTTCCTTATTTGACATATATTATTTTGAACCTTTACTCAAGCTTCCTTTTAATCAATTGTTATCTTTTTATATTTTTTAAATTAATTCCTTAGCTATAGTTCATGTGTAACACCCCAAGAATCCACGGTACGCTTCTCTTTGAACAATACAGTAGCGTGTGTTGTACGCAACTTTGAGTTCTAACACACCACAACCAATGAAACTAACCGTTATGAATAGTAATACAAACTTTTTGAAATTTTATGCATTTTATCATTCAAAATGGAATTCATTTTTGGATTTCAAATATCCAAATTAGGTTTGGGTGAATTTTTGGTACTTTTCTGATAACTTACAAATTTTGATGAATAGTGAAAATTACAAAAATTTATTTAAAAACAAATTTTTTAATTGAAATAATAAATAGTGATAAATTATAAATTATAGTTGTTTTAAAATATATTTAGTATATATTTTTACCATTTAATACAATTTTGGTCATTGGATGTAATTTCACATTTAAACCGGACATAAACAAGTATCAATCTTTTAATAGTTATTATTTCTTAAAAACACGTTTTTTGTTTTGACAGCGGGAATTAATTTTAAATTAATTTCTTTCACTTATGTGTTTTGAATTTATAAAAATGGAATCCATATTTATAATAATGATGTTCAAATTGTGTAAATATGTAACTTTTATTTTTAGACATTTTGAATAATTACTTTGGTAAATATTTTATTTACCATGGTTAAAGGGTAAATCCGGTAAATAAGGGTAGGAAAAGAATATTATAATAATAATAAATTACCCTAAAACGTTTACTAACCCTATTGGTCGATACATGTTCGACCATTTTCATATTTTGGATGATTTTGGGACCCCATGGCTCTACTTGTAAGTGATAATGACACTTTATATTAATTAAGTTAAAGTAAATACAAAAATGACATAAGCATATATCTTTTAGCAAAAAATTTTTTACATAGGGTTATATATGTTATATTTTCAACTATAAATATTAATTAGAAACATAAAAATATTTCCTACATAATTATATTTTATTTATTATTTTTAGACATTGAATAATTAAATTTATGTATGACACAATAATGATGTAGTATTTTCCTTATTAATGAAAGAATCAAAATAATTAGAATTATAAATGTTGAAATAAATATAATGTGCAAATTTTTATTCCATACACGAATTTTATTAGTTAATATGACATGTTAGGATTTCTTAAATTAATTTTTTTCTAATTAATAAATTTTTTAAAACTTTAATAAAAATAAATTACTAAATATTGTCAAAATTGACCTAAATGAGTTTTTAAAAGAATATTATATTATTAATTGATATTGTATACCTAAAAATATATGGTTCAGAAAAAAGACGTATATAATAATATATGTATCATTAAGGGACCACATGGGGGTTTCCTGGAAGTATATAGTAATTTTATTAACCATATAATATAAAAATATAAAGTGACATGGTAAATGTCAAACTATTTAACTAAGACTTAAACATAAATGATAAGGTTAATATAGTGACCCAAACCTATATAAAATATATTGGATGAAAGGAGTTGGACCCATCCCCACCATATACGTTTAAAAATCCACTTTTTATCTATTATTTACCGAACATGAGTTTATTATAAATTAATACTTTAAGTTTTTCATAAAGAGCCCCTCCTCCCCCTTATAAAAGAACACAATTCTATTCAATTATTCATACCATCATAGCCTTTTGGTTCAGCCAAACTCTACCCAAATACCCTCCCAACTATCCTCCCTTAATCCTAGAGGTCTTCCTTTAGTCAAAAAGCCATCCTAAGGATCCCTTATGATCAAATTAAAAGGAATAACCTGAAGAAGAGGTAATGTTTTCACCACCCTTTTTCATGTTCCTTTCTTCTTCAACTTCTTCTTTATTTGTTGTTTCATTCTAAAATAATAAATCCAGTACCTTATATATACTGGGATGTTATTATAAATATGGTACAACCATATTGAGTATTCTATCCATCCTTTTAATGACATGTCACCATATGAGCGTACGTACGACCTACCGTCTCCACGTCGTGGTGCAATTGTTATTCAATACATTATTATCTGGATGGGTATAATAATTATGTTTAATTAATGTAAAAAATAAATATAACATAATAATTATTCTTTATATATGATATACCATCCAATTATATATTATTTTAATATCAAAAGAATTATATTGTCGCTCGTGCGTACGTACGGACTACTATCTCCACGAACACGATGCAATTCATTCCCCATCATATCCATTCAAGTATAATTTTCATTTGATGATTAGAAATAATTTTTAAGGACTTAATATCATTCTGTGTATGAATAAGATACAACATAACCATAACAAACATGGCTTATGTTAAAAAAATATAAAATAAAAAGTGTAAGTTAACACCTGAAACAACGATAATACTAAGATATTATTAACTATGAAATGTTAAAAGATCATATATGATATCATATTAATGTATATGATCCTTTTATAATTCAATAAGAATTATTTCACCATTATACGGGAGGCTAACCTACCCTAGACCAAGGAAAAAGTAAAAAGTAAGGGGTTTCTTATATCACTTATATTTTCGTGATATTTCCATTGTTCACCACTTATTTATTGCACGTGGTGTGTGTACATTCCATGTTTGTATTAATTGTCTAATATAATTTAATTCATTTATATTTACATCATCATTGTATGATCCTTTCTTTCATGGGTGTATGTTTCGTAAGTTACCAAATCTATAAGGGAATTTGAAATTTCAATTTCCACTCATTCGGCTTTATGCATACCTCATTGATTATTTTACTCAAAGATTATGTGTGGAATCACTATTCATTTTAATATGTCATAATTTCCACTCCACTTTCTTTGGATATACTTTTGATACACATAATCAGTCCATTGATAAATTTTCATGTCATCGGTATGAACTTGATAAGAGTAATTTTTACTCAATCTTGATTTGTTGAGGTAAACATCCAATTAATTGGTGTTGTTTTTAAAAGAATATGTGTGAATGTCCTTTGATTTTTTTACATTGAATATCCAATCATGTTGAGTGTATTTATATTTTTCACACATAATTATGTCGTTGATTTATCCTTAACCTAAGGATACAGCCTTTATGAGAGATTTTATCTCAATTTTCATCCCACTGAGACTTCTTTGTTGTTATACACCAAATCACTTGTACATGGTGTATATAATGTACTTTTACATAGTATATCATGAATCCCTTTATTCTCATGATATTGAAATGTTTTTATTAACTCAATTATTTGTATTCAAGTGACTCTTTTTTAGTTAGAAACTCTAACTAGAATATAATTTTAAAATGTTTTAATGATTTATTCTTATAAATATTTATCATTAATGTCCATGTTTTAAAAATGGTTTTAAGGTTTTATTTATATGGACAATATAGTTTTAAAAATAAAATTACTTTTAAAAGTTTAACAGTGGTATGGGATACTTTGATTCAAAAATCTATTTTTTAAATGGCTTCTTGAAAAATAGTGTGACTTTTAAATGATTTCAATAAAAAGGGGGACATTTCTCTCTAATAGTTTTGAGGATTATTTTCATCTAGATCAATATACTTCATTATTATCTATTGAGGTTAATCGGATACAATACAATCTTCCATATTGTATCGAATGAGCTATGTTTGACTGTGGATTTCTATTTTTATACCATTCATTGTTTGTGGATCATGTATTGTCATTTCGTATGCTAGTTTTAATATGATTATTTATGTTATGTTTCAAAATTTTCATATGAGGAATGTATTGGACTTAGTAAGTGACAGCTGGATCCATCTATAACTCCTCGATGCATCAGTAGGTCTCATGAGATAAACCAGTATCTTGGCACAATGCCTTGACAAAATCTTATTTTCAGTCTTGGCACGAGGCCTTGAATATGAGGTTATAATAGTCTATCATTATGAATTCCATCATTATGAAAGTGGTTATTGATATTTCATCTGGTTATTCGACTAGTAGAATATCCATGTGAATAAGTAAATGGAATTATTTCATTTTATCTTATCCATATCATGCTGATGTTCAAGTTTAAAAGAATTTTGTTTTAGTTATACATTTACTTATATGTTTATGCTTATTAATGATGTTTCCACTATATTGTTATCCTAACTGAGCATCTAAGATCACCCCTTTCAATGTTTTATTTTTCCCAGGATGTGAAGAAGTAATTTATGAATGACCAGCAGGGATAGTATGAGGGGATATGAAGACAATATTTTTTTGCAGTTGTTTTTACTTTTTGATGTAATGTAAGACTTATGAATATATCTAGTGCTTCCAAGACTACTAAACTAATCGGTCTTTCGAGACTTGATCTTTTGTGATCATTCCAATGTTATGTAATAATGCACCGACTCTGGGTAACTGGGGTCGGGGATTTTCAGTTGGTATTAGAGGAAGTTTAGTACAATCCTTGGAAACTAGATTTAGAAAAACTCTGATTAGAGAACATAGCCCTAAGTTAGACTTTGAGGATTAGTATAGACGAACATCCTATAATTTTGGTGTTGTATAGATTTTGTGAGTTTTCCAATAAATACATCCCTTTCTAGATACGAGTAGGTAGAGATGGCTCTAGCATAGATGTACCTTGGGGTAAAACCAAAAAACACCGCTTTGAGCTAGACTCGAACGAGAACTGGTGCATGACAACGGGCCTTGATGCACTCTTGGTTACGACAATCCCGGGGGATATGCTTAGGATAATTTACATTTTCCTTACAAACCAATTTGAATAATTTTAATATAAGATGAGAATAAATGACCTTGGTTAATCCTAAGGTGTTTCAAATTGAGAATATGGTGTCATGATAGTCTCTAAATGATTTTATGACTACTGGTACTCACACAATGATTTCTGGTTTTAGTCAATGGCTAGAGTCCAAGGAATTCATAGTAACTTTTAGAATTATGTACAAGGTAGGAACGGTGGTGGAAATGACCAACAAAATGGAATGTTGATAGGAGTAAGAGAAATCATTTTCATGCCAAATCAGTTTTCTATAAATATGATTCACAACATATATATTAACGAAATCCTGAACTCAACAAAGAAGAGAAAGGTGGCGAATGATAAGAGCTCCCATAGTGGAGACCAAGGAGAAAAGAATCCTAAATTTCCATCATGCAGAAAATGTGGAAGGAGACACCTAGGAATGGGTCTCAACGGAACAATGAAATGATTTACGTTTGGGAAGGAAGGACACAACGTGAAGAATTGCAGAGGAAAATTGAAGAGAACTATGGAAAAAAATAAAAAATGTCCCAAGAATCCATTTACAATCATTTGATGTAAATGTAGGGGACCTGGCCATTACCCGAGTGAGTTCCCTATTCTATAGGATATTTTCTTGGTCAAAGAAGAAGCTATGTGGAAAGAAATGGTTGGAGAAATGTTTAAAAGTATTATTGATCCTTGTTTATGGGATTACATTGGAATAATTTTCTCTTGTATTTGTAACCCCATAGAATTACATGTGAGAATGTTATTTGAACAAGTCTTATCTTTTCCCTTGTGGATATAGTTATAGATTACCATTTAGTTTTATATGATCTTTGGGTTTGTGGCAATTAAAATTTATTATATTTTGGGATGAAAATGAAAGGTATGAGATAACATTTCTGGTTAAAATTATGTTATGGTTATTTTGATGAATTCATCTCATTTTGGTAATGTTATTAAATATAGTTTTTGAAAAATGACAACACACAGACCCTGTGACAACCTGTCGCGTCGGACAAAGATGTGAGAATCGAACCCTCAACCAAAGTGTGATTGGGATTTATCTCCTACCACTGGACTACGTGAATTCCCTAGTTAGTGTGACTAATTATTTTTAATTAAATGATTTTATTGATCTATAATCAGTTAATTTGGGATCTTATGTCTTATCAAATTAATACCCTTAGTATAGGAAAATGATTTGGTGAAATGTTATTTTGGAAGATGTTCGCCTTGTTGGGAACAATATATGCCAAAGGTTAATAGAATAATACGAGGTTTCATTTGAGGAGTAATGGTAAGTTTTTATTTATGTTTTTATTGTGGATTTATAATGATTTGGGTTATTAATGGAAATGATTAACCTATAATAGAGAATATGTGATTAGGTTAATTACTTTTAAGTATGTGACTTTAATAGTAGTTGATGTCATTTAAAGATACAATTTAACATGGAAGACTACATAACCAAATTCTTCTATGTTTTGGGGTTAAATATTAGTTTGGATTATATTGAAGGATTTTATGGACAAATATTTATTTAATGGTATTTATTTAACTTTGGGGTATTGTTGGTTTAATTTTAGAAATTAAGATTAGTGTTTCTTTCTCTATTGGAATATCCTTTTGGGGGATCATATGATCTTATACTAACCATTTTATTTTTATTAATCTCTAAAGATAAGGAAAATATATAGTTTATTCTTCGTGGATCATGTGATTCTATGAGAAGTTTATTCTAGCTCTTCTAGTGTGACCAAGTCTTCTAGAATACTCATCATTTAAAAATGAGTTAGTAGTAGAAATTTATATAGAATGAAACTTTACTTAAAAATTAAGTATATATCTTTATGTTCTTAGTCAATATCAGAAATTAATTCCTCATCTTAATGTAATGTAACTTAAAAATAAAATAAAAATGTTATCTATTTACTTTTCCTACTCAGAAACTAATGACCGCTTGTCCCATCACAATATTTTGGTTTTATTGTTTTTAACTTTCTCCTGATCATGTTCTCTATCCCTCTCCATCAGAACATTACACTTAGTTTATAATCCATATCCATTTTTTTCTACATGGAATACTAGTAAAGGTTATCTCGGGTGACCTTTGTACTACTCTTTATTTCTTTTAATGTGATAGTTTTATTGAATCCTTTTCTGATGTTGGACTTTCAATTACATTCACAAGCCCAATTTTAAAAATTTTGAGGATGAAATTTATTGAAGTATGGGAGAATGTAACACCCCAAGCTTCCATGGTACGCTTCTCTTTGAATAATATAGTAGCATGTGTTGTACACAACTTTGAGTTCTAACACACCATAACCAAATAAACATACTGTTATGAATAGTAATACCCACTTTTTGAAATTTTATACATTTTATCTTTCAAAATTTACTTCATTTTTGGATTCTAAATATCAAAATTATCTTACGGTGAAGTTTTGGTTGTTTTCTGATAACTTTCATATTTTGATGAGTAGTGAAAACTACAAAATTTTAATTAAAAACAACTTTTTAATCGAAATAATTAATAGTGATAAATTATGAATATTAGTGGGTTTAAAGTATATTTAGAATATATTTTTATCATTTAATAAAATTTTGGTCATTATACGTAATTTTACCTTTAAACCGGACATAAACAAGTACCAATCTTCTGATAGTTATTATTTCTTAAAAACATGCTTTTTGTTTTCACAGCGGGAATTAATTTCAAATTAATTTCTGCCACTTCTGTGTTCTGAATTTGGAAAAATGGATTCCATATTTAGAATCAGGAGGTCCAAATTGTGTAAATATCTAACTTTTATTTTTAGGCATTTGGAATAATTATTTCGGTAAATATTTTATTTACCATGGTTAAAGGGTAAATTTGGTAACATAAGGGTAAAAAATAATATTATAATAATAATAAATTACCCTAAAACACATCCTAACTCTATTCGTTGATACATTTCCTACCATGGTCATCTTTTGGTAGATTATGGGACCCCATGTATCCACTTGTATGTGATAATGACACTTAATATTAATTAAGTTAAAGTAAATACAAAAATGACATAAGCATATATCTTTTAACAAAACAATTTTTACATAGGGTTATATATGATATATATTCGACTATAAATATTCATTAAAAATATGAAACTATTTCCTACATAATGGTATTTTATCTATAATTTTTAGACATTGAATAATTAAATTTATTTGTGACACAATAATGATGCAGTATTTTCCTTATTAATGAATGAATAAAATAATTAGTATTACAAATGTTAAAATAAATATAATTTGAAAGTTCTTATGCCATAAAAGAATTTTATTAGTTAATATGACATTTAAGTATTTCTTTAATGAATTTGGTTCTAATTAATAATTTTGTTAAGTCTTTAAAAAAATAAATTATTAAATAATGTCAAAATTGACATAAATGAGTTTTGAAAACAAATATTATATTAGTAATTGATATTCTATTCCTAAACATCTAATGTTAGGAAAATGAACTTATAAAATTATAGGTGTATCATTAATGTACCACTTGGGTGTCTCTTGGATGTATATAGTATGTTTATTAACAATATAATATAAAAATACAAAGTGATATGGTAAATGTCAAACTATTTAACTAAGATTTAAATATCAATGATAAGGTCAATATAGTGACCCAAACCACTCTAAAATATATTGTATGAAAGGTATTAGACCCATCCACACTTTATACTTTGAATAATCCACTTTTGAGACATTAGAAACCGAATATGATTTTATTATAAATTAATAATATATATTTTTTCCTAAAGAGCCCTTCCTCCCCCTAATAAAAGGACACCGGTTATAACCAATTATTCATACCTTCAAAGACATTTAGTTCGGCCAAACTATGCCTCAATACCCTCTCAACTCTCCTCCATTAATCCTATAGGCCTTCCTTTAGTCAAAATTCCAACCTATGGGTCCCTTTTGATCAAATCAAAAGGAAGAACCCGAAGAAGAGGTAATGTTTTCACCACCCTTTTTCAAGTTACTTTCTTCTTCAACTTATTATTTCCTTATTGTTCCATTATAAAATAATAACTCCAGTACCTTCTATATACTGTGATGTTATTATAAATATGGTACAAACATATTCCGTATTCTATCCATCCCTTGAATGACATGTCACCATACGTGTGTACGTACGGCCTACCGTCTCCATGTCATGGTGTAATTGTTATTCAATACATTATTATTTGGATGGGTATAATAATGATGTGTAATTCATGTAAATAATAAATATAACATGATAATTATTCTGTATATATGATATAACATCCAATTATATATTATTTTAATATCAAAAGAATGATATTGTCGCTCGTGCGTACGTATGGACTACCGTCTCCACGAACACGATGAGATTCATTCCCCATCATATCCATTCAAGTCTAATTCTCATTTGATGATTAAAAATAATGTTTAAGGACTTGATATCAATCTGTATATGAATAATATACAACCTAACCAAAACAAACATGAATTATGTAACAAAACATATAAAAGAAAATGAGTAAGTTAACACCAGAAATGACGATAATACTAAGATATTATTAACAAAGCAGTGTTAAAAGATCATATATGATACCATATTAATGTATAAGATAATTTTATAATTCAAACAAAATTAATTAACCATTATAAAGGAGGATATCCGACCCTCGACCAAGGAAAAAGTACAAAGTAATGGTTTTCTTATCTCACTGTTGATTTCGTGAGATTTCCATTGTTCACCACTTATTTATTGCATGTGGTGTGTGTACTTACCATGCTTTTATTCGTTGTGTAATATAATTTAATTCATGTATATTTACAACACTATTCTATGATACTTTTTTTTCATGGGTGTATCTTTCATAAGTTACCAAATCGATAAGGTAATTTGAAATTTTAATTTCCACTCATTCGGCTTTACACAAACTTCATTGATTATTTTACTCCAAGATTATGTGTGGAATCACTATTCATTTGATTATGTCATAATTTCCACTCCCCTTTCTGTGGATAATCTTTTGATACACATAATAACTCCATTGATAAATTCTCAAGTCATTGTTATGAACTTGATATGAGAAAGTTTTACTCAATCTCGATTTGTTGAGTTAAACATCCAATTCATTTGTGTTGTTTTTACAAGAATATGTGTGAATGTATTTTGATTTTTTTACACTGAATATCCAATCATATTGAGTGTATTTATATTTCTCACACATAATTATGTTATTGATTTATCATCAACCAAAGGATACACCCTTTATGAGAGATTTCATCTCAATTTATATCCCATTGAGACTTATTTGTTGTTATACACCAAATCACTTTTATATGGTGTATATAATGTACTTTGACATAGTATATCATGAATCCCATTATTCTCATGATATTACAATGTTTTGATTACCTCAATTATTTGTATTCAAGTGTCTCTATTTTGGTTAGAAACTCTAACTAAAATATCATTTTTAAATGTTTTAATGATTTATTCTTCTAAATATTTCTCATTAATGTCCATGTTTTAAAAATGGTGTTATGGATTTAATTATATAGAAATTAATGTTTTAAAATTAAAATTAATTTAAAATTTTTCGAAGTGGTATGGGAAATTTTGATTCAAAAATTTATTTTTTAAATGGCTTTTTGACAAATGGTGTGACTTTTAAATGATTTCAAGAAAAAGGGGGATATTTCTCTCTAATAGTTTTGATGATTATTTTCATCTATGTAAATATCATTCATTATTCTCGATTGAGGATAATCTGATACAATACAATCTTCCATATTGTATATAATGAGCTATGTTTGACTGTGGATGTCCTATTTTTATACCCTTCATTTTTTTGGATCATTTATTGACAATTCGAAAGCTAGTTTTAATACGAATGTTTATGTTCTGTTTCGAAATTTTCATATGAGGAATGCATTGGACATATTAAGTGACGAGTGGATCCCGCTATAGCTCCTCGATCCATCGGTAAGTCTCACGAGACAAACTAGTTTCTTAGCACAAGGCCTTGACAAAATCTAATTTATAGTCTTGGACTGAGGCCTTGACTATGTGGTTATGATAGTTCGACATTATGCATTCCATCATTATGAAGGTGGTTATTGATATTTCATGTTGTTATAAGACTTGTAGAATATCCATGTGAATAAGTAAATGGAATTATTTCATTTTATCTTTCCCATATTATGCTGAAGTTCAAGTTTAAATGGCTTTTGTTTTAGTTATACATTTCCTTAGATGTTTATGCTTATTTATGAATTTTCTGCTATATTGTTATCCTTACTGAGCATCTAAGCTCACCCCTTTCAATGTTTTATTTTTCCCAAGATGTGAAAAAGTAATTTATGAATGACCTACAGTTATAGTATGAGGGGATAGGAAGACAATGTATTGTTGTAGTTTTTTACTTTATGATTTAATGTATGACTTATGAATATATCTAGTATTTCCAAGACAACTAAACTAATTGGTCTTTCAATACATGGTATTTTGTGATCATTCCAATGTTATGTAATAATAAACTGACTCTAGCTAACTGGGGTCGGGGTGTTACACCATGTTAGTTCATTTGTGAAGGAAAATATTTTTTTATAGATAAGTGTGTTCCAGGCATATATTTTATCATATTATAATGTATTTATTTTGTGTTAAATTGAATAATACTTCGATTTTTTAATCAAAGTAATTTTTTATGATTCTTGGGAAAGAAAAAATATATTTATAAAATAGTAACAAAAGGGGTGGAATTATGAGCTAAAACATTATTTGAAACCATATTTTTGAGGATGTCAAGGAATTAGAAAACTGTAGCAAAATGATTACATGTTGTGTAATTTAATTACACATCGTGACTTCATTGAAGAGATACAGCCACACAAGACAAGTAATGATGAGTATTCACAACATCAAGAGAGGTTACAAATCATGATTCCTAGTTACACTTCGTCAATGGTGTCAATGTTCAAATGAGATTCGAGTGATAGTCCCACAGATGTAGGGAAACACAGACCAAGATTATATTACATGTAACCCAGTTAAAGTTGTGACATTATTAGTGAGAAGAATAATAAATTTGACAGGAGAATAGGATTTTGATGAAAATCATATAATTACATGCCCCACCCACCCTTCCCAAACATTCTGGTACCAAAACAAGCTGGAGCGATGACATTAGATCCTGGCACAACAAAATGAAGATCTATGGCCAAGCTTCACCACTGTCCTATACAGAATTTCCTCCCGGGTTACCCATTACACTTGTTCTGATTATGTCTAGAATAGTTGAGAATTTTCATTAGTGTCAGGTGTTGAGATTGTAGGGTGATGTGATTCTAGGGATTATTCTGCTTTAAAATTGATGTTTTCGATAACTGTAATACTATTTATTCAATTCCAATCAATTATTTTTCTATATAATGACCATTTATTTTGAGGATTTCTATTTAGTTTCATCAGTTAATCATATTAGTTTCTCTGTTACAAATACAAAATATATGATGTTTATGTTTAATTATGGTTTCAGGTGACCTAGTTATGTTCTTCCACAAAGTCGAAGTCCTTTCCAAATGTGAAATCATAGTATTAGGGTACATTACCGATACCAAGGATCCTTATTGACCATATTTTGACACTACGAATGCATAAATATATTATCAATTAAATCCATGGAACACTACTTGAAATAAATGATCCTGGCATGCCTTATCTCTTGATTTAAAACACAATATTTGATGTTGCTATTTCTCTTTTATTAAAACCAATTAAAGAATTTAAATTTTAATTTCTTTAATTAATTTAGAACATAATAATCATCCCTATGGGTTTGACACTAACACATTCCATGTACCATATTTTTATTAAGTTGTAAATGTTTTAATAAAAAATTAAATTTTTATATCCTTATCAGAATTAACGACCCCTTAAAGGCTATCAGTGACCACCACAACATCTTAGACATTGTGTGTTGAATCCACAAGTCATGGAGTATTGCAAGAATGGTACAATCTTGTCCCTTGAAGTCTCCTGACATGATATCTATCTCAAGAAGACCAATTGATCTTCCAGTTAGTGATGATCATTCGTCTTGAAGTAGGCTACACCAACCACCGTCTTCAATTGTTTTAAGGAAATTATTCCCAAAACGCAACAAAAAATTCCTCCATTATCATAAGTAAGTTGATAATGATTCCACATAAGGACTTTTACCTAAGACATTGGGGTATATAAAATAGTCTCCTTCTATTAGACATTGATGCCAATAATATGTGGTAGTGATCCTACAATATGATGATGACGCCGTCCTCGACCATCCATCCAGGGTCATTTACACCTATGAATGAAAGATGGCTCATTATGGAAGAAAATAGTCAAAATGGATTATAAATGGACCTATTAATCTATATAGAAGTCCACCAATAGTGTTTGGTGGCCAATTTTTATCAAGAAAAGGCACCCACATAACTAATTCAGTAAAATAGTAGATATGTCTAGATGAATACAAAGAATCTAATCACTCAAATTTTACTAAATAATAGGATTAAGAATTAAAACCTTCCAACATTAAACAAGTATGCTAGTATAATGATCTAGATGCACTCAATGATTCCATCCAATCAGGTTTTTCGGAAACCCAGATGTAGGTGTACATGCCTTCCATCATTCATTTAGCCTATAATAGTTTTGTATAAATGAACTCAGAGAAGTCATTCAGAATGTATTAATGATAAATAAGAAAATAACTAACCATTTTACCCCATATATGTGTACACTTAGTATCCATTAGAAGGATAGGAAGAAAAATAGATGGCACATACCCCTTCTTCAAATGAATAATGTGAACATATCCCTAATACATTAACTAAAATGAATATAAATATCTTGACAATTGTGAATTATAACATAAAAATACCTACCGACATTAAACATACCTATCATGACATCATAATGAAAGCGAAAATATTTACCTAGGGATATATATAAAAATCCATCCCCACAATTGAGGATTCTCCTCAGCATTCCACCCTTAAAAGAACATATGAACCCATTTAGTAGTTACATTGGAAAAACTCCACATGATAATAGAAAATATGATCAGAAATAGAAAACCATTCCAAAATGAGGTAAATGGCCTATCCCAATGGACACTCCAAGGTGGGAAAAAACAATTGCCTATGGAAACCTCTTCCTCTAAAAAGTGGCCAAAATATCTAAAAAGAAGGCATCCAATCAGTTTCATGAGAATATAAAAATGTATAATGAAAATAATATCTATGATATTTTTCTTCATAATTTTGGAGTTATTAATGCCTTAATATAATTATGTATGACTTCTCAAGATCATACTCTATGAATTACTTTTGTGATAAATCGTTTTAAAAATGTTTTTTTATATTTTTGGACAAGTAAAATATTTTCGGGAAAAGAATTTTTTTATTATTGAGGAAGAATAAAGATGAAAATTTATAAAGAAAGAAATTTTTGAGACATAAGTTTCAAAATAAAGAATTATTTTTGTTACTGAAGAGTATTGAAAGAGGATGTTGATAAATTTTGAGAGTTCAGAAGTTTGATTTTTTTTCTAAAGTTTATTAACCTAATCAAAAGATGATTTTCTATTCAAGATGTTCTAAAATATCATGAAATAAATCATGATAATATATTAAGAAGAAATTATGGTTAGGTTTGAAGATATTGGAATCACATAAAATAAGTAAATTGTAACAGACATTCTGTATAAAAGCAGAGCAACCATTTCGCAAAAAATCAGAACTAGCATTCATGTAAATAAGAATAAATAATATATTGAGAAAATAGGAACCTGATTGAAGAGAAATTAGAAACTAGTTTTTAGAGAATATTAAAAACCATGATTTTGAGAAAATAAGAAATATTTTTCTGAACAAATCTAAATTATATTTATGAGAAAATCGGAACTATTTTCTGGGTAATATTTAAACCAATATTCTAAGAAAATCAAAACTAGTTTTCTTAGAAAAATAAAAACCATGAATTTTTGAAAATTGGAACAAATTTTTTGAAAAAATAAGAACTAGTTTTTGGAGAAAAATAAGAACCATGATTAAATGAAAATTAGAACTAGTTTTCTAACAAAATCATAACATGTTTTCTAAGAAAACTCAAAAATAGTTGTTTGTGTGAAAATTTATACCCATTTTATGAGAAATATGGAATGATTTATCTTAGGGAGAAAAAACCAAGATTCTATGTAAATTAGTACATGTTTTCATAGATAAAGTAAAACCATGGATCTTAAAAAATTGTAACCCGTTTTTTGAACAAATTAATAAAAATATTTTTCAAAAATAAAAACCAAAATTCATTGAAAATTTGATCCAAAATTATATATAAATAATAACTAATATTCTATAAAAATGAGACCCAAAATTCATTAGAAATAAAAATAAATATCATGCAAAAATTTGAAATAAGATCCAATATTATCATATTGAGAAAGATATGAAGAGTTGAAGATTTGAATCATGAATTTAAATTTTTTGTAAAAATATGACGAATTAAAGAGGATTTGAAGAATTAAAATATTTATGATCACATTCTAAATATTTTTAGAGTTTTGGATATTTAAGGAAGTAGGAATTTTTTTAATTTTCTCACCATTTCTTTTCGAGTTGCCTATAAATACATAATAAATCATTAGTTCATATTCAAATTTATCATACAATAAAAAGGTGGATAAAAGAAAATTCGAAGTGAAAAGTATATCCAAATTGATAGAAAACTTATATTGAGTTTTTTAGAAAAGAAAAATTAGAACCATCATTACCGCAATGTTATGATTAGACGAAGACAAATCAAATATAGGATTCATATTGATCATATTTTGGAGCGGTTGCCTCAATTTTTTTTATTTTGTATGGCTCAATTGTTTTATAATAAAAAATTATAAACATTCTTAAGTCAGAATAATATTTACTATTAGGAGATTAAAGGTGTCTAATGGGTGTTGGAAAATGTTGTATTCACTTCGTCATAATTGTAGATTTCCATAAACTCATGGGAGTGGCTATGGCAAGGACATTGGTTATCACACTAAGGCCAAAAAATATTCAAATTTTGTGTTTTTATTCTTTTTTAAATATTCATGTATATGTATTTACTAAAGTTTGCTAAAGATATAAATCAATCATATTGTGGTGTAATGATTCTAGATGTTTTGAATCGTATAAATAGTAAACAACAGATTCAACACCTCCCTCTTCTCACCTATTATTGGATACTTGGAACATGAATTTGTATTAGCGTAAAGAGTATCTTTTTTATTGATTATCATTGATATTATCAAATATATCAACATTAGAGTAATTCTTATATTCGATGGGAAGAATTATTATGGACAGAAAAAACTATCATTTTCTTTCTTCTATCTCTTGGCTGGATGTTGTTGATGATGCTAATATTGGTTTTCCACCTATTGGGAAAGATTTTCATATGATGTTTGAGGATAATAAAATTATAGATGATAATTTAATGGATAGAAAAATGTAATCCCAATGTTGTTTTCAGAAAATGTTTATTATAAGGTGATGGGTCTCAATACCTCAAAAAGTATGTGGAAGAATATGTAAAGTTTTTAAAATGGGAATACTAATGTCAAGGACTAAAATCAACCAATATGGTGTATTAATTATGAGAACATCAGATTGAGGGAATAAGATACAATTGAAAAATACTTCACCATAGTAAATGAATTTTTTTTTTCAATAATAGAGTATTCAGAGATGTCCTGGATGATTCAACAATTATGAAGAAACTTATGAGAATCTTTCTAGACATGATTGATTCTAAAATTTATTCTTTATAAGATAAAAATGATATAATTTTTCAAAGGGATGAAGAAAATGTCTATAAATAGTTTTGTGATGAAACGAAAAAGAATATTGAAATGAAAATGTTTGTATAATTAACATTATTCCATGGATTACATGATCAAAAAAAAAATCGAGAACATATTTTCTTATCTCAAGAAATGTTCCAAGGAATTGTTAACGATGTTTGGGATGGCTGAATCCAGAGATGATTGAACTCATATTTTATTGAGTAGAGTGATGATTAAAGATGAATCTGGAATAACTGTGAATTAGAAAGACTTCCTAAATCTAATAGGAAGTCTTATGTACCTTACAGCTTTAAGGAATGATTTTTATGATGTTAATTTTTTATCCACATTTCAATGTAATCTGAAATAATCAAATATGTTGAATGTAATGTTAATTTTTATATATTTTAAAGGAACAATGTCCCATGGGTTGTTATACCAACAAAATTATGAGATTATGTTTCTTAGTTGTACTGATTCTGATTTGGCTAGATATTGGGATGAAAAAAAGTCAACCATAGGAGGAACATGTTTTTTTGGGTGAGTGTTGTGTGAGTAGTTATAGTAAGAAAAAATGTTCAGAAAAAATGAGAAAAGGCGAATCTGAATATGTTTCATCCACTTAGGCTTTACTGATTTTTTTGGATGAATGATCCTTTATAAAATTAGCTGGTAAAAATTTCAAAACAATTGAAGTTACATTGTGATAATTAGAGAGAAATTTATATTTCTATTTATCTTGTCCAACATTCAAGATCAAAACTCATTGATATAATGTTTCACTTTATAAAACAGAATGATTCAACTATAAATGTTTTCCCAGAATACATTTCAGAAAAATATCAGATTGCTGATATATTTAAAAAATAAATGTTAAATGGAAGGTCTTTTTAATTCTAGTAGAAACATCATGATCAATATCCTACCATTTATTCCTAAATCTTATATACAATATCCCCCAATGTACACTTGATTATGTCGAAAATGGGGGATATAATGTTATAAAATTATTATTTGAATATAAAAATATGGTTATCATATAATGGGGGATAAAAAAAAGTGATATAGGAAATGCAAATATTCAGAAAAGAATAAAAGTGAGCTAAAGTTATCAAAACATAGAAACCAAATGTTCTTTCCATCGAGGGATAGAATTCCAAAAAAATTACTTTACCCAATAGTGTGGTGTCTCAAAACTCTATTTTGATAAATTCTATGATTTTATAAAGGAAAAAAACATTAAGTTTCTTCTAGAAGATGTTTTTCCAAAAACTCTTCGAGTTGGAAAAGTTTTTATCGAGGGGTTTCAAAAAATTCATAGGGGGGGGGTTAGTAAATTTATGATAAATGTTTTTAATAATGTTAATATATTTTTGACAAAAAACATGTTTTTGATTAATAATGTTTTTCTTATACATGAAAAATGATGTTGGTAAGGTCAAAAGAATGAAATTTTTTAGATTGAATTTTCTTAGTGAAGAAGTATTTTTTTTGATGAATTTTTTTGAAAGAGGTTGTTGATGAAGATTGGGATGTCAGATGATAGAAATTTTCTCAGAAATTCTAAACCAAATCAATCAATGCTTTGAATATCATAAAGTTCAAACAAATCATGAAAAAATATATGATAAAATATTTTGAAGAACTAGTGGAGATGTCTGATGAAATATGAATAACTAAAAAAAATAAAAACTCGAAAATAATTTCTCCACAAAATTGAAACTAGATTTCTGCAAAAAATGGAACTAGCATTCTGCACAAAATTAGAACCAAGATTCTAAGACAATAAAAACTAGTTTTCTAAAATAATCGGAATCATTTTTCGTAGAAAAAATCAGAACAACGATTCCTTAAAATTTGGAACCAGTTTTCTGAGAAAATCAGAACTATAAAGTTGAGAAACTAAGAACATGTTTTCTTGAAAAACTCAGAACCATGATTCTATGAAAAAAGAACACATTTTCTGATAAAAATGTATCGATGTTTCTGAGAAAACAAAGAAAAAAGATTATAAGAAAATTCTATCCAATTTTTGGTTTAAATTTGAACATGTTTTATGGGAAAAATTGAAAAATATATTTTGATAAAATTAGAACTATTTTCCTAAGAAAAAAAAAGAACCAATATTATAATTTAATAGGAATATATTTTCTGAAAAAATCAAAACTAGTTTTCAAATATAAATTAATTCCATGATTCTGATGAAATAAAAAAATGTTTTCTCATAATATTAGAACCTATTTTCTAAGAAATTTTTAAAGATATATTTTTTGAATATAAGAACATATTTCCAATGAAAAATCATAAAAATGATTCTATGATTAATTATAAATAGTTTTTTATGAAAATAATTACTATTTTTATATGAAAATTGAAATAAATTTTCTAAATAAAATCAGAACCAAGATTATGAGAAAATCAGAACCAGTTTTATGATCAGAATCAGAACCATGATTATGAGAAAATTGAACATGTATTTTTGACCAAAATTAGAAGCATGATTATACAGAAATAGGACCCACCATTCTTTGAAAATTTGATATAATATTATATAGAAATTGGAACCAACATTTTTCAAAAATCATAATCAACATCATACAAAAATATAAAGCAAGATCTATTATCATCATACAAGGAATGATAAGAAGAGTTTATGAAGTCAAAATTGAATTAATTTTTTTTGTAAATCATGGAGAAATGTAAAGAGGATTTTAGAACTCAATTATTTTAGATTAAATTCCATATATATAAATTTTTTTGAGATTTAAGGATGTGAGAATTATTTCTAGTTTCCAACCATTGGTTTTCGAGTTACCTATAAATATATGCTCATATCATTATTTTATTTGAAAAAATTTTATACATGAAAAAGGTGGAGTGCTGTTTAATTTTTAGTAAAAATTTCCCACAATATGGAAGAAGATTTGTATTGATTTTTTGAGTAGAGAAAAATTGGAACCATCATTACCATTCTGAGATGACCAAACATAGCATATTCAGACCGAGGATTTGGAATAATCAATTTGTGTAGCAGATTTACCAGATATGTATTCTTTTTTTTTTGGAACAATTTTTTATAAGAAAATATTTTAATCATATAGTAAAGATAATAATATTTTTTATTAGGAGATAAAATGTGTCAAATAGGAGTTAGGACATGTTGTATTCACTTATTCATAATAGTGGATTTCCCATGACCCATGAGAGTGGCTATGGAATGGATGTAGGTTCTCACACTAAGGCCCATCCTTTTAAATCCTCTTTTCATTGTTTCATACCTTTTCAAGATTAAATATTTTATAATGGTTTTATAAGGACATAAATCTTAATATTTTGTAGAGGATAAGTTTCTAGATGTTATGAAAATTATCAAAAGTGAAAAACTGAATCAACATGCAGTTTTTTAGTATTTAATCTATCCGTAAAACATCACTCTCTCGTTGTAAAATAATGGATCAGTAGTAGGAATTCTGAAGGTCCTATCTTGAAACTTCACCATAATGGGATAGTTTATGGAAATATTCTAATTGGTATCTAGACCCCATATCCTAATGAGTTTCACAAAAAAAATATCAATCACTAGACGATAAAGTTATATGAAGGTATTTACCCTTCTATAATCCACCATGGTAGTCCTTTCTATAAATGCCATCACTATGAATTTTCTATCTATCATATTGTTTATCTTTATGATTAGGTTATTCCCCTTGGTGATGTCGTTATGAGAAATCCCTCTAACTATGAGGAACATGGAAAATTAAGGCCAGTAATGACTATTTCCTTGTCATTTACAGGTCAAATTATTTCTCTATTAGATGAAATCCCCTAAAGACAATTATTCTTTGAACCAACCTTGGACTTCTTTTATTATACCATAATAGAATAAATCTATACCAATATTTTAGTTTATGATTATTTTTTTGGAAATTCTCTTCTCTAATATGATTATATAGAGGATCCAAAAAATATGAAGATGATATGTTAAAATTGGTAAAATAATATACTTAATAAGGACATACTAGTATCATTCCTTCCATTAGACACCACTCAATATAGAATTCCATAGCTATTTTTGGATTATACTGGGCTTGAAATCCACTAAATATATGAAAAAATATTCATCACTTGAGAGAAAAACTATTTTCCTATGATGAATATCAAAATGAAATTAATGAAATAGAATGGGTGAAACACCAAATTTACATGGAGGCTCTCCTGTATACATGATATCCAATGTTCAAGAAAGTGAAAGGATCCATTTAATAAGAATGCCCTAGCATGTTAGAAAGATCGTGGTTGTTGATCCCTAATTCTAAATATTATGTTCATATTAGAGGATGGGGTGACCATGGAGTTTTTAATGATACTGTGATCCCAAAATATAAAATATAGTTGAAAGGGGTATTAGTAAATGTTAAAACATTGATATGAATTCAAAAAGTAGACCATGTTTACAACTGACGATACACTCAAAAAAATAGTCATGACCTACTATAACTAACATCAGTTAAAAATAGATCACGATATTGTTATAATTTTTATTCCTTCATATGAAAATATCTATAAAGACTCCCACTTCTGAGAACAAAATAATCAGATAGTGGAAATGTTAGAAATAGTGAAACGAGTTTTAGAAGTTTGTGATTTTGGTTCACATCAGACGATTCACTTCACCCATGTTCAAACAAAGATCCAAAATATTTTTAGGGAAGCTATAGTAGAAGAATCCATGATAGTTCTATAGTAACCATAGCACATATGGTTGGAAATATTTTTAACCCAACCATTTAGGATGGTAAAATAATATTGAAGGGTTGTGAAATTTGAATGGGAATATCCTCATCCCTAGAGGATGGGGGAATTTTGACATCAATAAAAAACTCCATAAAAATTAGTATTCTATTGATTAGGGGAAACACCAAAGAGTCGATCCTATCTATTGGTTCCATCTCATGACTATATATCTTCACATGGAACCTGCACAACTGAAATATTTTGACATTACCTTAAGATTATTTTCCACCATTAAACTATTTGCGAACTATAAATTGAGACTACATGGACTCATGGTGGAAAAAAAGTAGTCTAAAAAAGACACATATATGATGTCAGTAATGAATTATGAATCCTTGAATGTTATTAAATCCACTCAAAAAGACCCAACAAAACACAATTCCAATTAAAATGATTAATGGGATGAGGTTGTTATGATTCCAAATCCGGCCCACATAGAAACAATTGTAGGAGATGTGAGTACCCATAAAAAAATATTGCGCCTAAATATGGGAATCCCCTAAAGTAATATAATGTTATCTCCTCAAGAGGCATCCAACAAAAAGAATGATAAGGGATAGATTGTGCCACACCTACCTCCCGGAGTGGTTCTTCCCCTTTTATTTGAGGAAATATTTTCCCAACTGGAGGATTAGATGAAAGAATTGAGGAGACTCAATATATAACTAATTTAAGGAATACTTAAGGCTGGATATACTCTCCAAGAAGATCCTCAACTTGTACTCCAAATTTTTATACCTCAGTAAAGCGGGTTGGTCATAGTGACTGAAGTTGACCTGGAACACCTGGTCAATATAGGATACCAATCCCTAATTTACATTGATCCTGGAGTAGAATATTAGGAATTCCCTCCATTGGGTTGAAAACCTGAACCTGGATAAGAACATCCTTACAAGCCTACCTCTTTAGGATACACAAAACAGATTCCAGTGATGCCGCCTTAGATATCCCTACCACCAGCTTCACTTATTCAAGTTCCAACTCTTCTTGCAATCCCCTTAGTTCTCATGACTACTCTTGAGTAACTCAGGGATTGAATAGAATCTATTTAGGAAAAAAACACACCGATACAGATAGAAACAAAACATTTCCTCAAGTGGTTAGATCTTACTCTCTCGAACCAAACATTGGATAACCAATATATCCAATTTTTAATTGCTCAGGAGACCAGGAGCAACACATAATACATTTCTTCTCCCATTGTGATCCCATGATGGGGTCCCCAAAACAATAGGAGGTAGTAAAACTCCGGTTCAAAGTGCAATCACGGTAGAGACCGGTCATTTGATTGTTCACTCACTTTCTGGCCCGCTCAATTTAATGGTTCGATACAAAAAAATTTCTATCACGATGGGTTTTTGGATTTTCATTGGGGTTTAAACCACCTCTAAATGATGCCTGATGATTTCTAAAAGTACCACATATTTGAATGTCCCAAATCATTTTGGGGTGCTTTTTTATGGTGGGTTTTTCTTTCGCGGTATTTCATTCAGCAGTGGGTTATTGTGTTTTTTGGTTTTTTATTTTTAATATTTTATTTAAATCAACTAATAATTTACTATTATAATTTATGTAATTAATTATTTAATTATTATTTTTATTATCATTTATTCTTAATGATGTTGATATTAATTAATTATTATTATAATTATTATCATTATTAATATTCCTATATATTATTTGTATTATTCATTATTTTAAAATATTATTATATATTATGTTTTCATTAGTATTTTTATGATTTATTTATTCCTGTTAATTATTAATTTTTATTTATTTACTAATTTGTATTAGTTTTTATTATTATTTTATTACTATTTATTTATTTACTTATTATTTCTACTTAATATATAATTATTATTAGTTATTATATATATTATTATTAATCATTATTTATAAAACAATTCATGCATATTCCATGCAAACCAGGAATTAATTTGTCAAATATATGTCATGGGAGGGATTTGAACCCCTTGCATGTTGAAAATAATATAATGACATTACACTCTATGAAACTCTTCATCTAGTGAATACTACTTTGAAATGTACTAATACATAAAAAAAATACAAATAGAAATGATATTATGTAATAAAAAATAAAAAATATATAATTAACATAAATAAATAAGTAATATTTAAATAAATAAATCATAAATAATAATAACAATAAACCATATATATCAATTATTAAAAAAATGATAATAAAATAATATATACTATCTTTATTCATTTATTACATTTATTTAATCATTATTCAAGAGATATCGGGTAGAATGAATCTCATCGCATCATAGAGATGGTAGGCCGTATGTACGAATGAGTGACTATATAATTCCAATAATTTTGAAATGGTATGGAACTATATAGGATATATGTTGTTCCATAATCCTTATCATGTTATAATAATCATATATTGTTATTAATTATGTCATTATATACATCCATGTAAGATGGTAGTGAAAAATAGATTAAACCACGGGGTGGATACAATTAGTTGTATGAACGCACGCATGTTGAATTTATTTCTTATAGGATGGATAGATGGTGCAATATGGTTTTCCCATAACCATAATAAAATCTCATAATATTTTATATAATCAATTTATTACTTTATAATAGAAATAACTCATGATGTGGAAGATGATGTAGAAATAATTTAAAATAATCGATAAAGGAGATTACCTCTTCTTCGATGTGCTCCCTCTAAATCTCTTATTAAAGGAACATGAGATGGAATTTTGACATGAAAATTACCCATAAGAAGTAACTAAGAAATTAGATTGGGTAAATATTTAGTTTATGGCCATTCTTGAAATATCAAGGTGAAGTGATGAGGTAATGGAAGAGGTTCTATTTTGTAATTAAGGTGAACAAAGCTATTGGAATCTCCAAATGTTTTAATTTATAATAATATAATAATACATCCAGAACTGAAACATGTAAAAACTTAAAGGGTAATATGGGATATGGTTGTAATCTCATCAACCAAAAAATTTTAGACAAAATTACTTATCCATTTAAACATTCTCATTTTAATTTATTAAAAAGTTTATCTATTTGATTTTAACTAGGGTATCCAGTATTTCAATATTAAAAGCATTAAATATTTACCTATTTAATGTTAATTAAATATTAAATAAAAATTTTAGAACACTTTAGACCATATAAAATTTATTATATATTTTTATAATTTTTTTTATATAATTTAATAATACATTACTTTGACAAGAAAACAATATTGTTAATTTTGATGATATTCAACTCCCCATTTTTTAAAAATATCAAGATAAGATGTTATACCCAAAAATATATTTCAATATATCCCAATGGGATCGGGTTAATCTATAATTGTTTTTCATATATTAATTATCCCAAATTATTTTTATTTTAATATTTTTAGTAACATTCATTTAATATTTAATTTAATAAAATATTTTCATCATCAATTTTGTGTAAGTTTTTAATATAATTATTTTTTGAATAGAAAATAAAAATAAAATAATATGGTGAATAAAAATATAGAAGGGTTTTTATTAATACTTATACTCGAATATATCTTCTCGAAAATGGATCATTAAAAATGTTATACGTTTTAAAACATGAATGTGACATGTCTAACATCAATTTAAATAAAATAATATATGTATTATAATCTCTTTTATAAAGCTCCATATGGTCAATATATATCCCCTTGGAGGCTTATGTTCAATATATAATCCAAAAAATAATATTTGTTCATGTTTTCTATCTATTCATGGTTATTATAATTTTAATAAAAATTAGTTTATTGATTTTTCATGATCTAAATAATTTTTTTATCATCAATATATATACTTTTCATGTAACTATTTATTTCCTAAAAATTACAGACAAATTACCATGATAAATAAAAACCTTTTATTTTAAAAATACATAATTATAATCAAATTTATCTTCGTTATATATATATATGTTATGTATTATTTAGTTTTTAAAATTCGAGTAAGATATATTTTACCTTTCTTAAAATAATATATATTAAATGATCTAATATTATCCAAGTGGATTCCAATGGATAAGATTTCGACCCAAAGATGTGTTATATATAAAGTAATAATCCAATTATATTAATTTAAATGTTATGTTAATTTATTAATATTATTATTACACTTAATTAATAGATTTATACATTTATAATATTAATAAAAATTATAGAATTTCCTATTCATAAATCCCAAAATAATTAATAATATTAATATAATTTGGACCTAATAATTCCTAATATTGAATATATGTTTAAACATTAAAAATAGATATGTTTCCATATAAAATATAAAATTAATTCTATTTCTAGAATGAAAAATTGTTTTTTAAAATTTGAAACATTGTAAAAGATTGAAATGTTTTTGTATAAAAATCCAAAGTAAACTTAATTCCAATTACATTCATTATATTTAAGTATAAAAACCTATTCTACTTATATTTTATAAAATTCGATAATATAATTTAACCGTATAAATTATTTCAATGAAGAATTTTTTTTCAATTCAAATTTAATGTATTTTTACTATACATCTAAACATTAATGTTATCAGTAAATATTGAAAATTCATACAAATTAAATTTATATATCCTACTTAAAAAAATTTATTTATTTTAATTGAATATATAAAAGTTGTAATTTTTTTAAAATTTTTTTTCCATAAAAATGAGGCAAAACTACAGCTTTGAAAAATATATCTTTTACTAGAAAAAATGCATTTTTTCTTATATCATTTCTAGAAAACATATAAGATTAATTTTAAACATTATATTTTATATATTACATGTATATTACATTAATAAAATACATCAAGAGTGATATTATAATTTTATAAACACACTTATTTTCATTTAAATTGTCTTTCAGAAGAATGTTAACTGTGTTCGTACTTGCCATTATAATAACAATATCACAAGGTAACATTATAATATTTAATTGTTAACATAAACTATGAATTTTATTAAATTAATTCCATAAAAAGAAAAAACATTGTGTTCAAAACAAGCCAAGCATAGTGTTTCATATACCACAAGTTATGTCGGTATTTATTATAGCACATGTTTATCTTGGAGTAGCGTACAACACCAAACCTCCATGAAATCAAAAAAATATCTCATAAATTTCAAAGGGTGTTACCTTATACCCAACTATAAATGAATTTCACCCTCAAACGTTTCTAGGGTTATAAAAGGATAGAAACCACATTATAAAAACCTGGTCTAAAATATCCTTTTAAAAAGAATAATTAGAAAATAATAGTTACCCAAAGAAAATAATAATTAAGTCTTTACATAAGAGAAGGTAGGTGTCAATTTGGGAATTTTTTAAAAGAATAAATAATAATAGATATTAATAAATATCACTAATCCTAGGAATGTTAGTGATATGTTAAAGGTTAAAAATCACCAAACCATAAACTAAAGATGTGTGAAAGTGGTCATTGATATCATAAAAAAATAATGATAATATGACACCGTTGTACAACTAAATCCTTTTTCATAATGTTGAGTAATTTTCATGAGAAGATATACAAACTTGTTTTTGTTACAATCACATAATTGGTCTTTGTTTGAATAATTTTCCCTTATTCTCTTATTGAAGGAAATGATGTTTAACTCGAAATTCACAAAGCATTCACAGATAAAGAGATCAATAAATATAATGATATGTTATTCTATATATCATTATGAAAACATAATAGTTAGAAACATTTATCAAATAATCATATGTTATCCTATATAAATATAATACATTATTCTAAAAAACATCATCATATGTTTAATGTAAACATTATATAAATTGTTAACATTAGAATAATTTTGAAATATAAAAATCCTAAACTCTAGATAGAGGTGAACTAACATGGATTAACATTTATCCCCATATTTCATAAGGTATCACTTTTTTATCATATTCCAAATATATGAACACCTACATCAAGTATTCTTGATTCATCATAATACCATGAATTACCATATATATATATTGAAAACAAGCATGATTAATTATTCAAAAACTTATTTTATATATTCCTTAAGTCCAAAGAATATATAAACATCATCAATCATATCATACCCCTATTGAAAACAAATAAATAATTAGTTTCCACAAGAACTATCATAATATAATATACTTATTCAAATCCAACATATCTTCAAACAAACTTTTTTATGAAAACATAAAGAGAATATTAAGGATTATATTTACCTTAATCATGTGTTCTCCATGTATATCACCTTATCCTTAAATATCATTTCTATGTCCTTATAACCATTCAACATATCTTTTCTATTTCTTATTTAAAAATTCATAATTAATAATCTTATATATTTCACGATTCATTGAGCAGAATCATTGAATTATGAAAAATATACACCTCAATCATCCAACATTATTCTTAAACCATTACACATGATCCATCATATTAGTCCTTCCAAAAAGTATCAATCATGTCATGAGGTTCCTCAATATTACTATAACAAATATTTTTAGGATTAATGTAAATAATAATGATAGAATATCACATACTATTCACATATCATTTAAAATGTATTTATACTTAGCATTACAATTAATAATTATACCACCATAATTATTCTCATTATGATATTCCCATTTAGTAAATAAGTTTTTATAATTACAATACATTTTGCATCTGAAAAATTCAAGGGTAGTTGTGCTCTATCATGTCCTGGAAATTGACTAAGACATGAAATAATATTATAGGAAATAAATATCATGATAAAATTCACATAATAAGGTAAATTACATAAAATATTTTAATATATGATATATTAGTTTTAATCCTCAGATATTAATGATTATAAAGAATCTCTAGGATTAGAACATAAACAAGGACATATCTATAGGACATCCCTAGAAATGTCCATAGAAATATCTTTAGATATATATATAATGTTATGGGAATCCATGTTTTCAACGATCGAATAAACTATTGATCTGTTATCAACTTTAAAGACCCAAATCATGATGTACATTGACATTTAATTACTTTATTTAAATACTTAATACACGACACAAATAAAAGACCAAATTCCGGATTATTTTATTATCTTTAGAAACTAGGAAACATAAACAATTATCTCTTAAATCATCAACATCATCTCCTTTATTTTCTATCTTAAATAGAACCACTTTTGACACATCATACTTAATAACTGTATTCATATGATGGGGAAGAGAAAAATAAAAACCGGTGTGAAAAAATACTTAGTAAGGGTAAATATGAAACATATTAAAAATTATCATTAACATAATAATGTAAAATCATGAACATAAATTCTGGAAATAATACCATGAATAAAAAACTATCATAATATTGAGTGATGAAATAAATCCAGGTAATTTATAATGTATAATCATAAAGGAACAAGAGCTGTATAAAAATAGAATTGCGATAAAACGAGGAATTTTTTAAAATACATAACCATAGAAAAAATTTCCATATTTTCCCAAGCTCACTTCCATGACCATCATAGTGGACAATGTCAATTTTTTAACCTAGAGTACTTGTCGTTCCCGCCCTATTTTACTAAACTTGATTAACTTATCATTATGGACCTACATTACTAAAACATATTTACATTCCATTCCAATCATGACTATCTCATTTGATATATCTCTACAGAATGTATTTGAGGGAGGTATATGTCACGACCTGTCCTTGGGGACCATATCGTGACTACCCCAAGCCCTCCTTCCATAGGCCAGGGGCTGGTGACTAGCACCGAAGGCGTAAATCTCAAAAGAAGGGAAGGCATTACCTTTATAAAATGACATACACAATAGAGTACGCAAGTGAAGTAAGAACTAAGTAAAACTGGGTACAGGAAAAGTGATGAAAAGAAAATGGGCCAGCATACAAACCCAATTGAAAGTAGAGAACAACTAAAAGGAAAGTAAAACTACTGTAAGTAAGATGAAAACACCCAGTCGTCCTTTGGAAGTCCCACCCGACGTGTGGGTATAGATAGCCTCCTCAGCTCCTTGGTTCGGCCATCCGCACCGTATTCTTCCCACCAAGTAGTCCACCTCTGGGTACCGTCCAACTCCACAAGCCTCCACCTCAATCAGTGCTGCCCGTCGTCTGTATTTAACACAACGTAGTGCGGGCATAGCACGTGTAGGGGTGAGTATATGATACTCAGTAGGGACCCCGAGACCCCGGAAGGTCTCTCAAAATCCATGAAGGATAAACCACAAAGGAAAGATACAATCACAAAGTATCAAACAACTCTACTTAGGTATATGCCCATACATATACCTAAGTTACCAGTTACAGAACAACTCCAACTCTCGATCCCAAGCACAACTCAGTCCACACAGGAAAACACAATCTAGTCCACATAGGAAAACACAACCTAGTCCACACAGGAAAGCAAGAAAATCACATCGATGATATTGATTGAGAATCAAGACTCTTCTCACATAGGTATACACTTCGTAAGGAGATAGATATGATCAGATGTAGCCACTGACTCATTTTAGATATCGAACGCACATAGGATACAAGACCAGGTAAGCTGTCGTACCCACAAAGGATACAAGACCAGCTACTCTGCAGGACACAAACAGGATACAACTACATAGGTCAATACTGCCGGACCCACATAGGGTACAAGAACAGTGATCATCGTCGTCGAACCCATGTAGGATTCTAGTACAGTCTTCGTAGCTGCCGAACCCACGAAGGATCCAAGTACAGTCGTTGTCGCCATAGTCGCAGCCAGCTCTAGGGTTCCCGCACACAACATGGTCGATTCTGGGAGGGTCCGCTCCTCGAGAAAAAGAGATTCGATACATAAAATATCATGAAGTCCAGAGTTGATGTATCCCAAAGTTCCATCGCGTCAAAAGAAACTCAACGCGACAGACGGTGCATCAATAGGACGCTCAGTCTGAGAGTTATTGGCTTTTCCGTCCCAGGGGCCCGGTTGGTTTCTATGTTGAAACGAACCTGGACACACTCCAAATACATCCAAACCTTAATTGGAGTAAGAAAAAAGGATCTTCACAACAAAATGATCCCAACGGAATTGACGTCACATCAATTGGATGTCTGGTCCTTAATATATAAGCATTTCCGCTCCAAGGGCCCGATTGGTTTCGAGTCCAAACCAACCCGGCCATACTAATACTTTGTTGAAAACTCAAGTGTAATATACCAAAACTAACTTCTCGATCCGAGGATTCCTATGAAACTAACGGTGCATCGATTGAAGGTCCGTAGCTCACGTTATGGGCAAAAGACCGAAAGCGGTCCGAAGTGGGGGGTCTGGGCCTGGTCCGACCCAGCCAAACCCCCCTGGGTCATGGTCCGGCCCGGAGGGGCGTGGGCCGGCCCGGTCCGCGCGACCAACCCTAGTCTACGCGACCCGCCCTGGCCCGACCGGGGGGTGCGCTGGATCAGCCAGCGAGCCGAGCCCGGGAGATGCGGTCCCCCCATTGCGCTACATGGACGCAGGGTTTGGCGTCGTGTCTCTCCTAGATCCCACGTGGCTGCGGGATCTGTCCTCCACCACCTCGGCTTCATCCGCGGCAGGATTTTGCCAGCGGCGCGCCGGTGGGCCGCCGCCACCGGGCGGCCGGCCCGTACCGGCCGCCTCCTCCGGCTGCCAGCGCCTTCGTGCCGGCTGTGTCTTCTGTGGACTACTAGACGCGCTCCGGTGGTCCGATTTGCCCGCCATCTACGCCTGTGTCCCTCTCGGGACATGCTCTCCACTGCAACGGCTTCCGTACACCATTGCGGTCCCGTTTCGGTGCCGCCCATCCATACATTCACAAACAAATAATCTACGGAGGGACGCTGGGCCGTGTTTGTTCGGCTCGCGCCCTCCACATTAGCTGATAACAATTGATAAGTATAAACAAGGTTTCTCGTTGTATGAAGAATAATATAATCCATCATTTATCCCACAAACATCAATTTCGAACCCACAAATGAATTCATTCATGGATCAAATTGATAATGAGTTGACCCTCATTCTTCGTTTTAGAAGGGATGAATCATGGGAATAAACATGCTCATAAATAATCCCCTACCTCAACAAGGAAGACGATCGTCGGCATTGCGGAGAAGAGGTTCATAGGAGTTGTCGGGGCATGCCAAGGAGGAAGCTGCGTCTCCTCTCTTGCCTCAAAAATGGGTAAGGGTGGCGCGTCGTCGATTTACGAGGAACCGGCGTTCTTCGTCAATCTTCGTCAGAGACCGGCGTTCTTCTTCGTTTTCGTTGGAGTCTGGCGTTCTTCCTCGCACAACGAAGCTCTCCTCTTTCATAAAATAATAGGCTCTCGCTATTATTTTATTATACACACTAAGAATATATCCCATAATTAATTCACCACACTAATTAAAATGTGATGACATTTAATTAAAGAAGGGAGAGAGAAGGTTCCCCATTATTAAATGCGTTGGTAGTTAAATAAAACGGGGATAAAGAGGAAGGTTCGTCATTAAATTACGAGTTGACATAATTTAATGGATTGAGGTGACACTAAAAAAAGATTTGTCAAATTAATGGGGTTCTTAGAGATATTTATATGGAATTAAATGGTGGGGCTCGTGTGGGACCCACCTCTCTAAAATCCACACTTGGGTAGTTAAGTAGATGTGGGCCCCACCATTAAATACCCATGGGAGGAAAAACCTCCCCATGAAAAAAAAAATTTCAACAATTTTTATTTATTTCTTAAACAATCCCCTAAAAATTATCTTCTCCTCTTTTCCAAACACATCTGCGGTATATGTACCTTTAAGCAATTATCGACGCTTCATGTTCATGGGTGCCCTCAGATTTCAATTCGGAGCTCTGGTTCAAAAGCTAGAAAAACCCGCTCATTCGTTCACTGAACATACCAGAGCTAAACCTCGAAAATTGATTCCGGGCACACCAGGTCTCAGAATCATGTGCCGTTAGAATCCACAGACTCATAAAATTATAAAGTATTTAAAAAAAATTCGTTGAAATTTCTGGGTCTTTACATCACTCCCACCTTAGTGCATTGATTCCCCATAATGCTACAACATAAATGAGGGGAACAAATGAGTGTACTGAGCACGCATCTGAACCTCCTGCTCCCATGTGATCTTCTGGAAGTTCCCGTGCTGCCAACGGACGCGCACAAGAGGAATCGACCACCCACGTAGGAATTACTCCTGTTGATCCTCGATCTCCACTGGGACCTCTACAAAAGTCACACTGTCATCGATGTCCAGCTCCCCAGGGTAGATGATATGCGTCGGGTCGTGCACATATCTCCTCAGTTGAGATATGTGAAAGACGTCGTGCACCTGGTGCAACTGAGGTGGAAGGGCCAAGAGATAAGCCACATTGCTTACACTGCTGAGGACCTAGAAGGGTCTGATGAAGCGCGAAGATAAACTGCCGTCGCTGCCAAATCTTTGTAACCCACGTTGAGGTGAGACCCGTAAGAAAACATGGCCGCCATCCTTGAACTCCAGTGGTCTCTACATCCTATCAGCATAAGAATCATGTCTGCTCTGTGCAGTCCTCATCCGCTCCTGGACGAAATGCACCTTCTCCATCATAGCCTAAACCATCTTTGGTTCAACGGGTGCTGACTCCCCAGGGCCAGTCCAGCACAGAGGTGATCTGCAAGGTCGGCCGTACGGTGCCTCGTAAGGTGACATCTCGATTGTGTAGTGGTAGCTATTTTTGTACACAAACTCCACCATGGGTAGTTGATCCTCCCAAGTGTGACCAAAGCCAAGGACACATGCACTGAGCATGTCCACGAGTGTCTGAATATTCCTATCCTTCTGGCCATCTGTCTGCTGGTGGAAGGTAGTGCTTAGACATAACTGCATCCCAAAGGGCTCCTACAACCCCTTCCAAAGCCGGGAAGTAAAGAGAGTGTCTCTATCGGAGATTATAGATGATTAAACACAACGAAGTCGAACGATCTCTTGAACATAGAAGCATCACAAGCTCTCTACTGAGCCCTGATCTCTAATCGGTAGGAAGTGGGCCGACATGGTGAGTTGGTCTACGATCACCCATATGGTGTCGTGTCATCTGGGAGTACGTAGAAGCCCCATCACGAAATCCAGGGATATACCATCTCACTTCCACTTCGGGACCTCTAAGGGCTTCACCAAGCCTACTGGCACCTGGTGCTCTGCCTTCACTTGCTGACAAGTGAGGCATCGAGAAACGAACTCTACCACAACCTTCTTCATACCCGGCCACCAGTACTTTCGTGTGAGGTCCTGGTACATCTTCACTACCATAGGATGTACCACTAGAGGGTAAGTGTGGAACTCCCTTAGAACCTCTTCTTGTAGTGTAACTAGTACCATGGTACGTCCCCTGAAGAGGATGACGTGTTATTTGCCTTCAAAAAATCCCTCGGGTGCTAGACTTGAGGATATATGAGCACAACACACCTCACAACCAACGTCCCCACGGTGTGCCTCTCTGGCCCGCTAAAGAAATGGAGGAGTGACAATGAGGGATTTCTAGATAGGCTTCCATATCACTATCCACAAAGGATATCTACAAAGCGGCTAACCGCTCTGTCACCTCACCAAGTAGTTGAATGCCCGATCTCCTGCAGAGAGCATCGGCAACAACGTTCCCCTTCCCAGAAGTATAGGCAATCTCAAAGTCATAATACAGGAGGAACTCGAGCCATTGCTTCAGTCTCAGGGTCAGGTCCTTCTGCGAGAAAATGTACATGAGACTCTGGTTGTCAGAGTAGACTGTAAATTGCTCGCCCATCATATAGTGCCGCCACATCTTCAGGACGAAAACCACTGCTGCTAACTCCAAGTCATGGGTGGAATAGTTCTGCTCATGTTGCCTCAACTACCGTGAACCGTAAGCGATCAATGCTCGCTCCTGCACCAGGACACACCTTAGACTAGTCCTTGATGTGTCACAGTAAACCACGTACCCTATGCCCTCCTCCGGTAGCCTCAAGACGGGCGCACTGGACAATCTTCACATCATCTCCTGGAAGCTCTGCTGATATCCGTCTGACCACACGAAGGGTTTCCCCTTCTTCGTCAAAGCTTTAAGTGGTGATGTAACTCTGGAGAAGTTTGGCACAAACATCCCGTAGTACCTAGGCAGACCTAGGAAACTCCGCACCTCCGTCACGCTCTTGGGTGGATCCCAAGCAAGCACTGCCTTGACCTTCGTGGGATCCACTACAAATCCCGCCTCTGAGATGACGTGCCCTAAGAAGTGAACCTCTCGAAGCCATAACTGGCACATCAAGAGCTTAACATAAATCTGGTGCTCTCGGAGTGCATCTAGTACAACCCGTAGGTGGTAGGCGTGATCCTCCTCGGTCATCGAGTAAATCATTATGTCATCAATGAAGACTTTGAAAACCCGATTGAGGTAGGGCAGGAAGATCTTATTAATGAGACTCAGGAACACTGTTGGAGTGTTGGTCACTCCGAAAGGCATGACCATGGAATCATAGTGGCAATACCGACACCTGAAGGCCGTCTTCTGCACATCCTTGTCCCGCACTTAGAGCTGAGGATAGCCTGAGCTGAGGTCTAGCTTAGAGAACCAACGTGCTCCCTTGAGCCGATCAAAGAGGTTTTCAATCCTAAGAAGCAGATACTTGTTCCTCACCATCACCAGGTTCAGGAGACTATAGTCGAAACATAGTCCCAAGACCCCATCTTCCTTTTTGGAAAATATAACTAGAGAAGCCCAGGGTGGAACACTGGGTCAGATGAAACCTTTCCCCTGTAAGTTCTACAACTGTACCCACAGCTCATGAAGCTTGATGGGAGCCATCTGATATGATGGAGTGGATATAGGTGATGTCTCGGGGTACATGTCTATGTAGAAATCTACCTCCATAAGAGGAGTTAGTCCTAGAACATCGTCAGGAAAAATGTCCGCATACGGGTCCACCACTACAAGAAAACTCGAACTCTACACGTCAACAGCTCTGAGGATGAGACTAGCAAACCGATGTGTGATGGGATGCCCCCTCCTCTGCGTGAGTCCATCCTGTGCTACAAAGGTTCCATTCTCACCGGTGAAGGTGAACCTGGTCTTTTCCATGCAGACACAATGCACATTGCTCCTAATATAGTTGATCTGAGCATGGAATGTAGAAAACCATTCCATGCCCAAGATGACGTCGTAAGGCCTCGACGCCACTACAAGAAGATCCCATCCAAAGCTCTCACCTCCTAGAGTAAGCTCACAATACCAACACCAGTGTGTAATCATCGAGTCTGCTCCCGTAGAAGTCTCTAGCCATAAGGATTGAGCCAATGGCTCCGTGAGAATCTCTGAGCTCCAAACAAGGGCAGTAGCAATAAAATAATGTCTCTGACCTGTGTCTATAAGAACTGCAGAAATGGTGGAGTAGACATAGATAGTACCTCAAATCATCTCAGGTGCACCGTGGTCGTAAGCCTCTGGTGCCTGGATCTGAGCCTACCTCTGCCCGCCAGCTCCCTGTGGTCTTGGTGGACCTCCTGGGGTGGTGGTGGTAGAGCCTCAAAGCGTCATCCACCACCCGCTGCTCAGCCAGCTCCTCTGCCTCGTCTGCCTACTCACTGCAGACCGCTACGGTCGAACCTATACCTCTGCCTAGGAGGTCCCTCCACGGTCTGCTACTCGTTTACATGACGGGCCGAGCAGTCACGAGTCATGTGGCTCTGCTCGCCACATTCATTGCACTATATGCTCCTCGTAAAGCTGGCTCTGCGCTGTGTGCCCCGCGCAGCTGAACCCGAATCCTGAGGTCTCCCACCTATTGGCCTGGTCCGCTTGGACCCCTGCGTCATCTGTCGACTTCCAGATATAGAAGACTCTGCTCCGTGTCGTCCTGTAGTGTGTCTCACTACTGATGGCTTCTCGGCGATAAAGATCTCTGCTAGAAAGGCTCGCTCCAGCACCCCCACCTGCGTCTAGATGCTGAGTGGAATCGTTGAAGCTCTAATCTCATGCCTCATCCCCAGCTCAAAGGTCTAGGCCCGAAAGATTGGGTCACGTACCATGTCCATGGAGTAGCACGAGAGGTTGGTAAATCTCGCTGAGTACTAGGATACTGACATGCTACAGCTGTTGTAACTCTTGGATACACACCGCACAGAGGGTGGCTGGAACGAACTTCGAGCGAAAGAGGCTCTCGAAGTCAGTCCAAAGAATAGATGCCTCATCATGCACCTAGATCATCAAGCTCCACCATTTACCTGCTGCCGCGTGCAGGAGACTCGCGACAAGGATCACCATGAGGTCTGATGGTGTCCCTAACAACCTAAAGACTCTGATGATAGCCTCCAGCAAATCCTCGGCTTCTTGAGGATCCGTCTCTCCGCGGAACCTGGGATGCTGCTGTCTCTGAAACTCATGCAACGTGCTTAGGCGGTGTGCACTGTCCACCGCTGGGGCTGGTATTATCGATGGCTCGGTGGGGAGAGGTACCGCCGATGTCTCTGCTGTAATGGGGCCCTACACCGAGGCCTCGTCGCTCAGTGGGCAGCCATCTCACACAAAGCTCAGAACCCTAGCTGGCTGCCGTCGCGGGGCATCCTGAAAAGAAATAGGAGCGCCACAGCTAATACAATACAACTGGTGAGCTGACACAAAGTAATCAGAAAGAATACTTTTGAATATAAACACACACGTAATCAGTGTTTTTGTGCATTGAGTAGGAAATCAGAGGTCAGGGTCCTGGTGTATGGATACTTCGGCCTCTGCACCAACACTAGACTCCATGGACTGAAAACCACACTCAATACTCTTAACACTATTGGTTCACAGAGAAGAAATATCAGAGTCCTGAGTTCTGCTATAGATCTGACTCCTCTGATACCAATTTGTCACGACCCGTCCTCGGGGCCCATGTCATGACTACCAAAATCCCGCATTCCATAGGCCATGGGCTGGTGACTAGCACCAAAGGAATAAATCCCAAAATAAGGGAAGTCATTGCCTTTATGAAGTAACATACACAACAGAGTACGCAAGTGGAGTAAGCACTAAGTAAAACTGGGTAGAAGATAAGTGATGAAAAGCAAAAGGTCCAGTATAAAAACTCCACTGAAAGTACAATACAACTGAAAGGAAAGTACAATTGTAGTAAGTAAGATGACAACACCCAGTCGTCCTCTAGAAGTCCCACATGAAGGGTGGGTATAGATAGCCTCCTCAGCTCCTCATTCTGGCTGTTCGCTCTGTATACGTCCCGCCAAGTAGTCCACCTCTGGGTACCGTCCATCTCCACAAGCCTCCACCTCGATAAGTGCTATCCGTCGTCTGCATCCAACACAACGTAGTGCGGACATATCCTATGAAGGGTTGATTATACGATACTCGGTAGGGATCCTGAGACCCTCGAAGGTCTCTCAGAATCCACAAAGGATAAACCATGAAGGAAAGATACAATCACGAAGTATCAAACAACTCTACTTAGGTATATGACCATACATATACCTAAGTTACTAGTTACAGAACAGCTCCAACTCTCGAGCCCAAGCACAACCTAGTCCACACAGGAAAACACAATCCAGTCCACACAAGAAAAACACAACCCATTCTACATAGGAAAGAAATACAATCACATCGATGATAATGATTGATAATCAAGACTCAAATCACATAGGTATACACTTCGTAAGGTGATAGATATGATCAGATGTATCCACTGACTCATCTAAGCTGTCTGACCCACATAGGATACAAAACCAGCTAAGCTGTCAGACCCACAAAGGATACAAGACCAGCTACTCTACTGGACCCACAAAGGATACAAGTACATAGGTCAATACTGCCAGACCCACATAGGATATAATAACAGTATTCATTTCCATCTAACCCAAGGAGGATTCCAGTACGGTCTTCATCGCTGCTGAACCCACGGAGGATCCAAGTACAGTCGTTGTCGCCGCAGTCGTAGCCATCTCTAGGGTTCCCGCACACAACATTCTTGATTCTGGGAGGGTCTGCTCCTCGAGAAAAATAAAGTCGATACATCAACTACCATGAAGTCCAATGTTTATGTATCCTAAAGTTCCATCTCATAAAAAAAACCCAATGCGACAGACGGTGCGTTAATTGGGCGCCTGGTCTGAGAGTTATTGGATTTTCCGTCCTAGGGGCCCGGTTGGTTTTTAAGCCGAAACCAACCCAGAAGTACTCTAATTGTGTCCAAAACTGAAGTTGAGTAAGCCAAAAGGACCTTCTCAAAAAAATGTTCCCAACGCAATTGACGGCACGCCAATTGGATGTCTGGTCCTTAAGATATAAGCGTTCCGCTCCAAGGGCCCGGTTAGTTTCAAGTCCGAACCAACCCGACCATATCCAAACTTTGCCGAGAACTCATGTTTAATATACCGAAACGACCGTCTCTGTCCAAGTACTCCTACTCAACTGACGGTAAGTTGATCGGAGGTCCGTACCTCATGTTATGGGAAAAAGACCAAAAGAAGTCCGAAGTGGGGGGGGGGGGGGGGGTCTGGGCCCGGTCCGACCCGGCCCAACCCCCCTGGGTCAGCCAGAACCGGGTCGACCCAACCCGAGTTTGGGTCTGGCCCAGTGAGTCATGGCCCGGCCCGGTCCGCGCGACCCGCCCCGGCCCGACCGGGGGGGTGCGCTGGCTCGGTCAGCGAGCCAAGCAGGGGGGACATGGTCCCCCCTTTGCGCTCCATGGACGCGACACTTGGCACCGTGTCTCCCCCGGATCCCATGCGGCCGTGGGATCCAGCCTCCACCGCCACGGCGGGCTTCTACCGGCGGCACGCCGGCAGTGTCTTCTTTGGACCACCGGATGCGCTCCGGTGGTCCGAATTGCCCGCCGTCTTTGCCTGTGGCCCTCTCGGGACATGCTCTCCACTACAATGGCTTCCGTATGCCATTGCGGTACCGTTTTGTTTCCACCCATCCATACACGCACAAAAATAATCTATGGAGGGTCGTTGGGCCGTGTTTGTTCAGCCCGCGCCCTCCGCGTTAGCCGATAACAATTGCCAAGGATAAACAAGGTTTCCCGTTGTATGATGAACAAAATAACCCATCATTTATCCCGTAAACATCAATTCCCAACCTGCAAATGAATTCCTTCACAGATCAACATGATAATGTGTTGACCCACGTTCTTCGTTTTAGAGGGGATGAATCATGGGAATAAACATGCTCATAAATAACCCCCTAACTCAACAAGGAAGACGATCGTTGGCGTCACAGAGAAGAGGTTCGTAGGCGTTGTCGGGACGCACCAAGGAGGAAGCGACATCTATTCTCTAGCCACAGAAAAGGGTAAGGGTGGCGCGTCGTCAATTTCCGAGGAACCGTATTTCTTCGTCGTTCTTCATCGGAGGCCGGCGTTCTTTGTCGTTCTTCGTCGGAGGCTGGTGTTCTTCCTCACACAACGAAGCTCTCCTCTTTCATAAAATAATAGGTTCTACCTATAATTTTATTATTCACACTAAGAATATCTCCCATAATTAATCCACCACACTAATTAAAATGTGTTGAGATTTAACTAAATAAGGGAGAGAGAAGGTTCCCCATTATTAAATGTGTTGGAATTTAAATAAAAAGGGGATAAAGAGGAAGGTTCCTCATTAAATAATGAGTTGAAATAATTTAATGGATTGAGGTGACACTAAAAAGGAGGTTTGTCAAATTAATGGGGGTTCTTAAAGAGATTTAGAGGGAATTAAATGGTGTGGATCATGTGGGACCCACCTCTCTAAAATCCACACTTGGGTAGTTAAGTGGATGTGGGCGCCACCCTTAACTACCCATGGGAGGAAAAACCACATCATGAAATAAAAATCGTTCCGACAATTATTATTTATTTCTTAAACAATCCCCCAAAATTATTTTCTCCTCTTTTTCGAACGCATCCGCGGTAAGTGACCCTTTAAGCAATTAACGGCGCTGCGAGTTCATTGGTGCCCTCAGATTTCAATTCTGTTCTCTGGTTCAAAAGTTAGAAATACCAGCTCATTCGTTCACTGAACGTACCCGAGCTAAACTTCGAAAATTGATTCCGGGCACACCGGGCCTCAGAATCAAGTTCCTTCAGAAGCCACAGATCGTAAAATTCAAAATCATTTTTTTAAAAAAATGCCTTGAAATTTCCAAGTCTTTACAGTATAGGTCCCACCCATATTATAATGTAATCATTCTTATATATTCTATAACAATTTAAACCATCTATCATAACCCATGAAATAAAACCGGTTTACTTATACATCATTCCACAATAAAAAAATCCATGTAGAAAAATATATATAATAAATATAATTGCATGAGAAAAAATATCAAATAATAAGATCAATAAGGATATTATACGTAAAACATAACCCTATTAATTAATTCCATCTTAGATGGAAAATAAATATGTAATAAAAATTGAAAATAACTCCTAATGAAAATATCATATCATATTCCCAAATGTTTTATTTTATCATAATTACACACAGATTTAAATTAATATAATGTATTTTAAAATAACCATGAAATAGTTTAAATTAAGATTTAGTGAAATTAGGTGTTAAAACAATGTCAAATCACTTTATATCATATACACTAAAAGAAAACATTTTTTTGTACTTTTGTTGGATAAGTCAAAAAGTACCTCATATCGAAAAAAAATATTTCACTCATACCATTTCACAAAAAACCACCAATGGGTAAAAATATATTTAAAAAATAGTATAAAATTATAGATTATATTTTATAATAAATAAGTATAAAACATGTCTATGGATGATAAATATAACCTATTAAATACATACATATAAAAATTATCAGATAAATATAAGATAAAAAAATACCATTGACCAATTTATCATCATTTAAATCAAATTCCTCATAAAATAACGAAACTTATTTGAATATATAAATATCATAACCTTCATAATAATAATAATAAAAACATTCATAGAAAACATAAACCCCACACAATATAAATAGTTGGGGTATAAGGCATATGTCCCACATAAATAAAAGCGAGAAAAAATAATCCCATACCGTAAGTATGATATCTTTTGTATGTGTATGATATTCCTGAATAATGATTTAAATAATGGAATTGATTTATTCAGGAATAATAATAATCACATATGATATTATTATTTTCTGTTCATTTGAATCATTTCATTTTTAGTGGTTATTTAGGTATGAACAACTTTATGTTATTATACATGTTTTGCAGAATAAGTTCCAATTGTCATTTATTAGTCATATTTAAATCATTAAAAATGATATTACCATAATATATACCATATTTATTGATTCTTCATATTTATATAATCATGAATTAATGGATATTTTGCTGAATTAATAACATAGCATTGTGGAGATGGTAGTCCTTACGTATGAATGAGCGACAATATAATTTATGTAATTGTGAAATGGTATGGATGTAGATGGGATATATGTTTTAACAGAATCCTTATCTAGTTATAATAATCTTAAAATTATTATTTTCAAAATTATATCTATCCAAGTAATATAGGGGTGAAAAACATATTACCCCACCACATGGAGACGGTAAGCCGAACATATGCACGAGTTGCAATTTCATTTTTCATAGGATTGATAAAATGAGGAATATAGTTGTTTAATAACCATAATAACCAAATAGAATATAATATCTACTCTATTTATTAAATTATAGTGGAAAAAAATCATTATTTGGATGTTCAAGATGAAATAATTTTAATGAATTGTAAGAGGAGATTACCTATTCTTCAATGTTCTCTCTCTAAATATGCACTTAAAGGAAATTGAGTTGGTCTTTTGAGAATACCAGAACCTATATAATGTAACTAGTAATGTTTATGAGGGATATTTTCAGGGGAGGACTGAGCTCAAAGGCTTAATGTTATGTAAAGTGATATGGGAGGAGGTTCCCTTTTTTAATTGAGGTTAGGGGAACTTTTGAAATCTCTAAAATTATTTACTCTTAATAAAATTAAACCACTTACAGAAAAATAAAAAATCTTCTAATTTCAAATAAGAGATGATATAAAGTTGTTATCTAATAAAATAATAAAATTTATACATGTTGTTTTCCCAATAAACCTAATAATTATAATTTGTCACAATTATTCAATTTCATTTTAACTAGGGTAACAAATATTTCAATACAAAAAGTGTGCAATATTTACTTATGTGATATCAATTCAATAATAAATAAATAATTTATAATATTATAAACTAGATCAAATTTTTTATATATTTCTAAAAATTCATTATAATTTTTAGATAATTTAATTAATCATTATTTTGATAAAACAACAATAATATCAATTTTTTCAATATTCAATTATTTGATTTTTAAAAATATCAATGAACGATGTTATCCAAAAACCAAATATTTTCATATATCCTTATGTAGTAAAAAAATGTATAAATGACATTATATATATTAATTAACCAAAATTATTTTTACTTTAATATTTTTATTAACATTAATTCTATATTTTTGTAAATTAAATAATTTCAAAATTCATTTTGTGTAATTATTTAATTTAATTATTTTTTAATGAAAATTAAAAGTAATAAGAAATGATGAAGATAAATATTTTATATTTCATAAAAAAACTTATAGTTAAAGATATCTTCATGAAAATACATCATTAAAAATGTTATACTTTTTAAATAATGACTGTGATAATTTTAACACCACTTTAAATAAAATAATAAAAGTATCATAATCTCTTCTCTAAGGCTCAAAATGGTCAATATATCGACCCATGAATGCTTATGCATGCTATATACTCAAAAAATAAAATTTCTCATGTTTTTGTGTCTTTTAATTGTTATAATAGTTTAAAAAAATTAATTTATAAATTTTTCATCGATTAAATAATTTCTACATCATCAATATATAAACCATTATGATAATTATTTTTTCCCTAAAATTTAACATAAATTACAAAGATAAAGAAAAACATTTTATATTTATAATGAGAATTCATAATAGATTTAATATTTTATATTACCTTATATTAAAAATTATTTTGTTATTAAAATTTGAGTGAGACATATTTAACTTTTCATTAAATAAAATATATTAAATGTCCAAATTTCACCATTATGGGTTCTAATGGATACCATTTCTACCCCCGGATTAATTACGTATAAAAATACTCATATAATGATATTATGACAAGTGTTAGTGTAATTTTATAATATTAGTTTTACCCTTTTTACATGATTTACCATTTTACCATATTAATAACAATTATAAAGATACAATTCATAAATCACCAAAAATTAAACTATTATATTAATATAATTAAGACCCCCTAATTTATAATATGGAATCCATTTTTAAAAATTCATAATGTATAATTTTTAGTAATTAATAAAAATTAATCATTTTGTTAGAATGAAAAACATTGTTTTAAAAGTTTAAACATTGAATAATATTGAAATGTTCTTACATCAAAATTTAAAGTAAAATTAATGAATATCAAAAAAATAATATTAAATGATAAAATTATATTATATTTTTTACATTTAAATATTTAACAATATAATTTATCCATATAAATTATATTAATGTTAAAGTTGTTTTCAAATAAAATTTTGTGTATTTTTAATATTCATTAAAACATTAATTTAATCACAGAAATATCAAATATTCACCCAAAGTAAATTAATATATTATTCTTTTATATAACATGTCTATTTATCTAGATACTAAAAATAAAATTTTCAAAAATTAGATTTACCATGGGTGCACCATCAAATGGTGGTAAAATTTAATTTTTTTAAAAATTCATCTTTTATCTGATAAAAAAAATTTGTTCTTATATCATGTATAGAAAATAGATATGATGAATTCTAAAAATCATATTTAAAATAATAAATATATATTACATTAATAAAATTAAGGACCATTTATTTGATTATTTTAAAAACTCTCTTATTTTCTTTTAAATATTTTATTAGAAGAATGTATGTAATGTTCATACCCGACATTATAATGAATAGTTTATAAGGTAACATAATTATATTTTATTGTTCACTTAAACTCTGTAATGCATGAAATTAATTCCATCAAAAGGAAATGATATTGTTTGAAACATAATCCAATCATAGTGTTGCATATACCACATAGTAATCCTATATTTGGTATAGGGAATTCTTATCTTGGTGTAGAATAAAACATAAGACATTAGTCAAAGATAAAAAAAAATATGAGAAAAATATCAGGGTGATACAAATTCTGATCAAATATGAATGCTTTCATACTTATTTCTTTAATAGACACATGATTGCACCAAATTCACCATGAAATGTCATTCCTACCTGGAGCGTGCTAAAATAATCCATAAACCCAAATAGTTACTACATATGGCCATATAACCATACCCAAATTCCAAATGGGGAGTGGATTTTGTCAGGCCATACCCTCTATCTATGACCATGCAAGTCAAGAACATCTTAATTACTACGAATTCCAACATCAAATGGGTTGAGGAAATACACCTAAACGATGTTAGGGAAAAATTCATTATTTTCTTAATGAAGCACAACATCATTGCACGATTTGTGTCGCTAATACAATACAAGCAAACAACGACACCAATTTCTATTCTTATAATGCTGAAAAATTGTATCATGAGAACAATATCAAATCCACCCATTCATCCTACTATAATTTAGTTAATGATGGATAAATAGTTTCCTTTAATAAGATCACATCAACCATAATCTAAAAGTTGTTGTATAAAGATTAAAAGTATTCATATGAGAAGCTCTTGCATGCCTTTTGGGCATCCCAGAATACAATATGTACTACTACATGGGAAACACCGTACACACAGGTATATAGAGTGGAAGTAGTCCCACCTATTGAGTTTCAATATCATTAACTTCATATTACCATATGGGACCATGTAACCACATATAATAATTCTTGGAAATGATTGGATGAATTGCAGCAACTTGATGAAATATTGGTTCACACCATACATCACCAGGAAGTCAATCACAACTTAATAGGGTGATCCTATAATAAAAATGTATAAATCCTATCATTCGTCAAATGAGAACTAGTATTGGTCCTTATAATACTAATGGTGCTTAGAATGAATCCCTCAATTCATGATAAAAATTGGTATGGATCATATTCCTTACAAAAGTTCCACTCTATTGGTGGTTATTATTTAAAATTAATTGATGAAAAGAACATTCTGACTTTGAACATTGCATGTTTCCTGGAGAAATATTTCATCTATATCACATGGAAAATGTCTCTTCTAAGATTTGTTAATTTGTATAGTCAGTCCATCTCAAATGTCTATAAATTGAATGAAGTTCATCATAGATCTAAGAGATTAATTTGGAAGGAATCATCATTTTTCATGAATGATGATAATGTGACCAACATATGGTTCTACTCAAATGAACTAAAACTATAAGGAACAATTCATCCTTACCAGATGGGATTGAACATCATGGTTAATTTCTCTCTCACTTGAGTTTAGGAAACCACAAAATTATGTGGGCTGAGGCACTTCTCGTGGCCCCTTAAATATGTACATGAATTGTAGTTTTATTTCTCAATCACTTACCTCAATCCTCTCAGTTTGTTAACATTCCCTCTAGGAAAACCACAAGGAAGAATGTTCATGAATCTACCATACAGAAGCCCCACTCAAATAATTTCCACTCCATAGTGTTACTCCCCTTTATTAGTATAATCCCCAACATCGTCACACCCATACCACATGACATTAAACTAAATTTATTATGTCCACATTGCCAGAAGATAAATTATAAAATATTTTTAGTAACTACATATGAATTGATTCTCTTTCCAATGAGATACATAGTGATTTAGAAAACACCCATCCTGAGTTTATCTATGAATATGGTTAATAGATTTCCACTTCATCCTATTTACGATCCTAATCCATAAATATATTTTCATCCAGACCATGTTTCACTATTATAAATATTATGGAATATATAGTGATACATCGTCCACGTGTATTGGGCCCATCCATCATTCTAAACCACATTAGAGCACACATTCCCCACATACAATCCTAATTCAGGCGGGGAAAATTTTTATGAACTACATTTGGATTGATTATTTCTATAGAAGGATATGTACTGAGGACCATATCATATATCATAGTCTAGTTTTATTATTTCATTCACAATGGGTGATAAACATCCTTTCCAAATATGTAAAACTACATGGATAATAGATTCATTTAATGATGATAGGTGGAATGATACTTTGGGAATTAAATATGTAGTGATTCTAATTCCATTGAGATATATAGTGATTCTGGAATATCCAATATCAGGTCTATCTAGAACAAAAATATCCCCCCACTCCTTGTGTATGGGTCAGACATGAATATTTAACCATTTCAAGAACTATGTTTAAATTGAATCATACTCCAAAATGATACAAAGTGACGCTCTGATCCTATCCTCTTGTCTGGAAACAATACCCATTTTCACATTGGGAAGACTATATTCATTACAAACTATATTAAACCACAATGTTCATTCAAAACAACGTATTTATTGATTCCCATACCACTGATGTATTTAGGGAAACCCATAATTCCATTCCCTTCCCTTCCAAACACATCCTCTACTTCACACTGGTTAATCTTTACCCACACAGCATAAATCTAAATTCACATAGCCTTCAATTATATTTCTTTTAATTCATAAAATAATCCATTACTACTCATTTTTTCTCACATTGAGCCCATATAACATGGAATTAGGAGTTTTTGTAATAGAATTCCCTTCATGATTAGGTTCTAACAATTTTCATCATGGTTGTTATGGTTCGGGTGGAAAGAACTTGAAATGCACACAAGATGTCCTCGCTGCATGAGAATAAATAGCACGATTTCCTAATGAACTATATGTGTCTTACTTTTCATTGTAATGAAATACATAGAGACATTTTTATATTCATTCATAGAACAAGTGACCACAAAATAAAGGAAATGAGCATCGTTATCCTTTGTTCGTGTTAGATCTAGATAATAGTATTTGGCATGGTTTTTCACCACATTTGTGAACCCATATTAAAATATTAATTTTCATTCCATACATGAATTCAATATGTATAAGGAATCCATTCAATAACTATGTGTGTATTTATTCATTCTTGAGAATTATTTGTATTAAAGCATGGGTCATATACAGTGCTCTAGCTAAAATCACATTATGTCACCTTCAACCTTACCGCGTCACATTAAATTTCATGATAGAAGTCATGACAACTTGAAAATGAATTTCATTCCTAATGTCCCCAACATATTACATTAAACTGTATAGCACATAAATAAGTATGCATTGATTTATTCTGTTATCCATAATTTATATATTGAATCCTTGGCCTCTTTTCCTAGTCCAAGACACATGTAATATAAAAATTACCCTCTGCCTTAGAAAACAATGATCTACGTAGGTGCAGATAATATGAGTCCCCTCATTATAGTGTCCACCAAGGAAATAGATATATGACCTTTCAATATACGAGTCAAACCTATTAAAGGTTCTATAAAATTTATGTCCAATATCAATCCATATGCTTCCTTTTTCTCATGAATGACACTTACACATGTCTTACTCCTAATCATGGATACTTTTATATCTTCTTAATATTTCTACATCTCCAAGTGTTGGAATCTCTAATACCTGAGGAATACTTTTAATAATTATGTAGTAACATGACCCATTTTGATTTTAGTAAATTCATCGAAGAAATGGGGTTGTCAGCCCATGGATTCCACTATTCTAATATGCTACAACACACCTTATTTTCTGTCCATATAGTACCCCACAAAATTAGTTAGTCAAACGGTGGTATCATTACCGTAGAGAGAATCATATTCTATCCTTTCACGGTTTTGAGATGTTATGTATGAACCTATGATTCAAATTTAGATTTCAGTAATCCCACAAATATTTTTCCTATTTCATTTCACATAATTAGAAACCCACCATGACCATGGTTTACAATTTCCTCACCCATGTTTGAAGTATACAGTAGGGATTCCTGTTTTGTAGGACACATATCACCTATCGTATCAACAATTATATGATTATTGTCATATGAACAAATTCAAAAGGATCCTTATTTCCTATGGTTGGTTCAATCCTTTATAGTAAACCAATTTCTCTATTATTTGGTAATTTTTACTTAATATACTACTCCTACATTGAGTTACTTTCATTCCACAGGCCAAACACTATGCCTTGGGAAATCTAAATCTCAATAAAATTCAGTCAGCTTCTAATAATAGAATATTGGAATTCAAAAGAACATTGTTTCCTCAACATTCATCAACATTCCCGAGATGGATCATAAAAATATATCCCATAAAATGGTGTTTTATGCCAATTTATTCCACCACTGCCAATATTATTTCAAGATGCAGTTGGCTTTAAAAAAATTAGGCAAAAATGGGTTTTTTTAATTAGTGGTATCTTCATCCTCATGAGAAACCTCCTCTATGACCATGATCCCTTTTCCACATACCACCCTTTATATATGGGTTTCACAAGATTACATCTTACGACATTCTACTCCACTTTTTTTAAATTCATTGTCCATTCTTAAAACATTTACCATAACAATATAAAAAATATTAACCTTTTTGTATAATCTAATGACATAAAATTATATCCCCATAATTTATTTATTGAATAGAAATAAAATGACTATCACTAATACTTAATCAGAATATGTTATACAATAAAGAAACATCATATCTGTAATAATTTAAAAAACATGATCAATTTCATATTCTCACGATGGATAAACAACTTATTCTTAAACTAATTTATGAAAAGGGAAATTCTCCAAGGAATCATTCATTTTAAAAAATATATTGTCCTTCAAAGAAAACCAATTTCTTAATGAATTGGTTTCCCATTCATGTAAAATTCTAATATACATTTTTATTCATTATAAAACTCTTTCCCTAAGAAAAACCAACCCATCTTGTCGTAGAGAAATTAAAATGTCCTCAGAAATCATTCATCCTTTAGCAATGGCATATCGAAATTTCAAAAAAAAAATACTTTACCTGATTATGATGTACCACGTGCTAGTTTTCTGTGCACATGTTTCCAAAATAAGGGCCCATTAGCCTATGGATTCCACATTAATAATGTGTAGTAACACACCCTAGTTTTCTTTGCATAATGTACTGCCTAAAATGGGGTTTTCAACTTCTGGTGTCTTAGTCCTCATATAAGACATCCTTTACTCTAGAATTTCATGTTTTAGATTCAGTAACGGAAAAAATGTGGCTCTAAATTCCCCTTCATGAATCTAATTATTTTTACAACAATATTGATCAAGATCACTAGTTCATGTCATCATTTAAAATTTTCTATCCAATTTTATATGACCTAAAATACAATGCACATTGGTATATCTAGTATGTCAATAAAATTTTGATAAAAAGAAACACAATACACACTAGATTAAGAACCTACAAAGGTAACTCTGGCTAAATGTTGAGTATCATATCATTAAACATTCAAACCGTATTATTTATGAAATGATCACGTGATTAAAATACAATGGTTAAATGATTTTATGGATGAACAACCACAATGAAGGGACTAAGAATAATAAAAGTATCATATGCTATGTTGTCTTCATATTCGACATGGAAAAAATTAGGTTGATGACATAAAAAGAAAAAATATTTTTGTTCATATGATCCAATAATAGGAGAACGATTATCTGTACTCCTAATTTATTAGATACAAATTAAGGAATATTTACATATATGATATTTATCCAAATCAAACAAAATGTTTCTGTAATACAAGAATGTTCCCAATTGTGTTGCCTTATAACCTTATTGTTTCATTCTGAAAGATTCTAATTATATGGGGGTGTTTTGAAATAGTGAAATGTGTTAAATGAAAATTATCATGGAAGTCATTTTTTTATCCCCACATAGATAGAAAATTTCATGATTGAGTGCAAATGAATCATTATAATGTGTGGATCAGAATGGCTTTCCATGTTTTCTGACCCAAAAAATCCTGAACTAGATTGGAATGTTCACTATGTGAATCTTCCTTTTTCATGGGTTCAACAATTAGAGGGAATGGACCGAGTCGAAGGGAATTGACTGCATGCTTACATTTATATTGATATGGGGTGCAAGGGCACATCCCCAATGGTTTGGTGAAGAAGGCCCTACCATGTGGTTTGACCCGGTTGACCTTCACACACATGGCCTTCAAACCAAGAGGATGGAACATGCCTTATAAGGCATATACACCCCCATAAGGCTCACATACATCGAGGTAACTTCTCTATTTACCTATGAAGAAAAACAAAATTGAACAGAGATCCCTATTTTACTATATATAATACAATCAATGTCCTCGTTTTCACAACTGGAAAATCATAAGAAACCTCCATGCTATGTATGCACAAATCCTTTGCCTATGATTCAAAAAATTTGTTTGGTAGATCTATAAAAACCTGATAAAATATAATTAAGGGATATAAGTGAGATAAATTTCCTATCATTGTATGAAACACATGGCACTATCATAAGGACCCCTTCTGGCCTAGTGAACAATAAAATGTATAAGCCATCTCCCTAAGCAGGGACATATGAAAGACCCTTTTAGGGACACCTGAGGAGACCCATGTTTCCAATGATAAATCCTAAACTGATGTTTTTTCAATGGTGGTCCATTCCCCATGGAATCTTTAGCTCACATAGTCCAATACCCCACAACACAAAGCAACTCCAGTTCCTCCCAAGCCATGCACAAGGAACCATTTCTCTCTAAACATAGACCTTTATAATGAAATATTTGACCCATATTCTAATCAACCAATGGTGTTCTCCTCATCCATTTGATTGGTTTTTAGAGTGGGAGAAAATCGAAACCTCCTCCAAATCCTCTGTATTTCTAAAACCACAGAAAAAAACCAATGTCTCTCACATTTGGGTAAGCATTCCTAAAATATTTGATTTCCCAGACATTTACTACATATTGTTTAGGTGCCCCATGATTCAAGATAGAATGAATTACTATATTAATGAGAACCCAATCCTTGGGGGAGGCGTCAGGGAACACCCAGTACTGGGAAATAAGGTTATAACCATGTATTTATCTAGTCATCTTTCATACTGGAAGCCTCTAGTTCTAGGAGGGTAGGGTTAGGATCATGCATGACTTTCCTTTTGAAATTTAATGATTTATTCCCCTATATTTATGAATACATGATTATGTCATCATTGTTTTATTAAGACCCAATCCTTTTTTACAGGACCTCTCATGCTTCACTACCTCCTTCAATACTATTTCCCAAAATTAGTTGGATGATTGGAACCTTAATTCCATTTCTCTCTCCCATTATGCCTGAGAAATGTGGATGAGAAGGGAGTGTCATTACCCTTAAATAATACATCATTGAAATATGTATTATTTTTTCCCAGATATTTTACATGCTCATATTTCACATATTAATTTTTTATGTACCATTGATCATATAGGATTATATGTTACTCAATATCATAGTTAATGGGTGATCAGATGAAAATTTTTCTAGGAATATTCTTCAAGATATTCCTCTCACCATCCTTCATAGTCCATCCATAGGTGTGAGTCCTCATGTATGTGTATCCAAAATTATGGATAATCTAGTCATGTGGTTTTTCGAATAATATATTTCCTCTAGTTTTTCACACTGAGTATGACCCACATAATATTGGCGGTTGATGGTGGTCATTACATCCACCTAATACCATACCCATCTATGTGCCTCATTTATTTTGTATGACCCATCCAATCCAAGGGAATACTAAACGGGATAACACACCTATCCAAATCCACTCAATACAACAGAATTCTCTGTGTGATATATTCTTGGGAATCCTCCATTGTATTGAGCCCCAATCAAAATCTGACAAGGGAATCCCCCCCCATAAAAATCCCCAACCAAACCCCCAAATATCCATGAGTCAAGTAACTTATCATGGGCCTAATATCATTAATTATGGAATAATCCAAATAAATAATATACAACATATTTATCTAAATGAAATATAATCCCCAATAAGTCAAACCATTTGAGGGCCTCCACAGGCATGTGTCATCCCAAATAATCTATGTGGAATTTGATTCAAATCAAAATGTGATGCATAGAAAGCCTCCATATGATCCAAAACCAACACCCAAAAATCAACCATACTCTCTATAGGACACATTTTCATTGGAGACTTATTCATCCTTAGAATTCATATCCCTCCCAGGTACCCTTGGTTTCTTCTACAGAAGTTTCGCACCAAACATTGACTATACACATTACACCGCGACATATTTTCTATATGATGATAATATACATGATTTTTTCCTTATCACACTTCCTTTATAGGTATTATGTGTATTTTTAAGAGGTATTTAACTACATGGGTTTTAATTTCATTAACATGAATACATAAGAATCTCGTCATTGTGTATCATCCCAACATAAAAAAACCCTTATCTCCTAGGCTGAAAATACACACTTGAGTGCCAGATTTCTTGGATGAATTCCAAAAAAATAATAATGAAAACCAAAATATCACTAATAATTATATAAGAGGATATCATTAATGGAGATCCTAGGATTCATATATATGTATCCATAGATGAAGGACCATAGAAACATATATATGATTATATATTCCATACATATTGATGATTGAATGTTAATTCAATGTTGACTAACATAATATATGGAAATTATTGATGGATTCATGATATATATAAAATATAGAAGACATGATCATATTATAAAATAATTCCCCCTAATGGGATTGATGATCTCAACCGCCAATCCTTTCAGGGAATGTGAGTTCTTCAGAATTATTGGAAAAATTTCCCAATGAGTTATTGGCTTTGTAAACTAGGTCCCTCATGGATATAAAACCATTGGGTGTTATTTGTTCCATGATAGAAAAATTGGAAACTATTTATAAACGATGAAATCAATTTGAATGATTTAACACAATTCATCAGTAAAGACCGCAACACTAGTTGGTCGCAGCCAGTGACCTACATTATATTGTTTGTATAATAAAGAAGGTAGTCTCTTCCCAAAGGACAAGTTAGATTATTAGTTATTGAAAAATAGACAAAAAAATAAGTTTTTAATTAGAACATTAAAGTAAAGACACTACAAAAACATCAATGGGTACCTTTCCTAACTCCTAGATTATATCTATAGGTCATTCAAAATATATATCTTCACATCCTAGAGAAAATTAAAACATAATAAAATGGATGACCTAAGATTCTCATCAAGGTTATGTAGTATAGAAGAATCTTATATAAAAAATAATTCATGATGAATGAATGATAACATCTTCCATTAAAATATAAACTTGGAATTATATGGAAAAAATATACAGTGAATAAACAATTCCATAAGAATAATCGCATGAGAATGAATCTTAACAATTAATATTATACTAGTTGTATGTTAAAATAGATAATCAATTAAGAATCATACATAGGTAATTCATGTTTCAGAAATCACTACCAAACCATCGAGACCTCTTTCCATAAATCTACATATAAATGTTTAATGCCTCATCCAAAACCATATCTGAAAATAGGAAAATCCTCGACCAAATCCTTATTTGTTTTGTCACAAGAGACCTACTGATGCATCAAGGGGATATAGTGGGCCGCATAAATCACTTATTAAGAAAAAATGATATCCATATATGAATGCGGTTAAATATATACAAAATAAAAATATGATATTTCTAAAAATTTCCCCAATATCTATGCATAATTACTAACCATTATAAGTAGTATGGTGAATGAAATCAAGATTTCACATCCATAGTAAAACTATTCAAAAACCATTCAAAAAAATATATTATATGATAATCATAATAGATCAATATGTTTAGTGAATAAAATTATATTGATCTGTTTAAATATATAAAAAAAATAGTAATAAAATCATTTTGGAATTCAGGAGAGAAACCCAATTTCATTATTTTGCATGTAATAGTTCTTCTGGAAATAAGAATTTTATTTTTCGTATTTGTTTTTCTAAAAAAGAATCAAAAAATTAGATTTTTTTCAAGTAAAAACTACTTATTTTATAAACATAATGGCATCTTGAATGTGATTTTGGATGTTACTTTAATATAGTTATGATACTGATAAGGTACCATTAATCGGGATTGAATATTTGGAAGAATAAAGAATGAAACATAGAAAATTTTTTATTTTCCCATAATAGAAAGATGAAATTATTTTTATAAATTTGTTTAGATATTATAAACATAATTTAGAATAATTTTATAAGAAGAGGGAATAATTTAATTTGTGTAATGTGCGAGAACGCATAACTAGAATTAAATGGGATTTTCTGGAAGAAACCCTTACCTTATACCCAAACCTGTAATTCAACAGACTTTAACATCCCGAATATAAAAATTTAATATATTAGATAATTAATTCAGAACATATTGTACATATAATTAAATCATTACAGTGTTATTAATTTAATTTATTAATTTTCTTATAAATTTTAGTTGTTAACATCATCGTTTGAGAGTGTTAATTTTCATGGATTTTAAGAACGAGTCTCTTATTTATAATAAATGATGTTCTATTAAAATGTGTATAATTTTCCAAAATTAATATTTTATGTTATTAATGGAAAAAAAATATATTTTAGGTTATTATATATATATATTTATTTCTATACATGAGTTTAATTCATTAGATTTAACATTAATGATATTCGTTTAGATCATTTTTGTGGTTTCTAAAATGTCACGAAATAGTTTTGTCTTATTAATTAATATCATGTATATATATATACTGGTTTGAAAATAATAAATAACTTATGATATATATAATAAAAATAATTTTAAACCAATCTATTCATTTATGACCAACCATGAAAGCGTTAATGGAAAATGAAAATGCATCATCCAAGATGTCAAAAAATTGACACATCAGAGGAGATGTTTTCATTTATAGAATTAGGGAGAGGGAATGATAAAGGAGGTTGATGTTTAATAATAAGTTAACAGTATCTTATTAAATTATATAAAATAAATTGAAACGTTTTGTGATGGAAGGATAAGAAATTAATAGAAATTGAATGAAAATAATTGAAAAGAAGGGGAATATTACCTTTTGAATTATCTTCCTTCAGAACCTCTTTAAAGGAACGAGTTTTGGTATTTTGATTAGACAATTTTATACTAGATTTGTGAGGAGGGGCTTGGGATGTGTATTTGGAAGATTTTAGGCATGAACCAAGCCTTGGATGGTGTGATGAGAAGAGACAGTGAGGGGTGGTATATATAGTGAATGATAGGGGAATTTTTTGAATACATTTATTTTTTTATTATTATTATGGTTCAAGACTATGAATAGTTTGATAATAAACATCAAATATATTTAAGTAACAATTGTATGATCAAAATTATGGTTTATACATAATCAATGACTAACAAAATATTTTATTTAACTTATAATCTATATATACTGTAAATTACCTTTATTTAACTATTCAAAGAAAATTAAATTGTTTTTGAAAAATATATAAAATTATACCTAAATTGTTTTTACATATAGACTAAAAAAGATCTCCATTTAATGGAAATAATTCTCTAAATGCGAGAAATTTAATTTTTATGTAAAATTGTCATTTACTCAAACGATATATATTTTAATATTATAATTGTTTTTTAAACACTGTAAAATTAACTAAGTTCTCATAAAATTGTCATAAATGAATATGATAATTAAAAATTAATTTATGAAACAATATTATTTAAATAATTTTTATATTCAATAATTTTATTAATTATGAAATTATAATTTAATATTTGAGAATTATTAAAATACCATCACATAATTAATAGATTTTAAAATATTAATTCACTTATAATATGATAATATTATATCATACATTCATTTATATAATATATAAATTTTTTTTATACATTATAGGGTGACATTACTATTCATTTTGAAAGTTTACAATTCATAAGGATCATATTATTATTCCTAAGGCTACATTACTATTTCATCAGTATAAGATATTTAACATCAAAAATACATATTATTTCATTCATTATTCATTAAAAATGTTTTTACTGTGTTACATTAGTGATTTTATTTGATTTATACTATATGAAATTATTATACTAAAGAAAATTTAATTGATAGAATTCTAGGTTTTTATATTCCCATATTATAAGAATGTTATTCTTGAAATTTCTAGACTATGGAATCACAAAAGGATTTGATAGTTATTCTTCCAATGTCACATATAGGATCCCACGTCACCCCTTAATTTTTTTAATTTTTCAAAGTAAACATTACTATCCATGTTATTCGATTCCTCAACACGCATTCTTTAGTGTCCAAAATCCAAATAGTATCTTCATAGTAAGATACATCAGGTTCCAAATCCATTCCTTCAGATGTGAGAACATGCATTGGGTCTTTCGTTTACATATATAACAAAGAGATGTGGAACATGTTGTTTACATTATAAATAATAGGTGTACTTTCCAAATGATAACCCATATCCCTGACTCTCTCCAACATTTAAAAATATCCACTGTACCTATGTCTTAGTTTCCCTTTCTTCCCAAATAATATAACATCCTTCCATGAAGTTATATTCAAGAAAACATGATATCCCAATTGAAATTCCAAATCCTACCTTTGAATTTCATCATATATATTTTTTATAATTTTAGATGCTTTGACATGGGTTTGAACAGTGTTTACCTTTAATGTGATTTATTCTTAATGTTTTGGGACTACAATCTTTATTTTAGTAATGTTATCCAAAACATTTGGTGTACGACATCTCTTTCCATAAAGTTTTTCTTATGGTTTCATTTGAATACATTAATGGAAAGAATTATTGTAATTAAACTTTACCAAATGTATATATTGATCCCACATGCCTTGAAAGTCATGTGAGAATGATCTCATCATCTCATCTATTGATTAGATAATCCCTTCTGAATGCATGAATGTTTTAAAGTGATAAATAGTAATCAAATGAGGCCCTATAGCAAAATAAATTTGATGTCTTTTCCAGAATATATATTCTAATCAGGGATCAATATTAGAGAAAATTTAAAGCGGTTATCTATAAAGTAGTATAAGTTTATTAATATAGGGTTATTCAAGGAATTTAAGTGGGAAATATTCATGTATGGTGATAAAATTTTCATATATGGAAATTCGATAAATAATTATCCATATTATATCATTATTTCTTGATTTGTCTAATTCATTTAAAAAATCCATTATAAAGTCATACCATATACATATAAGAATTTAAAGAGGTTACAAAAATCATTTAGTATGTTTTCTTTCAACCATTACCAATTGATATAATAAAAACCTTGAAACATAATCATCTATTTCCCACTTTATATTATCCCATATTAAATGTTCCTTAAAATATCAATGAATCTCTATGCTATCAGTGTTTATAAGGAAGTTTGAGCTATGTGAATCATCTAATAAATACCTTTTTTTGAAATTTACAGAGGGAACACGTATTATCATCCCAAATTATAGAATTTAATCTTTATAGGCAATGTGTTCCAAAATCCCATCATTCATCACATTAATTTTCATTGGATGATTCTCATCATCAGACTGGTAAATTTTTATCCTTTAAAATACTGTTTGATGGGAATCCAATTGAAAAAATATTCAGGTTTCACCTTCCAGAATAATTCCCATTTCAATCTTTTCTAGATCCATGTACACATGATCTTTTTCAATCATTTATTTTATTCACAACACCATGATAATTTTTACTCAATGCATATGTGTAACATCCCATGTAAATAAATAATATTACATTCTAATGTTTATCAATATTTGTGAATAAAATGTTAATATTAAATTAAAGGGAATGCTATGCTCGACGGCATACCCAATAGGCAACAACGAGTTTCTTTGAAATTTTACGTTGCACACTAATAATATAATAATATTATAATAGTTAATGCATAGCCATTGTAATGGTGGGAATGAAAAGAAATAACTAAAAAATGATTACATATGTTTGTTAAATTTGTTTACATTTATCCAATAAATGTTATATGCTTAAAATCCAAATGAATCCAATTTTAAGAATAAATACTCTAATATTTGTAAAAGATTGTTTTACCGCCTTTTGATGGTGAAGCTTTTTTAAATATAACTTTTGATAATTTTATAAGATCTATTTTTTAAAATAAACTTATTCTTTATGATTGGGACATTGAAATTTACTTTGGTTAAATTATTGGTATGTTTCTGACATTGTTAATTTTTTTAATGAATAGTGAAAAAATACTGCATTTTACATCAAAACTGCTTTTTCATCTAATTTAAATATATGGTTAGATTATATTTTTAATTGGTTTTAAAGTTTAATTAGAATATATTTTTACCATTTAATTCAATTTTGGTCATTATAATTAATATCACTTTTAAAATGGACATAAACAAGTTCCAAACTTTTCATAGATATTGTTTCAAAAAAACCTGCTAGTTGTTTTGACAACGGGAAATATTTTTAAATTAATTATATCAATTTCTGTGTTTGGAATTTGATAAAATTGATTCAATATTTGAAATCAGAAGGTCCAAATTATGTAATTAAGACTCTTTTGTTTTTGGACATTATGAATAGTAACGATGGTAATTATCTTTAATTATCGTGACTAATTTATAATCTGGTAGTTAAGGATAATAAAATAATATCATAATAATAACATATGACCCCAACATGTGTCCTAATGTGACTGGTTTTGTCATGTACGACCGTGGTATGCCTTGTGCCAAACTTTGGGACCCCATGGAATCACGTTTGTGTGATAGTGAAACATTATCATTTTATTTTTAAAGAAAGGAAAATATAACAACATTATGTATCACCCAAGTAAAAAAAAATTTGTTCTGTCTGTGAAAATGATATATTAAACTATAAATATTCATTTTAAAGATAAAAATATTTCCTACATCATAGTAATTTTTTATAATTTTTAGAAATTATATAAATTAAATTATTTAAGACATTATGATGATGCAGCGATTACCTCATTAATGAACGATTTAAATAAAATGAAAAGATAATATAAAATATAAGACTTACACTTCGAATAAACCTATTGGATGAGTATATTTTGAACCCTTATCACCTTATCCTAGAAAGATATCAATGTGGGACCTTTAAAATCCGAAACTCTTTTTAAAATAAAGTAACATTTTTTGACTTTCCATGAGTGCCCCTCCTCTCCTCTTATAAAAGAACCCCACCTCTACCTCCTTACCCACAACTATACAGAATTTGTCTTGGACAAACCCTTACAATTTCATCTCTCCACATCCCTATATTCTTCATTGAAGCCTCACCTTAGGCAAAAAGATCTTCGAGGAACCCTTTTGGTTTAAACCAAAGGGAGTTACCCGATTTAAAGGTAATGTCTTCTCTAATGTTATTTTGTTTTATTTTGCTTCTCCAACCCCCTAAATTGTTTGTATTACTTTATTTTGTAACAACAACAGTATCTCCAATATACTAGGATATTTTTATAACAAGTATTCGATCTACACTTACACACACATCCGTTTAATGGTTAAAGAACATACCGTTTCTGTGGATGATGAATTACTGGCTCACGAAACGATGATTGTTCAATATTATTTTAACGCCTTTAAAGGTGGCCATTATGATGTAACTGTATTTTATATATGATATATATGGAATTTATAATTTATATATTTTACTTTATTTTATATTTAAAACATACCTTTATTATTTTCATGTTGTGCAAATGCGATAATTTTATATGAGGAAGTGCGGACTACCACCCCCTCAAGTGATGTGACTCGTTCATGCAATACATGGAATGTATATAGAATGAAATGAATTGACTTTTGTGACCTATATAACATATTTATTATAATGTAATTATAATATATATATCTATCAATTATTTTTAATTCCATTAATATGAAAATGAAATGAAAGTAGCGTTCATACGTATATACGGCCTATCGTCTCCATGAACGGTGCATTTCATTTCTTTTATTCTCCAAATGTTATGGAAAAGTATAAAATGAATATGTACTGGATATATATGATATTTAAATCATTAATACTATTCTGTATATTATGTACATAAAACTACATGGATGAATCTTTTCAAACAAGTTCATTTTTTACTCATGTACCAAACATCGACAAAAACATTTCATATGAGCTCACATAATTAAATAATTATTATAACATCATAATATGTGATATGAATTGAATAATAAAATTTAAAGGAGGTCCTTAATAAATTAGAAATTGATTTTTTTTATTCATGAATATAAAGAAACGAACAAGACAAGTCGGACATAGGGTAAGGGATCCTACCTCTCTCTTTATATTTAAGTACTCTTTTTTATGTAACTTACTTTAAGATCCTATTTATTATGTTGGGGGATGTTCTTTTATATTCCTAGTTCTGTAATTTATATGTTCATATGATGAGAGATCATATTTTATTTTATCAATCCATTTTTTGGATGTTTTAAGTGGCGCCGTTAGGCTGCCGAGTTTTTGTAAGGGATTTTTCATCTCACTTTTATTCCCATGAGATTTATGATACATTTGGCACTATTTGTTTTGAGTGGTGTGTGTAATTCCCATTATTCTACTCATTGTGTAATATACATTATTTTATGGGTATTTACATCAATGTTGTACGGTACTTCTTTCATGGGGTGAACGTTTCGAAAGTTACCCAAATCGGTAAGGGAACCTTTCACCCTCCTATTTTTTTAAAAGACTTATTTTGTTTTGTCTTTTAATTAACATATTTTTATGTTGGGATATATTCTTCTATATCCTTATTGATGTAAATTTTATGTCCAAGTGATGAGAAACCATTTTCTCTCTCATCAACTAATTTTATGAATTTTAAAGTGACGCTGTTAGGCAGTTGAATTTTACCAAAGGAACTTCTTAACCAAATTTCGATTTCTTTGGGTTCAACATGTAGTTATTGAATATTTCATCATTTGAATACGTGTGAATGAAGTTTGACTGTTTTACACTTAATATCCACTTATATTGGCTGTATTTATATTTGTCACACATAATTATGAGATTGATTTATCCTTAATTTAAGCAAACCTTCTTTATAAGGGATTTTATCTCATTTTACATTTCTATTGAGAATTCATTGTTATTATGCACCGATTCACTCTTATAGGGTGTATATACTGTCATTTGGAATATTATATCATGAATCCCATTATTATCATGATATTATAATGTTATTATTAAATGTTATTCCTCAATTATTATATTCAAGTGTCTCTTATTTTGTTAAAAACCCTTTAACTAAAATATCATTTTAAATGTTTTAATGATTTATTCTTATAAATATTTCTCATTAATTATCCATGTTTTCAAAATGGTTTTAAGTATTTATTTATATGGATATTAACGATTTAAAATGTTAAAAGCTTCAAAGTGGAATGGGACACTTTGATTCAAAAATCTCTTTATTAAATGTATTAAATTGTTTTGAAAATGGTTTTTAGAATGGATTTATTATTTCAATATCTTAAAAGGTTATATTGTAATTGTAGTATGGGAATGTTATCATTTCATTATTCTTAAGTTATGTTATGTGATTATGTTATGGTTCTTGGGCATTGTTTATGAATATGGGTGGTTCCGTGATAAACTAAGTGCGGGTGAGCCCGATATAGCTCTCCAATGCATTGGGTATCGCGAAGGAGTTAAACGCTAAGGTTTCTCTGAAGAGATTTAGGGAATATACTGTGATGGGTATTTCAAATGTAATCATGAGGGTTACTCCCTACATAAGAATGTTATGAATTCCTCAAGTTACCTTAATGCCTTATGATTTCTATTGAGTTATGCATAAATCTTATGATTCCATGAGGTATGTTAAATTGATTATGTTTTATGAGTAAAGTATGATTTCATTGATTCTTATGTATACATGGACTGATGTTTTCTTTCCATACTATTATAAACCTTTCTGATATTTTTATGCTCATCCCATGTTTCTGAAATGTTTTCACGGGACATAAAGTTGAATAGGGTCAAGGATGGGATCAAGGAAATGTCAGGCTGTCTAAAACAAGGAACTAGATATGACTCTTTTGTTCAAGAGTTTTTATTTTGTGGAAAAAATGGAAACTGTTTAGATTTGTCTACTTTGTAATCATTGAGATATAATAGCTATGTCCTAATTATCTAAAACACTAAACCTTAAAATATCCTCAATGTGAATTATTCAATTTAATTCAAGATTAAGTAAGGTTTAAGGTCGGGTCCTTATAATCTGCTTCTTTTCTTCACCTTCCTTGGGTGGTAATATATTGAACCATAATAATCCATAAGTAGCTTGATCCATAATATTTTTCTCATGTTGATTTGTTTCTAGGAAAATATATATATATATATATATATATTTCAAACTCTTGTTATATATATATATCGCTTCATTCCCTATATAGATCATGTCTCTATATTTTCAAAGAAAATATTATTGTTGTTAATTAAATATCATTAGTTGGATAATTTTGTTCATGAGTTTTTAGCCGCCTTGATGCATTTGAAATAACTCTGTACATATTCATAAGGACATGACCAATTACTTACCATGATGCATCACTATAAATCATAAATCTATATATTTTTAATAGTTGACACAAGAGCAAGGACATCACTAATCTCCTCAATAATTCTTCAAAACATTCATCACATTGGTTTTTCCCAAAAAACATAACCCCTCTATGAGTAATCATAGTTAATGGGATAGATAATTCATAAATTTTTATAATTAAACACCAATGGTAACCTGTAAATATATAAAAAAAATACATTCATAAGTTAGACTCATTGGTGCAGGACGCTTCGAAATAACTATTGACTATGAAAGTTTAACTGAGATTTCATCCCTAAAGACCATATGGCCAATAAACAAAACAGATAGATGCCAAAATTATCATTTTATAAACATTCCATATAACTGTATTATTATAAGTGTCTATAGAAAAATATATAATTTATTCTCATGGTCTTTGTATCCTTTTAACTAAACAAACATATCGTTTTTAAATACAAGAAAATTCATCAAGATAAAACATGAAAAATATATTCATTAGATAAATGAAAACATAGTGTGAATTAGTTAGTCCGAATAGTGTTTTTGTAAACTTGTAATGTCCAAACGAGGTTCAATATGCTATCTTGAGAAGATCTTCCTTCCTTACAAACAACTTATGACATCCAGATCAAAGGTCACTCTTCAAAAAATATTGATCTCCAGGATGTTGATCAAATAAACCATTAATGCAAAGAAGGTGATACTAATCTTTATTATAATATCATTTATTTATCTATAATGGATGATCAACCTCATGTATTAATAATTCGTCATGACATATTGAATAGGGGCTCCCCATGGAGAATTAGTAGAGACTAAAAATCCATTGTCACTCAATTCAACTAGTTTTTTTCATTATCTCTTCTAAATCTAAATTTTGAATTCTATAGGGAATCTCAATAGAGTTATTGAAAAAGGAATTAAATCAATATAGAACTCAACATACCACTTTTGAGGATGTCTAGGTAAATACTCTAGAAATACATCAAATTATTAAGGCTAAATATGTACATCTACAATTTGAATATTTCTCTATTAATCAATTGATGATATGTTATCTTCCACGATAAGAATATCATTTAGAATAGATATTAGAGGTTGATCTAGATATGATTTAGATGTTGTGGTATCTATTACAATGATAATGCAGTTTACATCTTCCTCACCAATCATAATTTCCCTATTTTTGAAAATAGATTTAAGCATTATATTTTAAAATACAGTTCACATTGAGGATTATATCAATGTAATTTATAGTTGCGATGATAAGGTCAGATACTAAAGCACGTTTATGTGTCTATAAAGGGAATGACCGACAAATATTTTTTTCAATGATAATTCCATTAAGAACAAATCATCTTTTAAATGAAAAAGGGAATGTATAATTTTAATGGAAAACTGGAAAGATATAAAAGATTGAAATCATGCAGAATCAAATAATGAATTGGACACATTTGAATAAACAATTAATGTATTATACACTACATCATTAAGAACATAAACCTTTATAGTTGTGATCACATACTCCTTACCATTCTCCCAAGACCCTTTATGGGATTATTTCTATTACTTTTAGGTCAATGATTTTCATGGTGTTCCATCTACCTATAATTTTGACATCGATCCTTGGTAGCATATTTCATTCTACATAAATATTGAGCATGATATAATTTACCACAACATTTTAATAAAAATCGTTTTACTTTCATGTAGGAACCAATTTGTTTCTGTCATAAAGTTTCAAACAAGGGAAGATTCCATTTTTTATTCCCTTTCATCCAATTATTCCTCATATGCCCTCTCATTTTCATTTTTCTCTTAATTTCATATGACCTTGAGAAATAATTGTATATCATGATATCACAATAGATTGTATCCTTGTATGATGAGAAATTTTAGGGGACCAGTGCCCTATATATGAATGGTTTTAAATCGTTATAAAATTAAATATTCTGGAATGAATGATTCTATATATACACTACAACATGACATTATAACTTTGTAGGGTTCACTTTATACATTGAAATGTTTTACCCCTATTTTTTTCATAATAAGTAATTTATTCTCAATATACACTCATTGTTTTCATGGAAAATAGTTTCCACAGAAAATTTATTTAAAATCCCATTATCCTATAATTCTTATTTCTTTCACCTCTGTTGTTTTTGTGAATTAATGTACATCAATAAATCAAATCTCCCCATAGACAATAGACCACTATGAAAACATTTTAAATTTCATTACTACCCAATGTATGTAATATTTTTTATAATGTACATTTACACTAATCAGTTATAAATGGGTAATTAGTCCCATTGATAGATGGATACTGTTGTCAAATAAATTTTTCTATGATTTCCCCACATATTGTTTATTGTTATTCTCTATACAGTTATGTTTATTGGTTGTAACCTGAGTTGGTTGTCCTAGTATTGTAATTATTTTCTCACCATCAGCCACAACTCCAGTACAAACATTATTATCTTATATATTAGTGAAATATAAACACAGAATATATGAATTTAGATGGTATTAATTCCTTAAAATAGGAACCATTTATAAATAATAACATACATTTAATTGTGTTATAAATCATTTTCCATAATATCAAAAAAATATTAACCAGAAATTTAAAATTTATGTATAGATAATACAATAATCATACAAATTGTTTCTTTGGGGACATAATTAATTTTATATCTTTCATAATATATTATATGGGAAATTTGAATTATCAGAATCATATCAACTGGGAGTTTCAAACAAGGTCCATAGTAAGGAACTCTATCTTATATGAGGTTACCCCACTTTAGGCCTAGGAAACCTTATTATAATTGGTACCCTTACATACATTTGTGCAAGAACCATACCCACTTGTAGTATACATACATGGATGTATTTCTAGGAATATCCACAAAATATCAACCTTACCAAAATTATAAGATGTTCTTATATGATTATCCATAATGTATATATTTGGGTTATATATCATAATATATGATTACTATATCTAGTTTGCATGATTTGTACTAAAAATACTTCCATAACAACTGTAAATACCCCAACATCAGTTTCCTAGAACTGGTGACTAATATTATTAGAAAAGTATAATAAACAAGGAAGTCTTATCCTGAAGGACCGAATGAATTAGTAGTTCTTGAAAACAAAATACTGACATAAGATTGGAATTAAATAATTAATGGGAAAACAACATAACAACTTCTATTAGTAAAATTCACAATTCCATGATTATATCTACAAGTCACTCATAATATACATCATTACATCTCATGGGAAAATAAAATATAAGAAAGTGGTGATATCATATGCTCAGTAAGGGTATGTAATACATGGGATGTTAATATAACAAATAAGTAATTATGAATGACTAAAACATTATTCATAATAATATACAAATGATTATAATATTAATGAATTAAATCTTAATAAATAATTACATAATATAATCACATGAGAATGAAGCTTAAACATGAATATTATATACGTAGAATATAAAATGTATAATCAATAACTAATAATATTGAGGGAATTAAAATTTTGGAAATAATAAATATACCATCAAGGCCTCTTCCAAGAGATATGAAAATAAATGGTTAGGTCCTTCTTCATAACCATATTTAAAATTAGAAAATCCCTCAGTCAAGTCCATATTTGGCCTGTTTCAAGAGACATATCGATGAATCATGGAGTATATTGGGCCCCACAAACCACTTACTATGTCTAATAAATTATTTATATGAATGGGATGAAACATAAATAAAATATACATATGAAATTAAAATAATATTCCCCAATTTATAAACATAATTACTATGCATTTAGCGTAGTATAGTAAACAATATCAAGAATGAAAATCTACAATAAAAATGATCATAAACAAATTATTAAAAATGGTTGATTACAATCGTAAAATATAAATCTTAATAAATAATTTTATTCTATAGTGGTATTGAAATGGATAAAAATACTCAAATTAAATTTCAAATAAATTCATGAGTAAACAAAAATTTTTACTTTTCAATGTAGAGTTCCCTAAAATGAAATATTTTATATAATTGTTTTTATAAAAAAATTAAAATAACATAGTTTTTTATGAAAAAATGAGTGATCATAGAAAATAATAGTGTCTTATAATATATTATTGTGGGAATGATAAAATGGGTATGAAATACAATAGTTTCATTAATTGGGCTTCTATATAAGAAACATTTGAGAAGGTAACCATGTAAAACATGTGTTTCCCCATAAAATAAAATTGAACTGATTTAGATAAATGAGTTTGGAACATATAAACAAAATATATAAGATTTATATGAAAATATTGAGGAATATAATTTTTTAATGACGGAAAAATCATAATAGAAATGAAAATGGAGGTTAATGAAGAAACCCTTACACTATGCCTGAAACTATTCTACACTTGTCATTAACAACATGGATAATTAAAATTAATCCATTATTATATTAATTCATAACCATTAAAACATTAATCATTATAGTTTTACTACAGTATTTTATGATCTTTTTTCGGAGTTATAGAGTTCAATATTGTCTTTGAGGTTTGTTCATTTCTTGGTTTTCATGATCGGTTCAATTGATTATAAGTAACGAATTTCATGTAAATGGGTATAATTCTCATGAATTAGAATTATATTCAATTAAGAAAATTTTATAAGGTTTAACTGATATATTTTTTATTATTTTTATATATATGTGGATGATTCATTAGATATAACCTTAATGATAATAAATTAGTTTTGTTGTTGTTTTTTTATCATTATGAAATAGTATCATCTTATTAATTAATATCATGTACATTTTTAATGGTTATAAAATAATAAATAACTCATATTATGTTTAATAAAATATGGACTAATCATAATAATATAATTATGAAAAACATTTCTGGTTTTAATGGATAATAAAATGCATCATCCATGATGTCGGTAAATTGACACCTAAGAGATGATGTTTTCATTTAAAGAATAAAAGATACTGAGATATATTGAGAAGATTTTGACGGTGGATCTTATATTACAGTGTTATAATTCCTTTTTATAATATATAATTTAGTTATAATTTCTCCTTGTATAGGGGAGGTGAGGGATGTGTGAGAAAATATAAAAATTGATTGAAAATAAAAGAAATGAAATAGGATGTTTACCTCTTAAGTTATACTCATTGATATCATCCTAAAGGGGATTTGTTTTGTACTTTTTATTAGGAAAAGAGATATTGGATTCTAGGGAGGGGCATATGAATAGTATTGAGTACAGTTTAGAAAGGGATCAACTATAGGATGATGTGGTTACAAGAGGTGGTGATTGGTTGTAGTTAGAGAGGAGGATAGGGGTGTTTTTGGAATATTTTATTCATTTGATTATTAATTTGTCTCAATACTAGAAGTAACCTGAAAATCATATTGTAATATATGAAAATAAAGAAGGGACGTTTTTTATTACAACTCATACATTTTTGATGAATCATGTTATAGTTTATTTAACTTATACTCTGTTTATAACGTAAATTAAAGTATTTTACTAGTCACAAAAAAATCAAATATTTCTGAAAAATACCCAAAAATCACCATAATTTTTTTTTTCAATTTATAGATTTATAAAATGAACTCCATTTTGTGAATATAATTTTTAAAATATGAGATATTTTGTTTTTAAATAAAATTTTTCATTTACATAAAAAACATCGATTTTACAATAATAACTCATTTAATAACACTTTGAAAAAGTAACTATGTAATCATAAAATTATCAAAGAATAATAAGAAAAAAAATTTAAATTTATTATTAAATTTTTTAAAAATAAAGTTTCTTTTTAATTATTTTATTAATGAAAAAATTTTAATTAAATCTTTATGATTTCAATAAAAACACATAATTAATAATTTTTTTAAAAAAAATTTACTTATACATTGATCTAATTATATCATACTTTAATTTATAAGATGTATAAATTTTATTTGTAATTTAATTTTTATGTTTACTATTCATTTGGATTGTTTACTATTTATATGGTTCGTATTATTATTACTAAGGTCAAGTTAATATTTAATCAACATGAGATCCCTAATTTCTTGAAATACATCTTAGTTCATTAATTATTAGTTTATAATGTTTGTATTGTGTTCTAGATGTTTTTTTTGTGATTTATACTATATTAACTATTTATAACATGGGAAATCACATTGATAGTATCCGTGGTCATTACATCCCCCTCCGTAACCGATCATCGAGTGAAACACATGTGTTTATTTTTTCATAGAAAACATTGTTCTGAAAAATATGTAAATCATAAATCATGTTAAATATAATGAGATTCCTATAATCCTTCTACTCAAAGTAATATTAAATTAAATTAATTATTTACCCATTACTTGTATTATTGTTATTGAAAATGGGCTTCTTATTAGTTTATAATCATCTAAAACAAACTTCATGAAAATACTCCTTTAATACATGCATAATTAAATTATGTGAATTATTGATGTTATTAAATTTTTAATCCAAATAATATGTTCAATTATCCTACAAGAGATATATAAAATTTTAGATACACTGGGATTGATAATTTCAGATAGCTATCATGTTTTATACCTGTAGTGCTAATATAAATATCATATAATAAGCCAATAATGTGATTTTAATATCCCTATATAATTCAAATGTTAGTATCGCCTCCCCTAGAATTTTTTTTTAATTTCTCAAAACATATATTTCATGCCATATGTACCAGTATGTCGGTTCTTTTTTTAATGTGTACATTGATTTTTTCTATTTAAAAACAATAAATCAATTTACATAATTATAAAATATAAGTGCTTGATATATTTATATCTCTTTTTAAAGAATTACATTTAGAAAATATAATAAAATATGAATTTTACATATCATTATTGTTTTTTTAAAATGTAATGAAATATTTGTAAACCCTCATAACTCACAAAAAGAGTAAATTTATAATAATTGTAAAACTTATACTATTATATAATTATTCTGTTCTCTATATCCGCTTATATTTATCATTTTCTAAAGACCCTTTTTATCCCAATAACATTCCCATAAACTATTATTGACACTATTTCCCATGTGATAATCCTTTTAATATATGAAAATTATACTTATAAAACCTTAATCTAAATTTAATATGTTATTTTTACTCAAATATTTTAATTTTAGCATTTGAATGTAAGGGTTTTGTTTTAATACATTAATTTTTATTGAATGTACTAGAGTATACTAGTATCCTTTAATGTAATATTCATTCACATTTCTAGTCATAATCTCATCTTTCATGTAATATATGAACATGATTTCTTCCAATATTTTTTCTAAAAATATTAGATTGTAGTATAATATATACTCTAAACATGAGTATAATTGAACTCCTTCTAATATTGACTATTATTTTCATTATATTCTATTTTTCTATCAAAACATACACTTTTACCATGATCAATTTCACATTAAATAAAAGAATTATTTCATAGATAATTTTTTTAATATTTTTAATATTTTATTTGGAAGTAGTAACTTAAAAAATTTCCCTCATATCATTATATCCCATATTTTCCATGATTTCCTTCCATGATCAAATCAAAAAATCTAAAATCAAAACAAAATTAAGTATATCTTGAAAATATTTCATTTAAAATGTAAATGAAATGGAGAAACATTGTATCATATTTACAATAATTATTTTCTTTAAATATAAAAAGAAATATATATTAAGCTTTTATTTTTCTATAATTCCACAAGATAGTATTGAAGAGCTGTTCATGTTTTTTATTGTTAGATCATTTATCTATTAAATCCATTATGTTTTTTTATTTATACACTTAAATCTTAATGTATGAATCAATTATATTCAAAATATTTATCAACTATTTTTTTATATAATCAGTTTCATTATATTATTTATATAATTGGACTGTCTTACCAAATTACTTCCCTTCCATTCATTAATATATATTGATATAGGTAATCATTGTTGTTTTTTTATATTATAATAATCTATCCCATCTATAAATAATTTTCCTCAAATAAGATATTATATACCCCTTTTAATCCTATCTATTTTATAAGACAAAAGTTATTGGTTTATTTAAATTTATGAAATTCAATACCACCTTTATTTTTTGTTTTGTAATATTTCCTGTTAATTTTTCATTTTTGACATTCCATAAATACATTTTCATTATATCTTCACAATTATAAAATATCCATTGTTACTTTTTGAATGAAAATTTATTCCATAATATATTGGATTAGATAATAAAGCCTCATACCCCACATATGTTTATCCTTATTTTCTGAAATTTTGATAAGTCAAACACCATCATAAACATAATATAAATTTATATGATATAATTTTAGTTAAATTACTATAGATCAATATCTACGACTAGTTTGATAATATCATCCAATAAAATAAATTACATGGCTCAGGTCTCATTTTTTTGTTACACTCTGATGATTTTATTAGGGGCCTCCAAAAAAATTAACATTTTCTTTCAGTACCTCTTTACCACCAATATTAAAACTCCCATTTTTAAATTTATTTTTATTAGTGATAGTAAATGATTATTGATTTTAGATAAAATTTATTCCTATAATTGCAAAAAATTACCATTCAATATGATTTTCTATATCATTTAAAAGTTGATGATTCTAGTTACATAAGGGGAATGCATATTATCTAAAATAAATATTTATTTAATGTCTCCTGACATTAATAATAATTATTGAAAATGAAATATGTATTTTTTATTTATTTTTCATATATTTTTAATATAAATTGAGTTTCCTATTAATCTCAATAACTATGTTAGGTTATGTATTACTTTTATATTTGAATTATTATTCTGAAACGTAAAACTAATCATGTAGTCATACATTTGATAAATACTATTCCCTCATATGAACACTAATTTAGTAGGCACCCTTTTAAAAATTAATTATAACTGTTTTTGGGAAAAACATTATTCATATATTAATTATAAAAAAATTGCCTTGCGAATATAAATTCATAATAAAATTAGTAATCAATTACATATTTATAAATATTAAATTATTTTTAATATTTATAAACACTCGTAATGTTCACATAAAAATCATATAACAAAAATATTATTGGATCCAAATTTTACCTATCATTTATATAATGTATATTTTAATTAATTTTCTATATAATTTGTTTTAGTTTATCATCATTCTGTGTAGAAATGTATGAAACCATAACCCATGAACCTAAAGGCCATTAAAAGTGTATGGATTCCATAGGACATTTAGTACTTCCCCAGCCACCCGGGATATAATCATGTTGATAGGTAAAAAATAAATTGTGTGGAATACTTTTTGTAAAGAAACAAAAATTATACATGTTCAGAGAGAAAATATTTTTCATAAAACCATAGAGAAAAATTTTAAAAATAGGAAATTTATTACAATACAAAACCAACAATTTGAAAAAATATAAAATAATTTAAATTGGAAAAATCATTAAAATAATAATAATATTACAAAAAAGACACTACCACCATTACTATAAATAAAATGTGCAACAATTACATACCAGTGGAAAGGAATGATGTATTTCCTCTTAATTCATTATTGTTAATAATTTATACATGTCCACAAGAGTACACATGTAGGAGGCGAGTATATACTATGTGGTATTTCTTCAAGACTTCAACACACATCCATGTAAATATATATTCATATATATATATGAACTGATAATTACAAATTATAAATCAAGAATTATTTTTAAAAAATCTTATAAAAAACATTCCAAAAACTTATTTTCAATATAATTCCACATTTTCTAGAAACATTCATGAAAATACATTTCAAAATACTTTCTAGTACATATTTTATCCTTGAAACTGTTATCATATACAATAAACCATGTACCTTTTTTTTGAACGACACATATTTCACGGAATTATAAATAATTACTATTTTAAAAAATACAAATTAAAATACCCATTATTCCTAATATAAAAAACCCACAGTTCCCCTAAAATAAATTCATAGTTATATGGTATTCCCAAGCATGTGAAAAATTAAAAATCCCAATATTCCTGGACTAAGTAAAATTTTAAAATTACAGAAGTATGAATCCCCATTTGTTCATAACTAATTAAGACTATTCAGAATGATTCCATTATAAAATGGTAATATTAACTATATCTTCCATTAATGAACACTCCCTAGGCACAAATATTTCTGGATGAATGATAATGGTTTTAAAAAAATGTCTCACAATTTTTTTCAACTTATAGATGTGAAAATAGTGTATAAATAAAATATAAAAATAAAATATAAAAATCCAATATATTATGAAAGAAAATATATTTGAATTTTTTTTACTGAAAACGGTTAATAACTTTAAATCTAAAAGAAATGAAAACAATAAATATTATAATGAAACCCCTATTTAAATTTGAAATTAAAAAAATAAAAATATTTTTTAAAATATTGTAATAACCTATTAAAAATTAGATAATCTTCGTATGAGATTGGATCTATCAATCTGGTCATGTTTTTTAGATATCCTCAAATTCTAGGACATGAGATAACACGACAGAGTTTACTCCATCAAATATAAAAAAGTTAAATGTGGATATTTAATATGTACTCATAGATCCATTAGCATTACATCCTCAAATATAAATTCCAAAATAATAAATTGGTAAAGATATATAAGGATAAATTAAAAAACTATAAGAATAAACAAAATATGACATTTTTTGTTTGAATTGAACCAATAATCAAAAAGGAATTTTTTTGTGCCTAGTAATGTGTCCCTGAATTTCCTTTAAAAATCACACATAACATATATTTATTTAAGAGAGTAAAAAATAAATAAAATTGAAAAAAAACTTTAAACCACAATTCCATGTAATGATTTCTAATATGCATGTTTTACACAATTATTAGAAAAATTACCTTCCAATGAATATAGATATATTAGAAATGTTTTTAAAAATTTCTGATTATTTTGTATAGTTAGGAGTGTTATATGAATAAGAGTATGCCTCAAAATGATCTTATAAAAATAATAAAAAATTTTAAACAGAAAAAATGAAAAATAAATACACATAAAAATTAAATGGAATATAAATTCTCCCTGACATTGATTTCTCAAATAGAAATCAAGTAGACATTATTCTCAGTGAACATATTCAACCATTATTATATTATATTTGTCCCACTCCCCCATGATTCTTATCGAATCATTCCATGATACTAAAGACATCAACACTAAATATATCCCAAATAATAAAAGGATATTATATCCATAATTCTTAATCTGAATTGGTATTTTAATATTAGATGGTTTTTCTTCAAACATAATTACTTCAAATGCCAAAATAATGATCCAGGTCATAATAATAAATATTCCACTATTAAAAAGGAAAAAAATTGAATTATCACATTTAATTTTGGAAAACACAATCTATAAGGCCCTTCATCTATACCATCAATGATATCTAATGTCTCTATACATCATGATGTTTGATTAAATAATTATTCTTATCTCTATACCTAAATAATGGAGTCACTTATAAAAACGTTTTACCTATAAAATAGTTTTTTTAAAAAAAATCCATCAACAACTGTCAGTGTAATATTCATTTCAAACTCTCAGCTAAAATTATATGGTTTCAAATTAAATTATTTTTTAAATTATTTACAATGGTAAAATGAATCCCACATAATCATTATTTCTAGCCTAAATGAAACATAAAGGATAATGTTATAAAAATTTACACAATTCCTAAAATGTTTTCATTAAAATTTCTAATTGATGACTATTATTATGTAGAAATTCTACTATGAGAATATGATCCTCCCAAGACCTCCAAAAATTAAAGAATCATTCTTGTAAAATATCCACTAATATATAAATTATGATGTCTATATTATCATTAATCTGAGGTTGATACACTATAATAATAATTATATATAATGCCATGCAATTCTAGAGTCCTTTATATAATCTCAAGTTAAATTGAGGATATGTAATAGAAATTGTATAATTCTTAAATCCATCAATTCAAAAAAAAATATTTCAGATTATTATTTCCTTGATCATAAAAAAATACCTCTTATATTAGTTTGATATATATTTAATTCAAAAGTTTCTATTACCTAAACAACAAACATATTTCTTGGTGAAGTTCATAACCAAATCAAATATCATGTAGAAATGTCCTCCCAGGAAATTTTATAATTGAAGATGGATACACTAACAACCCCAGTCATTGAATCACCAAATTCACTAATTGAAAAACCATAAAATGATAAATAAATATAGTAATATATTTCTTCATTCATGATCCCAAAAACAAAATTTTAATTTCATTATATATCTTGGTATCTCTTGAATGACATGGATAGTATCAATGTTGAACTAATTCCAAAGAATAACCTTTGATATCCATATGGACCACCATATTTCTTCTTAAAAAATGAACTAAATCCAATTAAAAAAACTACCCCATAATATATTCTACTACATTTCATGTGACATTAATAAAATTTTATACTTCATTATATTTTTTTCCATCACAATATTTATAAATATTTAATTAACTTTGAGGCTATAGGGGACTACATCGTATTTCATTTCCATAATCCCCATGTGAAGATCCATTATTTGTATCATCATTTGAAACTAATCCCCAACATCCAATTATCTTTTGGATAATGTTCTTTTAAAAAAATGTTTTTGAGTATCATTCCATTTTTTCTATATATATTTTCTCAATATCATGGTTTTTAAAATATCACATCCATTAATGACATCTCTTTTTGAGGTCACAATAAGTTAAAATATTCTTCAAACTATATTTGTTTATATAAACCAATAATCTCTCATAAAAAATATAATTTCACTAATATTGTAGTTATTGAAAAATATCATCTAAATCTATGTGATGGATAGGGTAATTCTTTTATAAGAAACTCAAATTGCAAAAAAACATACATTAATGTTATCTCTCAGTATCACAACACATAAAATGCCTAACATAGATGCTTAAAAATATAATTAATATCATACTAATGATATATAAATATAATACAATCTTCTAAATTTTTCCTTATACTCAACTTCTTATGTGAGAAAGGAATCTTACTATTCCAATGATTATTTTTTCCAATATTATTGAATGATGTTGTAGGATAAAAGACGTTATAATGTTCTAAGAAAATATTTAATAATATCTAACCACCATCAAGAGACTTCAAATATAAAACATATTTTTCAATATTTCATAAGAATTAATGATCATAACATTATTCTATAAAATAAATAATCATTTATATATGGTATCATGAAAAAGAAAAATCACATCCTTAATAGAGAAATTATTTCTAGTGAAATTATAATAAAATATGTGCTCTAATAGAGTCTAAAAAATATTCAATAGAATTTTCCCATGGTATTTCTATAAATTTTAATAAATGAGGATTTTATTAAAAACATTCCACCATGAATGAATCTAAATAATTATGAAAAACAATATTAATTACATCTATACATATTATAGATTCATTAGTATCTATGAATGTAATTAGCAAAAAAAATAATGTATGTTGAAACATTATTTTTTTTGAAATTTCCCATTCTATCACCGTTAATTTATATTAAGATAACTAAAATTAAATCATGGAAAACTAATAATTTCCATTCATCTTGTAAAATGGATCATAAATTAAAGGTAAGATATATTTATTTTTCAATTATAATTGAGTCATCTTATAATATTAAAAAAAATCCAATGCTACCATAGGTTTGTTTTGGAAAATAAAATCGGATGCCTCAACGGGATAAAAATTAAAATATTATCAATTTATAATAAATGTCTTATTAATTTTCATTTAAATCAAAAAAATCAATTTTTTCTATTTGAGTTTTTTACAACAAAATATGATTCATCTATAGTATAAAATTAATATATAATTTTATATTCAATATGTGGGGTATAAAAAATAAATCATCTGGTAGAAGATCAAGATATTTATTCCTACCCTAACAATAGGAGGTGTATTCTCAATTTTATATACATAAGAATTAAATTTTATTGTAATGAAACTTGTCGCCTTCCATTAAACCCATTTTCTCACCAAAATATAAATATATACATTAAATGTGTGAATAATCATGTATTTTACTTTAAATAGAAATTTCCTACAATAACATTGAATCTGGGATTTGAATTGAAATTTATTATCAATAACAATAATCAAATATTACATTGTTATTTGAAGAAATAATAATTCCAATATTATTTCTACATTTTCTATCACGATTTACCAATATATAAAAATAAATAATTGCGATGTTATTTCACAATGTGATCTATCAAATCTCATATAACATGGTAAAAATCCAATCTGTATTCATAATTTACCAACCTATCTCATGGAAATAAATGAACAAAATTATAAATTATAAAATTATTTAAAAAATAGAAAATATTATCCAGATGGTATCTCACATAATAGGAAGTCTGGTGTCAGCCTCAACCTCCACTAGAAGTTTCCCTTCACTAATTATTTCCCATAAATATAATAATGTTTTTTCCTATACACTGAATGAGGAATTATTACTCTTCCATTAATTCACAAATCATCTTTACCTAGTGCATCACTATATTTCCTTGACCCCTTTACTTGTTAGATATTCCAATTATACATGACTGTGAGTACTAGTTACAATAAATATTAAAATTCCCAACATTATCATACCAGAAACACCTGAGTGGGGGATTTATCTGGTTTGACATTGAATATCACAACTCCCCACACTTGTATCACTATAGGTATCCCTTACCTAAGAAAACTCTTTATGAAATATTTAACAATTTCCCATGGAACCCATTACAATATATTTTCTAATAAAAAAAGAATTATATCCCTAACCACTTAAAGAAAAAAACAACATTCATTTTTGGAATATATTGTAACACCTCGATATTTTAAAATTACAATATGTTCGATATCATATACTAAAAGAAACACTGAGCCAAAACAATCCTCCAAATATTATTATTCTAATATATACATTTCATCCTAGATATTAAATTGATTTTTATGAATAATATTAACCCAATAATGATGTATATATATAAAAATATAAAAAACTTTCCTAATAAATAAAATTAATTAACTAATCCTTGATTAATATTTACATAATTGTTTGGTAATGTTAATTTTATTCATACTAAATATGTTTTCATCAAAATTGTTTATTATAAATTTTTTTATAAAATATTATAAATAAATTATGGAACATATTAAAAATTTATTTAAAAAAAATATTATTACTTTTGAAATAAGAAAATCAAAACCATCTTTGGATGAAATTTATAGTTTTTTCTTGAAATATTTATTTTCTAGTGATTAGAGAAAAGTAAAATTTATTATTCAGAACTGTATTTATTTACCATTTTCAAGGTTCTATTTTATTATAAAAAAATTAAAAGGTAAAATTTTTCTTGTTTTATTACTAATAATCCGATTATATTCATTGTAAAAAATTTCACAATGGAATTTGTTATAAAAGAATTTAATATGTTTAAGGAATTTTTTTTGAAAAAGTAATTTTCATTTATTTTTGAATTTTAATATTAATTGATATATATGACTTATTGAGATTAAATATTAAATAATGTTTCACGTATTTATAATCATGAGTTACTCATTTACTAAATAAGTGATTTTTTTCAAAATTAAATTTAACTTTAGTAATTTTTGTTACCATAGAAAGGGTAAATGATGAAATAATTTGGTAAAATTAAAATGATATGTAATATAAGATGTCCCTAAAAATATAATCAATTTAATTGGATTATTTAAAATAATTCAATGTAAAATAATATTTGGTTGTATGACCTTTATTCTATATATATGATATTGTGACATTTATAATATTTTATGTAACCAAAAGTAAAAAAATGTCCCAGTTCAATTTTAATAACTATAGTATTTTTAACATTGAAATAACTTGAGAATATGATTGGTTATAAATAATCTATTGAATAATAAATGATTTATATTATTATAGGTAATTTATTTTAAATTTTTGGTGTATAAATAAACTAAATTTATTAAACAACATTGAGACAATAATTATTTAGTTTGTTAAAATTAAGAATAAATGATATTAAAAAAATTAAAAGTAGTATAATTTGAAATAATTAATGTTACCCAATAATTTTATAGTACATATGAAATTTTGTTTTGTTTTTTATGAATATTAATTGAATTATTATGTTGTATTAATGTTATTAATGTCAAAATAAATGAATATTCCTAAAATGGACATTATTAATATTTTATTAAATTAATATTTTATTAAATTATTTAGAATCCATTTAAGAATTATATTTTGAAATAATAATGTTATGTGGTTCATCATATGTAACATGGTCCATTTATGGGAATTTTAAAATTTTATTATAACATTATTGACCCTTAGAGTGTTGAAAATTGTAATAGTAGGATAATTGTTAGTATGATTTTTGGGGGAAAACCTTAAGATAAGGGCGAAAACATTTCCAAAACATGTATAATGTTTTTTTAAGAACATATTTACACTTCTATTATAATTAGGTTATAATTACATCAATTTTGATAAATGTTCAACTTTTGAATAATTTATATTTATGTAATATTTTAACTAATTTTCAAAATTCCCCACACCACAAATATTACAGGTAACCTTCCATTTAGAACCCGAATATTTTTCAAGTAAATTTAATATTTAATGAATGAAACACTTAGTCTCTACAAAACACCATTTTTGATACCATTACCAGTAAACATAGATTTTATACCTATATTATTTGTATTTAAAAAAACTAACATACATGGTTACACTCAGTAAGATATTCAGACTCTTCTAAGACAGACATATTTTTTTGAATAGTAACATTCCCTTATGAATAGTAATATGAAACCTAAGAATAAAAACTCATATTATTTTATTTATTGTCTTAAGGTTATAAGATAATGAGATCTTGATTAGTTTTCAAGGTGATATAAAACACATTGTTGTTTTAAAATTATTATTTATTGAATAAATTATGATTATATTTAAAAACAAAATTAAAGAGATTTATGAAATTATTATCAAAAAATGGCATTCATTTCTGAATTCTACACATTGAAAAACAGTTAGGGTGAATTTTTGGGATTTTTCAAAAATACACAAATTTTCAATAAATAGTAAAATATGGTAATTAACCGTCTGTATACCTTAACAGTTAAATTAACTATTCCTATCATCATGGATGATCTAATCACTAATTATTAGAACTCATTTTAACATATTAATTTTCTTGGAAAAAATAACCGATAACATTGGATGTATTTCTCAAAATAATAAAATAATGATTTATTTAATAGGAAAACCCTCCCCTCCTCCACTATAAAAACCTCCCTCACTTCTTCTTCACTTCACTTATCTTAAGAGATGTTCCTTGTATATATTATACTGAAATATCCTCTCAATATCCTACACCATTTCCATAATCCCATTTTATCATAAAAAGACAAAAACCTATCACCTAAAGCAGCTCTAATGTAAGATTCCTTCAAGAGGTAAATTCCTCTTTTCATTTCTTTTATTTCATGTTCCTTTATTTAATTTTTATATCCTCTCCACCATTCATCCAAATTTTGTGATGTATCCATTAGATTACATGTACTATAATGTTGTTTTGATAATGAAATAATTAATCATCATCTCTCCTTCCCCATCTATCATACAAGAAATGAACACACTATCTAAGATGTGTTAAATTATCATATTCAAGGACAAATGGTTTTCAATACCAATTTACATATTTAATTATGGAAAGGAAACCATTTTGATGGTGAAAAAGACTATAATATAAGTATTATAACATATTTATGGTCTGGGAATTCATTTTTACAATTGATATTAATTTATAAATCAAAATGAGTTCGTTGGGATAAAATAACATCAAATTAAACCAAAAAATTGTCATTAATGTTTTATAAGAATTTATCTTCAATCCCAATATCCAAATGAATATTTTAACTATTTACTCTTATGGATGTTAATTAATAACAAATATCCTCAAAAATGTAAAACCAATCTCATTCTACATTTTTTATGTACATGAATAATGGTAATCCAATAAGAAAACCAAGGAAGAAAATTCTCCCAAACAATGAAATTGAATCTCATAACCCATAAAAAGGCCATGAATAAACCTAATAAGATTATAAAAATAAATTAATTGTTTATAAGGTTCTGAATTCATTAATTTCTATACCTAAATTTTATTATTCAATTCATTATCTCCATTGATGAATACCTTCATACTTAAGGTAACAGTTTTCAAACTAAACTTCCATTCTAATTCGGGTTACTATTATTATCTACAAACCAGAAATAAATTCATATCCATTTATATGTAATCTTTATAAATTTTGTTTTAATGTTATATATATATTTTTTAAAAATAATCTTTCCTTTATTTATGAGGATTTATACTCTTCCTGTAATAAATGACTGATTTAAGGGAACTTCTAAAACTCTTTCCTATTTTCAAGGGCACACTATAATATTTTTTAGAAACCATTATCATTCTAAAATCATTCATTTTATAAAGAAAATTTTATCTTACATCACTTATGGTTTTATACAATATCTTTCCCAAAATAATTATTCTTTTCAAAGTAAAATATTATTTATCAAAAGAATTAATCTATTATTTTATAAGAGTATCTTCTTCTGTTTCAACACTCTTATTGATTATTATGTATTTTTTATTAATATTTTATGATAGCATCATCCATATTTAATTTAATGTTTTTTGATTAGTTTTACTATGGATGTGCTATCTTAGTTTCAACATGAATGTACATGTTATTTTTTATCCATGTTTATATGAGGAATGTAATAGAATTATTATGTGATGGGTGGGTCGAGATATAGCCCCATGATGCATCGATAGGTCTCATGAGACAAATATATATGGACTTGGCTGAGGACATTCCAATTTTTATATATGATTTTTGATGAGGCCTTAATAATATTTTATATTTCCTAGTAGAGGTCTTGATGATATATTTTAAACTGTCTGACATTTTCGTTTCCCTTATTATGATGCAAGAAATTAATAGTTCATGTGGTTATTCAACTACAAGAATAACCTAAATTATTATTTATAATATAAATAATTACTCAACTCATATTCCAGGCATAATGTTTTCATGTTTATTATTTTTAAAGGCACATGTTTTCAATTATTCACCATTCCTAATGTTTATGTTTATAATAACTTATATTGCATTCCTCATCCTTACTGAGAATATTTTCTCACCCATTTTTATGTTTTATTCATCCTAGTACATAAATAGGTATATTATGATTGACATGCAGAGATAATCATAGATTTGGGGATGTTCCTAAGAGAACTACAATTTTTTATTTCAAGTTTTTATGTTGAAATTATTTATGTATATAGCATTCCAAATCATATAAAATATTCATTCCACTTGGATAAAACATTCATGTAATCATGAAAATGTAATGTAATAATGCACCCACTCTAGGAAATTATTGTAGGGTCTTTACGGTTGGAATCAGAGAAATCTTAGTAGAATACTTTGAAACTATATTTAGCATATTTAGATTTGGGAATCGAACCTTAATATTGTCTTTGAGGAGAAAACAAAAACGATAATCAAGGAATTTTTGGGAAGTAATAGATTCTGTGGAGCAGTATATCAACTAAATATCTATCTTGATACTACAAGTGGATGTGGTTCTAGCATAGATGTAACTAGGATTAACAACTCTGAAAAGGTGTTTTTGTCTTGGCTTAGGGTATCGTAGTACATGACAACAGGTTATAATCAGCACCTAATTTGACAATCCAATGCGATATTCTTAAGATAATTCACATTATCATTAAAGCCATTATTAATATTTTAATATAATTTTTTTCTCAATGAATCCATGTTTATGATTAAGAGATTACTTATGTAGGGAATTTCACTATTATACTATGTAATTTATTATATTGAGATTATGTATTATGATTCATAACATAATATAATGTATTCAATTATTTAGAAATGGTTCATAGTGGACGAAAAGGAAACCACATTAAGGTGCATATCCCATATAGGGATTTCCCTCATATGCAAGATAATGATGTTGGATCAGGATATCCAACTGGTGGTGAGAATCTTATAACTATATTGGGATAGTTGAATTAGGTTATGAATAATAAACTTACCTGTATAGAGAATATAGATCCAAAATGTGGAGGATCTATATTAGACCTCTTTATGTGGAAAAAACCATCATAATTCAATTGTACTATGAACCCTTTTGTATTTTTCAGTGGATAAGTTCCCAAGATATTATATTTTTCACTTTGGGATGTAATGAATGAGAGAAGGTAGTCATGAAATCCCATAATCTATCAGGAGAAGTTGATCAGTGGTGGTCATTGATCCAAACCCCAAAGGATGGGGAAGAAATAGGAGAGATATAATAGAGGGATTTAAATGAAATTTTCCTAGAGAAATAATTCCATCTTGAACATTGAGTAGAAATGGAGATACAGTTTATGAATTTCCAGAAAAACGAGGATGCTAATGTTTCAATTTTTGAGGCTATCTTCACAAGTTTAGAAATGAATTCCACATACTATATATGTAATCCATGGAGAAAGATTGATCTAATTTTATCTGGTATAGAAGCATTATTATGAAGGAAACTTGACTCCCATAATTTCAAATTATATAAAGATAAAGTATCATGTGCTATCAGGGAAGAAAAATTATTTTCTGCATCTTATAAATTTAAATGAAAAAAATAGAAAAAAGATGTATTCTGAAAACTCATTAAAAGAAATTAAGGATATGGGGATAAAGGGATAAGTTGACATTCCACCATGTGATAATTATATAAGGAAGCACCCAAATTTCCTCTTAAAAGGAAAATTTATGTGCTATAAGTATGGAAAGAAAGGACATCATGATGGAATTTTAATGTTGAATAAAGAAGCTATTAATGTTCAATTATATTGTTTTAGGGAGATAAGGAACAATGCTAATGATTGTCCAAATCGTCAAGGAAACATGCCTCAGAAAAGTCTAAGGGAGAAGGGAAAATCATATGATATCACAAATATTAATACTGAAGATCATAAGCAAGTGGTGGTAGGCAATATAATTATTTGCACAAACATATCCAATTATTTATATCATTCTAGATAATCTCAATTTTCATATCATTCATGTTTTCCACAAAAATAAGATATTTAAAATTTGATTTAATAAGGTTGTTTCTAATCAATACTCTTAAGGGAAGTATCATTGAAACAATGTTGTGTCAGGAAGTACCCATTATGGGATATAAACATTCTTGATATACTTAATTTTTTACATACCCATGATTAACATTGGTATAATTCTTGTTATGCATTGGATTTCAAAACGGGATGTAAATATTTTCGTCAATAAGAATGAGGTTATAATTTTGTAGGATGATGTAGAATCCCTTATCTTTTGAGAAGAAACATACACCACTAATTATCATCATGATCCTACCCCAGTTGTTATACTGACATAAATTATTTGGGAGGAATGGATTGTAATAACAATAATTTAGGAACAGAATGTTCAAATAGGGGATATAACTATTGTCCAAGAATATGTTGATGTATTATTAGATGATTTACTTAGTCATCATCTAGAGTGGGAAATTGAGTTTTCTATTGACTTAATTTGTTGGGAAAAAATCCCTCAAGGTAACATTGCAGTATTTTTGGGTTGATTGTGTTTGTTGACAAAGCAGGTTTTCATGGATATTTGTCGAGTTCCAAAGAAGTTGTTGACAATACGTTTTGACAAAGAACGATGACAAAGGAAAGGACGATCTGGAGGCGGTACAAAATACCAGTACAAGGTGGCGCCGTTTCCCAGTGTTTGCCAAATTTTTGGGGTCTAAAATTTGGTGTTTGGTGAGCATCAGGAAAATAGGATTTCCATGAAGATCATAATTTAATATGGAAAGGGCATGAATTTCGCGAAGATAGGATGCATGGTTTGGAAATCGCGAAGACCAGAAGAATGGAGGCGGTGAGTCTTCACGATTACGTCATGCTTCGCGAACGGCAGAGGCTGAACCGCATCGTGGCGGTGAAGGGATTTGTGAGGGAGCTTCACGGCGAAGGTGCGAAGGAATGTTGACGGTGATGCTTCGCGATTACATCAAGCTTCTCGAACGGCAGAGGCTGAAGTGCATTGCGGCGGTGAAGGGATTTGCGAGGGAGCTTCGCGGCGAAGCCGTGAAGGAATGTTGACAGTGGTGCTTCGCGATTACGTCAAGCTCCGCGAATGGAAAATTTCCGTGGTGCTTCGCAATTTGGATAGAATTCCGGTGGAAACTTTGGAGCTTCGCGATTTGAGATGACGTGGAATTGACTTCGCATGAAAGGGACGAGGGTCGGTGGAATCGTTTATAAATAGAGGCCGACCCCCTTGAGATAAGTAGAGAGAATTTTCATAGAAGACCATTCGCTCTCGATTTGCAAAGGTGGTTCGCTGAGCCAGTGTGATTCATGAAAGAGGTGCTTCGCGGAGGCTATTGTAGCTTCGTGAAACCTGCGAGCTCCACGTTGGCTTACTAAGCTTCGCGAGGGCCGTTGCTTTGCGGCGGCTTGAGCATCGCGAGAGTGCTTCGTGAGAGTTCTTCATGAGAGAGATTCATGAAAAGGCAGGAGCTTCGCGAAGGCTTGTTTGAGCTTCACGAAATTGGGAGCTTCGCAAAGTAGGGTGCTTTTCGAAGGTAATTTCCAATGGTAGTTGCCCAGTGCTCAGAGGAAAATTGCTATTCGTAAGTGGATGAAAGTTGGACTTCAATAGAGAATCTATCAACAGTTGAATATGCATTATTTCATGCAAATGAAGAGACCTACAGGTCTATAAACTGTGATTGGATTCCCTTCTAGAGTAATGATCTTAGGAAGTGGAAGAAGGTGATCCTCTCCACTGGCAGTGGGCCATAGAGAGAGAAATAGGGAGTGACCCTTGGGAAAGCAGTGAGCTGACCCTAAACCTTTTAAGGGCAGTGAGCCTGGGAATAAAGGTGATCTAGCCAAAACCATTATATCCACAGCTAGTGAAGTATAGTGGAATTTTGTACGACCGGCAACCTGTCGGTGTATACTCCTTGGACGTAGCCCTTAGTGGTGAACCAGGTAAAATTGTTGTGTCCTGTGCTTGCTTTACCTTCAGTTTATATTGTGCAATAGGAAAAGAGAGAAGAGTGTTTTGCTTAACCGCAAAACAAGATCAGAACGGGATTTAATTTTAAATTAGTCATACCCTCATTCACCCCCCTCTTAGGGTATTCAGCCTTGTGGACTTAACAATTGGTATCAGAGCGAAAGGTTGATAGTTGTTCATCTCTCAAATGGAGGATACTAATCATAGAGGGATTCCGATCTTCAATGGATGTAATTTTCAGATATGGAAGAATCAAATGAAACACTATTTTCGATCTTTGAGAATGGATGTGTTTTCAGCAGCTATGCATGGAATCACAGCTGATATTACTAGTGGTGCATTATCAGAAGCAGAGCATAAAGAGTTGTATGCTGATTCTAAAGCAATCAATGCCTTAGGGGGAGCCCTTTCCAATCCCATATATACACAGGTGATGTCATGAAAAACGTCACATTCCATGTGGGAAAAGCATTTGAATATTTATGAAGGGGATACAAAAGTCAGAGAAGCAAAGCTGCAAGTGTTGTGGAACAAGTATGAAGACCTGATAATGAACCCGAATGAGTCTGTTGATGCATTCTTTGACAGGGTAAATGCTGTTGTAGAAGACATGTGGGGCCTTGGATAAATTATCGAAGATATAAAAATTGTGAAGTGCATATTGAGAAAACTTCCACCTTGGTTCAATCCGAAAGTTTCTGTTTTGGAAGATAAAGACCCAAAAGATCTAACATTGGATAACCTGCACAACACTCTTGTTGCATATGAAATGAGAAATGATGATAATGAGACTGTGGAAAAGGGGAAATCCAAAGAGGTGGCATACAAGGTCATGAAGAAACTCACCATTGAAGACTCTAATGAAGAAGAATAGACAGATGAGGTGATGTCATTCCATTCTTCAAATCTGCAAAGAGGAAGAGTAAATTTTAAAGGTAAACTTCCACTATCATGCTTTCGATGTGGAAAGGTTGGTCATCTTGCGGCAAGACGCCCCAATAAATTTCAAGATAACGATGATGATGATGATGAAGTTGAAATTCCCAAGAAGAAATCCTCAGCCTATGTGAAAGGGAAGAATCGGTTCAAGAGAAATTTCTTTAAGAGGAAGAATCTTCGTTCACAAGAAATAGACAGTTCAGATGAGTCTGAGGATGAAGAGGTTGAAGAGTTTGAAAATTGTAAAGATCATAGAAAAAATGCTATGGTAGTGGTCGTCGGTAGTTCTCGGGAAAAGGAAGAAACTGAAGTTCGAGAAGAGGAAGAAGAAGTTGAAGGAAGAGTTGATATGGAAGCCAAATTGGAAGCAGCTCTTGAAGAGATAGATGTTTGGAGAGCCAAAACAAAGAAATCCAATAATGTGGTTCGTGATTCCAAACTCTATATAAAACAATAGGATTAAGAAAAGTCAGAACTGTTAGAAGAAATTGAAAGACTAAAATCCTCAACACCAGAGAGCTCAGAAAATATGGTTGAGATTAAGATTAGAATTGAGGAAAAAAAGAAAGAAATTGATTTTTTGACTAACACATAAAAAGAGCAGGTCAGACGTATCAAAGAGCTTGAAGAAGAAGTGGTCAGTCTGCGACGAAAAATAAAGGATCAAGAAAAACTCTTGACCCCCAATGTGATATCAGAAAATCCGGCCATTCAGAAGACAGAGAAGATGAAAGAGGAGGCTCGTAGTTCAGCAGGAGTGAAGCAGCAAGAAAGCTCAAATGATAAGGTTGATTCAGGGCTTGATAGGAAACAAAAATCAGTGGTAGTTAATGTCAGACCGCAAGCACCCATCCCGAATTTAAAGGTTGATTTGGGCACAAAACAGAATCAGAATATTCATAGATCCCAAAGGGAAAATCGTAGTGATGAGATATCACGAAGGAATGCATCCTATATCAGGTGTTATTGCTGTGGGGAAATGGGACATTCACAGTATGTGTGTTCCATATCCAAGAGATATAGAAGGGAACAAGAACAAAGATGACAGCCAAACAGAGAATGGTTTTCTAGAACATATATTGAAGGACACTGTTTTTGGTGTGGAGGATTTGGGAACATTTCTAGGTACTGTACTTCAATCATTCAGAGAAATGTGCCAAATCAGAATCAAAAAGTTCGCAAGCAGCAGGTCAATAAACCGACAGGTGAGTTAAAAACGCAGAATAGATTTGCGGCTTTGCAAGATGAGGCTGGTCCATCATACTCTGAGAGAGAACCAAAGTCTCAATCCATTCTGAGGGTGAAAGAAAATGTATGGACCAAAAAGAAGAAAAATGAGAAGGCCGTGGTGGCGGAGATTGCCCTTAAGGCATCAGATCGATCTGGTGTTTGGATCCTTGACAGTGGTTGCACAGCCCACATGACGGGTAATAAGGATCTTGTTACATGCATAAAATATGACAAAGAAGGAGTTGTCAAATTTGGAAATGATGAAGGCCTGAAGATTGTTGGCTCAGGAAAATCCAAGTTTGGGGGCAAAGATATGAGACGTACTGATGTCATGGTAGTAGAGGGTCTCAGTCATAACTTACTCAGTGTCAGTCAACTATGTGACTCTGGGCACTCTATCCGATTTACCGAGAAGATGTGTATTGTGAAAGGAAATGATGGAGAAACTGTTATGCAGGGAAAAAGGTCAAAGGGAAATCTCTACCTTGTAGGTGGGGAAGAAGATAGATGTCTTTTATCCAGAGAATAAGAAAACCAGCTGTGGCATAAGCGACTTGGTCATCTATGCCAACCATCTATGGAGGATCTCATAAAGTGTGATGCTGCTAGAGACATTCCCAAGCTATCACGTGATCACACTCATACATGTGATTCTTTCCAACAAGGGAAGATCATTAGAAAGACATACAAGCCAAAGGAACAGAAATCAACTAGTGTGCTCGAACTGGTTCATGCTGATGTATGTGGACCTATCTCACCACGAGCTATAAATGGGAAAAGGTAGTATGTCCTTTTCATTGATGACTATAGCAGAATGGCCTGGGTATTCATCATTACCCATAAGACAGAGGTGTTCAGTTGCATAAAGCAGTATAGGATGGAATCAGAAAAGATGCTTGGGCAGAAAATTCTGAAATTTCATACTGATAACGGTACAGAATTCACAAACAGTCAAGTTGAAAACTATCTCGAGAAACGTGGGATAAGGCATCAAGTTTCATTGGTAAGAACTCCCCAACAGAATGGAGTGGTTGAAAGGAGAAATCGGATCATCAACAACATGTCTAGAATAATGCTTATTGACAAAGACCTACTAGAGAAATTTTGGAAGGAAGTAGTGTTGACATCAGTCTATGTTTCAAACAGGTCTCTATTGTGTCCGAATCAAGGGAAGAATCCGTATGAACTATGGTACAAAAATAAGCCAACATTGAAATACTTTCGAATCTTTGGAAGTAAGTGTTTCATTCTCAACAAAGAAAATCATAGGAAGTTTGAGGCACGAGGAGATGAGGGGATATTCCTTGGCTACTCAGGGAAAAGCAAAGCGTATAAATGCTTCAACAAGAGGCTAGGAAAAATTGTTGAGAGAAATGATGTCACTATTGTTGAAAATGAATAGAATACTCAACGATCCAGTGAATAGTTCCTGGATGAAAGTAATGATGAGGTAAGTAACCCAGGGGGAGAAGAAGTGGAAGAAGCTGATTCAGAAGAAGATACTGATGATGAAGAAGAAAGTGTCAAGTCTGTGTCTGCGAGGAAGCCAAAGAGTCAAGCTGAAATTGATAGGCAGAATATCATTGGTGATCAAACAGCTCCAGTTCAGACTCGAAGATTGAAATCATCCCAACAAACATCGTTTTTATCTCAAGTGGAGCCGAAATGTTGTTCCGATGCAGCTGAATATGAAAACTGGGTTCAGGCTATGTACGAAGATCTTGATCATATTGAGGAGAACCAAACATGGGAGATTGTTTCTAGGCCAGAAGACAAGAATGTCATCGTCACTAAATGGGTCTATCGCAACAAGATGAATGAAGATGACATAGTGATTCGGAATAAATCATGACTAGTGTGAAAGGGATACTCCCAGATAGAGGGAATAAATGTTGATGAGACATTTGCACCGGTTGCAAGGCTGAAGACAATCAGATTATTTTTTTCCATAGCAGTGCAAAGAAAGTTCAAAGTGATCTAGATGGTTGTCAAATCTGCATTCTTTAATGGTGTTCTAGAAGGGGAGGTGTATATTGAGTATCCAGATGGTTTTCTCATTCATGAGGATGAGAACAAAGTTTTCATGCTGAAGAAGGCATTGTATGGGCTGAAACAAGCACCAAGGGCATGGTACTCAAGGCTTGATCAGTACTTGAAAAAGCTTGGTTTTCATCGTGGAGGAGTTGATTACAATCTCTATTTCAGTAATGACAGTAATCAAAGGATGATGGCGTTGGTTTATGTCGATGAAATAATATTTTGCGGATTAGATGAAGCTCAGTGCAGACAGTTTTCCAAATTCATGAAAAATTAGTTTGAAATGTCAATGATTGGAGAGCTAACATTTTTCCTTGGTCTACAGGTGACACAAGGAAGGAATGGAACATTCATTTCTCAATCTAAATATGCCAAGGAGGTCCTGAGAAGGTTTGTAATGGAAAATTCCAAGGAGATGAAGACTCCGGTTGCCACCCAGATGAAACTATCGAAAGATGAAGATGGAAAGGCAGTTAATATCACAGAATACATGCAAATTATTAGATGTTTGTTGTACTTGACTACAACAAGGCATGATATTGTTTTTCCACATGCCAAGCAGCGAGATATCAGAGCAATCCCAAGGAAAGCCACATGCATGCAGTGAAAAGATTACTTCGGTATATCCAGGGCATAGTGGATTTCGGCATGACATATACTGACAAATCTCAGACAAAATTATTGGGATATACTGATGCAGATTGGGACGGTTCAACGGATGATAGGAAATCAACGTCAGGTGGTGCTTTCTATCTTGGTGGATTGTGTATTTATTGGATAAGAAAGAAGCAATATTGCATTTCGTTGAGCACCACAGAAGCTGAGTATATTGCGGCCACTCAAGCATGCACCCAACTATTATGGATGAAGCAGTAGCTTGAAGATATGGGAGTTGCAGTGAAGTCTCCGATCAGAATCCAGTACAACAACACAAGTGCTATAAATCTTACCAAAAATCCCATCCATCATTCCAGGACAAAGAACATTGAGATTAAGAATCATTTTATCAAGGAAAAGGTTGAGCAGGGAATCGTGAAGTTGGAGTACGTGCCTACAGAGCTACAGGTTGCAGACATTCTGACAAAGGCCTTACCCAAGGAAGCTTTTGAGAGACATCGACTGGATCTTGGAGTTCAGTCGATTCTCCGTGCTTGAAATCGTGTGGATGTGGAGACCCCCCCTCTCCCCGAGGTATGATGTCTTTTTCCTTAATGTGCTGATTTGTGTGCTCTACTCTGTTACAGACTAAAAAGGAGTGACCTTTGGGTTCGTTGATAATGGGGGAGAAAATAGTGATTGGGAGACAGTGTGGCTATTTGAGAAATCATTATAGATACGGGGAGAAGCTGATAGGTGGAGTAGCCAGAAAGGGGGAGCAATGAGAAAGGGGGAGAGCGTTTAAAATCTGACGATTCTAGAAGTGATCGATCAAAGCATAGATATCACGACAGCTGAGGATCGTGATAAAAGCAGAATAGTGGTGTTGGAATAGTGAGAGAAGGTTTCCAACTATCACCAATTGGGAACAGTGTGGTTCAGCAATTGGTATCAATATAAGAATTGGTATCATGTTGGAATCGACAATTGGTTTTTGACATGAAGTGATTCATTGATGAACTTTTCATACTACTCTTGTTTCTCATGCCGAGCATTTCTCATGTGGGCTTAGAGTACGTGTTATGTGAATCCTTGAACACTATCAGAATCGCAAGAGGAGAATGGTGGTAGTAACTGGAAGAAGACTCAGTGAGGTATCAACGTGCAGAAAATCATTCTGAGAAGAGTTATGAAGAATTGTCAAAAAACCCAAAGGGGGAGATTGTTGGGAAAAATCCCTCAAGGTAACATTACAGTATTTTTGTGTTGATTGTGTTTGTTGACAAAGCAGGTTTTCATGGATATTTGTCGAGTTCCAAAGAATTTGTTGACAATACTTTTTGACAAAGAACGATGACAATGGAAAGGACGATCTGGAGGCGGTACAAAATAAAATTTCCATGAAGATCATAATTTAATATGGCAATGCCATGAATTTCGCGAAGATATGATGCATGGTTTGGAAATTGCGAAGACCAGAAGAATGGAGGTGGTGAGTCTTCGTGATTACGTCAAGCATTGAATGGCAGGGGCTGAAGCGCATCGCGACGGTGAAGGGTTTTGCGAGGGAGAATCACGGCGAAGGCGCGAAGGAATGTTGATGGTGATGCTTCGCGATTACGTCAAGCTTCACGAATGGCAGAGGCTGAAGGGCATCGCGACGGTGAAGGGATTTGTGAGGGAGCTTCACGGCGAAGGTACGAAGGAATGTTGACGGTGATGCTTCACGATTACGTCAACCTCCACGAATGGAAAATTTCCGTGGTGCTTCGCGATTTTGACAGAATTCCGGCGGAAACTTTGGAGCTTCGCGATTTGAGATGACTTGGCGTTGACTTCGCACGGAAGGGACGAGGGTAGGTGGAATCGCCTATAAATAGAGGCTGACCCCCTCAAGAGAAGTAGATAGAATTTTCATAGAAGATCATTCGCTCTAGATTTGCAAAGGTGGTTCGTGGAGCAAATGTGCTTCGCGAAAGAGGTGCTTCACGGTGGCTATTGTAGCTCCGAGAAACCTGTGAGCTCCGCGTTGGCTTAATAAGCTTCGCGAGGGCCGTTGCTTTGTGGCAGCTTGAGCATCGCAAGAGTGCTTTGCGAGAGTGCTTCGCGAGAGAGCTTCGCGATAATCCAGGAGCTTCGCGAAGGCTTTTTTGAGTTTCGTGAAATTGGGAGCTTCGCGAAGTAGGGTGCTTTGCGAAGGTACTTTCCAAAGGTATTTTCCCAGTGGTCAGAGGCAAAGTTCTATTCATCAGTGGATGAAAGTTGGACTTCAACAGAGCATCTATCAACAGTTGAAGATGCATTATTTCTTGCAAATGAAGAGACCTACATGTCTATAAACTGTGATTGGATTCCCTTCTAGAGAAGTGAGATTAGGAAGAGGAAGAAGGTGATCCTCTCCACCAACAGTGATCTAGAGAGAGAGAAACAGGGAGTGACCCTTGGGAATGTAGTGAGATGACCCTAAACCTTGTAAGGGTAGTGAGCCTGGGCATAAAAGTGATCTAGCCCGAACCATTGTATCCACAACTAGTGAAGTATAGTGGAATTTGGTATGACCGGAAACCTATCGGCGTATGCTCCTTGGACGTAGCCCTTAGCGGGGAACCAAGTAAAATTGTTGTGTCATGTGCTTGCATTAACTTCTGTCTATATTATAAAACAGGAAAAGAGAGAAGAGTGATTTTCTTAACCGCGAAACAAGATCAGAATGGGATTTAATTTTAAATTAGTCATACCCTGATTCACCCCCCCTCTTAGGGTATTCAGACTTGTGGACCTAACATAATTCCTAATTCAAGGCCCATATGAAACCCCCTTTATATAATGTCCATGGTGGAATGAGTGGAACTGAAAAAAAACTGGAGGAATTAAGTGATAAAGGATTTTTACGCCCTAGTATTTCACAATTGGGATCCCCTGTATTTTTTTGTTATGAAGAAACATGGATATTTGAGGTTTTTCATTAACTATAGGGAGGCCAATTCAATAAAAATAAAATACAAGTTTCTACTACCTAACATTGATGATTTATTTGATCAAATTTATAGAGCCCAATATTTTTCAATGATTGATCTTCAATCTGGATATCATTAGTTGTGTGTATGGAAATAAGATTTTACAAAGACATCATTTCAAACCAGGTATAGGAATTATGGGTTTACAGTAATTCCTTTTGGAATAACTAATTCACCCTATGTCTTCATGGATCTAATTAATACTGTTTTCATGTAATATCATGATAACATTGTACTGGTATTTATTGATGATATATTGGTATCCTCCAAAATATATGAAGATCATGAAATTCACATGCTCACTATTACAAAGACTCTTTGAAGAAATGAATTATATGGGATGTTTAGAAAGTGTCAATTCCGGCTTCAATAAGTTTCCTTTTTTGGCCACATTGTCTCTAATGATGCAATATCTGTTGATCCTGTGAAGTAAAATAATTTAAAAGAATGGGAATGACTAATGAACATAAATGAGGTATGTAGTTTTATTAGTTTAAAAAGTTATTATCGAAATTTTGTTCCGAACATTTCCCATTTTACCATCCCAATGACCAAGCATGCATGTAAACATGTTAAATTTATATGGAAAAAATAATGCAAGGACATATTCAAAGAATTAAAGAAGAGATTAGTGAACTCTCTAATTTTAACTCTACCACCGGGGAATGATGGATTTGTGGTCTATAGTGATTCATCAAAGAATGGTAATTATTATGTCCTTATAAATAATTATTATGTTATTTCATAAGAATCATTGTAGATAAAAATTCATTTACAAAAATATCCTACTCATGACCTTGAGTTAGAAGTGGTAATTGTATCTCTGACGATATAAATACATTATATATATGGGGAAAATTTCGAGATATATACAGATTATAAGGGTCTAAAATATATCTTCTCATAGAAATAACTCTACCTGGGGCCAAGGCGATGAAATAAACTACTCATGAATTATGATTGTTCCGTACCCTACCACCCAGGACAGGCAAACAAGGTACCTAATGCACTGTGTGGGAAGGATCAAGTAGTTCCCAACGAAATGAGTATTGATCCATTGTATATGGATCTAGTGAGGATGTAAATGAGAATTATCAAAGAAGGTGAAACATCACAATTATTTCTAATGTACTCCCATACATATTTATTGGAATAAATTATATATTCATTGTATATTGTTGAGAATAATCAAAATAGAATTCATGCTATGAAATATAGGAAGTTGGATGACTTCATGTCTGAAGATGGAATTATAAAATTAGGGAAGAAGCTATGTGTTACCTCTCTACCAGATTTGAAAAGGTATCTATTTGATGATGATCCTAGATGAAATTTATCTATACACACTACAATAACTAAAATTTATAGATATTTGAACGAACATTTCTGGTGGGACAACATGAAGAGGGAAATTGTAGATTATGTATCAAGATGTTTTGTCTTTCAACAAGTGATGGCCGAACGTCCACATCCAAGAGGATTCATGCAACCACTACCTATTACAACATTTAAATGGGATGTCATCGCCCAATATTTTTCCACATAATTACCCAATAATCCAATAAAAAATATTCCATATGGGTAATTTTTGATCGACATACTAAATTTGAACATTTCCTCACTATAAGGGAGGATTTTCCACTGGAGAACCTATAATGAATCTTTATAAATAATGTTGTGAGACTTCATGGAGGACCACATTCAATTGTTTTGGATCTTGAACCACGATTTACACTACAATTATAGAAAATTCTTACAAAATATTTGGATACTGAGCTTTGATTGGGAACTGCTTATCTTCCAGAAACTGATGGGAAATCAGAAAGGACGATCCAAACATTGGAGGAAATGTTGATACCATGTTAACATGAATTTAATAGAATGTGGGATATAAATTTAACTTTAGTGGAGTTATCCTAGTATAATAGTTTTCATTCATTAATTAAAAAGGAACCGTATGAGTCATTGTACAGAAAGAGATGTCACACACCAACTTGTTGGGATGACATTAGAGAAAAGAATCAAGTGGGAACAAGGATTTTAGAGGAAACAAAAGATAAATTAATAACTATTCAATTCCATACCAAAGAAATTCTAATATGATAAAAATTTATTAATATAATCAAATGAATGATTTGTAATTTCTAATGGGAGATCATGGTTTCTTAAAAGTACCTCCATGGAAGGGTGTTTAGAGATTTTTGTTGAAATAAAAACTTATCCCTATGTACAAAGGCTCTTTTAAAATTATGGAGATAATTTGTGTTATTGCATAAAATTTGGCTATGCCACCTAGCCTAGCTATAGTAAAAAAATTATGTTTCTCATTGCTGAGAAATTACATGCCCGACCCAACACATGTCCTTAGTTATGAAGGTATAGAATTGGAACTTGACCTATCCATCTCTGAAGAGCCTATCCAAATTCTGAAAACTAAAGAACAAGTATTTAGGAATAAGGCGACTAATTTGGAAAGGATAACTTGGAAAATTAATAAAATTGAAGATGCAACAAGGGAGCCTAAGGAGCCTATTTTGAAGAACAACACAAATATATTTGTGAGGCAACAATAGAGTAATTTTGAGGATGAAATTTTTGAAAGGAAGGGATACTGAATCACCACATGATTCGGAAAACAAATTATATATTGAAATTATGAGTCACTAAGTCTCTACACAACACCACTTTGTTATAACCCAGTCAGTAAACATAATTATTCCACCTTTGTGATTTGATCTACAAAAAGATGACATACACAGTTGCGTTCAATAAGGTATTTAGAGTCTCATAAGAAAAAAATAATTTTTTTGTGAATTGTAACATAACCTTATTAATAGTATTATAAATTTTAATATTACACATTTGAAGATAAAAAAGTAATATTATTTTATTTTCTTATATATATAAGATAATGAGAACTTGATTAATTAATCAAGGTGATATGATACAAATTATAGTTTTAAATTTGTTGTCTTTTGAATAAATAATATTTAAAAAAAATTAAATTAATAATATTTAGGAAATTATGATCACAAAATGGATTTCATTTTCGAACTCGACACGTCAAAATGTGGTTAGGGTGAATTATGGGGATTTCCTTGAAATACACAAATTTTTTATGAATAAAAAACATTAGTATTTTAATGTATATATACATTATCAATTAAATTAACTATTAATATTATCATGGATGATGTATGCACACTATATTTTATCAAACATTGTCCTATTACTATTCATGGTTAAAAGAATCTATAATATTGATTGTATTTGGAAAAATAATAAAATATTGGATAATATAATGGGAAAATCCTCCTCTCCTCCAATATAACCCCCCACAGTAACTCATATATTCACTCCTATAAATCCTTGTTCATTTCCAAAATTCTACTCAAATATCCTCCCAAGCTTCTCCTCCATGACCAAAATCCGGTGATCTTATAAATATTAAAAAACCTATCTCATAACGAGGCTCTCAAGAAGGTATACATCGAGAGGTAAATTTCACATTTCATATCTTTTATGTCAAGTTCCTTTGTTCTTTTTCTTTTATCACATACATTCATCCAAATATTATTATGAATACATTAACATACATGTATTGGAATGTTATTATGATAAATGAATAATTCTTCATCACCCTTACTTTCCCCTTATTTTATACTAGAAATGAAAACTCCATCCGAGATGTGTCAATTTATCAAATTCGATGATGTTAGGTTTTCAATTTCAGTTACAAACATCAATTATGGTCATGGGAAAAAAATTATGGTTGCAAAAGACTATAATATTTATATTATAACGTATCTAAGGTTCTATAATCCTTTTATACACAAGGTATTCTCTTATAAATCAAATTGAGTTCGTTGTGATAAAAAATCCTCCTATTAACCCAAACAATTGTCATTAATGTATTATAATGATTCATCTTCAGTACCAATAAACAAATGTTGTTTATAAATATGTAATATTCTATATATTAACTAATAACATATAACACCAATTTTGGACAACCATTCTAATTATATAGGTTCTCCTTTACAAGCATATAGGTAATCTAATAATGGAAACCATGCAAGAAAACGCTCTAAAACAATGAAATTGAACCTCTTAGCCCATCAAAAGGCCATGAAAGATAATAATAAGGTTATAAAAAAAAATTAAATATTGATTATGTTATGGAATAATTACATTATGAACCTAAATTTGATTACTCATGTCATTAATATCATGTCAGGAACACCATCAGGCTTATGGTAAGGGTTTTCCACCAGAACATCTATTCTCCTTCAGGATACATTTATTATATACATACCTCAATTAAATTCTAATTAATTCATATGTAATCCTCATAATGTCAGCGTGAATGTTCTATATATGTGTTCTATGTAGAACCCTACTTTCATTTACGCTGATTTAAATTATTCCCATAATACAAGCCTAATTCAAGGGAACATCTCAAACTCTTAGCTATTATCAAGGGTTCTGTATAATCTGTTTAGAAAAACATTATCTCTCAAAAAATTAATAATTTTATTATGAATATTTGGTCTTAGTTAACATATAATTTTACACAAAATATTTTATAAATTAAATATTATTTTCAAAGTAAAAAAGTAGTTATCTAAATAATTACTGGATGATTTTATAAGAGTACCATCTTCTATTTAAACACTCATGTTTATTCTTATGTATTTTTGGGATTAATATTTTATGATATAATATTACATAATTAATATAATTGTTTATTATTATATTTACTTTGAATATTACATATTAAAACCAATCACCAATTTAATAGGAATGGCTAGTGATTATACCTAATGATTGGGGAATTTTATTTAAATTTCATATCTTAGTTTCAACACGAATGTATTTGTGGTTTATGTTTATCTCTAATAATATGAGGAACTAATTGAACTTATTATGTTAAGTGTGGGGAATGTTATACCCCTTAGATTAATCATTAGGTCTCAAGAGTCAAATATATATTTACTTGGCCAAGGCCTTGCCCATTTCTTGATATTGTTTTGACTAAATCCTTAATCATTTTTAGATGTCTTGGTTGAGGCTATGACGGTTTGTGTTAGATTGTATGGAATATACATTTCCATACTTATGAAGAGAGAAATTCATAATTCATGTTTTTATTCAACATGTATAATACCAAGGATTATGTTTTATTATGGAAATAATTACTTATCTCAGGGAAATTCCATAATGTGCTAAGGATTATTATTTTAAAAGGCATGTGTTTTCAATTATTTACCATGAATAATTTTTATGTTTGTGATATCATCCGCTAATTTTATTAACTTTACTGAGCATCTGATCTCACCAATTATTAGGTTTCATTTTTCCCATGTCATAAAGAGGTATATTATTATTAACTTTCATGGATAATCTTAGAGTTGTGGATGTTTCCAATGGAACAAATTTTTGGTTTTTTATTTAATGTTTTAATATTGATCTTATATATGTATTTGGATTTCTAAATCTACTTTAATATTACTTCTTTCATGATATTACCTTCATGTAATTATTCTAATGAAATATAATAAGGTACCAGCTCTGGGAAACTGGGTTCTGTTCTTTATATTCTCCCATACTTTTGTACACTACATTGAGAAATATAGTTTGACCAAATCATAAACATTACACTTATAAAAATATGTATTTGTGTTATTTAGGTTCATTAACTTCTATAATTGAAACCCAATGTTAACTAAGAAATTATCTAAAGGGATTCCATAAAAAAGATGTATTCTTATTTACTGGATTTTCAGAGTTATTTCCCCTTCTACTTGATCAGCAGAAGATGTAGCCATCATTATATAAAAACTATAATATTATAAAAAATAATGACATGTTATCATGATTATGGGAATACCTTAATCCATATATTTTCATCCGATGAATGGTGCTAACATCATTTGTGCACACATATGGCTTACTGTCTCCATATAGTAGTGTAATGTGTTTTCCTAAACAGTTTACATAGAAGGTCATACAAATTTATTTTATAATTATATATAATAATTATGCTATAGTACACTTGTTAATTTATAACATAGCTTCACAAATATTATCTATATATCTGTTGTAAAATGATAACATGGTTTGGGCCTTCCTACGACCTACTTTCTCCGTGAAGTGATATACATCCTTTTTATTTACATTTTATATTATTAGAAGAAAAGATATATTTATTGAATATATATAGAATATTTGATATAGTAATTATTATATAAATGTGAAATCATTTTTCTTTTATTTCATTATATCCATTGATATGTTAAAATAGCAATTTTTCGGACGTGTGGCCTAGCGTCTCCATAAAAGATTTAAATAATTGTATAACCATGAATATTATGGATTAAAATAAATATTTTTATATCAAATATCTATGATATTATATCATTATATAAATTCATTACATGATGAAACATTCATCAATGTATAAGTAAAAATTCAATCAAACCAAATCATACATGAATAATGATGTAATTACCACATGATATTGTTATTTTATCAATTAATTGCGAATTGATGGCAGGAAAATATTATAATGGGAACATATTTGGACTGATATATATATATATATATATATATGAGTATGGTTTCATAATGTTCTAATAATAAATCTAAATATATTATATATTATTTTGAAACACGTTCAATGTAAATTGAACCTAAGGTAAATGATTCACAATAAACTTTAACATTTATGAGATAGATTCCATATTCAAAACATATTTTTTTTGTTTGCCTATATTAGACCCTAAGATATATTTTTAAATGAATATATTTTAATTTACGGTATTTAGAATCTAATTTTAATTCATTTCATTCATGGTACTTATAGTTTAAATGATAGAAAACTGGCAAAGATTAATTTCTATAGGCCATCATTATAAAGGAGATTTTATTTTTAAGTCCCATATATAGATTATCTGTCTTCCATGACCATTTTTTATAAAAATAATATAAAAGAAGGTTATACTATTTTCCGATTATTGTTTGAATTTTTTTACATTATTTAGTTTTTAAAAATAATTTTTAGAAGAAATATTTCTATTATTTTCCAAATAATTTACTTTTTTAGTTTTCTCATAAAAGTGTGAAATGAATGTTTTTTCTATTGTGTAAGATGTTAATAGAATTTCCCACCACTATGAATCCTCAATTATTCAATTACTATTTTCTCATTTTATAATAAACTATTAATAAAAATATTTACTTATTACTGTTATAGTTTTTTTATTTTAAAAAGTGTTACTCAAAGGGGAAATGGTGTTTTCTATAATAAATTATATTATTATCATTTTAATGTATTGTAATCACTATTAAAACACTTTATTGATTATAATTAAGATTATATAATAGAATAATACTATCAAAAATATTTTTTTTGTTGATTTATGTTATTTTTGACTGGGGGAATGTTTTCATATTCAAGCATAGGGTTCTTTTATTTTTAAATATTTCTGATTGTTAAGACTTGTTTATTAAACTGTATTATTTATTCATATAAGGAATTCATTAGACAATGTAAGGAAAATTGGTGAATTATATATCCCCTTGATGCATCTGTATGTATTATGAGATAAAATAGTTTGGAATTTGGATAAGTCTATACACATTTATGTAGATTTCATAGTAGAAGGCCCCGATTGTATTTTTATTTGTCTTTATTGAAACTTCAATGGTTTGTTTCATATGTATAACATATGTTATTCCATCATTATGATATATTTTATTGATATCCATGTTATTATTTAGTTTTTATGATATAAATTCAAAACATTCAAGATCATGTGATTACTTATATGTAATTATATGATCATCATTTATTTTTCGATATCTTTAACCCTTATTTAGCTTTCATTGTATGCATAACCATACTTATAATTAAAGATCACCAATTTCTCATTTATTATTTCTTTATGATAGAATAAAGGGTTACTTATTGTTATATAGGTATATTCTATAGGGGAATATTATTTTCTAAAATAAATTATAAATTGTATTTAATATTTTCAAATATAATTTGAAATTAATTAATGTATCTAGTTCACCAAGACTGATAAACTGTTTGTTAAATTGGGATTTGATTTCATGAATATAGTCATAGTTTAAAATTGTAATAACTTTCTCGACACCACGAGATATAGAGTATTTATAGTTGTTATCGATTATTGTTTGGTAGATACCTATGGAACTATATTTATGAAATCAATGATTATAGGTGATAGACCTATGATAGATATTGAGAATATTATTAATGAAACAACTATTATAATTTAATGAATTTTTATTATTAAATATTCAATTTATGTTAATTGTTTCAATAGATATTGGATATAAAATTATGTTCCATAATATTATGATCTCATATAGACAATTCTATTATTTAGATATGGATCATAGTTAGAGAAAAAACTATACTAATTCACATAATCAATGTTGGGATTCATATTACGGTAATGGTAATATATATGGAGAAGGAGATACTTCTTGAGCTACAAAAAATATAACTAAATTGGGACAACATAATGTTGTTTTGAGAAATAACCGTGCTCTTATTGACCAGTCTATAGATCAACAACATGGTGTAATAATGAAAAACTACATTATTATCCAAAACCTCCATCATTCAATATTACTACAAATAATTTTATTTTTACATAATGGATATGTTCAATATACTTGATATTTCTCACATTAGGAAGTAATAATTGGGAAAACGTTTTTGTGGTATTTTATAATCTCTTATGGGATGAAGATAAATGGGGATCATGGATTAAAAAAACAAAGAATGTGAAATGCACTGTGTTGCATTTGTTGTCAATGAGGAATGATGTTGTCATGGAATGAATGGATGTCAAGGAATGTCAAGATGTGAATGACAAAGGATGTGATGGTGATGGTGATGAAGGAGAATGGCCATGGTACTAAGATGCATGTCACTTAGGAGATTCACTAAGTGACATAGGATGTTGTGGTTGAAACACTCTCTATTAGTATCAGATGACTGTGGAGCTGTTCTTAATGTTCCAATACTTGTATCTAAGTGATACTAAGTGACAACACTTGAAGAATGATGATGGAGCATCATTATATCAGACGATTGTAGAACTGATCTTAATGTTTCAATACTTGTATCCAGATGATACTAAGTTACACCACTTGAAGATTGGATGATGATGGAGCATCATCATAACATCAGACGATTGTTGAACTGATCTTTAAGTTCCAAGAACTTGTATCAACTGGATACAATGTCACAACAAGCTCTAGAAGGCCATGCATTGTTAAGACAATGCATGAGGAAGTGAATGGGATCCATCCACAACTTCTAAGTGGATGAAGTGGATTAACGAAGTCCATGCACTAACACTTAGTGCATGTGAATTAGAAGAAGATCCAATTGATCTCTGATTAGATCAATGAAGCACATTGAAGAAATATTTGATTCAGGAGTTCGGTTGAAGATGAAAAACCTTCGGGAATTCCATTCCAAAGTGATGAATAAATGTTGATTAGAATTGGAGGAATTCTAATGATGAAGAAGAATAGATGAGGGGAATGTCTTAGAAGATGGATTGAATGGAAATTGGCATTTACACTTGTCACTTTGTTTTTCTTAACAAAGCACTTATGCTTTTATGTATTAAAAAATAGCCACCAAGGAAGGCCAGCCGAGGGTCATCACCCAAGGCTCATGTGGGACTCGAGGTCACCACACCCATGGGGAACCCTCAGGCCAAGGCGGCATATCCCTGAGGCAGAAGGTCGGGGCCGTGTATAAGCCCCGAGGCCATGCGGTGATGAAGCCCGCGCAACGTGAGCGTGAGGAGCGCGCCCGTGTGGGCATAGTGGGTGCATAGCGCGCCCGTGAGGAGCAGAGGTGGGCGCAAGAGCGCGCCCGCAAGAAGAACTCGGTGCGGGGCGACACCGAGTGGGTTGTAAGTTCAATCGAGGGGTTGCGGCAGGAGCTGGGTGATAAACTGCGGAAAAACCGTGCTCCGTTTCGATGTGGGACGCAGAAAAATCACCAGGAGTGCATCCTGGCCACACATCTAATCCGCCGCGGCCCATCCTGATCGCGGCCGTCCAAATCTTCGATCTGACGGCTCCCCGTCCATCCTCTACCTCGAGCTCGGCCGAGGCACCTCCCGCGACGCCGCCTGAACCAGTGGCCCTCCGAGGATTTATTTCGAGTTCCCGACCACCTCTGAAGGAGCTAGGCGTCCATGGTGATCGTCTGGCCACACTAAACACAATCATGCAATAAAATATGCATGCACACGTTGAATGGAGAAAATTGGAGTTCGGCCGAGGCAAACAACGTTACCGAGGCTATAAGGTTTATTCGTTGCATTGAGTATCCTTAACCGAAGGTCGTGCATGCGTTCTAAGTCGCATGCACGTAGAGGAAATTAAAAATTAGTTAAGACGCGTGAAATAGAGGAGAAACAAGATTTTGGAAAATCTTGAAAACCCGAGATATTCGGGAGTTTGAATTTATAACGACGCGGATGTTTTGAGGCGTTTCTATGCCTATATAAAGAGAGCCCGAAGCACAGAGATTTCTTGCTGATCCTTTGTTGAAAACCTGACGTCCCGTGAGTGCTTTAATGCCTCGCGAAGAACACCATGCGCGCCCCCTGCGCGGCAGTGAAGCCCGGAGCCATCAGAGGCTCCGTGAGGTTCCTTTTGCGCACTCCTTGCGTGAAAGATGAAAGAGAGGTCCCCTGCGCGCCTCCCTTGCGCAACAGGAAGAACCCTAGCCGCATCTCCTTGCACGCTCGAGGTTGGCACCCTCACTGCCCGTGAACCTGCGTGGCAGGAGGAAGTGCACGCGGGTGTTGCACTTCCGAGCCCCGCGGCCAGTACACACTTGCGCGCCCTTGTGGCCTTGTGCACTTGCGCGGCCAGTGACACCCACACCCAACGTGGTGTTTAATGTGAGGAGAAGGCCGCACCACTTGAGCGCCTCTTTGGGTTGGTGTTTTGGTGTGAGAAAGTGAAGGCCGAGACCTTAGTTTTGGTTGTGCCTAATTGAAGAACACACTTTGTGTGTGAATTTGAAGAAAAGGCCATAGCCTTCGGGTGTGTGCAAGAAGAAGACAAGAAGGCCGTAGCCACATTTCCCCTTGTGTGTGTGCTAAGTGCAAGGAAGGATTGCACCTTGTGTGTGTGCCACTTGGGAGAACCCCCTACGGGCAGTGGGTGTGCAAAGGAGGAAGGCCATAGCCTTGTGGGTGCACAGTTTGAAGAACAAATAAAAGAACATATTTTGTGTGTGTGCAAAACAAGAAGAGGAACAAGGCCGAAGCCTATGTGTGTGCACCAAGTGAAGGCCACACATTTTGTGTGTGTGAAAAGTGAAGGAGGAAGGCTAAAGACTTACCTTAGTGGTGTGTGTGCAAAGGAATAAAAAGGACGAACCTAGTGGGTTCACTAAGTGAAGTGTATACACTTAGAAGAAGTGGAAGACTTCCACATAAAGTATGACACACTTTTAAGTGTGTGAACAAATTGAACAAAGTGTGTGAAGTTCAAGGAAGGTGTGTGCTTGAAGTGATTACACCCTTTGTGGGTTTATTGCACCAAGAGAAAGAAGAAGGGGAGTGCATGCATGCATGCATGCACATGCACACGTGAACAAATCCAAATCTGGTTGTGTGCATTTGAGGAGTCCAAGACCAGGAGTTCTTGAAGAGTTTTGAAAAACCATGCAATCAGTGCATGAGGATGCAGAGATGCCATGCACTCAGTGCATGAAGTTGATGTGAAGTCAGACTGAAGCCAGACCGAAGTTAGAGATATCAGTTTTCTGAGTTTTCAGTAATTGAGAAGAGCCTGATCAACAGAAGTGATCAGAAGTGCTGAGAAAGACCAATAGACCTTTTCAGAGGCTGTTGAATATTCATGGAGAGAGAATCCGGGTCATCCTTAGAAGAAGGTGATAAAGCCCAAGCAAGTCGAGAAGACCTGTTCATCACAAGTGAGCAGAGGTACAGAGCAAGGCCAGCTGTCTTTATCCCAGACTGCTGAGGATACTTGAAGAACTTAAAGAGAAGAAGAGTTACTCGTGTGACTCGAGGAGCCAGGAGAAGCCCCCTGTGAGACTCAGGGTGGAAGAAGTCTTCAGTGGGATTCTGGAGCAGGCCAGTGGGACTCTGGTAACACTGTGGGACGCAGTATAAAGACCCTCCTGTGGGACTCATGAGAGATACAGTGGGACTCTGTATCGACCATTGTAATACTAACAGATTATAATGGAAGAAACCATGTTGGGTTGTATAACCAACATGGCAAGGACGTAGGCCTTTGGTGCCGAACCTTGTAAATCCTTGTGTCCTGTGCCTTTACATTTACTGCATTACTCGAGGAAAGGCTGAGAGATACAAGAAGAGTGGATCGAGGCTTTAACCATCCATAGTGGTTTAATTGATAAAAAATCAATTAGTAAAATGTTTTAAAGGGATCACTGATTCACCCCCTCCCCCTCTCAGTGATTCACACTGATCTGGGCACTTCAATTGGTATCAGAGGGAAGGTTACCTCTAAAAGATCCAAGGGAGTCTTTATGAAGTGTAGATTTGAGTAAATGAGTGACCAGCCTCAAATGGAGATATCTGCCAAGACTCAGAAAAATAGAAAGAAGAAACAGGCCAAGAAGACGAAGAAAGCCTGTCCTAGCTGTGATGATGTTGGAACAATGAAAGATCTTCAAAGTGCAATCGAATATCTTCAGAAGACAGTCCCTAAGGAAGTGGCAATGTGTATATCTACAGGCATCCTTGATCTTTAAGAAGAAAAATTACAGTTAGAAGAAGAATCCAATACAATGGAAGATCAGTTGGCTAAAAGGGTTGGCATAACCAACACTCTCAGAAAGCTGGGGAAGGATAATGATGAAACTATTTCCCTTTGCAATGAAATATTTGAAGACACTAATGAAGAATTGTAAAGAAGCTTTTCTGAGAAAGAAATCTTTAAAGTAATAATCAAAGATGTTTACCATGCACTGGAGAAGAGGCATAGAGTATCGATGGTTGTTAAAGATGCTCAACTTGAAGACAAAGTAAAAAGGGTGAAGGAGCTTGACAACTCATTGCTTGAAATGAATAAGGTGCATGAAGACCAAATAAAGAAGCTGGAAGAGAAATGGGAAGGAAGGCTAAGAACTATTGAGGATGAGAATAACTCCCTCAATATTAAATGCATAGAACTAGAGGTGATATTGAAAAATCTGCAATCACCCAAAGCCAAAGCCTCCCAGTCAGCTGAAAGGAGAAATGTTGCTACTCAAGTATGCATTGAGCAGGATGATTCTAAAAGAAAGACATCCTCTAATAAAAGGGCAAAAACTTCTAAAAAGAAGGTACCATCCATCCCATCTTGTACTCATGCTTCTAAAAGTTGTTCTACTAAAAGTGCAGGATGGAAGAATGAATCCAAACAAGTATGGATGAAGACAGTGAAGAAAGAATGCTCTCCTGAAACAACACAGCAAGTCAAGAAAAGTACCCAACAATCAGAAGGACTGAAGAGGTCATGATTTGTGGGTCAGTGTTGGTGTTTTAACAAGTATGGGCATTGTGCAAATGATTGTTGGTACAATCCTCTCAATGTGAAAGCACAAAGGAAGCCCATACCAAGGGGGAGCAAGCCAGAGTAAAAGAAGCAACATCCACAGGTCCAGAGACATCTGTTTACTGCTAACAGATTTGGATTGCTTGATAACATCTGGGATGTGTGCAAAAGTGGTCAAATAGATACATGTCAATCTCCAACTGTATCCAGAGCTCAAAAGAAGAAAAGATCATAGAACCTGGCTCAGAAAGAATCCTTGGGAAGCAAGAAGAAAGTTGAAGATGCTCCCAAGAAGGTTTTGAAAAAGGAAAAGAACTCATTGGAGTCTAAATCCAAGAAGGGTGATGCATCCAGAAGGACCACCATGAAAACATGCTTCTACTGTGGAAAGAAAGGACACACCATGGATCTTTGTGAACAAGCCATGGAACTGAATAGAAGCAGACAGGACTCAAAAAGACAATCAATCCAGAAGAAGCAGAAGGAATTGATTGAAAATAAGTTGCCTAAGAAAGGTAGCTTAATAGCATCAAAAGAACCATGTGTAATTTCCAAAACTGATGCCTCACTTCCAAATGACTTGTTAGTCATATGGCCAAATCAGTTGCAACTTGCCAAACATCTGCAGAGATCTGAAGAAGAAGTTCTGGCAATTGCTAAGGCAAAAGGGAAGAAGAATATTTCTCATGAAGATGTGTTGATATCCACACCAGTACAAACATCATTGAAGATCAAATGTGCAAGTGTGAAGAATGGTGAAAATGGGACATCTCGGTTGAGAGAATCTTCTCAACCTTGTTGTTCACATTGATGAACCTAGGAGGTTCCATCTTATTCCCTAATCACTTTTATTTACATGTGCTGACATTGCAGGGAATTGAATATGATGATCATTCTCAGCTGGAGGATGGTTTGGAAAGAATTGAGTGCACCCCTTGAGGGGGAGGCAATCTGAAGAAGATGGGATTCTGAGATTAATACCGTCTTGAGAAAAGTGAATGTATTCCAATCATACTTTCATCCCTTGTTTCTTAATTGAGTTTATCTTGTCAATTAAGGGGGAGTATAGATTGAAGACAAATGGATGAAAGGGGGAGCTTTATCTTTGCACCTGAACTTTCTTACATGTTTGGTGAAGTATGTGTAGGATTTAGCGATTCATTGATATATCTGAAAAATTCCAAACCCCTGAAGCATGATACCACCGGGGAATCTTACCTAATGGGTAGGTACATATCTCGAACAACTCGTCCCTGAGGTATGTTCCGTCTAGTCCCGCTCCGAGCACCCTCCCGTCCATCACCCTCAACCTCGATCACTGCTGTCTGTCATCTGTACAGAACATAACAAGGTGTGGGGAAAAGGCCGTGCATGGGTGAGTATAAAAATATTCATTAGGGGACCCTGAGACCCCCTAAGGTCTCCCAGAATCCACTAAGGATAAACCACATAAGAAAGATAAAATCACAAAGTATCAACTATCCTTAATTAGGTATATTCCCATACATATACCTATGTTACCAATCACAAACCGGATCCAACTCTTGAGACCAACCACATTACATTCCACAAGGGTAGAATCACTCCTCAAAGAAGGTACAATAGAAGGTGTATCTATAGGTTCAGCTAACAGAAGAAAGCCACGTGGGCTTCACCACAACACATCCACGAAGAAATAACCACCCTTAAATAGGTACACGCCCATACATATACCTAAGTCATCAAGAGTAAACATATCATGCATGAGGTAAACACAAAGGTAATGAATCAGCTCAAAATAGGTATACACAACATAAAATAGAGTAATAGATGATTAATTATGGCCACTGAATCATCTTTCACTATCGAATGACAGATATTCGTAGAAACCTAAAACAACAGTATGTCAATGTTGTCGATACTACATGGGATATCGGTAAAAAAGTCATCTTTGTCGAATGCATGGAGGATCTAGGTCCAGTATCATCACTGTCGAACCCACGGAGGATCCATGTCCAGTCTCGTCACAGTCGAACCCACGGAGGATCCAGGTCCAGTCTCGTCACTGTCTAAACTACGGAGGATCTAGGTCCAGTCACATCGCTAGCGAACCCACAGAGGATCCATGTCTAGTCTCGTCTCTGTCGATCCCATCGAGGAAACTGGTCTAGTCTCGTCGCTGTTGAACCCATGGAGAATCCAGATCCAGTATCGTCAGTGTCGAACCCACGGAGGATCCAGGTCCAGCCTCATCACTATCGAACCCATGGAGGATCTAGGTCCAGCAAGCTCGATTCTGGGAGGGCCCGCTCCTCCATCCAAGTTTTTATGAATCAAATACCATGAATTATCGAGTTTATGTATCACGTAGTTCTATCTCATCATAAGAAACCCAACGCGACAGACCACGTGTCAATCAGATGACCGGTCTGTGAGTTATTGATATTTCCTTTCTAGGGGCCTGGTTGGTTTTTAGGTCCAAACCAACCCATATATACCACAACTGCATCAAAGCCTCTAGTGTGGTATTCCAAAGTAATCATCCTACTCTAGGCCTTCCGTTGCCGCAGAAGATTCATCGTTCGGACACCCATCATCCAAAATGCAGGCTAAAAGGTGTAATCAGTCCATAGCGGGTCCGGGTCTTGTCCGCCCCGGTCGGCCTGACCCGGCCCGATCCAGTCTGACACAGCCCAACCTGATCTGATCCGGGGTATGACCTGGTCCGTGGGTCTGACCCGGTCTAAGGGGGTGGCCCGACCTAAGTGGTCGGCCCATCCAGAGTGGTCAGCCCGACCCGAGTGGGCGGCCCGAAGCGAGGGAGTGGCCAGACCCGAAGGCGCGACCCGGTTGGAGGGAGACACGACCCGAGGCGGCCTGCCCCGTGGAGGCCCAGCTATTGGCGGCCCAGCACGAGGCGGCCCGGTCTAGTCAGCCTGGTGGCCCGGTCGGCCTGGCGACCTGGTCGACCTGGAGAGCCGGCGGCCCTGCGGGGGTCGGCCTTAGCTGCGACCCGAGGGAAAACACGTGAACAACTGGCTCCCGAGCGGCAAAGCCTTGTGGATAGGATCCAAAACCAGAAACAGGTGGTGCCGCTATAGGTGGTGCCGCTACAGGTTACCACGTGACTCTTCGGGTCCTCCCTGTAGTGCGAACTGGAGGCCGGCTCAGCCGTCTTCCCTCCTATGTCCGCCGTGGCCAATGGCCGCGGTTCTTCTCTAGCGCGGCACGATAGCACCTTGCCCAATTAGTTGTACTGTCGCGGCCTGCATGGCCACGACTCTTTCATCCGGAATGGTGAGACGACATCGTGCCCCTCCGGCACCACTACCGCCAGCATGGACACACCCCAGTTCTTTGCGCCGCGTGACAGCGCCACGCCCCTTTGGCAACCCGGTGGCCCTTGCGCCACTGGCTTCTTCCGCCGCTGGCTCGGTGCAGGTCGTTTTATGTTCCGTCGTGGCCCGTCGGCCGTGTCCCATTTCCCCACTGTGTTCCTCTCTACCGGTGGCGTCGTTGCGCCTCCTTCGTCGTCAACAAAATATAATAACAGAGGGGGAGGGTCGAGCAGTGTTTGTGCGGTCCAAAACCTCCTCATTATGGCGTTATTAAATGGAAAAACACATTTCATACATTCAATGACGTATGACGGGAATAATAAATCAACTCAAATCCCCCTACCTCAATTGCAGACAATGGTTGATGAAGTCACGGAAAGACAGTGTCGATTTTTCAATGTCAGAAAAGGAAAAAGGGTACTTGTCATTGGCGGACGAGTGTCTGGAGGTGACGAAGTCAAAGCCAACATCGGCTTTTTTCGTGGGTGTCTCCTTCTCTTTTGGAACGTTTGAAGATTGATGAAGGAGTTTTTCGATCTTCAGTGGATGGTGATGAGGCGTTCTTTGCGTTCTTCGTTAAGAGGATGAAGTTCTCCAAAAGCTCCTCCTCTCATTAATTATCCCAAAAAAAGATTATTCCAACCCCACAATAATAAAATTTCACATCTTATTATATTTTTGGCATAAGGAATTCAAATTAATTAATTAATTAAACATTAATTAATTAATGTGGAGTGGCATCTTAATGAGGGGAGATCAAGAGTTTTCCCCCACTTAGGGGGAGTTCAAGAGTTATAGTCCACGTGGTCCCTACCTCTTTGACTGTAAAAGATGTTTAATTATCGGGTGGGCCATACCTAATAATATCCTCTCAAGGGAGGTTATGTGTAGGTGGGTCCACCTCAAACCACTATTTGGAGGTTTTATCCACCTCAAATAAAAATAAAGCAACACTTCATTTTTATCTATATTAATTAATAAACCCCAAAATATAACTTCCAATTTCGTTAGAACGGAACTATGGTGAATGTATCCTTAAGAAAATTCTGGCGCTGTGAGTTTAATGGTTCCATCATATTTCAATTCCAAGCACCAGTTCAAAAGTTATAAAACACCACTTTCTTGTTTACTGAACGAACCCGAAAAAAGTTCGGAAAATTATTATCAGTCACCCTCAACCTGTGCCGCTCGAGGTTAGGATCTTCCTAGCTAAAATATACCCCAAGGAACCCAACCGTACTCTTGGATTTTCAATACAATTTACCGTTTAGATGTTATGAATTTTATAATAAAAAAATTGTCACTAAATTTTTTAATTTGCGGCCAAAAACAAACTTTTTAGGGTAACCGGCGCCAGACAAAGTTGGTATCTTCGTACATAAATCATACCCTCACAAGTTCAGTGGTGGTCTTAGATTATTAATCTGAGCTACCATTTGTGAGTTATTAGAATATGAAAAATAAAATAGTTTCTTTAATTATTTCTTTTACGGTTATTCCAAATTTGTGTTTTCTCATAGGAGGCATGCGCTGAATAATGTTATGTTGCGCATAGGGTAAACCTGCCATCTTGAGTGAAACGGTACCCACAGATTTTTGATCTGATTTACCGTTTAAGAGTTATTTTATAATTTCAATAAAACTACTTATGTGTGTTAAGTTAATATTAACGAAATCTTCGACGGATCATTCCAGGCACTCCAAGGCTTATAATCGCACTCCGTCAGATTCCTCAGACCCGTAAAATTTCCATTTAAGTAAAAAAAAATTACATGGTAATTAGGGTTCTTTAAATTCATCCCACCTTAGGGCTCTACATCCCCATAAGCCACAACTCAAAACTAGGGGAACAATCGGGGTACTGAGCATGCATTAGGGCCTTCTGCTCCCTATGTGCTCTCCGAAAGGTTCTTGTGCTGCCAGCGAATGCACACCAGAGGTATCAACCGTCCATGAAGGACCTGCTCCTGTGGATCCTCAATTTCTACTGGTACCTCCAGGAAAGTCACCCCATCGTTGACATCCAGCTTCTCATGGTTGATGATGTGAGAAGGGTCGTGCTTTTATCTCCTCAGCTAAGATACATGGAAGACGACGGGCACCCGGTGCAACTGAGGTGGAAGAGATAAGCGGTAAGCCACCTTGCCTACTCTACTGAAGACTTGGAATGTTCCGATTAATCACGGAGATAACTTGCCACCTCGGTCAAATCTCCGTAGACCTCGTCGAGGTGAGACACGTAGAAACAAATTGTCGCCTTCCTCAAAATCTAGAGGTCTCCGTCTCCTATCAACATTCAACTTTTTCCTATTCTTCACACTCTTCATCTGCTCTGGTATGACCTGCACTTTCTCCATGGTAGCTCGTACCATATCTGGTCAGTATGAAGTTGACCGACTTGGTGAGTCGGTCGATGATTATCCAAATAGAGTCATGTCTCTTGGACATACGTGCAAGACTTGTCACGAAGTCCATAGATATCTCATACCACTTCCACTTTGGGTCCTCTAATGGCTGAACCAAGCCTGTTGGTACCTGATGCTCTGCCTTCACTTGCTGACAAGTGAGGCATCGAGAGAAAAACTCAGATACTGCCTTCTTTATACCTGGCCACCGTTGCTTTCAACGAAGGTCCTAGTACATCTTCTCCTAGGTGTACCTCTAAAGGGAACGTATGAAACTTCCTCAACACTTCATCAAGAAGTGACAATGACAGCATAGTACATTCTCTGAAGAGGATGATGTGCTCCACACCTTCAAGAAATATATCTGGTGCCTGTCCTGTGGATATCTGAGCATATCATGTCTCACAGTCAGTGTCGCCACACTGCGCCTCCCTGAGTCTCTAAAAAAGTGGAGGAGTGAATGTGAGAGACTGTAGAAAGGATGCTCCATCTTTATCCACAAAGGATATCTGCAACGCGGCTAGCTGCTCCGTCGCCTCTCCTATTAGCTGAATGCCTAATCTCTTACTGAGACCATCTGCTACAACGTTCCACTTCCCAGGAGTATAGACTATATCAAAGTCATAGTCCTGCAGGAACTCAAGCCAATGTCATTTTCTCATGTTCGGGTCTTTCTACGAGAAGACACACCTAATAGTATTGTGATTAGAGTAAACTATAAACTATTCGATCAATGAACAATGGGTGAGACTAACCAATTGTAAAGAACTAGAGTGCACCCTTCATCGCCTACGTTCTTCAAGAGCTACTATGATTTCTCCTTTTTGGAAAAGAGAAATCCAGTCTCATCCCCTAGATGAACAACATCCTTTTCCTAATACAGTCAATCCTGACATGAATGGTACTAGTTCATGCCATGGATGACGTCGTAAGGCCTCGACACTACTACCAATAGATCCAACCATTAATCTCCCCTCCAAGGGTTGAGTCACACTATTGGAATCATTGTGTGGTCAATGGGTCTCCTCTAGTAGGAATCTCGAATGTGAGGGTCATTTCAACCGTTTTAACTGGAACCTATTAGTATCAACCACAAAAGAAGTTAGGAATGAAAATGTCACAAGGAAAAGTGTCTTTTATTACTGCAGCTGAAAGTACAAAGACACAAATCAACCACAAATAAAGACATCAATGAAGCTAGAAGTATCATGAACAAAGGTCTCTATGCCTGGAGATAATCCCGCTCCTTTCCACCTGCTCCCGGACCTCAATGTGAACCATCTAGGGGTGGTGGTAGTAGTGATCGATGACTCTGACCACCATCTGCTGAAGGACCTGCTCCACTGCCTCGTCCACCGCTCAGTTGATGCTCAAGCTCCTACCACTGCCTCTACCTCAACGGCTCCTATAATGCCTACTGATCAATTGTACAGGGAGTCAGATAGTCACATGTTCTATGACCCCGTTTCCTGCAGGAATAACACACTATTCTAAATTCAAAGCTCCCTCAGTAAGTGAAGAAGCTCCGGAGCACGCATAGAGCGTAGGGTTTCTTGTACAAAATCCACCCTGAAAGCCCCGAGATGTTCCCCTAGGTGATGTTCACCTCATCGTAAAACTGGAGCATCAGGCCCCACCACCTCTCAGCTGCTCCGTGGAAGAGACTAACAGATAGGTGAACCATCAAGTTAGCGGGTGTCCCAACTGTGTATAAAACTCGTGTAACAAAATCCTACCAGTACCATCCATATGAAAATCTATCTCTCCTCCAATCCTAGGATTTCTATGTCACAAGAACCCGTGAAATGTTCTCAATCGATTCCCACCCTCTCCTGCTGGGGCTGGTAGCAACGGCAGCCCAACGGTTAGTGGTACCACTGGTGAATCCACTATGATGCGGCCCTGCACCGAGGCCTCGTTGGTCGGTGGGCTACCATCAGGCTCTACACTCGGAACCCGTGCAGACTAACTAAGTGAAGAATTCCTAAAAACAAACAGGTGTGCCATGGTCAAAACAATATACCTGGTCAGCTGATACAAAGTATTCACGAAGAAAATTTTTCAATGGAAACACACATGCAATCAGTGTTTTCGTGCACTGAGTTGGAAATCAGAAGTCAGATTCGGAGTGTATGGATACGTCGACCACTGCACCAACACTAGTTTCCCTAAACTGATAACCAAACTCTGTACCCATATCACTTTTTCTTCACAGAAAAGAAATATCAGAGTCCTAAGTTTTGTGGTATAACCGACTACTCTGATTCCAATTTGTCACGACCAGTCCTTAGGACCTGTTCCGTGACTACCCCAAGCTCACGTTCCATAGGCCAGGGGATGGTGACTAGCACCAAAGGCGTAAATCCCTAAGATGGGAAGGCATTGCCTTCATAAAAAGTTGTCACACACAATCAGAGTACACAACATGATGAAAAAAACTATGTAAAACTGAATACAAAGGTATTGCTAAAAGTAAGTGGGCCAGTATACTAACCCAACTGAACAACAAGAACAAGTACAATTAAAAAGGAAAATCTTCTCTTGGATCGTCCACTGGGGAATCCTACCTAAAAGGTAAGTACAAATCTTGAACAACTCATACCTAAGGTACGTTCCATCTAGTCCAACTCCGATCAGCCTCCTGTCTGTCACCCTCAGCCTCGATCACTACTGTCCGTTGTCTTCACAACACACAAAAATGTGCGGGTGAAGACCATGTAGGGGTGAGTATAAAAATACTCAGTAGGGGTCCCCAGGACCCCTTATGGTCTCCCAGAATCCACTAAGGATAGACTACAGAAGAAGATACAATCAAAAAGTATCAACCATCCTTACATAGGTATATGCCCATACATATACCTAAGATACCATTCACAAACCAGCTCCAACTATTGAGACCAACAACATTTTCTTCCACAATTGTAGAAACACTCACCAAAGAAAGTACAACACAATCTGTATCCATAGGTATAACTCACAGAAGAAAGCCATGTGGGATTCACCACAACACATCCACGAAGAAACATCCATGAAGAAACATCCACCTTTACTTAGGTATATGCCTATAAATATACCTAAGTCGTCAAGAGTACACATCTTGGTAGTCTCTACTATTATGTACTACCAAGATGTATCATGAGTTGAGACATTAGAATTGGTGGTTGAGGAAGAGATGGTTAAATACTGATATTTTTATCACATTATCTATCATGTCAAAGAATCAAGGTGAAATTTCATATAAAAACTATTTTATCACAAACCATACATATTTTTTTATGAAAATGGGATGATATTTCTAGGAGATTATTCATTATATTACCATGGTCTCTTGTTTGGAAGGATGGAATTTGGGTTATCATCGATCGACTCACAAAATCAGTTTATTTCTACCCTAACAAAGATATACTAAAAGTGGAATAGGTTGGGGACTTGTATATATAATATATAATGAGATAGCATCGAGTTACCTCTACAGTTGTTTCTAATAGTGTCCTGATATTCAAATCATGTTTTTGAAATGGTTTTCAAGAGGCAGTGGGTTCATAGTTGAAAATTATCAAAACATATAATCAAAAAATAGATAAACTGACAGAGAAATCTATTCATCTTCTTTAGTAAATGATCTGAGATTGGGTGATTGATTTTAGTGGTTTTTAGGTTAATTAATTATCTTCAGTTGAGTTTTACTATAACAATAGTTAGCATGCACAATTAGATTATCTCCCTGTGAGGACTTATATGTAATACAACAAAATATCTATTTTCCAAAACAAGAAAAAATAACTGATAACAGTTCCATTTATCAATATTTAACTATACTCTCATAAAGGATACATTGGTTAAGTACTAAAAACACACTAATATAAGTGACCCTTTATAGGTGTTTTTATCAATGATTAAATGTAAACATTATTTTCTGTTTTATAGAAATCATAAAAGAATCCCCTTTTCTGCACATTATTCTTAACCATGATAATGTGTATCCATTATGAGCACATTATAAGTACTAATAATGATAATGTGTTTTGGGTGAATCCGACATCGAAACAAAACAAGTGAGGGTGAAATAAGATATATGATTCCGCAACATCAATGGCTCCGAAGCCTTCCATGGGGATGGGCTCCTGCATACACTTCACACACCTATATATACCTACCATTGACCCATGTAGGCCATAGACCACCGTATACATGACCCGTTCTTGTGCCCACCTTATTCAGGGCCTAATGATGCTAACCTATTCTATATCCATGTTTTTTATACAAAAAAAAAAATCTAAAAATAATAAGAAATTGAAATTACTTAGAAAATAAAGAAGTAAAAATGAATATATTAAAGAATAGTATAATTTATTAATTAAAGTATAATTATTAAATTATATATTTATTATAAATATTAATAAATAGTATATATTTGATATATCTATATGCTGAATGAGTTTAAATAATTAAATTAATTAAAATTCAAAATGAGTAATTTAAAATATTAAATGTATTATTCATTGAATAATTATGGATATAAATAGGTATGTTTAATATATATATATAATATTAATAGATAGTATATAATAAATACATTTCTATAAAATTAATAAAATTGAATAATTAAACAAACCAAAATAAAAATTACTAAATTATGATATATTTAAACAATTTAAAAATTAACTAATTCTTGATAAAAATAAATACAATTAATATAAATATAAATATTATATATTTTAATAAATTTAATATATTAAATATTTATATATAAAATGAATAAATTATAATATTTAAATTGATTAATTAAATGATTGGTGTGTATTATATTTATTAAAAAAATATCTATTGAAATAATTATTAATATAAATGAATACCTTCAATATCTATATATATGAATTAAAAATATGGACAAATAATATAAATTAAATATAAGTATATAAAATGACTAAAATATAGTAATTTCAAACATATTAATGTCTATTTAATTTTTAATGGTTCATATAGAAAATTATTCATCAAATAAATTTAATATACAAATATATTCTAATAGATATTATATATTATAAAATATGATATATATAATAAAAAATATTTTTTCTAACATTAAATTGGTATCATATTTAGTGATGAATTTTTTATAATTATAATTTTATATTTACAAAAAATGTTGAGTAATTGTTTCGAGTAATGATTATTATTTCAATATTGTTTGAATTTTCAATTCGACGTATATCAAATGTGAATTAAATAGACTAAAAACATACATATTTGTAATTAATTTATTTTTATATAAAACACACAAATAAATATATTTAGGTAATTAATGAAATCTAATATTGAAGCTCATATACCTATTATTTATGTAATTCTTTTAAATGCTAGTATTCATTTTAGAATTTCATTTAGTAACATGACAAAAATGATATATTATGTTTTAGCTATTACATTTAATTATTTATTTTTAATATTATTTCTTTTAGGTATTATAGAGTCATAGGAAATTAGGTGTAGGCGAGTTGGTGGCCTAAACACGTCTGTGCCGTCCAAATAGTTGTGGTGTCTGTGGTTCGACTCCCACCTCTTACAAGTATTATCCCCAATTTTGGGGCATGTTGATTTATCTGCATAATGATTATTGTTTCATAGAGAATTCAATAGAGGTGATTTGGAATGTAGTCTATAGTCGGTGAGAGTGAGAAAAGGTAGACATGTTGGTCAATGATGCAATGAGGGAAGCATGTAGGGCTATTGTAGAGATGGATGGTGCCAAGGCACTGTGGGTCACGCTACGATGATGTATCGAGTAGGGAACTATGGTGGAGGGATTTTCTGAGACCCAGTGGATGGTTATAAAGGTGGATTGGACAATCCACGATGGGGATATGGTTAGATAGGTGGCTAGATAGAGGTGGTCTCTTCTAGGAAGCTATAGATATGGGTATAGGAGGTCACAAGGGCGACTGGTATTGTGCAACCCGAGAGATTCGGATGATGACGGTGCAGATGGTGACCACCGTGGGAAATTACAGTATGTGGATATGTTGAGGGAGAGGTGGACTTCTAAAATGAGTAGTCCATGTGGGAACATAGGGGTTATTAACCTTTGGGTTGGTGTAATCATGGCTAAACATCTATTGGACCCATGACCCATGCAATAAAAAAATTTGTCTTGATGGGTGGGCTAACCCCTTGGGGAGATACAACCAATGTTGTTTGTTTCATTTGGTGGTGTGTTTGTGTTTTAATGTCATTATTTCACCGAGAATCAAATAAATGTTATTTTTTTATATTTAATATTTTTTAATTTAATCATTTTTTTAATATTAAAAAAAACTATTTACTATATTTTGATAATTTATATATCTATATGTTCTTTTTTATTTAATTATATATCCATGATTTTTTATTAATTACTATTTATTTAAAAATAGTATATCTATTTGTTCAATATTTTTAAAGTGTATTGATGTTTAGTTATACAAATTCATTCATTTTTAGCCTATATGTATTTATGATTATATATTTATTAATAATGTGAAAAATATATTTGTTACAAATTTTTTAATACTCAATATATTTGTAAATGTATATTTAATATTGTAATATATTTTTCAAATTATTGTCTTAAATAAATAACACTTTAAAAAAAATAAATATTTATTAGTAAATAATTAAATATGTTCAAATAATATAGATTTATAATAAAGTTATGTATATATGGAAAATGATTACTATATTTATATTTATAAACACACACACACATATATATGTTTTACATATTTATATTTAAATACATATATATAATGATATAAATATAGAAATATTTTAAATTTTTAAAAGGATTTATATAATTATAAAAAAATAATGACAACATTAAATTATTACAAAATTATATTAAATATTTCTAAATAATGAATATATTTACAATATATATATATATATATAGATAGATTTATATAAATATATACAATGATATAGATATATTAATATAAATATATATAATTATATCAAAATTTATAATTTTATAATAAATATATTTATATAAAAATATATTTACTATATATAACTTTATATTTATATATAATTATCAAATTTATATCTAAATACATAAATATATAAAATGATATAAATATTTTTATAAGTAAAAAACAGTAGTTATGATTATATTTGATAATATATTATTTAATAAATATATTTTTTTGTGTATATTTAAAATAATTAAAACATATATATTTATAATTATATATTAATAAATATTTTTTTAAATTATTCATATATTTGTAAATAATAAATTAATTATTCTAATAATTAAAAATTTATTAATAATTCTTTTAAATAATGAATATTAATAATATATATATATATAATTATAAAAAAAATTAATAATCATATACAGATATTTGTAAATACAGTTACAAATATTATTGTCAATACTTATAAATACAAATCCTTTACCAATGTTATAGTTTTTGCATCGAAAAAGATTTCTTTTATCCGTACTTCTATAGTGCAGATACAAATATATCTTTGTCAGTGCTATTAAAGTAATGAAAAAGAAGAATTTTATCAGGGCTTATTAATTTATCATTTCCAGAATGTTTCTTTATAAAGGATTTTTTTAGTGCTGATAAAACTCTCTCCAATCTATTTTAAATAACCTTAAATCCTTTATTTGAATCACAATTGTCAATATTTTACAATTTTCATATTCTTTCGGTGATCTTCTCTACTTTCTCTCATATTAATCAATCATTGAATCTATGCTATGTTAATTATTTCTCTTCATCACTCATTGTTTTTTTGTTCTCTTCATTTTGATATTGTAGTATTTTTTTGTATCATATCATATATTATGCCTCATGATCTGTAAAAACATATTAGATCCCTAAGAGGGTTTCGACATCCTTCAACTTCAATTTAGGTGTCTTATCCACCAATTATCATGTTATTTCAAATATAAATCGCCTCATTATTAATTTTGATTTAGGTGCCTATCCCTCTATTATGATTTCTTATGTTATTTTTTTATTCAATTAAAATTCATTTTTTATTAATGTATACGTAGGTGTAAATTTAATAATGTTTTTTCAAAACATTTTTGTTTAATTCATTTCTTTAAATAAATGTTTTTCTAGGGATTATTATTGAATTATTTTCAATGAAAAGTTTTATCATGCCATTTTTTGATCATATGCTTATGAGGAAATTAAGGTTAATTATAATGGAAAATGAAAGGATAATTCAATATTTTGGGGTTTATAGGAATAAAAATTATTAAAATAAATGTTTTAAATATAAATAGTTTATGCTCATAAATATTTCCAATGTATTAAAAGTAATTAATTTCAAATGAATGGAAAAACTACGGTACCTTGAGTCAAGTTTTGTTTAATAACTAATTTGGAACATTAATATGGGTTTATTTCTCATGATACCCACATTCATAACCCCATGTATTTGGTGATCCTATTATTGTATTTTTATCCATTTATAATTTTTGTATTATGGTAAATGGTTTGTTCTTTGAATCGTTGTTAGCGGTGTGGTGTAGAATATTTCTTTTTAACTATATGTTTTTAATTCTATTTCATTCTCACATACTCATAAGGTTTATTTGTCTTGTGAATTCTAGGTAACTAAAAGGCATCTTGAAGGAGTGAAAATCTTATATTATAATGTATATGGCCAGATTGAGACTTAGTTATTTAGTTTTCTAAAATGATCCCTAAAGGTAGATTCACACTTATGGGACCATTTGATTCCTTATAAGTAAAAAACATGCATAAATAAAAGGTATAATTTAATTTTAAGATGCACATGTATAACTCATATTTCATGAAAATGATGTTTTATATTATTTACCTTCAAAATATACAATGAATATGTCCATTCATCAATTTTAAATTATGAATTATTAAAAAAAATGATTCAATGAAAATAATTATAGATGAGGTTATAGTGAAACAATCTATTTATTAATGTTTTATGTATAAAAATGTCCATACATAATACATTAATAAATGATACACATTTAGTACATAAAACATATTATATTATTTTAAAAAATCAATGAAGTTGGTGACACTTCATAATTTATCATAAAAAATCATTCATTACCACTTAATCAACTCATCCATCACTATAAAATTGATGAAATCACTAAAACATGTTTGTTTATTTTTCATTTACTTATAATTCATTGATGTCAAAGGTAATTCAGTTACTTTTATGAAAATAGGAGGTAAGAAAGTGAATACCTAAATAAGTATATTCTTTCTATTTAAACATAGGATTTAAAATAAAATTTAGGATTTCAATAATTACTCACGATATCAGAAAAAATATGTACCATATAACAATTCTTGTTCTTAAAAAATGTATAAGACATGTGAATGTTCATTTTACATTATCAAAATAATGTAAGGTAACATATCCCAAACATATGATAGGTACATTCTTTTATGGATCTTAAATATATTTGGATCATATATAATTTTTATGTATGCACATACATAAATGATAGTATAGAAATAATTACTGAACACAAGACCAAACATTAATGCTATATAATAAATAATTTTTTTTAAAAAAAATTAATGAGTTTTAATAGAATTTATATAATAATTAAAAAATAAATATATAATGTGAAAAAACACATGAGATGTGGTTTCCATCTCACTTCACCCAATCACATGGAAAAAAATATTTGATCCACCTCTTGCTAAATTTTAACTGAAAATTCATACGTTCACCCATCGACATGAAATATCATGTCTCTATCACAATTCATAATGTATCCAAATCACTGAATTATCTTCTAAACACCAAAAACAATGTATAATGATAAAACATGGGTCAAATTAATGGGTTTTATAGAAAAAAATTGAATCAGTAATCCTTGTCTCACCCTAGGTACTAGAGCACCACTATTTTGACTCAAACTCAGTTTAATTCATGTAAAAGCTATGCCCAATATTACACAAAACACTTTATAACACCTCATGATATTTTGGAAAATGGATTTCATTATCATGAATATTTTTAAACCAATATTAATATTTACAATGGAATAAAATATATAGCATGTGTTGTATTGTATTTGATTCTTATTGTTTGATATTCGATGAAATAGTTATTTGATAACTTAATAGTCCCATGATTGAGTTGTAAAATTATCCCCTTGGAACCTTGTTATTTATTCAAGTCATCTATGAAAATCATGTTAATAATTATATTTTTAATTTACTCATTCCTTCTAAAAACTATTTATTCATGTTATCTTTATAAAATGTATATGAAATATTTAATAATCATTTGTTTTATTAAACACTAGGTGGAATAATAATAATTTTTTTAATAACAATTTTAAATATTAGTTTTTAAAATTCAAACTTGGTTTTTAATGATATAGTGGGGATTTAAATAAAAATAATGTTTTCCATAAAAATGAATCAATGGATTTGGTTCTTCAAAACTCATTAACTGAGTCTAATGAGAACATGTAATGATTTAAAAGTTTTGACATGTTCAAAATTCAATAATAATCATTATAAACATTTTCATATATTTTTAATGGGTTTTGAATATGGTTTTAAAAGTATTCAGTAGATAGTAAAATTATTTATAGAAAAGGGGGATTGAATCCATTTATTTGTTTTGGAAATATTATATTGATTTATATGTTCTATTAAAAAATGACATCATGTGGAGTTTTAAAAATATGAACAATATCATTTTTAAATTTTAATGTGTTTTTGGGAAGATATTTTTAATTTTAAACAAATAAATGTTTATTTAATAATTTTTGGTCCCTTGTAATTTTTTTTTGTAATGATGTTGTTTTCAATAATTTATTATTAAAACGTTTATAGTTAGAAGATAATTAATTTATTATTCATTAATATGATTATGATGAATTAATTTTTATATAGTCATCCACTTATTCAATCATTCATATTATGGAATATTATTACTACATTTTATTTTTTTTATTGAAACTAGGAGACTCACAATCGTGTCTCCAATATACAGGGAAATAAATTCAGGAATCTAATTCCACTAGCAAAGAATAATTTACTCTTCGTGAATTATATTTATTATAGAATGAATAATTTTTCCTGCATACTAAAGCCCTAGTGATAATTTATCTTAACCAATTCATAATATGGAAATGGGTTTAAAAGATTTAGGGCACTGTGAAACATTATTGTATGATCATCTCATCTACCAAAACATTATGTACATGAGACACATTTCATGTTTTGTTAGAATACAAAAAATGGTTATTTGATACATCACAAACAACCATCAAAAGAATATTTATGTTTTTTAAGACATCATTCATTCCCATTATATTTATCTCCAAAACAATCATTTTTTTGTTTTGTTTCTTAAAACCCATCGCCCACATCTTCTAGACATGAACCTATTGTTCTTAAATTACATTAAGGATTAATCATCTCATATCAGGTATTAGTGATAATTTTCGATTAATTAATAAGATAACACCTACCATAGTAGATTAATTATTTCCATAAATTCAATGACCCATTTCCTTAAGAACATACTGAAATATTTTCAAATAATCAAATGATAGTTTTTCCTTATTATAATTATCTATAAATTTATCAGTTGATAATGAATATATTATGTGTTTTATTTATTTTTTATATAAATTGAGTATTTTATGATGCTAATTGGATATATATGAATCCAGATAAGTGGAAATATAATTAAATGATAGATGTGTATAAAAGAACAGACAAAAATATAATCATGCTTTTAAATAGAGCATTCATATGACCCTACTTAGTAACTTTGTTTGTGTTTATATTGTTTTTATTCAATAAAATTTATTCTAGAAGAGTTGGAAGATTATTTTATTTGTCATAGAATATAGTATATATATAGTTGTTAGACATAAAATTTTGAAAAACTAGATGTACACATGGATTGGGATGTTACTAATTTTTATGATTTATATGTTAAGAATACTAATGAAAATAATAATGGATTTCACATGAATTAAATGACAATGGTAAATGAAGATGGCCTTCATAATTGTCTAATGTAACACGTGATGTTAAATAGATTTTCTAAGAGGCCATTGTATATTGTTTTTACTAATCAAAAAATAGTTTCAGATATATTGAAGTTAAATAATTTGATATAAGGATGTGGATGGAGTGGCACCATCATTACAAAATTACCTAGTTTTTGGAATGATATGCTACCAAAATAAAATGAATTTATTTATCTAATATATGATGCTAAAATAATGATAAATTTAATGGTAATGATACTAAAAAATCATTCTCTAAATGATTTAATAGTATTGTTTAATGACCATGAATCAATCAAAAAATGTCCTTACTATGTTGAAAACTATTACATGATAAATTAATCAAGTCCATCTATAGATGTATGGTAAATTCCAGTTAATCCATTATTTAGAATACAATATATATTTAAGGAAAACATGATATAATTGACATAGAAGGTAGAAGCAATAATTAACAATTAGTACCAAAATCTTCCATCTGATTCTAATTATATTTCAAAATTGATTATGAGTATGGATGTCTTAATGATTCCCCTCATTGAGTGTCAAACCATTGTAAAAATATTGTAATGAGAGTTTATAAATACCATTCCAGTTTTTCAGATGTCATATTTTGGATTTTGCAGGCACAAACTACAAATTTTAAAATGTAATTGGTCCACTATAGTTTTGTTGGAGTATCCAATTACATTTGTAATTATCAAAACATTCATAGACTGTTTCATAATGGATTTCATTATGGGAATATTCTCTAACATCTTGGATGAGTATACTGAGTTTTTTATAGTTTTTATTGAATTTTTTGAGGGATACATTGTATTTAATGTAGATATTTAACAATTTTCATGATCTATATTTTCTAGAGGAAGTATCCTTGTGTTTACTTCTCTAACAATTCCATATCACTAGGTGTAATGATTTTCTAAGGGGGTGAAAATTTATATAACTATGGTTTATATATTTTATGTATTCAAATGGCCATTATTTTTTCATATATTTTATATGTTATCCTTGGAGACCTAGAGAGATTATTATAGGGTTATTATTCTTTCTATATAATTATATATGATGATTTGAATCATTTTGTGAGAATATTGTACTATTCTATTGAGTTTTCGGAAGTTGATAAAATATTGACCAAAATGGATGGATTAATTCATCTATATTTTATGAAAACCAATATATGAATTTTTATAAAGGGATATTTTCTATAAATTTATTGGATTATCTAAAGAGTTTGATTGTCTCAATCCCGATACCATGATATTATAATTTCTAATGGGTCTGGTTTGACAATTGATGATGAATTGTGATGGAAGGGCCTTATAATGAATTATGGTTCTCTTATTATGGAACTAGGTAGTGGAATTTTATTTTATTAGAATATCAATATATGATAGACATCAAGATACATTTTTTATGGTGTGGAGATTAAACCCTCATGAGATGATCATTGGTTAAAAAACCATATCTAATTGATATCAATGATTAGAGTTTTTTTGTGCTGATGTAGATGTAAATCTCATGATAATAGAAAAAAATTGGATTTAAATCCAAGATAGATTGATGGAATGCATGTAGTTCGGGAATTAAAAGATTACACTTAAATGGTTTGATGCATTATGAATTTTATTGAGGGGAATATAAGTAGAAAATATAAAGAAAAATAAATCATTTTGGGTGATCTTATTTCATGGTGGAGAATTATGGTATTCAATATATTAATCTCAATTGTTTTCTTTCAAAAGATAAAATGTGGTGATTTTGGAGAAGTTGTACTAATCTGAAATTTCCTATATGGAAGAATTACCTTTTTTATTTTTTGAATTCATTGAACTTTATTAAGGTGGATATTTAATTTACAAACTAATAAAACCTCATTATTATTTTCTAATGGTTATGTTGTTCACACATCACTACGTTAATCCTTTTATAAGAATATTTGGATATTTCATGATGGTCGAATATTTCAGGACATCAAATATTTAAATAATAATAGTTAATTTTTATTGAACATGTGAACATTTATATATCAAAATATTTTTTAGAAATTACAATTTCATTATTGGTTTTGTAAAATAATATTATACTTATGTGTGTATAAAATCTAATAGATTTTTGAGTATGAGGCCGAATCCAATTTTGATACATGAACATATTTTTTCTAAATTTCACTTTTCACCATATTTATGGGCCTCCCCCATTAATATATTATTTGACAAGCATGATCCAACCAAATTGATGCCATGGATATAATGAAAAGAAGGGATATGAAGGATGATCAACATATATGTTGGGTGGTCAGAGAATAATTGAAATGTAGTGATGATGGAACGAGAAACCGACCCCTAAAAAATATATGATTATCTTAAAGATATAAATTGTTAATTTTATTATTTACTCATAATAATTTATTAATTTTACATTTTTATCGATTTCAAGTACTTTTGGAAGGATAAAGGATTCCTCATGAGATGCTTGTAGTGAAGCAGGTGTATTGATCTGGTTGTCTAGGGAAATATACCAAGATTTGATAAACACATTACATGTAGTACTAATGAAATAAAATGTGTTATTCATTTATGTTACTAGAGTGGAATAGTTGTATCACACTATGTGTTGTTTATATACAAAATCTATGTCGGTCAATGAAAACATAAACTATGTTTTATCAAAATATAAGACTTTCGAACACATGTGATGTACAATATGATTAATTATGCACATCATATTAGTTTATATAAAACAAAAAAAGGTGAGTAACATGAAAAAATAAATACATGAGGTTCCATAACAAATGTTTTTGATAGTTCATTCCTTATATATGGATATTTCAAAACTGAACATCTTATGTGTCCTAAATATAATGTATTGTAAAAGGCATACAATATATATGAAGAATATATTATGAGACAATTATGGTATGAAATTAATTAGAGGATTTGGGTGTACACACAATTTATGCCTTATTAAAAATCATATAATTTTACCATAGAGTAGAATCTTGTGTTTTATCACCTAATTACTACACATTAAAAATTGAATAGTACATTATGTGTATTAATCCTAATGGTCATAATGGTGGGGTCCTCTATGATAACAAAGTACCCTGGAGAGTGGTTTGAATCTATTTGGGAATCTTATCCATGTAGGTATGATAGTTGGTGAATTTATTATCCATTTTGAGTGTAAGGGTATCTCTTTGGAATAATCAGATAATAGGTTATGGTACCCATGTATATTTTTTGGAGACGATAAACAATATGAACTCATCAGATATTGTGAATACATTGATATATGTTAAAAGTATTATAAAAAAATGAGTTATCAAATAATCATGGTAGTTATATCACTGTATAATAGAGTACAACGAGAAATTATATATTTTTATTGAACCTATCATGATTCACTACTTCATGCCATCCCATGGTATATATTTGGATCATGTTTTTATCGTAGGAGTTTGTCGAGTTAGTTATTTAATCTTTTAATGTTATTTATATGGACCATTTACATTTTGCATAGAATATACCATATATTCTATATAATATACTGACCTATAATTTCCATAAAAAAATATTAAATATTATTATATTAATATTAAATATATTACATCATGAATGATGTTATAATAATATATGTTTAGTGTTCTTGCAAAAAATTATACATAATAAACATTTTTATAATAGATCCACATAAACTCACACTTTGTGATTCATAAATAGACCACTTCTTAGAAATATCATACATTAAACCATTATTCATAACCTAGAAGATGGAAAATAAGAAAGGGTATTCTCAAATTTATAGTAAGGATTAGAATGGGGGAATACAATGTTTAAATAAAAATAATATCAGTATATGTGTATGAGAACACACTCTTAAAAATCAAAAACTATACTATGAAAACTCTAGATAATATTTTTTGGGTCATGGAATTACACTCAGTATTTTATAATTCTAGTCCCAACCATCGCATAATTATTATTAATTCATATGTGTTCTATATTATCATGAAACAATCATCATTTATAAAAAAGAATGGAATTAAAATGGGTTTCATAAATATTTCAACAATGTTTTATATCGTAACAATATGAATATAAATTATTTTCAAAACTATCTCATCATTTTTATATGAAACCAACAAAATAAATAATAATTATGGTTTCCATGGATAATTTCCTCAATAATTCATAATTAAGATCAATAGATGTTATCAAAATTGAAAATAAATTTTAATGACGTAATGGAATATTTTTTCAAGGAAAATACCAATTTCAAATTGAAATAGAATATTTAAAATCAAAACATTTCAAATTTTTTAATGTAACGAAATCATTTTAAAAGTACCGTGAAAAAGTTTAACAGAATATTCAAATCATTGATCTGTCGTGATGGTGGAAAATTCAGTTCTTCAAGGTACACAAACTTTTGTTTTGAACATTTTGGAAAAAAATTTAAAAACCTCATTCAGAAAAATACAAGAACATTCCATTTAATAATTTTTTATAAATTTAAAACATGTCTAATAATGTATTTATATTGTTATATTATAATATTAGAAACATTCTTGAAATAATTTTTATAAAACAAGGGTATATATGAAATAGGATTTTTAACCAATGAGAGAAATCATGTATGTTTTCCTTAAAAAAATATTATTTCGCATATTGAGTTATAAAAGGAAGAAAAATGAAATAAAAATATGAAATATACCCAAATTGCCAAATAAAATAAAATTTAGGAAATTTTTTAGAGTTATGTCAGGAAAATTTATTGATGGACATTTAATTATATACTATCCCACTAAACCAATAGATTGTATTATAAATACATTAAAAAAGATTGAATTTGTTTTAATGTTATATAAACTTTTTTATAATAAATTTAAATATAATGTAAATATTTAATAAAATGATTTAAAATATTATAATTTCATATAAAATCCACTTTTAACATTTCAACACACATTTATTAATAATTGGTTGTTTAAATCATCATGTGTTAGTGTTCACTATTACATTTTCCATGAAAATTTTGTTATGGTAGTTATTGTCCTTTCATATCAATAATTTTTAAATATTATAGATATAATTAATCATGATATAAATATAGTGTATATTCATTATATATCTATTTATATAAATCCATAAAAGGTAGATATATAAAAATGATGTTCACTGTTCATAAAGACAATACATCATATATACACATGAACCCTCTTTTAACAATTCAATAAATATAAAAAATCATGTTAAATTCGAATTCACATTTATTATATCATAAATATAATATATATTCATTAAAACAATCATTAATCATTTTGGGACATCATTCCACCACCTCCAGAAAAAGGGAATCTCTTAATTGTGTCAAGATCTCCCATTGTAAACAGGATAAGGATTTAACTGATAATGTTGATGATAACTAGATGGTTGTGATGACACTAACTCATTAACTAAAGGAAAAAGAATTTATTTTTTGATGGAAGAATGAATTGTAATGATCCTAGTTTTTTTTATTAATTTGGATATTTCGGACCATGTTCTTATGCCGATGTTATTACCAATTATGAATCATTGTCTTCTTTTTCTATAAAGGATTTATGGGAGAATAATAATTGTTCAGATAACATATAACTATACTAATGGGAATATAAATACCCCTATCAAGATACATATATGTTGAAATCTACCTCTCACTCAGTTAAATTTCAATCTTAGTCTATTTCTCTAAAAATTACAAATAGGGTGTTTCCAACCTAGAAATCTATTAGGATATTATTCTCAAGTGGTAAAAAAAGAAGGCTGTTTCAATGATCTAGTTTGAATAGAAGAAGAGTGAGCAGGAATTAAATTCATAATTTATTTCATCTAGTGATAAATTCCAGCAATCGATGGTCGATGTTAGGTTTGGTTTGAGTAATGTGAATAAATGAATCATTGATCCCATAGAGTATCCTGTCAGTCCAAGAAACAAAAACAAGACATTGAAAATATTATTCATGTTTACCATATCCTATGGAATCTATATCATATTGTATTCCAAATAATTTGGGATTTATTTCAATATATATAATACATCCTATTCTGATGATGGTTCAAGAATTCTGGAATTTTAGTGGTGCACGAAACACCAGCTACTGATGACGTTGAGGATGCGTGTAACCTGGTAAAGGATAATCAGGCTTGCAAATTAAAAGATCATAATCAGCTATTTGAACCAGAGGTAATCAATGTTATCTATATCTCTAAATGTAATGGGTATTTCAACCTAAATCTCACCATGTAGTATGTGGAAGAGATGTTGGATGACTATTTTGATATCAATGATTCAAAGGAGGATGCTGATAGAATGAATGAGGTATAGACTAGAGTTTATCATAATAGATATAGAACCAAATGTATCAAAAAACGCGATCAAATATTTTAACATCGAATAAATGAATAGAAAATTAATCTAGTGGATTATATTGACAAGTATTAAAATATAAACCCACACATTGATAATCTCATAAAATATTATCCAAACGTGATGTTAACCTCTATCTCGTGGAGTTTTCATAGCGTGATCAATTAAAATATTATAAATTACTTCAATAAGATATGTGTAATTTATTGTGTTATGTGAAACATAGTGTGATAGGATTTTAATTTTGGTTCCAAATTTCCCCCAAAAGTGTTGTCTAGAATTATTTTTTTAATATTTTATGGTTAATCCATTAATGTGGTGATGGAAGATGACTTGTTTTTCTACATGGAGTTGGTAGTCCATAATCATAACATAATAACATTTTTGTACACTTAATATAATTGTGATATTATTCAATGAGAAATAACATATTTTAATAGGAGGTATAAGTGAAAATAACTTGATACAGTTCAGATAAGATGAAAACCTATTTATCAGAAGGCCTACTAGATATAATTTCTTATGGACAATTGGAATTGTTTTTTTTTGAATTCCAATATATATAAATACATTATTTTACTATTGATTCGATAATTTTTCATTGGTTTTTAATTCATGATGGATCAAATTTGATTCAAAAGGAGAATGCAGATATGTCATTTTGTAAGAGGGAGAGATGAACCACTGAGAATTTATTAAAATATAAAAATATAATAAATTCATAATCAAGAAAAATTCTTAAATATGTATATAGGATCTAATTTAGGTTTTTATATGGTTTTATTAGGGATATAACATAGGATTTATACAATTTTAATTGGAAAAAAAATTATTACATAGTTTAATAACCTTGGTAAACCCATTTTAATATAAACACTATAAATTATTTATACTATTTGGACAATTATATTATAAAAAAAGATATGGAATCACTAAAATAATTTTACATGATAATTATAAATATGTAATTCATTTTATCAAATTCCATTCATAGAATTTGAAGAATTTAATATAAAATTCAATATATAAGACATCACATAAAGCTGTTCACCAATTTTTTATTCATAAATGTAAAACATTTTTATTACAAAATAAATAATAAAATTAATTATAATTATCATATTATTCTTTATAATAATCGATATTAATTAACATTAATTTTAAAACCATTTTGGAGAGAAATCACACATTGTGAATGCTTTTAAACGATAATACTGTTTCAAAAAAAATCATTATTTTAAACTATTCATTGAATTATTTATATTTATAGAAAATTATAAATATTTAAATTTAATACAATTTTTAAACGCTAATTCTAAAAAATAAATAAATTTCTAAAAATAATTTTTATGTTAGAAATGTAGGTTAATTATTTGTTAAAAAAATTGATTTTGATAGATTTTTTTGAAGCACAAAAACAAGTTACTAAAAATTGAGTACATATTTATAAAAGTAATTTGGTTGTATAAAAAATGATGAATAATAATAGAATTGTGGTTATTACTATTCATTATTCTAATTAATTGGCTTGGTTCAGATAGTATATATTATATTACAGTTCAGTTAGATTTTGGTTTATGCATATCACAAGTTATCATTTTAATATAATTTAATTAAAGAAAATATATAACAAAATATGAGGGTTACAGATTTATACCCCATTAACTGGAATTTAAAACTTTATATTCTATCACTCTGAAATAAAAAAATAGGATATATATATTTCAATATATCCTTATGTTCTCTTGTATCATCTTCGAAATCTTGACTCCTCCATATACATCTAATATTATAATTATTATTGTTCTGTATCACCTTATCTTTAAGATTCTATATTTATATCGATTATTATTTATATGAAATGTCACATCACTATGGTATATCCTCATATTTTAGTCCATTTGATTGATCACGGATTTAGTTCATTATGATAGATATATGAAACACATCATGAACTTGATAGCGGTTCAGAGGAATCACCGAGTGATAAGATAACATCCATAGATGATCATGAATCTCAAAGGATAAAATAAAAAAGGGATCAACATTACTTTTTTTCTAAATATCAAAACCATTTTCCATTGATTAATTCAAATAAATACCTTCTCATCAACTTTAAATTCTAGATTTCAATTATGATTTTCAACAAAATGTTTCTATTGAGGATGTGATACCTTATTGAAACACTAAATTTCATTGAAATTATCTTTCATTTACATGTATAAATCAGTTCCCAATAGAATTATTTCTCCGACATAATTATAGACCATTTTATTTCAATAATTAAATCCATAGAGGGATTCATATAGATCCATTTTAATGCCAGATTGAAATATTTTGTTGTAGGATTATATGATTATAATAATAGCATGACCCCAACCACCTTTGAAATTCAATGAATATGAAATTTTCATATCCTCCAGTGTTTGAATGAACTTCTCATACAAACCATCTACCAAAGAATGATACATAGTTTTAAAATGAAAATATATATCCATATCCAGCCAATGAATTCTCCAAAACATTAATGTATCCCTTAGAAACCATTTTTATATAATAGTATAGGGTGATCATTAAAATATTTCCACATATTTAGTATTTATTTTTTAAATATTATAAAGAGATAAATATTGTATGATAATAATAAATTATTAATAATCCAATATATTAAAAACAACAACCCTAATAAAATCATTTCCTTTAGATGCTTTAGGGGAGTCCCATGAAAAAAATACAAGGATGTTTTTTACAATTTTTATTCATATTTACGTAATTCTTTTAAAATCCCCAGAATTGTTTTTCTCATCCTTAACATGTAATCATAAAAAACCAATATATATACTCATCAATATCTTTATTCGTGTTGTATAACCAAAAATACTCCTTAATATCATTATTCATTTTCGAACTTCTAGGATCAATATTGACTGTGGAGCAATGTGATTCATCCAAAGAATCATTCTTCATCGTGGCTATTGAAGAAATACATTCATTGTACATGAAAAATATAATTCAATCAAAATCATGGTTTAACTTAGAAATATTTCTTACCTTATTTTGAAACTCTATATATTATTTCTTTGACTATTTAATATTTTCATAGATAAATTGTATAAAACTCATTTTAGAAAGATATTATTTCTTCCCTTCCATAAATATTTCTAAATCCATCCTTTGAAATTATAGAAATATTAGATCTTCTATATTTGATATCAACGATTATATAACAGGATCCATTTGTCTCAAAGCATCAACCACCATGTTCAGTTTTCAAGGGTTGTTATGTATTACATTTTGAAAGTAATTAATCAACTCCAACTATCTAATCCGGATCATATTCCACAAATTTTATTATAATATATAATTTAATATTTTATTATTAGTATATATGTCCCAATGTTAGTAATAATGATAATAAATCCATATATATATGGAAATAATTACTACAGCTAAATCCAAATAAAAAGTTTGGTTGTTTTTCTGCTCAACCATCAATTAGAACTAGTCGTAGGATATCACAATATGGTTATTCATGTTGACACATCCCAGTCCATTTTTGATGCATTATTATAGATGATAATGCCTCTTCTACTATAGATTACATTATGCACAAGTGTTCTAACTATCCTTCTTTTCCCATCTAGGAAATATTTCATCACATTCAACTACCCAATGAGAACATGGAACCCTACCATGTATACATGGGTAGTGGGTTATAAATATTTGAGGAATTTTCATAATATAATATATAATATTTATCCAAATCCTAAAAACTATAGATCACAATCACAATGGTTATTATTTTAAAATGTTCAATAACTTCCTTCTATGATGGATCCACTCATATTCAATTTCATTGGATTATATATCCCTATAATGTATCTTTCTATAGCCTAAATTCAAATCTGGTAAATTTTTCATAAAAAATATCATTCATTATGGACTATAGTATAATCATAAAGTGACATTCATGCTCAACCTTAGTCAATGTTTATTTAATCATATCAATTAAATGATCTACATAAAGATATCAAGGTAATATCTATGTTACATATTAAATAAATCTATTATCATAGAGGGGGGTTTATAGCGATAAATAGAGTCCCTACAAATAAAATTTTTCTATACGTTGTATAGAAGAATGAAATAGTGTATCCACCACTTTTGACCCTCAATTGATAGTTTCTAGATCGATGATCAGTCATTGTAAAAATATATTGCTACTCGTAATTAATAAAAAAAGTAATCTATATGGAGAAGAGGGTACTAATTCTAGATAATGATTATTTATATTCCATATAATCTATACACTATCACATTGATCCATATTTCATACTAGAAAATAATAATAGGTACACACCAAGGTTATTTAATTATACAAATGAATACCTTATCAAGATTATCTGAGAGATTCTTCCGCGATTCATTTAACACAAATAGTTATATTCTATACAAAGTCTTTGAAATAATTTTCACACAAGGTATGAGTTATATTTAAGACTCAAAATTATGATTTGGTTGAAGAATAGAAATTTATTGTTAAAACATTATCAAAATAAAAAATATGTGAATATCATTTTTGTTGATGTATTCCGCATCTACCTGATATTAACACCAATATTAAATAGAAATTTGAACAAATGAAATGGATGAAATTTACATTATATTTTCATATTTTTTATCTCACTGATATATGATCATAAGTTGTATTATAATATAAAATATGAATTGACATGCTAAAAATATGATGTTGGTTTATGAAAAGAAAACCAACCCGGTCCAAATATAACATAAAAGTCAACTAAATAGATAATAATATGTTTTTATGAAACAAATTTTTACAAACTGCTATTGTAAATGAATCAAAGAATTCATATGTGATCATCTTTCCATTAATATGTTTTCTCATCTAATAAAACTACTAATCATAAAGGGGGAATTATGATACTACAAAAAAATTAATCAAATTTATAAGAGTGTGTATATTAAGAATGAAATAGGACATTATCATTTTTATAGTGAATGGTATGGATACCATTTATGACATCATTATTATACTCTTCATTGAAAATAATGATATTGTAAGATTTAAATTTCTCTATTTTTTTAAAAGGATGATAAAATAGGCAATTTTCATTCACCTTTTAATGTGAGAACTATATTTCCTAATTCCAGTTCTCATTTTATTTTGAATACAGTTGTTTTAGTGGTTCAATTCATGGTTCTTTCCATCAATTATTTTATATCATATTCTTTCTATCACATTATAATTCTTTTTTCTAATAACAATTAATTACACATCTAATTAATTTACCAATTCCCTTAATACTATATACTCTATGTTTCATTCCACACATTGAGAATATATGAATGTCCATCTTTGTCTGATATTGGTTTTTAAAATTAACATTAAATTTCAAAATTAAATTCAAATCAAAACGTTTAGATTTATGGGAAAATTAATTATCCATGTATATCTTTATAGAACATTTAACTATTTAATCAGAGATTCTTGATTTAGAAAATGGATAATTAATTTTATACGATTATATTTAAAGTCACTTGTGAAATTTTAAATCATAATGTTTGGTTGGATGATAACAATAAAAGAATACATTGAAAGGATTGTAAATTTTTTTATTGGTACTTATATATTTAGTATCCTTCTACTTAAACTTGAAAAATTCCCTCCCATTTTCATATGATGAATATAAAGAAATTACATATTGAAAATGAATATCTTAATCTCATCCCACTCAATGGATTCAAATTATTCCCATTTCCATGTTCTCTCGATAGGATTCCAACATTGATCTTATTATCCTTATAGAAGATAAAAATCTAAGAAAAATTGTTCATATTCATAACATTGTAGAATAAAAATTAGATTTTTAATGGTACTAATACATTTTTAGAAACTAGTAGATCAAAAAAATTCTAAAATAAGTTGTTTTGTTGTGAAAGAATCAATTAAAAATTATTTTACTCTTTTCTCATTTTTAAAGTCAATATTCATTATAAAATGAGAACTTTTAATAAGAATAAATATTAATTTTTCTATTCCATAACCTATAATATTTAGTTTCATAAGTGGATAATGATTTCATTTCCTATAAAATTCCACATTAACAATTATCTTTAAAGTTTAGACCATTAACTAAAACAAAAAAAACATAGGGTGAGCAAGAACAATCAGAGTGGAAACCACATAATCTCAATATTATCAAATCATTCAGATGTTTTATTATATATAAACTTGTCTACATGTTTCTCACCAAATTTACATCATCATTGTTCCCAATTAAAATAAACCCATTACTTAATACCAATTACAACAACTTATACATTTCATACATAAATATATCATATTTTTATATGAATATTCAATACATAGCATTACGATCCATATCCTAATTTTACAGGTAAAATTTCACCAGAAACATAGGTACCTGGGAAAACAATTATAAAGGATCTACATCATATATAACTTTTTTATTCATAAAAAACCCTTATAAGTTAAATAATGCTTAATAATTGTAATCATAACACAAGGAAATGAATCATAACAAATAGAGATATCCAATTCAAAGAAAATATTAAAAATTGATATATTAATTATTTCTTAAAATTAACATGAGAATAAGGGTATGATAATAGTGTATTTAAATTTTAAAACCGTACCCTAAAAATCATATATCCTAATCATGTGAAATAAATAAAAGTTGTATTTTATAGGACATAAATAATAAAGGAATAATATTATATGAGAAATGAGAGCATAATATTGAATGAATAAATATGTTTTTATACTCATTAGTATGAAAAATAATTTCCTTAGTAAGAGATCACATCCAATAATGTCATTGTTTGTTGGTTTGACTTCCCATTCTATCATATCCTTATCCCAATTTCCCACCCATGACTCTCATAGTAGATAATATCCAATAACAAACTAGTTTCAATAACATTTGTTCTTCCTATTATCTTAAGATATAGGCATATTTACCCAAAGGATTAGAGTTATATATAATTCCAATCCCATATATTATTTTAAGGCCCTAAAAATAAAAATTAATTAATATTTAGTAATGTAAATAATTTGAATTTATTTCACATTATATATATTTTTAGGTTTATAGGTTTAGATAATTAGGCCATAACTCATACATAAAAACCTGAATATTAAAATTTAGTCACTTCTACTCGCTATCATTTTTTTATAAAACTAAAACTATTAAACAGAAATATGGTTTCGTTTAAAGTTTAATTGGTATTACGTTTCCATGATATCATATATTGCTCTATTCATCTTTAATTTGTGTGAAGAAACAATTCAAAATTTGGGATGAAAAAAAAAATCCTAGAAAGGAATACAAAATAAGGAATAAAACCTTTATCACAAAAATATTTTAAACCCATGAAACCATTTTCACAGATCAAACTTTACACCCATAAAACATTAAGTTTTTAACATATATCATTAAATCATATGTTTGTTGAAAAAAATCATAGAAACCATAAATCATAAAGGTAAAATTTGGAATCCATTTAATACTTACATTGATTCATTCAAAACATTATAGGGAGTAACCTTCATGATTACTTTTGGGACTCCCATCACAGTATATTCTCTAAATCATCTATGAGAAACCTTATCATTTACCTTAATCTCATTACTCAATTAATTTAAGAGCTATCACAGGCTAAATCAACCTCAGTTTATCATGTAACCACCTATATACAGAAATAATTCCCCAGAACCATAACATATTACTAAAAAATAAAATAATTATAAAAGAATACTAATATTTCCACATTACAATCATAAGATATCATTTCTAGATATTGACATAATAAATCCTTTATTAAAACCATTTTTAATAACAAAATAAATTAAAAGGGTATAGAGTAATTATTTTCCATTTGAAAACTTTATAGCTTGTATTAAGAGACTAATATCAAATAATGTTTGAGGTGGTGGAGAAATCATTATCATAGCATACATTAAAAAAATAATCCAATTTGATAAACTAATTTAAAGCATTATCAGGGTGATTTTTGAATCAAAGTGTCTCATACCACTTTGAAACATTTGAAAGAAATTAACATTTTAAAACATTTATTTCAATATAAATAAATTCTAAAAATAATTTTGAAAATATGGAAATTAATGATAATGATTTGAAGAAATGAATATATAAAACATTCAAAACCATGTTTTAGTAAAAGTGTATATTACCACTTGAGGATCAATTAAATGAAAATAATTAAATAATAACATGAACTAGAAGATTAAATATCATGATAATATAGTAATTCATGATATTACATGTTAATAGGGTAATATTTATACCTTAATGGATAATAAATTTTGAAAATATCAAGATATGCCTCAATAAAAATAGTTTGAGACGATGCCCTATAAAATGATCATATAATTAGATTAAGGATCAATCAGTTAAATAATTATGTGTCAAAAAAATAAACCCAATATATGATGATATTCAGTTAAAAAAATTATATTTCATTCACACATGTTTTTGAAAAAAATAAAACCAAATACCTGGATATTTAACTTAATTAATGGAAATTGAGATAATATTTCCTTTACCTTGAGTCCGAATTTCAACAAACAATAGTTATATTAAATAATAATAAACATATATTAATTTCAAAATTATTGGTAACCTATTTAATGTTTATTATTCTTTTTATTTCACCTATTACAATGTTAAAAATATTACATAAATATTTATGTTCATATCAGACGTTTTGTAGATATTTAGTACTTGAGTGGAAAATTTACATGGATTGATGTCAATAGTCAACGGGGTAATATGTCAATCATATAAATAATAGTATTAATGACATAATAATACGTTTTATAAATTAATAATCCTTTTTAAAAATCAACTAATTAATTTTTGTTATAGAAAATGAATAACATAGTATTCATGGATTAGGTAGGTCATCCGTACGAATGAATAACGATTCCATTTATCACTGATCATTATAAAAATAAAATAATTATTATTTTATATTCCCAAAATTATCTAAATAGTATTAGTATTTTACTAATCATTTAAATATACTTATATATATCATACAGGCTTTGTGGTGAATAAAAATGATTCATATTAATTCGTGGAGATGATAGTTCCACGTATGTAAAAACGACATTATTGTTTTTTACATGCCTTGAATGTAAGAACATATTTTAAATATTATTCTTGTAAAATGAAAAATATGAAATTAATATCAAATATTAAAATAAATTCAATCACCATAACTATTCTTGATAGACAATAACAAAATACCAATTAAATCGGTTCGTGGAGGTGATAATTCCCACGTACGCCTGAACGATTAATTCCTTTCCTATTTGATGGAAGTAGAGATGGATTAATGGGATCATATTAAAAAACTAAAATATAAGTGTATTTATCATACTATATTTATCTTATTTTATTGGAGTAATAATATTTAAGGCATGTTTAAGAAGAAATAAAATTTAAATACTTAATGGAAATGATACCTCTTCTTTGGTTGATCACCTTTAAAGAACATCTTCACACATCTAAAATACTAAATTAATATAAAATAATTATTTAATTAAAATTGATCCTACAAGAGATATATTAAATATAAGATGATAGTTGTTCTATATACTCTCATCCAATAATTTTTATATATTTATATGTTTTATTTTAAACCCAATTATTTCGGTTTACCTTTATTTATTTTATTTACATTTTAATTGTGGTAACAACGTTTAAATTTTTATGAGGGTATAAATATTACTTATATTTGATAAATATCCCATAGTTGAGAACTTATTTAACTTTTAGAACTTATCATAATAAATTTTTGATTTGAAAAGATTTTATGAATTTTAAATTAATTTATATATTCACAATTTTTATAAAACATATATTTAGTTAATTTTTATACTATTCAATTTATTGAATTAAAACAAAATCCAAACAGAGAGATAACATCAGACCAAGGAATTTAATAGTATTCTATCATTTTATATTCACATAGAAAAATCATTGGATGACATAAATTAGGTCAGATAATATTTATTTTTATATTTATTATATGATTTATGGGATTTATTCATTAATAAATAAATCAATACATCATTATTGTGTCATAATTACATTTAATTATTTAATGTCTAAAAATTATAAATAAAATTTCATGATATAGGAATCCATTTTATCTTTATAATTACAATTTTTAGTTTAAAAAATCAGTTATATAATCTCATATTAAATTTTTATTAGTAAGAATATATATGTTTATGAAATATTTTTCTTTACATTAATTTAAATTTTGTAATTTTCATCATCATACCCACGTGGCTTCAAAAGGCCAAATATTTTCCCCCAGGGTTTTCTTTCTCAATAATATGTCATCCAATATGATTTAGACACGTTTTTATAGTTGTTTTATTTTACTATTATATTATTTTTATTGTTATTTAGCTGATTTATCCTTTAGAAGTGGTAATTAAAATTAATTACTAAAGTTACTAATCATAATGTCAAAAATAAAAGGGTCGTATTTACATAATTTGGAAAATATGATTCCAAATTTAGAATACATTTCTGAAAAATAAATTCACAGATTGTGTATTAAATAAATTAAAAATAATTTCTTTTGAAAAAAATGGTAAAATATGTTTACTTAAAGTAATAAACCATCAAATGATTGAAATGTGTTTATATGAAATTTTAATGTGAAGATACCTAAAATTAGTAACATTGGATAAAATGGTAAAACACAATCAAAATATAATTTAATACTAATTCAAATGATAATATAACAATACCAATTAATTAGGAAAAAGGCAGTTTTAATTTAAAATATATGTTTTCACTATTCATTAAAAATTAAAATTATCAAAAAATTAAAAAATTCAACCAAATAAAATTATGATGTCCTATTTATAAATATGAAGTTTATTTTTCAAAAATAGAAACTATAAAATCATCAAAAACTATATTTAATAAGTTTTTACCATCATGAAGGTTGTAAAAAAAATTTTAAAAACAAATATGTGGATTTTATTCATAAAATAGTATTTATTCAAATTTTAATCCTTTTAAATTAATATGATGAATTTAAAAACATTTCTTAAAAATAAGTAAAGATAAACCAGTAAGTTTTTTTCCTTACATTCAATAAAAGGGCTAGCTATTTAAAAATATTTAGTATAATAATACTAATATTGTATTATTTTTTTGTAAAACATAATCATGTGTGAAACAGAAGCTTTCATAGAAACCCATTGTTGTGTGTCGAATACATTATTATACATATAGACCAATTTTAATTATAAAAAATATCTAATAATTAAATATTAATTGATATGAAAATTTTTTAATCAACAATTATATAGGATGTTACATCTTTCCCCACTTTGGAAATTATGTCCCCACATTTTTAAATTTGGGGTTGGTATCTTTATGCGAATACCACATCGAAAACAGAATTAATAGAAACTCATATTTTAATGAATGAATGTGATGTTAAAAGGTCAAATGATATAACACATACTAGGATTTCATGTAGGAAAACATGTATCTAGAAGAAAACCTGATTTTTATCTTTTGATGGAGAGTGATAGTAATCCTGATTAGGGGAATGATAATAAAAAAAATATAAATTATTGACTGGTTAAAAGGTCATTTATTTCATAGTAGGAAAATAAAATTATTTTTTAACATTTTTTTTCATAATTTAGAGGAATTATTTTACTATATTGAATAAAAAAATATTGAAATATACTCACTGGACAAGTAGAGTTTCATCCATTCATCCAACTCCAGCACAAACTCATCTTTTTCTCTAAATGATGAGTATTAAAGTTGATTCAACTTCTATAGATTCACATAATCCAAAAAATATTAACTATCCATTTATCTTATCATCAATAATTATCCAAAAAAATATGGTTTGGATTTGATAAGATATTTCCCTAAAAAGAAAAATCCATTATATGTAGAAATATAACTTCTAATATCAAAAATTCAACAGTATGACAAAAATTTACAAATAAACAATTTGACAAATAACTATTATCAAAATCCATAAATATAATCGAAATTAAGATTGAAACACTTTATTTAGAAAGAATTGATCACTCAGTATTACATGATAAATTTTAACATTTTTATCCAACTAAAATCATCCATTCTTAATGTCTTATACCAAAGAGTTACAATCTTAATGACATATCCTCCAAAAAGGTTATATTATTTCAATAAAGAACCAAAATTTCCCTCAGTACATAATAAAACCATATATTCATCAAAAATAAAATTAAACCATTACTCATCAAATAAATCAGAGATTATTCTATTTTCATTATGCATATAGTGTTGCAAAATAGAGAACATTTTCCAAAATAACATTCATCACTTAATCAATATATCATTCTCAATAATATGGATAAAAATTGGGAAAAATTAAAGTTCAAAAAATAAAATTCTTCTTATTCATTAAACAGTTTTAACTAAAAATAAAAAATAATACTATCCAGGTACTTTATATAGGCCACTGGTAGGTGATAAATCCATATCGTACTTCGGTTGTGGGTTTAATTCCCGCCACCATGTCCAGCATGATGTGTTGTCACACAGTCTTTGTGTTTTACTTTTTCAAAAGAAATATAATTTTATAACATTACAAAAAAGTAGATAAAATACTCCAAAATAACCATAAAATATTTTATCCTTAATGTTTATATAATGAATTTTATTTTGAATGAAATTATAATAACCCATAATTACCTAAAAACTAAATGGCTCCAAAATATACCATTAGTAGAAATATAATTTAGGAATATAAATCCTAAAAAGGGATTTAAAAAATATATAAATTATGATAAACATAAATATTATAAAATTATATGATATGCTTATCTTTTAAAAAGACATCATGATCCATAATGTTTTCTAAACCATACTTTGATACCAACTATAACGTTATAGCCTTAAACATAACTTAATATTGAGTTATGTAAATTAGTGGACTTTATTTCACCTAGAGGATCATTTCTAGATTATAGGTTTAGAAAATTATTTTATAACTTGTACATAACAACATGAATATTACTACGTAGAATTTTCTACTCACTATACATTTTTATAAAACATAAACTATTAAAAATAATCATGGTTTTGTTTCTTTTTTAATTAGAATAACGTTTCCTTGATCCAGTGAATCACTATATTATTCTTTATGTCATGTGAAGAAATTTCGAAAACACGGTTTGATTATAAAAATCTTAGTAAATAATATTAACTATGGAACAAAACCATTATTCTGTGAAAACTTTTAACCCATAAAAACAATTTCACATGTAATACTTTTCACCCATAAGACATAAACATTTTATAATACATCATGAAATCATAAAATTCCTAAAAAAATCATATAAATCATAAATCATATATTTTAAATGTGTAAACCATAACATACTTATGTTATATCTTCCATAAATCTAGACGAATTATCCTTCATTGTTATGATTGGAATACCCATCACATTATATTCCTTAAATCTTTTAGGAGAAACCTTAACATTTATATTTGTATCTTTACCCAATAAATTGGAGTTATATCACTGGTCATATTCCATTTTTTAGTTATGGATCCAGCCTTATACATAATCAGTCCCCAATAACAATAACATTATCATAACACCAAAAATTAGGAAGGAAAAATAACGTTTCCACATTGTAATCAAAATAGATCATTTTAATATATTGACATAACTAAATATTTTCAAAGCTTTTTCCAATAAAAAATACATGAAAAGGGTACATGTTATTTAAATTTCATTTAAAAACATTATGTATTATAGAGGAATCCAAATATCACATAATGTTTGTGGTAGTGGAGAATTCATTTTCCCCTTATACATTAAAAAAGAAACCATTTTCAAAAACCAATTCAATGATTTTTAAAGGTAAATTTTGAATTAAAGTTCCCATAACACTTTGAAAAATTTGAAGGAAATTAACATTTTAAAACATTATTTTACATATATCTAAATAACTAAATCAATTTCGTAAACACTGACATTAAATAGAATAATTTAGAAGAATAAATCATTAAATAATTTAAAACATGGTTTTAGTCCCTGATTACATTACCTCTTGAGAAACACTTGAATAAAAATCATTAATGAATAAAATTAATTAAAACATTAAATATCATGATTATATAGTAATTCATGATATTAAATTCCAATATGGACATATATACACTTTAATGGATAATAATGTTGTACAATATCAGTACATTCCTTAATAAAAGTAGATTTAGATGAAGACCATTACAAAGATCGTATCATTAGAATATAGATAAATTAATGAAATTAATTTTTGTAACAAAAATAAATACAAACAATATAAGTGGATTTTCAGTTTAATACTATCATATTTAATTCCCCAATATTTTATGAAAAACAAAACGAATGACATGGATATTTAACTCAATGATTTGAAATTGAGTTATGATTTCACTTTCCTTGAGTCCGACATGCCATGTAAAGTTGTTATATTCCTGAATAATAAACTCGGGTTAATTTGTGATTTTTTATAACCATTTAAAATATTATTAATCTATTTATATCACTTATTACCATGATACAAAATTTTCTTTATTATTTAATATTATATTGGATTGTGTGTCGATATTTAGTTATTAAGTTGAAAATGAACATGGCATGATGTCAATAATAAATGTGGTCGTAATTCCATCCTCCCCATAACAGTGTTAATGAAATAATAATTAATTTTATACATTAATAATACCTTTTTAAAATCAAACCACTAATAATGGTTTTTGGAAAATGAACAATATTATATTCATGGTGACGGTATGCCGTATGTATTCTTGAATAATGTTTTCATTTATCATTGATCATTATGAAAATAAGGTAATTATTATATCACCATTCTAGAATAATAATAATATTATTATAATCATATTAATCTTTTAAATATACTTATATATATGATACATGTGATGTGTTGAATAAAAATGATTCACATCACTTCAAAGGGGTGGCAGTTCACACGTATGCATGAACAACCTTATTGTTTTTATATTCCTGGAAGGTAAGAAAATAATTAAAATATTATTCTTTGAAAATTATAAATATTTCATTAATATAACATATGGGTACATAATTACATCATTGTAACCAATATTGATAGACTGTAATGGAAAAGGACTAAATCGTTTTGGGGAGGTGATAAATCCCACGTACTCACAAATGATTAACTCCATTCCCATTTGATAGAAGTAGATATAGATTTAAGGGAATATATTAACATAATATAATCTCATTATATTTCAGATACTATAATTTTTATTTTATATTATATGATTAATATTTCAAGGATTTAGAAGAAGATATAAAAAAGAAATAACTAAATAAAAAGATACATCTTCATCGGTTGATAACCATTAAAGAACACCTTAACACATCTAATATGGGTGTTTAGTGTAATCTAAGACCTCAAGAGAGTTGATATAGATTCTATAAAGAGTATTAGGTAGATTATGTATGAATAAATGGGTTCTTGAATTGTTATTTTAAGAGAGGAGTGTGTTCTTTTTTATGGAATTGGGGAGGGGAACCCTTGGAAACTCTTAAAATATTAAATTTATATATATTAATTTTTTTATTCCAAATTTCTCCAACATGATATTTTTCAAAGACAATCTGATGATACATCTAAATACTCTCATAAAATATTTTTTATGTATCTATTTATTTTATTTTAAACCATTCCATTTCATATTTCCCATAACCATTCTCTTATACTTTTAATTATAGTAACATCATTTAAATTATTAAGTTGCAATAAAATTTACTTATATGGTGTAAATTTCCTATAATTAGACACCAAAAAAAAATTACACCTTATCATAAAAACATTTTAATTTTTTTAAAAAAATTATTCATTTTAAATAATATAATAAATTACTATTTTTATAAAACATCTATTATGTAAATGTTTACACTATTAATACTATTGAATTTAATTAAAATCTAAACAGAGAAATCACATCGAACCAAATAATTTTATAGTATTATAACATTTCATTTTCCCCAACTAAATTATATGGTGACATGTATAATCTCATGTAATAAATATTTAAATATTCATAATATCATTTATTGGATTCCTTCATTATTAAAGCAATCAGTACATCATCATTATGTTGTTATCAGATAAAATAATTAAATGTCTAAATTTTTTAAATAAAATATAATGATTTAGGAAACATTTTTATATTTAAAATTTATATTTATTGTCTATGATATCACTTATATAATACCAAATTAAAATTGTTCTTTAAGAAGATAGACTTTTATATCATATTTAAATTTATAATAATATAAAAGTTATAAGTGCCATAATAACACCCAAGTGCCTTGAAAAGGAAATAATTTCTTCCCAATGTTTTTATTGGTTGGGAATAACTCATTAATTATAATTTTGACATTTTTAGGATAGTTTTATATTATTACATTATGATTTTAACAATTATTTACCCTGTTTACTCTTTAACCGTGGTAAAAAAATTATTAAAGTCACTATTTATAAGGTCCAAAATTAATAGGAACCTATATAAATAATTTTGACCTTATGACATAAAATATGGAATCCATTTTATAGTATTATATGTTAATATGTTTTTTAAATTAATTTATTATTATTTCTAGTTTGAAAATGAGAAAATTGGTTTTTTAAAAGACAAATCCATCAAAAGATTGTTATGTGTTTATATCAAATTTCAATGTGAAATTACATCCAATGACCAAAATTGGATTAAATAGAAAAATAATATTATAAATATTATTTAAAAAAACTAAAATTATAATATTATAGTACTAATAAATTAGACAAAAACGAAATTTTGAAATTAAATGTATATTTTCCTCTATTCCTTTAAAAATGAACTTGATCAGAAAAAAGTCAACCAAAGTAAATTTTAATGTCTTGATTCTAAAAAAGATGTTTATTTTTTAATATAGAAAATATAAAATCATTAAAAACTATATTTAAAAAGTGTTCTCCATTAAAAAGTGGTAAAAATTCTTTTCAAAAAACATTAGATTATTTTATGCTTAAAATTGGATTTATTCTCATTTTAATCCTTATAAATTTATTGGATTAATGTAAACAATATTTAATAAACATGTTTAGACATAATATAGTTCATTAGGTTAATTCACTTTCATACAATATTTAGGAATTATCTAATATTTAAATTTATTGTTCTAATATTTTATTTTTTTAGTAATAATTTAGTATTGTGTGAAACAAAATATATAAGAGAAACTATTTGTTGCATATCAATTATGATGTCATACATAACTTCCCTTATTAATTAAAATTAATATATAATTCATAAATATTAGTCGACATGAAAATGGAATTTTTAATAATTACCCAGGACATCACAATTATAGAATCTTAATACATTAAATTTATGTTCCACAATATCATAAAACAGTTATCATATATCAAAACCTATGAAAATGAATCATGTTTATTATAATTTCATCAATTAATCATAAAATATCCCATGGATAACAAATGGAGTTCATATAAATCGCATCAACATATTACTAAAGCTTCCATAAAATGAATAAGGATGATATCATTGAATCATATCCCCCATAAATCATAATAAATATCCATGTATATTTTCATAAAGTAAAATTATATTAAAAGGATACAGGTAATATTTCTTGAATATAACATTTAAATAAATTATAGGATGCTTCTATTCATTGGCTAGTCATATTAGTGTTTAATTCTATTCATGTTGTTTATATAATACAAATGAACCTTTAAACTTTTTGGAAATATTCAATATTAACTTGCTCAGAAAAGGAAAAAAAGATTCTATTTAAAAAACACTAATATGAAATATATATTGGAAAAAATAAATATAGATAATAAATTTAGAATATTAATAAATAAGTAATATTTTTACAAAACATTGATATGGAGGGAAAAGAATTTTTTTTGGAAGATATAAACAATGTAGGGATTCCATAATAACATTTATTTTGCATAATGAGTTATAAAAGGGAGTAAAGTGAAATGAAATATTTTAATCTAAAAAAATCATTTAATAATATTAATAATGTTAATATGTTCCATATAATCAATTCTCATCATCATAAACATAATAATAAAACATGCTTGTAAATATTGGGAATGTATCAAGAAACCCTTACATCATGTTTGAATAGATTCTAATGTTATATAATATCATTTATATTACGTTTATATTTATTATAAATCAATACTAGAGTAATAAATAATTTTATAATATGATATATGTTCTACTTATAACAACATAACAACCATTTAGTTATAATTTTTTATTAACAGCATCATTTTAGGGTGTTACTTATTTCATTTTTCATAAAAATTTTGGTTCATTATTTCTGGTCGTTATACATTGATTGTTATTCCATTATATTTAGATTTTTATAACGATATAAATATCATATATTTTATTTAGATATATTTATTTATTTTCATTCATAAACGGTATATATTGAAAAAAATAATTACAACACTCATGGATATGGTATGTCATACGTACACTTGAGGAATGTGTTTACATTTTGACGAATGAAAAAATTAAACAATAATTCCATAATAAAGAGTAATTAAAATAAAATATATATGATAAATATTTATTTAATAATTCCTAATTAATATATATGTAAAATGTAAATGAAAAATCTATCTCATTGCTTTATAGAGGTGCCAATCCACATGCTTTCATGAGTGATGATATCACATTCAAAAATATTGGAAGGTAAAAATATTGATATATTATTATAAACAATGAATAATAATTATATCAAAATTATTATTTATATAAAATTCAAAATATTATAATAAACATCCTTGAAATATGGTTAACGAAAATGGATTTTACCTCTACATGGAGGTGGTAGTCCCCACATATGGATAATTGATACATTCACACAACATTTTTATGAAATAGAATGTGTATATTGATGGTTCTAAAAAATAAGGTCATTTTAATATATATATATATATAAGATAAATAATTAAATATTTTTTATTGATAAAAAATAATTATATGATTTATAAAATAAATAGACTGAAATAGGTTAGTTAAAACAAAAACCACTGTTATAGTAGTATTCCTTTTGATCAATTTTAAAAGTCACATGGAATTGTCATTAAAGTGTAAAATAACCACTAAATAACTTATTAGGAAGGATAATATAAAATATATTATGTGTTGATTGATCTAGATGGCTCAATGCGGTGTAATAAAATGAATGGATGGGTTCACTTTTTTATGTTAGGGAGAGGACACAAATGACATTACATAAAAGAATAAATTATAACAATTTCATACTTAAGAAACATGATTAGAAATATCTTGAGGATAAAATGTGTGATTGTATAATGTATTAATATGTATATCTAATAGGATTTAATAAAATTTAATGGGAGAACCCAGTGTCATCACTTGGTTAAACCCCCAATAATAACACATATTAATTAAAAATAATAATATTTATTTTTATTTGTTATATTATTCATTATGGCCAAAAGAAATTCCTCACTAAAATATTTGTAAACTATAAATAAAAATATATATATATAATTTTATCAAATTTAATTCATTCTTTTTTGTAATTAATTTTTAAATTAAACAAGTAAAATGAGATAAAAATATTTTCCAACAAAAATATATTCTTATCTATAAAAAATAATAACCAAAAAAGTAAACATAAATTTATCTTTAATTGTCATAATTGTGTGAATAACAATAAAAATTAACTGATTTTTCTTTTAAAACCATTTTAAAACAAAATATAAATTTTTAAATGTATTAAAAAATGCATGTTTTCAACAAAAATTATTATTTTTAAACATATAGTAAAAATTCAATCAATATAGAAAATTATCAAAATTTATCTCTAAGGTAATTTTTAAATTCTATGTTCAAATAGAAGTTTAATTTTTTTGTATATATTTTTTAAAATTGGTTAAATTTTAATAAATTAATTGACCATGAAAAATTATAAAAAACATTTTTTAGGAAAAATGATTTTTTTAATAATATTAAAATAGTACTTAATGTTGAGTGTTTATTTATAAATTTTTTATATAAAAACTTTTGAGTATCAATTTTTTATTAGGTTATAATTATATTACATAAAATTCATTCAATAATTTTCTCTCATGGAATCACATGTGTCCAAGAAATATAATCCTCCAAATGTAGTAATTATTATTTATTCATCCAATTTTATATCAATTTTATAATGATATGATATATAATGATTCATTTAGTCTATATATTTCATGAATAAAAATATATATAAGGAATTCCATTTATTTTATGAAAAAATATATTATAATATTTCATGGTGATGTATAAATCATTACAATAGTGTCTTTCAGAGATGGGGATTAATGGATTTATAGCAGTCTCAATTTCCCATTATCTAGATCATAAATTTTGATTATTATGAGGTAAGAGTGGTATGGAAATGTTTTTGTAACTCTTACATTTTATTATAATTTATATGGTTTGAATCATCCCATTAATTGATAGAGTATATACACCCTTAGAGAAATATGGTACATGTACTCCTTGATTAATATTTGTTTCATTTATCACCAATCATTGTATGGTCTAACCTTTATACGTAATATCACTACACTCTACAGGATCCTTCGTGAACTATGACAAGGTGTGGGGTCTTGTTTAGGGTCCTTTATCTGTATCTGTATATTTATGAACTCTAGTAAGGAACAAATACCCTCCTATGATTTTGGAAAAAAAGTCACGATGGTTTTTTTATTTGATTTATGGATATAGTTAAAATGTTTTTATATTGGTTTTGAACATGTAATTTTATGTTCCACTTTAACATATAGCCTAAGTAGACCAAATTTGTTTTGTGATGGACACAATATGTTATTTTTTATACTCCACTTATAGAATTTCTCTGCCAAAAGAGTGCTTTTTGATCTTAGGGAATTTTATGAGGAATTTTTTATACCTTTTAGTATTCAGTAGGGAAGTCACATATTTAATGGGATATATGTCTGCCATCTATGTGTGTTTCAACTTCCTTTTATTAAATGTATAACTTTTGGTGACTTTTGTGTCCCAAAATTTGATCAGAAAATAATTTTATAGAATCAAATAGTTATATATTTAGATGGACAATTTATGAATTTTTTTTTGTTTAAGGAACAATGATTAATTGATGGGTCAAGATATTTTATTATCGTATTGTGTGGGAAATTTTATTGGTTAATGTTTTGTTTCTTATTGATTAATGATCCTTTCTTCTATGTGGTTTCATCGTCATTTTCTTTCGTGGGAATGATATGGAGATTTTTTTATGGTACCCACATGCATACCAAATTTGTTCTGAACTAGAAAATCATTGAAGAGACAAGAGGTGTATTCATTCAAATTAGGAATAAAACATACCTTTAGTGTCCACATTGCACTTCCTCAGCAGAGCATTCTGTTATTTTAGATCCAAAAATGAAATTTTATTTTTGTGTTTATTCATAAGTGAATATGTAAATCCTTACAAATCTCTATTTATCTAAATATAAATTTATAATAATAGTTATATAGTGCAACCATTTTTTTAGAATATAAGGAATATTTTTCCCTTTATGTTGTTGAGGAATCCTAATGGCTATTTTTAAACTAACCCATTCAAGGTATTTTACCTAACCAATTATGTTTCTATTTAGGCAGTGTAGAAGTTTTTTGTTTCTGATTTTGGTTGTGATCAGGGTTTAGTTGGAAGAATGCTGGGATATCTATTCCTACAAATCTCATTGGGTTTTTATTTTTTATTTTATAAGGACATATATTTTTGGATAGGTACTGTCATGTTTTGTGTTAATAAGGGATTTTTTATATGTATTATATTAATTTTTCATTTTCGATACATATGTATATCCTTAATGGCGTGATTATATAGTTGTTTAATGGTGTAGTTTTTCATATAATGCATAAATTATGTCTTACAATATTTGAATCTTTTATTATTAGTTATTGTAACATTCCCCATGCATATTTTAGTGTAACATCATAGGTAATTATAGAATAATAAATTCTAATATTTCTTAATATTAATGATTTAGATAGTAATTTTAATTAAATAGATATTATATGTCTGATAGGATACCCAACACAACACAATGGGATTTCTAAAATATTATGTTGTACATAAGACTATGTTTTATCGAAAAAAATAAAATGATGTAATATTATTATTGTATATGGTAGTTATCGACAAGTCATTATATTGGAGATAATGAAATTAACTAACTACATTATGTCAACACATGGTTATCAAAAAATTTACTTTGTTTTAATAAATTATTGAGGATTAAATTGAGAATATATCTAATTGTATGAGTAATATACTCTAACATTTTAGAAATGTAGATTTGCTAGCTTTTAATGTAGAACCCTATGAAAATATAGTTTTATCACATTTATATTTTTTATTTGAAAAAATAAATTCGTTTTTTTGACACAGGGAATTCATATTTATATTGGTCGAATTTTTGTTAGTTTTATTGTAAAAATCGTTTTTAATGAATTGTGAAAATAATGCATTTTAATACAAAAACTGCTTCTATTTCTAATTTATTGATATTTTTATATTATCCTTTTAAATTATTTTCAATTTTAATTAAATAAATTTTTTATCATTTAATACAAAGTAGGATATAAGAATCAATTTCACATTGAAATTGAAAATAAAATCATTTTGAACTTTTGATAATTTTTACTTCCAAACCACATTTTTTTTATCTATCAATGAGATTAAATTTAATGTAATTCAACAACTTATTTGAATTGACTTTTAAAAAATCGACATACATGTTTTTACGTAGTTTGAAATTTTTTTCCAATAAAGTAAATAATTTTTAGTGAATAGTTTATGTAGTATTTTATTTAGCACCATTAAAGTTTAATAGGGAAAGTTAATGTAAAATTAAAATTATAATGTTTTAAACATACCATGAATCATGTCCAATTAATGTTGGGTGAGTTATTTTAGACAATCAAATTCCTTTGGAATAAATTGTTACCATTTTAAGCAACATGTGTGTGATTATGACATTCATAACATTTAATTTAATGTAAATGAAAATTTGTCACAAATATGTCTATCCTTATTCAAAAAATTTATTATGGTGTTATATAACAAATTTTTTCAAATATGAAAAGTCCATAAAACGTTAATAATATTACCTACATCATGGTAACAAATTTATAGTTTTTATCAATAAATAATTCAATTAAAAAGTCACACAATGTCGTTACAGTTATTGATTTGTTAAATAATGAATCAAATAAATGATATTATTAATATTGAAATAAATATAATTTTTAACAATTTATGTGAAAAATGAATTTTATTGATTATTATGAAATGTTATTTTTGATTTATGGTTTTTTATTCAATGGAATAATGTTGTTAATATTTTCTTTAAAAGTCGTGTAATTAATAGTGTCAAAGTTGACGTAATTGAAAAAATAAATTATAAAATATCTGATTAAATGATATAAAATTTATAAGAATATAATATTTGAACAAAAAAAAGATATAACTCTAAAATATTTTGTAATTACAAAATAATTTTTCAATTTTCATTATATTTATATTTTTTAAGCACTAAAAATGCTGACAACTTGATAAAATAATATGAGTTAAAAGGATAAAACAAAAAAACAAGAATAAATATTTATTCAAGACTTGTCTCTGTCACATTGGATTATTATATTTAGACCAATAAAGATCTTATATTTTTAATAAATCAAATGAATCTATTTTTAAATGAAAATGAGTTTTTGTTAATTTAATACTTTGAAGAATTCCAAGAGAACCTCTCCAATCCTATATAAAAGAAAACCCATTACTCTCTATTAATAACACATACAGAAAATTTTAGATCAGCTAGTATCTACCCAAACCTTTCCTAGAATCCCTCCACAAATTCATGATGCCTTATTTTATGTAGAACACTTCCTATACGTGTTATGTTGTTCAGAATGGTGATCATCTGAAGGAAAGATTAGGTTTTTAGTTTACTGTTTCAATTTTTTTTACTTCTTTCAATTCATTAAAATATATTCCATCAGTGATGAGATAATAAATCCTATATCCTCAATATAAATTTATTTTATTATCATAATATAATCATCCAAACCCATGCCTACTTCCACCAAATGGGAAATTACTTAATTGTTCATCCGTACATGTGAACTATCACCTCCATTAACTAATATAATTTTTTTTCCATAACCCTCATTCATGACTAGTTATAAAAATATAATTAATCTTAATTTTTAATATTCATGAAAAATTAATAATTATACAATGATAATATATCAATTATTTTATTACATTAACTGCAAAATAAAATGATAACATCATTCGTGCGAACGTGTGATTTATCACATCCATGAAGCGATGTTATTCGTTTTCAATCACTAAATCACATTTGGGAAATATATAACTGTATTTAAATAATTAATATGATATTAATTATTTAATTAAAATTTTAGAAATATAAAATAATAATTACCTTATTTTCATAATGATCAATGAAAAATGATAATATTTCCCAGGTGTACATACAACTTACAATATACAAGATTATAACATTGTTAATTTTTCATAGAAATAATAAATAGATTGATATAAAATGTGTCATTTATGCATAAATACTATAATTATTTCATTACTATTTTTTGGAGATGATTTACTTTTGACCACAAGGACTATTGACATCATTCTATGTTAATTTCCAACATAAGTACTGATTATCACGAAAATTATGGACATAAACATAAATAATCATTTAATGGTTATAAAATGGTAACAAGTGGTATATATTGAATAATAAACAAGATAAATGTTTTGAAGTAACTATAAATTATCCTATATTTATTAGTTAGTATGATAAAGAATGTACCATACATATTAGACTCAAAATGTAGGGGAATTCAGGTCAATCTATCTTCACTCAGGCATATCAAGATGTTATTCATGTTTATTATCCTATAAGGTGTATATATAACTCATTTTAATTGTTATATCATGAATTATTATATTCTCATGATATTTATCATTTTTACTAATATTATTTAATTATTTTTATTCATGTGTATTCTTAAAATTCAAGGGACTCTGTCTCAATCTCTTTTCCTTGAGGCATATCGTGATGTTATAAACATTTATTATTTTATAAGGTATATATATAACCCTTTTAATATGTTATATAATGAATTATTATATTCCAATGATATTTGTTAAATGTTATTCTTTAATGCTTTTTATTAATTTCTGTTCATAATATTTAAGAGACTTATTCTTAATCTCCTTTCATTGTGGCATATTTTGATATTATACACCACCTTATTTAATATGGTGTATAATCAAAACCATTAACTTTTAATTTCATTCAAAAGGTTTTAATATGAATCTATTTATATGAAACATTTTATTAAATGAAAATATGAATTTTTTTAAACTATACAGAGAAAAAGAGTCTTTTCTATTTCTATAACAAATATTTTTTGGCTTCCTCTTCAAGGAACAATGTTTTAAAAGAAAAATAAATACCATATTCCATTTTCATGTGTTTGTTTAATTGAAAATGGTTTTCAGAATGGATTGATTATGTAAATATATTTATATGGAATTATTTTATTGCAATGATGAATTTTTTTCCCTTTATTCATGTTAATGTGTTATGATTATGTTATAGTTCTTGGGTGTTACTTATGTGTACATGTGGTTATATAATACAATGAAGAACAATTATACCCTGATAGCTCTCTAATTCATTGTGCAATGAGACAGAGTTAAATGATAAGTATTATCCTATGATATTTAGGGAATATATAGTGATGGTTATTGTAAACATAACCATGATGGTTACTCCATATGTAGCTAAGAATGTTACATTGTATGCATGATATAGATTCCACATGTAACTCAATTACATATTATTATTATGAATATTTTAATAAATCTTATAATTTCAAGATGTACGCTAAAGAAATAATGTTCCATGGATGAAAAGAATGATTTTTTGAAAATGTAATCATGTTTTTCAAATTTTCCTGGACTAATTGTTTAATTCATTTTTATATCCATGAAAATGTTATTTTCTGATCCTAAAATGATTTTGAAATTTTTTCCACAAGTTATAGTGATGTTTATGAGGATGGAAAAGAAAAGATGAATTTTATAAATAATTTTATCAGGGAAAATAATTCATATATTATTTTTAAATATTTTAGATTATGAAAAGATAGATAGCATGCATACTTTTCTACATTGTAATATTTGAGATTTTATTTAATATATATAGGATAATTATATAAATCATTATGTATGAATATATCATAAGTATAAATAATCGTAAATTATTTACTTAACTCATTATTATTTATGGTTTGGGGATGGGTCCATATGGTTGGTATAAAACGAAAGGTTTAGAAATATGTACATATCAATAATTTTAGTTAAACATATATTAATTTTATATGACTATTATTTTAGATAAATACTTGTTCTATAAATATTTTCTTTCAAGTAATGTTGGTTAGAAATGGATTTCAGAGATACTCAAATAACCTTCCAATATCTTATCGATTACTTTCATGTAATAATTACTACATTGTCATGTCAAGATGATTCTAAATGTTTTTCTAACATACAAAACAAATTAAAGATATTGATTGAGATATCAAAAACCTCTACTATAACAAGATTAAATCATAGATCCTAGGATATTTTTAATCAAATCATATTTTTTCGTTATTATAATATCTTTTAAAAAGTTAAATACTGTAAATGTATTTTTAGATATTTTACATTATCACAATATTTTCAAGCATATTATGATTTGGAAAAGCTAATAAATAAAGATAGCATTGAATATCCTATTTATACTTGATTTTAATATATACTCTTTTAGCACATACTAATGTTATTTTAAAAGGACCATTGATTGAATGTTTTAAAACGATCATGGGCATAATGATTTATAAAAATAATTTCTTATCTGATGTTTTGAATTATATGTCATCAAATAATATTTTCCAAAACCATTTATTTACAAACACCCATATGAACCATGTTTTAAAAGATGTATCGAAAAAAAGAAGCAAGTGAATTCAGAGATTCTCTAAATCATTATTGCAATACATTGAATTATATCTACATGAATAAATGATGATGAAACGAGGTGGACTACTTGATTAATGTAAGATGTTCTTCAATTTGGGAATAGTTCTATTTAATCATATGGTGGTGAAATAAAAAATTCCAATATATATAAGACTATATGAATTATGTTGTTGACCTCATTATAATTTGGGATGTAAATGAGAGGTATAAGAATGACATTGAGGTTAAAACATTTTATGGTTATTTTTTAGTTTTATAAATAGATAATCCCTTGATATGTATTGAAAACTGTCACGTATGGAAATTCCTTGGTATCAAAAAAACAACTGAAGGGAGACAATGGTGCCTTTCCTACCACTGTCCTACGTGAAGTCCCTGGTTGGTATGACCTTTTCCCTTTTTGTTAAATGAGTCGGTGGAATAAAAATAAGTTGATTTTTGGAACTTATGTTTTATTAGATGGATATCCATGGTATTGGTAAATTATATGAGGATTATGTGATAATGCTTAATTTGGAATATGTTTACTATTTTGGTAATCTTCTATGATTAAGGTAAATAGAACACTAAGAGATTTTATTTGATGAGTAATGGGTGAATTTTATATCAGTTGAATATATATAATTATTGGGGACATATGGAGATTTGGGTTAATTAGATATATTATTATCCTATTATTGAGAGTATATGATTTTAGAAATTAGATTTTTCATTTGAGATATTATGAGTGTTCGATGTTATTTGGAGATAAATGATAAAAATTATCTTTGAATACTCTATAATAAAAAAATTAAAGATTGTTAATATTGTTTTTGAATTATTTTAATTATTTCTTATTGTTTAATGGTATCTTTTGATCATTTTGTATTATAGATACATTTATTAGATTAATTTTATTTTCACATCATCCAATGGTTTAATATTATTGGAGAATTGTTTTATCATATACTAAAAATAATTTTGTAATTAATGATTTTTTATACGAGAAATCGATAGATAACATTTTCTGGATTATGTGATTCTATAAATGTCGATTCTAATGCTTTAAGCATGAAAAATTCAATATGAACACACATTTCATATAGAATAAGATTAGTTTTTGGAGGAATTTAACCATAGTAAGAAACATTACTTCTCAATTATATATATTTCCTTATGTTATATGTCTATAAGTTAAATTAATACCTTAAATTTATAAAAAGTATATTAGAAAAAAACAATACTTTTTAATTATCATTCTATGAAATTAATATCCTTTTATCTTATCACAAATTTATTATTTTTTTGGTTATTAACATTCTTCTAACCAATTTTTCTATCATTGTCCATCAAAACATGATGGTTAGTTTTCCCATCCATATGCATGTTTTTCTACATTGAACCTTATTATATGTTATCTTATGTGACAATTTGACATCACATTCTATCATTAATATTGGAGGAATTATTGAATTTTTTTACGGTGTGGGATTTAAATAATGTAATTTTCACTAGAGAAACCATAGTTACCGAGCCCAAAATTACAATTGTGAGAACATAATTTCTTGAAGGGAGGAAGGATGTAACATCCCAGGAAATTATATAAAAATATTTTTTCTTATTTATTAATATTTGTGAGTTATATATAAATTTATGTTTAAAGGGGATTCTATGTCAGATAGCATACCCGACATGAACCAATGGTTTTCATTGAAATAATAATTTGTACAAAAGACTGAGTAATAGAAAACAATAACATGATGTAATAAAATTATTTTAAATGGTAGTTATCACCTAGACGTTGTATTTTCCATAAGGAACTAAACTAACTATATTATTTAGACAAATGTTTTTAATAATAGTATTACATTCTTCCAATAAATTTTAGAGGTTTAAAATGTGAATCAATCTAATTTTATGTATAATTTTTTTAATATTTTCAAAATGATTTTTAGAACATATTGATGGTGGGCTCTTTTTAATGCTCGATTTTTTCACTATTACATATTCTATTTTATAAAACAACATCTTATTTAGGAGAGGGACATAAAAATTTACTTTGGTACTAGTTTTTGTATTTTTCGAATAGAATTCATATTTTAATGAATACTAAAAAATACCTCATTTTATTTCAAAAAAACAATTAATATAACTTATTTATATTTTTATATTATCCATACAAAAGGATTTAAAGTACAATATAATAATTGTTTTTATCATTTAGTACAATTCGCATCATTGCAATCAATTTCACATTGAAATTGGATATAAAAACATTTTGATGTTTTTAATTTTTTAACTTAAAAAACGTATTTTGACTATCGGTAAAATTGATTATAATTAAATTAATTTAACATGTTCATTGAGTTTAATATTAAAAAATATTAAATTTATAGTTGTACTCGTTATAAAAAATCGGTTATAATTGGATCAAATTAATTTTTTTTAATAGAAACTTTATTATTTTATTTACCTATATTAGTGGTAAATTGAGTAACTAAAGATAAAATTAAAATTATAATATTATAAAAATTACCATAAAACATGTAATAATCTTATAGGAAGAGTTTTTTGACCTTTACCATCATTAGGACTAAATTTTGACCTCTGTAATCCACATGGGTGGGATTCTGACATTTACACTATTTAATATTACATTATGGAAAATATGTCATAAATATGTCTCTCTATACAAAAAAATTAATTTGGGGTTAGATAATTTATATATTAAACTATTAATATTCCTTAAAAGTAAATAAATATTTCATAAATCATGGTAATATAATTATAAGTTTTATGAAAATAAATAATTAAATTAAATAGGCACACAATGAAGATGCATTAGTTGATTTATTAAAAAAATTGATAAATGATCTTAATAATAATAAAATAAATATAATATGAAATATTTGATGCTATAAAAGAACTTTTTTGATTCATATGACATTTGAGGAATGATTTAATGTATTTTGTTTTAAAGAGTCAAGTTGTTATGATAATATTTTTAAATGTCATGTAATGAATAGTTTCAAAATTGACATAATCCATATTTTAAAATATAAAGTATCTAATTAAATGATTTAAAACTTCTTGAAATATACACATTGACCAAAAAGTTTATATAACTATGAAAATGTCATTTATGACTCATTCTTTGGTTGTTTAGTATCATTTGGTAATTATATTTACCGTCAATGTGTAAATTAAATGGTACAACGGTAAGAGTTTAAGTGGTTAAAAAAGATATGAATCATAATTATTAAAAAATTATCTAAAATTCATTTTATGACTACATTCAGTCCCCTACTCATCCTATATTCTAAGAAAAACTTTTATCCATAATTAATTGAAAATGAATTTATATTAATTTAATACTTTTGATAATTCCATTTTTGCCTCTACCATTTCATATAAAAGGTAATACATTCTTCTATATTAATCACACTTCCAAAAACATTTGGTTTGGCCATGATCATCCAAAAAACCTTCCAAGAAACCCTCCCCAAATTTTTTTAATCCTTTTTTATGAAAAAAACCATCCTATATGTATTAATGAGTAATGAAAGGTGATCATCTGAAAGAAATTAATTTTTTTATTTAAGGGTTTCTATTTTAATTCAGCTTCCACTTCCATAAAATCTCAACCAAAAATAATGAGATAATAAATTTACTATTATAAATATACTTATATGTTATAATATTAATATAATCACCCAAATCCACGTCCATATCAATAACATGGGAATGAGATTTATTGTTCGTGCGTACCTGAAAACTATCACCACCATGAACAGATGTAATTTTCTATCCATAACAGTCTCTCATGACTGGTTATAGTAATGGAAGTAATGTTCATAAGATATATTAATGAAATATTAGTCATTATAAGATAATATTATATAAATTATGTTCTTATATTCCATGCTCATAAAAATGATAACATCGTTTATGCGTACGTGGGAATTATCACTGCCACGAAGCGATATGCCTAATTTTTTATGAAAAAACTTGTATGATATATTTATATGTATCTTTATGTGATTAATATTATATTAATTAATTACGATTAGTTTGGAAATATAAAATAATATTTCCTTTATTTTTGTAATGATCAACGAAAAATAAAAATATCACTCATGGGTACATAAAACTTACATTCTCCATGATTATAATGTTGTTCATCTTTCATGAAAATACATAAAAGATTTATTTAAAAGTATAATTTATTTATAAAAATTATAATAATTCAGTAATTTTTATTCTATATTTTATGGAATTTATATCACATAAACTATTTACATCATATCATGTTCATTTTCGACTCATGTACTGAATTTCGACCGAACATCCAACAAGAACATAAATAATTATGTAATTGTTACAACATGGAAAAAAGTGATATAAAATGAATAATTATAAATAAAATTATTATTAACATATTAATAATTTACCTATATTAATTATTCAAGAATATAAAGAACGTGTGAGATGACGTAGACTCAAAAGTTAAGGGACTTTATCTCAACCTATTTTCACTAAATCATATCGAGATGTTATGTACCTTTTCATCATATAAGGTTTATATATAAAAAATTTTACATGTTAAATAATGAATTACTATATACGATGATATTAAATGTGTTTTAATATTAATTGTTTTTTGTTTTATGCACGTGTACTATCAAAAGGTAAAGGAATTTATCTCAATCACTTTTAATTGATGCATATTGAGATTTTATTCACCTTTATTATCCTATAAAATTTTTATATAACCTTTATTACATATTATCTCTTAAATTTATATATTCTCATTATATTTAAATTTTTAAATTTTATTATTTAATTATTCTTATACATTTGTATTAACATAAGGTAAGGGATTCATCTCAATCTCTATTCGTTGAGGCTTATTTGGATATTATACACCACATACTTCTATATAGGGTATAATAAACCCCTTCGATGTTTAATTTCATGAAACTGTTTTCCAAATAAATATTTTTATATGAATCATTTTACTAAATTAAAAAAATGAATTTTTTTAATGTATATAATGACAGTAAATTTTCCACCGCCTTGACCATTTTTCAGTTTTGGATTCCACAATAATGCATAATTTTTAACAGAAAAATTAATTGTATGTAAATATTTTAGGTATTTTGGTATTGAAAATGACTTTGGGATATGTCAATGTCTTGAAATGATATATTTTTATTCCAATGTGTAAGCGATATTATTCATTTATGATTGTTAATGTGTTATGATTATGTTATGGTTCTTGGTAATTAATAATGTTTATCGGTGGTTTCATGATAAACTGATAGTGGGTGAGCCTATGATAAAAATTCAAACCATTCGGTAGTGACAACAATTTAAAAAATAATTTTTATCCTATGAGATTTAGGGAATATAATGCGATGGATATTCCAAACATAACCATGAATGTTTATCACTATGTAGCAAAGAAAGCTACATTGTATTTATGATATTGATGACACAAGTTCATTTTATGATTTATAATAGGTTATAATTTTTTCGGGAATATTTTGATTTAATTAGGTATGTTAAATAACATATGATTAATGGTTGAAAATTACAATTTTATGAAAATGTTTCCATGAGTTTAAAATAGAAGGGGACAAGCAGTTTTATTCCTTATTTATATCTCTTATTAATGTTTTTTTATTATCCCATGTTATTGATATGTCTTCTTCATGATATAATGATGGTTAAGAGAAATGAAGAACATTATAAGAATATTATGAAGCATTTTATCATAAAAAATAATTCATGATTTATTTTAAAATGTTTTAGATCGTAAAAATATGGATATCGTGTAGAATTTTTTACATTGTAATATTTAAGATGTTATATAATAGTAATGTTCTAGTTCGTTGAAAATACAATCATAAAAATATCCATAATTTAAAAGAATATAAATTCTTGAAATAACTCATGATTACATAATGGTTAAGGTTGGGACCTTATATTTTGGGTGGCTCGGTGGGCATACATCGGTTACTACAATAAAAAAAAATAAGGCTTCTATAGCGCCACTGTTTATCAGTGCTAAAAAATCATTGCTAAAGGTGGTGCTTTATCAGAGATAAAAAAGTGGTGATAAAGGAAACTTTTAACAGTTCTAAAAAATGGTTTGTTGGAAGTTACCCATTATTAGTGTTTTTTAGCGCTAATAATGGTACCCCATTTATCAGTTCTTTTTTAGCCCTTTTAAAGGAGAACCCTTTGCCAGAGTTTTTTTTGTAGAATGGATAATAAGGAGGCTTTATCAGTGATCTTTCCTAGTGCTTATAATTTGTTTATATAAATAAAATCATAATACAATATACTATTATATAATAATATTTATATTGAGACATATTTATAATATATTTCATAAATATGTTTTAGATAAGTATAAATAAACTATTAGATTTAACATATAATAAATTTAGTGAAAATGGATTTAAAATAATTTAAAAATATTATTAATTTATAATTTTCTAATTACCATAAATTAATAATCATTTAATAACAATTTGATGTCAAAAAAATTCAAAATAATAATAATGATTAATGATCTAAATGAAGTTAAAAATGTAACTCAATATTCAAACGACCATAACTTCCAATTTGGTTGTTTGTTTGAGCTCTACATCATATCAAATCAATGATTTCAATGTTATCTATGTGATATAAACCTATTGAATCATTTTTTCATATTTTTCAAGGCTAAAAATGGCTCAAAAGGCCTCCAAAACTGAGTTTTTAGTTGGGATACACCAATTTTTTAACATTAATATAAGTATAAATTCTGATTCGGATGTCCGCATGGCCTCTACCACATATCATTTCAATGACTGTTTCATTTTCATTGACCTTACTATTTGGGGAGTTGAAACGGGATTCTCGGTTACATATTATGGTCATTTTAACATTCTATGGATTTTCAAATACACATATATATGTATTTATTTGTAAATATATATATGTGTGTGTGTTTGATTTTTTAAATATGTATGTATGTATTGATTTATTTATTTAAAAACAGACATAAAAAATTAATTTCATAAATGTATTTAAAACTAATATTTCAAATATATATTAATATACAAATAAATATATAGATAAAAAAGTATAACTATATATATATATATATATATTTATATAAATATATCTATATATTAATATACAAATATATATAACTATATATATATTTAAATAAATACAAACATATATTAATATACAAATTAATATAATTATATGTTAATACATGAATAAATATATATGTTTAAATATGAGTAAATATATTTATATTAATATAAATATATATTAATATATGAATAATAATATATATTGTCATCTAAGAAAAAATATATATGTATTAATATAACTAAATATATTTTTATTAATATGAATCTATATTAATATAAGAATAAATATAACTATATATATATATAAATAAATATATAATTAAATAGAGAAAAAAATAAATTGATTAGTGGTAAAGGTGTAGGCACGCAAGGGGGGAGGTCTCGGGTTTGAGTTCGGGTGGATCCATGGGCGTGTCGGAAAGTGTGGCGAATTGACAGTGGTAGGGGGTCCACCAAGTGCTGATACAGGGGGAGTCTAGAACTGTCAAAAGATCCCAGATAATTTTATTTGCTTTTTACTTTTTGTTATTTTTTTTTTGAGTTTTATCAAGGCTAAAAAAGAAAGTATAAAGGGACATTTTGATAACACTTTTTTTAGTGCTGATAAAAGGGGCATTTATCTGCGCTTTAATGAGCACTAAAAAAAGGGACCCCCTATATTCGTCTCAATTAACAGTGCTTTTCTAGCACTGTAAATTCCCTTTTCTATCATTGATAAAGGCTATATTTTCTATATTACTACTAGCCATGGTAGGGTCCCTGTTGGTCTCATCATGTTATTTAACATCATGGTGGTATACAAATTTCTCCTTTATATGTACATTTAATGAGGATTTTAAATCAATCTCATGTCCACTCTAAATTTTTTTTATAGCCCATAACAATAGATTGGATAATACAAAATGATGAATACATGAAAATTAAAATATCAACTGACTACTCAATATCTTTTAGAGGGATATTCTTATAGAAAACACAAGTAATAAATTAATAAAACAACAATGTATATAATTTATCCACTAGAATATATCATTTTTGATATATCCTCTTTTATTTTCTATATAAAAAACCACATTTCTTATAGAAATATTAGCTCATAAATCAAGAAAAAATCAAAAAAGGTTTAATCAATTTCATAACTCAGTTTTATCAAGGATGAGGCTATCCTATATGACAATACAATGGACTAAAAATAATTTTATAATTTTATATAATCGATATAATAATATTCTCCACACCTACTTTATTAATAAACTAATTTTATTCCATATGTTCATCAATAGTATTTTTGTGTTCTATGTTGACCATTCATTACATTTACTATGTCATTATAATAAATTTTTTTATTTCTTGTAGGTTCACCTGATTATCTTAATATATTTAATTATGTCAATATTTTATTGGGTGAATGATGATATTCATCCAGGTGATGAAAATTTCCATTTCTTCTTTAATGTGGATTATATATTCTATCCCAAAAGAAAATTTTTAGAAACTATTTCCGTCACCGAAAGCATCATCTCATTATTATCTACCATTTGTTTGGTGGAGAATTGTTTCCCAAACACCTTTACATGAAAATCAACATGAATAAACTCCTTATAAGTATTGGATTTTGATGTATCTATAATATCATTAATAGATATGTGAGATTGTTCTTGAAGTGTTTCCTAATTATTGGAAGAATATATTATCCTCCTCAGGTGTAAAATTACACTAGAATTCATTTTTATTTTATTTTGACTACAATGATAAATGTTTATTCTACGATTCAGTTAATTGAATTTTGTACTTGGATTTTCTAAATTTTATTTAAAATAAATTATACTATTCTATACTACCTTGAGTATATTATTCAAATAAATAAATTACATCCTTATTAAAACTCATTTATTTATTTCCATATTTCAAATTCTCTTCAATAATATTTTCCTAATAATTTAATTATGTAATTAATATCATCTTCTTAATATGGTTGAGTTTCCCCAAATGTTATTTTGTATCATCCTATGGTAAGATCTATTCCCTATCAATCATAATGTTAGTTCTTTTCTCAATATAAAGATCATTGAGACATTTTAGAGATGATATTTCCCCTTTCAAAACCAATTCATCCATGAGTTTCTTATTATTTTCATTGTTCCTTTTTCAATCACTCTAACTTTAATAAAAACAAGCTCCACCCGTTAGATCCACCACATACTTCTTTATATGTTACCATATATAATTCATTTTCATTATTTTTCAATGCATCCTCTCGGTTTTGGTAACCAATAAATTAATTTCTCTCATATTGTGTATTTCTCGTGAATTTCCTACTAAAAATAAACATGAAATGCTCTCAAGACTGTATATCCAAAATTTGAAATTGATTATAATTGTCTTCATAGAATTAGATTCCTCCAAATTTTCATCAGTATATTAATGAATCTATAAACCCATATCCACCTCATTGATTTCATCCAATAATTATTCAATGGTTATTTGGCATGTTGTGTTAATAGATTTATTGGTATCAAAAAATTCATTAGTTACTGAGGTATATCTAATAATTAAATATGAATATCAATGATTTCAATCAGAACTCCAATAATTAATTGAGATCTTTGTATGAATATTTTTTTCTCTTACCCAATATACAAATAACATCATAATTTAAATATATAATAATATACACTACAACCCATTAACTAAAAAAATTTCAATAAATATCATATCATTTGATTTTTTAGTTCCATTTTATATATAGTATCCACTAGTATATTTGGATCATTCATCAAAAAAATATAATAAATATCATTTCAGTTTATCTTAATGATGTACGGTAGTAATCAAAACACATGGAATTGAAAATAATGAAACATTAATATCAATATATCTATATATATATATATATTCATAAAAATAAATACACCAGTGTAAAAGCATTTATAAATAAAACTTTTTTTCTTGACATACATGAAAGTATTCATATATTAATGAGAATATTGAATTGTCAAATATATCGAATAAAAAATGATAAAATAACATATACTATATAATATCATGATTTAATGTGTGATTTTTTATCATTAACCTTGAATTTTATGTGAGTTTGAAATCATCATGGACATGATGACAATGATATAAATTATATGATATCAAAAATGTAGTGGTTGTTATCTATGTGGTTGAATCAAACTCTGATAAAAATTGTTAGGACCATGGATGAAAATTTACACCAATTTAGTAGAAGGGGATAATTAGTGGATGAGATTAAAAGAAATTTTATTCACTTTTCTCTTTAAATTGTTAATTTTACATATTATTAGTTAGTAAATTTTTTAGTAGATAATCTACATCATAATAGTAAAAATATAAAAAGATATGATAGATAGAACACACATGAAATAAGGTATTAGATGGTTGATAACAATATTTTTATAATGTTCTGAGGTTTATGGGGAATCAGGGATTTAGCTCCTTATAATCACTTTAATTCTCTATTAAAAACTATGAATGTCTAGAATTATTGATTATGTAAATATAATTTAAAACATATTATATTATAATAGTGACTAAAAAGGATATATATCATTAATAAGAATGATCTATTTTATGTGAGATATTTCCTCTATCTTCCTCACATGTCTACAAAATTCATGATTGTGTGTGTACCCATGATCTTCCCTCAAACTAGATCCATATGGGTGGCCCTATCATGATAAAATCGAATACACTACATTGTCATTTTCATCATCTCTCCTTCTAAATAAATTTTCATATCATTTTATTGAGATATTTCAAATATCTACATCTAAAATTGACATCTATATCAATTCATGAATCCAAGATATCATCATTTTTTCATTTATATATCTTTATTATATTTCATGTCAATGTCACTAGTTAACTATTAGTGTTTCTTATTATTAGTCCATGCTTCATCCCTTATATATTGTCATTAAAATTTCATGATATTATAGAATTATCTAGAATGTTGTGTGGAATTGTAAATCATAGTGTAATACATTGTGATGTGACATGATGTATTTATTCATGACATAGCCTCGATTTAAACTATAGATCAATAAATCCCAGATGATATATCTCAAAAAATAACTCATCCAAATCTTATAAATTATATCTTACTATTCAAAATTCCTATGTGTCTTGATGTCTGGAATCTTTTTGCCTTATATTTGATGCATTGTGATATAGTTCCACCCAACCTCCATAGAATGGTGACTCTAATAATTGTAAACCAATAAATATTTAAATTTGCATCTTATAGAGAATTTATATAGTATTCCTATCATGGTTGATATAGATTATCATTCTTGTGAGACACTACTATATCATGGATTATTTACCATTACATTAACATTAATATAATGGATTTCAATCCTTACTTATGTAACAATGTCTTCCAACTCACATTAATGTGAAAACAAAATTCTTTATTTCAGCCAATCATGACATAAATGAAATCATGTAGTCTTTCTGAGACATCCTTTATTATGATCCAATTGTGAAACCAAGCCTTCTATACAATGATTCTTTACATACCAAATTAACACCTTTTTCTTATAATGACATCATCGGAGATCATACCTCTTATATAGTTATAAATAATTATTTTTTTGACCCTGTCTCGTCGAAACTAATATTTCCATTGTATAATTGTTATCACATTACAAATTTTATTTAATATGTAAGGAAAAATAAAGTATAATATTGAATAGTTATCATAATTCACATTGTGATTCCACAATTCCCAACATTATTAAATAGTCAATATATTTTCAATGGAATTTATATAACTATAGAATGATTTATCTATATATGAATAAAACATTAAAAAAATTTAGTTCAATCATGGTGGAACAATCGAACATTCATCGTGATTTCCTTTATCACAAGGAGTCCTTTTAATCAAATCCTTTCATTAATTTTCTATCTTCAACAACATCTACATTATCTTTTACTTAAAAACATGATTATATAGACCCACTTCAATATCCCTCATTCATATTAATCTCTTCACATGTATTTCCATTTTGATGCGATAAATATATTCCATACTATGATCGTAAAGACATATTCTCAAGATTAATTGTAAGAAAACAATAAAAAACACAAACACCCACACATAAACACACAAACTCACACACAGACACACACACACACACACACATTTATATATTAGTTTGTAATAAAATCTTAAACAATAATATTGAAATAATTGTACACTTCATTAATAGGTTCATTCCACCACCCCTCAGGATGGATAGTTGTTAAAAGATACCTCTATCCATTGGTGAACATGATATCAGGAAACAAATGTAAAAATAAATAATACCCATATGTTTTCATAATATATATTTATAGTAGTCTTTATAGCCCCTATTTTGTCTATTACTCAATGATTTCTATTTGATATAGTTTGAAAATGTGATCATAAATGACCTGCTTTCCAAAAAACTGCATGTATCCGTTCAATGAATCCTCTCATTGAGTTAACCAATGAAACAAATAAACTAAAAAAGTATACTTTTATCTACATAAATATTGGGAAATGTTACCCCAAATTTCGCTCATAATACATGATATAAACAAGAATTATCATCTTCAATGGTAGAATCTCTATATTATATTTTTTAAATTTAAGTTATAATTATTATATTCAGAATTTATATTCCATCAAAAATCCCAAAAGATATTCGAATATCAATATATCAAAGTATATATCTAAATTATAAAAGGATCTATTAAGGGATTTTGGATCTTTAACAACTCTTTATGTATGAAATTTGTCTTTATTATTGAATTCTGCATTCATTTCTTCCAAAATTAATATACCATAAATTATTGTCTGTAAAACTACAATAAAAAAATAAATTTGATATACCTTATCCTTTTATACATAATGATTATATATTATTATTCTTAAAAATATAAATAACATAGATAATAGTGATGTATATTTCTATAATAAGTGATTTTAAGTAATGTGTCATTCATTTCTAGAAGAACTATATTTACCTTACATTGATGATAGGAACCCCATATATATTGATAATAAACTATAATTAATTCATAAAAATAGAATTATAAATTTTATTTTAACCAAAATATTTAATATAAATTGTTTTGGAAAAATAATAGTCTAAAAAATCAATTTATCTTGTGGGTGAATAAGGTCATATGACAAATATATACATACCCTATCTAGATATTCCACATTTTATTGTATTTAAAATATAATTTTCATTATAATTTCAAAATTAAATTTAAGATTTATATTTTTTGATTGTTGTTTCATAATCCATATATAACAAACCTTTATTTTTAAAATTGGTCACTACTATTTAGTATCCATTTTCCCTCTATTTGAAATCATTATGATATGAAATATTTTATTTCGAATGATCAAATTTAAAATTTTATTATTGAAAACATCCTTGTCCCTAATCATCATGAAGACCCTTTCAAAATCACTTTTAATTGTTTAATGAACACAAAAACTCCTATAAGGGAAGTACAAATACATTGAAACCATGAATCCATAAATAAGTATACAAATTTATATTTTTTAAAAATAATTTTTCCCTCAAATATATAAATTTTATTAATAAATAAATCAATGTCTATTAGAAAATATTTTTAAAAAAATTCATAATAATATAAAATGGAAAATAAAACTCATAAATTATTCTTTTTAATCATATAAATTATATTAAAACATTTTTAAGAAGTTATAAATTTTATCATTAAAAAGTTTATTATTATTTCAATGAAACATGATATCACTATATTTCCTTATGAAATTATTATATTTATATAAAAACCAATAACAAATAGAAAATAATGTAGGTAAAATAGGACATCAATTTCCATATCAACCTTTCAAATGGAATGACAAATAAGACAAACTTTCACTCCAAATGAATTAGAGGGAAATCATGGACCCACCCATCCTTGGTTTATAATGGAACAAAAATCATTAGTATATAATAGAAACACACATATGTTGTTTATAATTGAACAAACATCATCAAAACAATTACGATGAACTATAAAAAAATTATAATGCACAAAAACTTTTAATTTCAAACACTACCCACCAAAAAATATTTTATGCATCCATAAAAAAATTCTGGATATTGAAATATATATTCCATTTTAAAACCTATTTTTAATATAACTATAACACATGGAAAAAAGATTTTATTTTATGATAACATAGAGTATCAATTATGGGGTCAAATATAAAATAATAGTCAATGCGATGAGAAATGACGTTATTAATATATATATATATAAATTGGGCACTCTTATATTTTGGAAGGAAAGTTAAAATAATATATATAAAATAAAGAGATGGATTATTTATTAAAAAAATCAATGAAAAAATGTTATTGTTCATTATTTCCATATTAACACACATATATAATAATTTTAAAAAATGATGTAATGGAAAAAAAGAGTTTTTAGTGAAATGTTAAAAGAGGGTTTTTAAAAGGAAGTTGTTTACCCTGAGTTTGACTCATCACATAAATTCCACAATATCCTTGATAACATAAATAGTCTAATTAATTAGATTATTAATATAATTTTTTATTTTTATTATTTCATTTTTATTATATTATTTACAATGTTATATTCATTTACATAATCATTTAATTTTACATTAAATGTTTTGATGATGGTCGATTATATTACAAAATTTTTTTTCATGATTATAGTGAAGTAGGTAATTATTAAATAATATCTAGAATAATAATAACGAAATAATTATAAATTTTTATATAAATTATACTTTTCAAACAAATCATGAAGGATGGTTATGAAAAATAAAGTATTATGAAATCATAGGGAGGTAGGTCATATGTATACATAAGTAATGATTATGATTGTCAACGATCAATAAAGATATATGGCATGTATTTTGATCATTATAAAATGAAATTATATCATAAAATACATGTATGTTTTTATTTAAACTTATATAGATCAGCAATGAGATGTGGTGATGAAAAACATATCATATCGCTTTGTGGAGGCAGTAGTCAACACAAACACATGAACGATGTTATCAATTTTTAGTTATTTAAAATGATAAAACATAAATGAAATATGGTATTTTAAGAATGATTAATATTTCATAATTATAATTTATATGCATTAAATCCATCACTAAAAAATATATAAGAGTTTGTGACGGAAAATGAATTTTGATGGTTCATGAGGCAATAGACCACCATACACACGAACAATTTTTTCTTTGTACATTTGATGGAAGAAGTGATGGATATAGGATACTCCATTGTAAAAATAAAATATTTGTATTTGTAAGATACATGTGTTTTTTTTATCATCATGTTCGAAGAATATTTTATGAATATAAAATGGAATCTGAAGATAAACACATAGTTAAGGTCTCAAAAACGTTTTTCGAGAACCTGTTATGGTTTTCAAGAACAAGATTTAAGATGTTAGTTTTATGATCAAACCAATGTATTTATTAATGTGGATATTTTTAATAAATGGATTATATTAGGTATTATCTAAACTAAAGGATTTTTAACATTGAAGATAATAGTAGAAGATGATCCCTTTAATTAGAATGTATAGTGAGACTCTTGGAATTTCTTAAAATATTAAATTATTAAAAAAAAAATTTCATGTTAATATGGATCCACATTGATAATATTTAAATATTATATGTGTTTTAATATTTCAAAAGCTCATAAACTTTAAAATTTTATATTTTTAGCTGATGTTTCTATCCATCATTTTTTATTTTAACCGATGTTAAACCTTTTTCAAATAAAAACATTATTTGAGATTTTAACATTTCAAGATCAAGAAAGATAAAATTAAAGTTAAATTGAACCATAAATGGATAAAAGTTGATGTTTTAAATAGTATACTAAAAACATTAATGAGCATAAGAGTTTTCTGTTTTTAAATCATATTGAACACTATTAATTATTATAAATTAACATTAACTTCAATTTTGGAACTATTCATTTAATTTTATTTTTAAAAAATAAGAAATTATGGAATTATAATATAATAAATTAAAAGATATATATTATTTATTTTTTATGTAAAAAAATTCTTGAAAAAATTATTTCATTCAAATTATTTCACTATTAACATTTTTTAAAACATCTATAATATTTTTCTATAAATTGAACAAATAAATATTGAATGTTTCATTGGCACAAATGGTAATTAATTCATAACTAAAAATTATAAGTAAAATCCAATGATAAAGAAAATAATTTTTCTTTTCCATTAGTTTCTAAAAATTAACATACCTTTTATTTATCTATATGTAAAAAATGCAAAGCTAATAAAAAATATATGTGGATTTTTTGACTTTTCTTTAAATAAAATATTATGAATGTAAAAATAATATACATATACGAACATAACGTATTGTATAATATTTTTATGATTATTTATGAATAATAATCGTCCAATAAAATTTATATGTCATTTATATGTACTTTATAGTATCTTAATAGTCTTTATTTCATTATTTTTCCCCTATTTAACCAAATTTACCTTTATCATGGAAAACACATTTATTATGATTAAATATTATAATTATTAAAAATAAATTAGAAAAACTACAAAATTTGGACCTCTTTATTCCACATATGGAAATAAATTTTCTTGATTCAAGTAAAATATTAGCACAGTTGTTTTTAATAATATGTCTCCAAAACACTATAAAAGATGGATTTTATGAAAAATTATTATTTAAGTACAATATATAATAGACTAAATTCAAGCATAAAATTCATTCCAATGAATATAAGTGGATTATTTTTGACCAATACATATTAATAATAATTTAGAAAGATCTCAAAACTGAATTAAACTTTTTAAATTCTATTAATTAAAATATTGTTCTCAATAAAATGCGAAGTTTCACAATTCATTTAAAAATCCGTTCTTTTTAAAAAAGTTCAGAATTTCCCCGTAAATTTTTATTCATATAGTAAATTAAAAAATGAATATATTTTTAATCCCAAATATTATCAAAAAAATTTATAAATTAATTATAATATTGTCCCAAAAAAATAAATAAAACCCTCTTTTTAGAAAACAAAATTTTGAGAAATAAAATTTCATTAATAAAAATATAAAGATTATATTCAAAGAATTAATCAATAAATTTAAACTGAATTTGGAAATGTATTATTTATTTCATAATTTATTTAATCATATTCATTCCTTCAAATTAAATGGCTTGGTTATAATGGTCATATTTAAATAATAGTATTTCATTGTTTTTTTATGCTCGGTGTTTTACGTTATAAACATTATCAAATATAATGTCCTTATTATAAAATATAACAGTGTTACATTCTCCCTCCAATTAAAAAATTAAATCCTTATAATTTTAAAATTATCTTGTTAATTTATGGTTTTCCATATTAAAATATATTTTATGAAGTCCCACATCATTATGTGGGATAATGAAACTTCCTATTAAAGAGTGAAAGGGAAATAAAAAAGGCATTATGAATAACTAGTTTTCCATATAGTAATCCATTATTGGGAAGTAAAAATATAAGCATGGATAAAAATAAAAAATTCTAAAAAGTTATGGGGAGTTCCAAATTTCATTGATTATAATAAATTGTACAACGCTTGTAATTTTAACAACAACATATCCATAAACAAAATGGTGTGAAGAAAAATATTGATTTATCTAAAATTAAGGTAGTTGGTTAATTTTTTATGGTTCAGGATCCTTTTACTAGTGTTGAAGAATTACATTACCATCTATAATAATAAATTAATAAGGTATACTAATTTACATATTTAGTTTCATCCATTATTAAATTTACAATATAATTACATCTATTTCTCTAAATAATGAGTATTTATGATAATGTTTTTATGCTTGAAGAACTAAAATAAACTTCCATCATATCATACACTTCCAAAAAATGATTACAAGAAATTTATTATATCATTAAACTTTAACCTAAACTAAAATTTATAGAACAAGTTATTACAATACCCAACATTAATAAACTATTATACATGGAAATAAAACATTAATCTCCAAAACTCAATGGTAATAACTAAATATTAAACTAAATAACTATATAATTTTTTATCCTTAAAATTTATTAAAATTTTCCTAAATAATCATGAAACCTAGTGACTATAATTATTTGATCACATATTCATAAAAAAGTAATCTCCAAATAACATTAGTCAATCAATAATTCATATATCAAAAATTTTTTTTTCACTAATCATATAACCTCTATGATATTATAATTTATTCTATAAATAAAAGGATTCTCAATAATTCCACATTTAAATAATATATGCTTCTAAAATATAATTCATCCTCTGATACATAAATAAAATCTCAAAATATTGTATTTACCTTAATCAGATAAGGTTCAGAGAATATTGAACTTCTTCAGAAATATAAAAAATCTATTAATCATCGTGTCACATTATGCCCCATGGGTTCTTTACAAAAAAACATATGTTCTTGATAGTTAATTAATCATTAATATTCATGTTGATTACATTATTTCCTACAAATAATGTCTTCATAAGGGTTATTGGATGGCATTTCACCCTTATGGGAATTAGGTTGTACGTTTAATCCCAATATCCTTAATAGATGTGAAAATTAGTCCTTATAATTCATATAATGTTCCTTAAAATTTGATTACCATCCTTTAAATTATCATTAATCATGTAATAACATTAAGAACTATAATTATATGTGTGTATATATATATATATTAAAAAAATTAATTTATGATAATTTTCATAATATAAAACACATTTTATCATAATGGTTTATTTATACGTTTATAATATTTCATTTAATGACTGACTCTAAAAATGGTCACATTTTTTCTACACCACATTTTAATGGTATCAATTAATTATATCATATGTTACAAAAAAAATTAAAACGTTTATACGTTAGTATAATACTTATGAGTCTCGTTACTCTCATAATATTTATAATATATCTTAATATCATTGGTTTACTCATCATTCATGCAACATCATTGTCAAAAATGTTACCAAGCATTGTCACTTTATTGCATAATACACTATAACAAAAAATAAATGATAGGAAATATTTGAATATGATTAATCAATACCATACCAATAATTTTTCCTTTTATGAAAATAAGAAAATAATTCAAACCTTAAATACCGGAATAAAGATGTTATTTTATGCTGTTAATATCCCCATTATCATTTTGCATAATTCCCATTTATGTCAAAAAGTATGGATCTTGGTGGTATTTGACATTCTAAATGATATGGATGATAGGATATTTTGAAATCAAATAAAATATATTTCATGATATATAGAATGTTTTTAAAAATTAGATGGTGTAAGATATATCAAATAGTTTCTTACTTGTGATTTATATTTTAAAAAAAAATTCTAATTTATTTAAACAATATTTTTCAATTATTTCTATGATTGAATGATTTGTAAGGTATAATATGGTTGTGTAAGATCCTTTTAATTCATTTTTATAAAATATATTTAATAATCATATATTAAATCATTAAAACTTTAATGAATTATTTAATGTTAAAATGGAAATGGACATTATAAATAAAACAACCCTATAAATTCATTAATAAATTCACCAATAAATATTAAAAATAACCAAAATATCTTCAAAAAAATATTTTTTTAGCATAAATGGTTATCTCAAACGTTCCACTTACAACCCACCCAAAAAAATAATTTAATTCTTAAGAAATAATACATCAAATTGAACAAAAATATTACATATATCCCACAAAAATAAAACATCTTTATAAATAATATTAATTACCTCAAAATAAACTTATTAAAAGATCAAATGGGTATGAAATTCCTTTAACATTTCACAAACATTAAATAAAAACCCCATTTTTGTATTTGTCACTCTTATGATATCCTCATATGAAAACATCCTAATCTCTATTTTTAATCCTTTTATATGATACTATGAATTATCACCCATCATTAAACATTACATAGTATACTATATTTAGACTAAATTTTATCTTCAATCATTCAAATGGATATTTACTTTTTAATATTTTAGAGTGGTAGGCTATAAAACATACATAAAAATCATAATATTACAAATTAGTCACTTATATTCAAAAAAATATTCATCAATAACCAAAAAATTAATGATATCCCATATTTTAATTTCAGGATACATCATTACGATTTAAATGTTGACCCAATCATTGTCTCTAATAGATTGTAAAATTTTGTGAAGAACATTTTTATAAGTTGCAGACACACACCATTATTAGTACGTGACATAAAAAGAAAAAAAGATATTAGTACGTGAATACTTATTGGATACTGGGTTTTTTAAATAAACATCTCGTTCAAAATGAATATATTATTACTCAATAAATAAACATATATTTGCAAATAATAAAAAAAATCTAATGATGACCCATAAAATTTTCATTTTAACCATAAAAATAAAATGAAAACATTATTCACAATGTTATAATTTTCATCCATATGAAGTAGCATATACATTCTGTTAAACTTGAGATCATTAGATTAACATATGAGATAATGATATTTATAAAAATACCCATATAGTGAATATATAAACTATATAGTTAAATTAGAACAATAGTTTCAATATCACTATTAAAAATTGAATAAACAATATAGTCCACTTTGATAACTAAGTCATTCAAGGGATATCATAGACAACATATACTTGGTTTATAATGCAACCACCTACAACTGGTTAATAATGGAACAAAATAACATTGGATTATTACATATTCAATCATCAAGAAAACAATGAATAATAACCATTAAATAATAATAATACATAAATACCTGAAATTTAAAATATAAATAACAAAAAAATAATCATTTCATCCATAAGAAAACTTTTACAGTTATTTAATTACTCGTTAAATTTTAAAAACCATTTTAAACATGAACAGAATGATGGATGTATATTTTATATTATAATAAAACAGGGAGTCCAAAAATGGATGTAAAAATAATATTAATTATGTATAGGAATTTAATTGTTGATATATATTTTAATGTATAACATTCCTTTTTCCTTTTGTGATGATTTTTAAAACATTCTGTATAAAAAATCATTTTAAAAAATAAGAAAGGGAAAATTTTAAATTTTAAATTAATAATATTTTTATTTATAATTATTTTATTTCCATATTAATAAACACATAAATTAATACTAAATACAAGGACATGGATGAAAAATATTTGGAATTGAAACATTAATATAGTATTTTTAGAAGAAATCCCCATACATTGAGTTTGAATCTCTGGATAAATAATTTATCATAAAAAATAAAATAATTCTTTTAGTTATAATCTTTATTTGGATTATTTATCATGATAGTTATTACAATTTTATTTTACCCCTTTTTTGGGTTTTATTCATTTACATAGTCATTTAATTTTACATTGGATGTTTTGTGGATATTCTGCTCATATGTTTAAAATGACCTCAGTTTGTTGAAAATTGACAAAGAGTTCATTAGTCAGAAAACATAGAATAATAATAATTAAATAATTATCATTTTTATACATAACTAATATTATTAGATCCAATAATGGATTATTATTTTCTAAATGAACTACGTTATAATTAAATAGATTGTAGCCCCTTTGTACAGACATGTAACGTTTATATTTTTTAATGATAATTATGGGAAAATTGAAAATATTATTTTATATTTATTTAATGATCATAATACCAATGTTTCATATTATTTATATAAATTTACTAATATAAATCATTCATTCTATGTGGTTATGAATTATGAATCCCATCTCATTATTGTGGTCAATGTTCACATGTATGCATGGACAATGTTTTCATTCATCAGTGTATATAAATGTATGAATGTAAATTATATATTATCTTTTTTTATTGATAACAATTAAATTAATATATTATAACATATATATAAATATATATTAATTCCATCATTTCATCTAACTATAAGTTTTTTGATAGTGAATGAATTAAATAGGTTTGTGTGGGGATAGCTCGTTGTACACATGAATGCTGGATTCAATTCCCATTTGTGTTAAGTGGAGGTGAATATAGATAATTAAAATAAAATAATAATGTATAATTATATTTTAGATAATTTATTTATTATTTCATCATTGTTAAAGAATATTTCAGTAAGATAGAAAAATAAACCATATGAAAATACTTATTTATAAGCTATATGTCTTCTTTGGGCACCCTCTTAAGGATTTCATAAAAAGAACTTATATGGTAGTCTTTTACCAAAACATATGACTCTAGGTATTACAGAGGGATATAAATAATTAAATTTTTGTTGGTATATCCTAAAAAAGATTTTTATGTTTAATGAATGTTAAACAAGAGGTTACATTTTTGGGAAGTGGATGTTCCCTCTTGAGTATTTTTAAAATATTAAATTTATATATAATAATAATAATTTCCAATTGGAAAAAATTAATTTTATTTTATATAAAACTATGATGAGTGAAAAAATATTGTAAAATAAAAATTTTCCATTTTTATTTCATGTTTTCACACATATCACTTTTTAACATGTGTTATCCCTTTTAAAAAAATAAATCAGTATTAATGTTTTCACCCTTTATGGGTCAATAAGGATATTATAAAAGGTATATTGGTAGATAAATGGTTCATATTTTACATTTTAAAACATATAGCAATAACATGTCAAAATATTGTATTTGTTGAGATTTAAATCATTTAATAATATATTATTTGTTATAAAAATATATTAACAACAATTTCACAACTATTCAATTATTTTAAATTTAAAAATACGGGACAACAATTTAATTTTTGTATGACATTAAAAAATCTATAATATGTCATTTATTTCTAATAAATAATTGAAATCAGTAATTTATTCATTTAATATTTCTTTTTACTTTTTTAAACTATTTCTTTTATCTCATTATTAAATGTATAAATATTGAATATGTTTTTCTTTGGAATATAATGTAATTATTTAATCACTAAAAATTAAAAATAAATTACCATATATATGAAAAATAATTTATATTTCATATATTTTGATCTAAAATCATACCATCTTTTTTTCTCAATGTAAATAATCTAAGGATAATTATACAAAGTGAATGTAAATTTTTACTTTTCATTATATATAATATTTTATAGGTTCAAATAATTGAAATATGGTAAAAAGGTCATATATTTGAATTTTGGATTTTTAGTAATGAAATATACTCAAACAATAAAACTAAGGAAATTATTATGGTTATGTTATTGTGTTTATCTCATTAAATGTTTAGTTCATTAACATGTTGATATTTACAATGGTCTCAAAATTTCGGATGATTAATATTTATAATTACTACATGTAAAAGGATTAATATTTAAAATATTATTTACTCTAATAAAAAATATGGAATAAATATTTTAATATTCAAAACATATAATTTGTTGAATTTTATATAAAATTAATCTCTCAAAATGTAGTGAAAAATTGTTTTTAAAAAAACCCCCTTTTAAATTCAAAACTATTTTTATAATAAATATAAATAATAAATTAATTAAATATACTATATCATTATTATTCATAATCATAATGACCTAATAATATTTTAAAACAAATTCTGAATAGAAGATTACATTTTAAATACTAAAAAATAAATTACTATTTCAAATAAAATCATTATTATTTTCTTTTTCATTGAATAATAAAACTTTTTAAAACATTCTCTAAATTTCACCATATAATAATTGTGATATGTTTTGAAAAATGATAACCTAATTTTCATATACAATTTATAAAATTTTCAAATATTAATTCTAATTTATTCTCACCAAATCTAACTAGAAAATTTATAATGAAAATACATTTTTTATGAATAAAATAATATTACTAAAAATTGAGTGATTATTTCCTAAGAAATACTCAATATTTTGGAATTGTATTAGGAACATTATATAAAGTTCATAATTCAATTAATAAAATTGATACATTCCAAATCACTAGCTAGGTTACAATTATTATATTTAAATAATTATATTTCATTGTTTGTTTATGCACATTGTTGTGTGTCGTACCCATTATCGAACATAATTTCCTACTTTAAGAATGTTACGAAGTTTCAATATAAATGATAGAAATAAAGTTTAAAAACAAAAAAAATTAATTTTTACCTTTATTATGACGATTTGGAATTAAAAATATAATTATTTTTACATAGTGTTAGAGTTCATAAAAAGAACAAGAGTATTCTATTAGTTCATTTTTTTATTTTCTATATATACTTTATATAAAACAATTTGTTTCATAAAAATTATCAATATAATGATAAAATCAAAAACTTATTATAATGAAATTTAGTTATAATTTCTACATTAAACCCATACATGAATGCCCAATAACCTGAAAAAGTACAAAAAAATGATGACAGTAAGAATAAATATTTAATCATCATATAAGGTGATTTCATGACCACAAAATCCATCGAACCTCAACATGTCTGAAATGTAAAATCAATATTATTCATTATCTCTTCTATAAGGTGTTTGTTTGACTTATCTGGATATATATATACATCTATATTGTCACGACCTGTCCCCCGGGGCCAAATCCGTGACAACCCCAAGCCTGCCTTCTATAGGCTAGGGGTTAACGACTATCACCGGAAAGGAATATCCCTATATCGGGAAGACATTACCATTAAACTGGTACAAACTCACAATCCAAGAACTCAATAGGATATAACCAAAAAATAAAACTACAATAGTAAATGTGTGTACTAAACATAAAGGGTGTCGGAATACAAGCATAACTAAAAAGATACAACTACAACAGAAAATAGAAAACAACTCCTATGATCACCCAACAAGGATCCTATAAGAAGGGTAGGTACATCTCGTCTCCACAAATCTCCACATCAACCTGTCAAAACCATGTACCATATAGTCCTAGCTATTTTAGTCTAAGCCAAGAAGCTCTTCGTCTGCACAAGACAGAACAAGGTTCGGGAAAAACCCGTGTACAGATGTGTATTACAATACTCAGTAGGGACCTCGAGACCCTTGAAGATATCTCAGAATTTCAGAAAGGAAATAAAAAAGCCTGATCTCATTCAAAAATCACAAAGGAAAACACTCAGCTCAATCCATGTATAACATAGGTACATAAGTACAGATGATTAGTTGCAATGCTAGATCATTTTATCATGTCAAGGGTTTGGCTGTTGATCCCCATAGGATCGCTCGATGCTGACCCACACAGGATTTCTAGGTGATGGTCCACACAGGATCACTAGGTGTTGATCCACACATGAACTATAGATATTTTTCCACATAGGATCAGTAGATTTTGTTCCACATAGGATCGCTTGGTGCTGATTGACATAGGATTCCTAGGTGCTGATCCATGTAGGATCCTTATTCATTCTTCATGTCTCATCCATCCACTAGATTCTTGTACCTTGTATGCTGGATTGTGGGATGATCCTTCCGTCAATCCCTAAGTAATTCATCAACCAGAATGATGTCCAATGAAGAACTAACGTAGTGATCTGTCATGTCATAAGGGTTTTAATTCAACAGATGATGTATCATTTGAACGCCCGGTCTGAGAGTTATAATTATTTTAGTTCCGAGAGTCTTGTAGAATTCACGGATAAAACAACCCGTATGTATTCCATCATAACCCAAAAAGTAGGTGGAGTATCTCAAAAGTAACATCTAATTTCTTTGATTCCAATGCCACAGATGTCTCATCAAACAAAAGTATGGTTCATATGATACGACCTTTTTAAGGCACTAGATCATAAAGGGTCCATGTTCGGTCCGACCGAGTCGGACCAACCTGGCCCGACCCAACCTGGGCCGACTAGAACTCTTTCAGGTCAACCCAAACCGGTTTGATGCTTAACTAGGTCTGACCCAGGCAAGCACGAACTGGCTGTGCCGCGGACCGGCCCGACCCTAATCTTCTGGCCTGGGCCGCGGTGGGCTCGGCCCGCTGGAAAGTGGACCAGCCTGACCCGCCGGGTCATCATGACCCAATTGAGGGGTCACAAATCCCCTCCTTTAGAAATGGATGACGATCCATTCATCTCTTAAACTCGATCCACCATGTGGTGCCGCCTCACTATCTACGGGACACATAGTACGCAGGTTCCCAACGTCGCGGCTTCGAAGGCATGACCACCATCTGCGGCGTGTGAGGGGGCACCGCCTGTCCTCCACTAAGGCTGGCCAAAAGTAGACCCCCCCCCTTTCTGGTCCCTCGTGCCCCCCTTCCATGGTAGTCATGTGTCGGCCACCCCCTTTACCTGTCGGCACCGTCGTGCCATTGCCGTGCTAGAGGGTCTTTTGCGGGCCACCAGGTGAGCTCTGGTTGGTCCGTTTTGCCTTATGAAAGAGACTATGAGTCTCCTAAGAAGCATACAATGCTGCGTGGTCCCTAGTTTCATCGTTCAACTCTATTTTATAGTTTCTCATGTAGAATGAAACAAAGATCAAGGTGATGGATGATCTGTTCCATATTCATTTGGTACGCGCCCTCCACATCAGCATTAGAACAAGGGTGTGATTAAATCATCTTCAAACCCTACAATCAATCAATAAAAAACCACCAACCTCATGAACTATTTTATGTAGCTGCTATCATGGCGGCAGATGAGTCCTCATTCATTGAAGATGTCAGTATTCATCGATCCTGGATCTATTTCCCCAATGATGTCCTTGAATCCTCTGTTCTTTTTATAGAAGATGACGCAATACTTCGTCAATGGTTCCACAATTCCATGTCAAAACCCAAGCATGTGCTCCATTTGAATAAATGAGTGGACCAACTGTGATGAATAACGTTAATGGGGTTCATTTATGTACCTCATTTAATGTTACTACATTGATGTTTGGAAACCCAAGGGTCATTCCCTTGAATGACCCATTTAACATTGCAGTCCCCACACATTTCTCTATAGTTACAAAAAAATTAATTAACTTGTTGAGTTTATAATTTTTTTGTAAAGATAAAAAAATTAAGAATTTTTTCTGAATTTTATCAACAATGTTTATATTCCCTTAAGAAAATCCCAGCAGTGTGAGCCCAACGGTGCCCTTAGATATCAATTCTATGCACTGGTTTCAAAGATAGAAAACTACACCCACATTTTTACTAAACGTATTGTAAAATAAGATCAAAATTATGTTCTAGGATTTCTGGGCATCAGAATCACATGACATCAATTTTCATAGACTCAAAATAATCCAAAATTATTTAAAATAAATTATATTTAATTTCTAGGTCTTTACCTTCTCCCCACCATATAGATTTCTATCCCCGAAAGCTAAATAAAAACATGGGAAAAAATGGGGGTATTAGAATGCTTTTAATCCTCCCACTCCCATGTACTCTCCTGAAGATTCTTATTCTGCCAACAAACTTGCACTATAGGAATCAACCATACATGAAGTACCCACCCCTATCGATCCACTATCTCCCCTGGGAACTCCGCAAAAGTCACCGCATAATCGATGTCCATCTTTCCCCATTCGATAAAATGTGATAGATCCTGCACATATCTCCTAAGCTGTGTCACATAGAAAACATTATGGACCCGGTGCATCTATAGGGGACGAGCTAGACGTTATTCCACCTCGCCTACTCTGTTAGGGATCTGGAATGGTCCGATAAGCCTTAAGGAATGATTCCTACCACCACCAAAACTCTTTAATCCTCATCAGGGTGATACCCATAGGAAGATATGGTCTTCCTCCTCAATCTCTAAGGGTCTTTGTCTCACGTCGGTGTAACACTTAGGATGGCTATGTGTAGTCTTCATCATATCCTTCAAGATCTTCACCTTCTCCATGGTAGCCCGTACACCTCTAGAACCATAAGTTCAGACTCCCCTGCCTCTGTCCAGCATAGTGGTGATCTAAAAGGTTTCCCATAAATGTCCTCAAAGAGATCCATTCCGATGGATGTGTGATAACTGTTTTTTGTAATAGAACTCTACTAGTGGTAGGTGGTCCTCCCAAAAACTTCCAACATCGAGTACACAAGAACAAAGCATGTCCTCAAGTGTCTGTATAGTCCACCCCATCTCACCATCTATCTGAGGGTGAAAGGTGGTGCCTAAGTGTAGCTGACTCTCGAATGCCTCATACAACCCCTTCCATAGACAACATATAAAACTTACATTGTAAAATGAGACGATCACCAATTACACCTCATGAAGCGGTACAATCTCTGGAACTTAGTGGTGTCCCAATCCCTATATTAATCCCTACTCATTGATGGGTCTGATGTCAGGAAACATGGTGAGTCGGTCAATGATCACCCTGATTGAATCGTATCCCCTGGACGTAGGTGTTAGCCCTGTCACGATGTCTATAGAGATTCCATCCAACTTCCACTCTGTACCTCTTGTGGCTGCTGTAAGCCTATTAGATCCTGATACTTAGCCTTCACTTGCTGACTAGTGAGGCATCGTGATAAATCATTGACACTTATTTCATCACCCCTTCCCACCAGTACTGACAGCAGAGGTCCTATAAAATATATTCCACTCAACGATGTACCTTCAAAGGGGATGTGTGGAACTCCCTCCACACCCCCACTTGAAGAGTCACTGGTACCCTGGTGCATTCTCTTAAGAGAACTAAATGGTCAACAACTTCAAAAAATACATCAGAATACTGCCTTTAGGATATTTGAGCATCTAGGGCCTCACATTCAATGTCCCAATGCTGATCCTCCCAAACATATTGATGAAGTTGGGGAGTGACAATCATAGATGGGATGTAAGCTACTCTATATCTATCCACAAAAGATATATGTAACGTGGATAGATGTTATGTAACCTTAGTAAGAAAATGTAAACCAGACCTCCTATTGAGTGCATATTTTACTACATTACCCTTCCATTAAGTTTATACGATCTCAAAGTCATAAGCCTATATGAACTCCAGTAATCGCCGATATCTCAGGTTCAGGTCCTTATGTGGTAATATATACCTGAGACTTTTGTGATCATATTAAACAATAAATCGTTCACCCATCATGTAGTACTACCACATCTTTAGAGAAAAAACCATTGTAGATAACTCCAAGTCTGGGGTATTGTAGTTTTACTCATGGTATCTCAACTACCATGAGTAATATGATATCACTTCTCACTCCCCCATCGGGACATAACATATACTGGTCCCTGATGTGTCATAGTTGACTACATACCCAATGCTCCTTTATGGTAGCCTCAACTTGGGGGAACTCGTCAGCCTCTTCCCGAACTTCTAAACACATTTTCGACATCTATCCATCTACACGGTGGGTTTTCCATTCATTTTTCGAAGATAACAAGGGTGTCACAATTCTGAAAAATCTAGCTATGAATCTCTAATAGTACCTAGCCTATCCCAAGAAACTTTTCACCTTTGTCACACTTCTGGTTGGCTCCCGAGAAAGCATTGCCTCTATATTTTCCGGATCTACTGTAACCCCATCCTCTGAGATAAACAACCCTAATAAGTTGAATTTTGATATCCAGAACTAGAACATTGAGAGATTTAAATAAATCTGGTGCTCTCTAAGTGAATTCAGAACTATATTTATGTGTGTGGCGCGCTTCTCCTCTGATGCCAAGTATATCAATATGTTTACATTGAAGACCACAATGATGTGATCGAGATAAGGGTGGAATATATTATTCTTGAGCTTCATGAACACATCCATAGCATTGGTTACACCAGAGAGAATCACCATGAACACATATGGGACATACCGACATCTAAAGGATGTCTTCGATACAACATCATCTCATACCCTGAGCTGATGATATCATGATCTAAGATCTATCTTTTAAAACCATCGATCTATCTTCAGCTTATCAAAGAGATTATCAATCCCCAATATTTTATAGTTGTCCTTCACAGTAACTTAGTTAGGCATTGATAGTCAACACAATGCCTTATAATCCCATCTTCCAAATAGGAAATCAAAATCAGGGATTCCCAAGGAGAAACACTAGGCCTTATGAACCCCTTATTATGAAAGTCCTCTAATTGTACTCGTAACTCACGATGCTATGCGGTGGACATATGATATTCTGGAGTAGATATAAGTTCCATCCTGGGGTACATGTCGATTTAGAAGATTACCTCTCTATGAGGTGGTAGTGCTAGAATATCATCAAGAAAGGCATCACCATACCGGTCCAAAACTACAGGATAACACAGGCTCCTTGTGTCAATTGCACTGAGGGTAAGGATACCCATATAATGTGGTGCGACAACCTCCTCCCAGTATATCAATCATATACTGCAAAGGATCCCTTCTCAACGATGAAAGAAAAACTGGTCCCATCCTCGTGGGCACACCACACATTTCTCCTAAAACAGTCGATTGGAGCATGGACTGTGGATAACCGGTCCATTCCCAATATGATGTCATAAAGACTTGATGCTGCTACTTTGTGATCTTAGCCAAATCTATATCCTCCTAGAGTAAGCACACTCTATCTTCACTAGTGTGTAATCCTCCAATTTTCACACACAATAGTTTCTAATCATAACGATCGAGCCACTGGCTTCCTCAGAATCACCGACCTCTGAATAATTGTCATGGAAATAAAAGAGTGACTGACACCTCTATCTATAAGAACTATAGATATGGTGGAATAGACACAAATCATGCCTCTAATCATATCTGGAGCACCGTGTTCATAGGGATCTTCCACCTGAAGCAGATCTCACCGTTGTCCACCTCCTCCATGTGGTCGGGGTGGACCACCTTGGGGTGGCGGGGATAGAAACTCAAACCGACATCCCACACATGCTACATGACCCACTCCTCTACCATTTATGCCACTATACGGTCCCCCTAGCTTGAACCTCGGCCACTAACTCAGGGGCCTTTCGATCATCACCTGATCTTTTATGTGTGGATTCATACAGTTGTAAGCCATGAGTTGATGTCTGTCACATGAGTAATGGGATTTAAACAATAGAGGACCTCCTCTACCTCGCGAGCTCTACACCTCCGAACCTATATCCTAAGGACATCCATCAAAAGGTCTAGCCTGATTGGACCGCTGTGTCATCTGCCTACTGCATGTGGAAGATGACTCAAATACCAATCATCTGGTGGTGGCTCTCACCATCGGTGTCTGCACAACAAAGAATCTCTTCACCAATATTTCTTGCTCGATAACTCCAACCTGCATTTGGAAATTGAGTGACATCATCGACACTCTGATCTCCTGCTAGAGACCCTGATCAATTTTTCGGGCCCTGAATAAAGAGTCTCGTACCATGTTAGTGGTGTATCATGAGAGGTCAGTGAATCTCCTTGAGTATTCAGCTACTGATAGGCTTCCTTGTTTTAAGTGAAGTCACCCATGGATACACACTGAGCGTAATGTTGTAGGTACAAAATCTACCCAGAAGAGGGTCTCGATGTCTAACCTGTAGAGTGACGCCTCTTCATGTGTTTGAAGCATCAGACACCATAATCTCCCTATGGTACCATATAATAGGATAGAATTTTGGATCACCATATGATCTGTTAATGTATCACCTAAAGGAAAAACATGTTTTATAGCCTCCAGCAAGTCCTCAACTGCCTCGGGATTTTTCTCTCCTTGAAACCTCAGAGACCATTGTCTATATAACTCATACAATAAGATCAGTCGGCGTGCTCGATCTACAAATGGGGCTAGTGGAAACTGCTTCCTTTCAAGTGTTGCGGTTGCTGTTACACCACATGAATGGGCCAACACTGTAAGAGGGCCCTACACCGAAGCCTCATCGCTCGGTGGGTCATCATCATGTACTCTCTCTAGAATCCTGGATGGCTCTCTATATAGAGGCATACCGAAATAAAATAGTTGCTACACGTTCAATATGTTATACCCAGTGAGATGAATCAATAGTGATCACAAGTAAAACATTTCAATAACATACCCAATCAGTGTTTTCGTGCACCGAGTCAGAAATCTGAATTCACGATCCTGGTGTATTTATACGTTGGCCCCTGCACCAACACTAGACTCCCCAATCCGAAAACCACGCTCAATGCACATAATGAAATGGTTCCAGTAAAAATATCAGATTCCTTGTTATTTAATGGAACCAACTTCTGTAATACAAAATTTTCACGACCCATCCCTCAGGGCCCATGCCGTGACTATCCCATGACCACCATAAAAAGGTCATGGGTTGGTGACAAGCAATAGAATTTTGTATCCCTAAAATGGGAAGGCATTTCCATTAAAACTGTAAAAACTCACAATCCAGGAACACAACTAGATGCATCCACGAAATAAAACTGTAGTAGTAATGTGTGTACAAAAAGTAAAGGGGTCTGGAATAAAATCCCAACTAAAAAGATACCACTAAAACAGAAAACAAAAAATAGCTTCTCTGATCGTCCACCTAGGAACCTACTTGAAGGGTAGGAAAATCTCTTATCTACAGTTCTCCAAGTCAACTAGTCACCTATGTTTACCACCTGATTATGGATCTTTTAGTCTCAACCAAGCTTTTCGTCATCTACATAATGCATAACATTGTGCGGGCTAATCTCGTATAGGGGTGAGAATAAAAATTCTCAGTATGGGCTGCAAGACCCCCAAAAGTGTCTCGTAATTCCATAAAGAAAAACCAAAAAGTATGATCTCAACCGTAAAGCACAATGAAAAAGACTCTTCTCCAACTAGTTATAAATTATGTACATAAGTACAATGGAATATTCGTAAAGCTATATCATCTTATTCGATCTAGATTCTGCTTCGGATCTACATAGATCAACATTGGTGGCTTGTTTTAGAGCCTGTCATCCCTCGGTCGATGACTTTGACCGTTTCGTCTTCTGAACATGGGGTCTTCAAAATCGAGTGGTGGTGGGTTTGCTCGACCAGAATCAATTGATGATTCGCTTCACAATAGAGGAGGATTTGGTCGTCACCCGGTCCTGCACTCCCTGGGTGTTTGATGGGTGCAGTTTTTTCCTCCTACGATGGTCGTTCGATTTCAACATGAATCGTGATCCACCTTCGGCTGCGGTTTGGGTTAGTTTTCATGATTTACCTCTTTACAAAATTCCTCTATCGTATGTATGCTTGGGAATTTGATTGGATGGTATCTATGTTCTGATAATCGAACCTCTGTGGTTTGTCACCCCATTTTTCCCTGCTCTTGTATTGAGGTTGATGTTTCAAAACCCCCAACGGAGTGGCTATGGATTTTAGTTGGAGAAGAACTGAGATGGAACTAGCGGGTGGTGTTTGATTCTTGGCCCGTATTTTGTTCGGGATACAGCAAGCTCGGCCATGTGGCTTCAGGATGTCACCATGTGAATCGTGAGAAGTCTTTGGAGTTGATGGTGGTTCCAGTGGTGGAAGATCAGTCGCGCGCTAGTGTGTCTTTGGGTGAGTTTGAGGTGGTGCGATGGGAGGTTCCTAGGGTGATGGTGCTGCTTGGGATCCATAATTCTCATGCTGCGGAGGCCAGTTCTCGGGAGGAGAAGAAGAACTGGCTTCCCCTAAGTTCTGTGAGGGTTTTGAAGTTTGGGAAACACAAGATGGTAGGCCCGAGGGTTTCTGATGTTTTTTGGTAGGTTGATGCAATATGTTTGTGTTAAGGTAGATGGCGTGGAGAGGTCCTTTGTAGTGGCTGCGGGGAATCCTCCAGACTCACCCATCCTGGCTAAGGAAGGTGAGGGAAACAAGGTTCAAGATCCTGGTGGTTCTCATAGGAGTGGCTGGGTGGACATTAATAATCAACTACAATTCATGGGTCCTGGATATGATCAATCCACGGGATCAGCCTTGGTTTAGGCGAAATCATTCTTGTCTACTGCAACATCTTCCTGCGGACAAGAGAAGTTGGACAATGTGAATATCTTGAAGTCATTAGATCCTAACACAATCAAGGATACTCATCTGAATGCTGTGTCTACGGGGAAGGAAAATTCCATGAAGAAGAAGGTAGATTAGGAGCATCCACATTGTAAGCCGAAGCCTCACAATAAAGGCACGTAGTTAAATATGGGGAATTGCATTGTTGGCTTTGAAGTCGAAGAACCTCTATTGTCTCTGGAGGATGATTATTCAGGTGATAATAACTATAGTATCCTATCAATGGATAGCATGGACCGATGTAAAGGAAAAGGCCTCACATCCCTCAGTGGAAGAAGGGGAAAAGGTCGCTAGAGATTTGGGGAAATGTATTGTGGTATAGGTGAAAAAGACTAAGGGTTGCAAGGATTATTCTCACCTGCCAAAGCCAATGGAGACTAGGTTGGCCAAGAAGGAAAATAATAATGTAAGCATATCCCTTCAAGAGGGGGAAAGAGAATAACCAATTAGGCTTACAAGTAACAAAGAAGAAGAGAATAGAGAATGCTTGAAACTTATCTTGCTCTCCAAGGAAGAAATGATTGAGCAAGAAATACATCCCAATGTTTCAGAAGAGGATCTCAACCTAATTTATGAATGAAGGATGCAAGTTGATTCCACAGAGGAGCAAGATGTTTGGTGAGATAAAAAAGATAGAATTCTGGCCCGAGGGTTCAATCAGGATAAAATCAATTCCGAGGAATTTATTCAGACTATGGAGAGGATGATTACCCACCTTGAATAGCTTATCAGAGAGGATCCTAACATCCAGGTTGGTATGCTGCACTGGGAGCTCTACAGATCAGCTGAGCCAAGTAATATTAGCCTTGTGATTAACCATTTTGTAATCTCTTTCAGCACATAGTGGTATCCTGGTTGTGTACTTTAGTTTTTCCATTTTCTATAAAATGGAATAATAATAAAAATTAATTTGGAGGAGAGGATCCACACCGTATCACTAAGAACTAGTACATACAAAATCGTTATTAATTTTTCATGTCTCATCCATCCACTTGATTGCAGTATGCAATTCGATTAATTATACGAGGTTCCACTCATTAATACATCTATCGAATATTCACCAGAAAAAGTCCCACTAAGATTTATCACAATGATATTTTAGGTCTTATGGGTTCCAACGCAACAGACGACATGTCAATCAGACACCCAGTCTGAGAGTTATAGGAATTCAATTGCCGAGGGCCTTGATGGACTTGGGTATGATTCAACATATCAGTACTCTATCATCCTCAAAAACTCAAATTGAGTATCTCAAAAGGACTATCTCATCCCAAAGATTCAAATTGTATATGCATCTTTTCAAATAGATGTATTCTTTGTATGATATTTCCTTTTAAGAAAAATTGGGCCATAAAGGGTCGAGGTATGATCCGACCAGGTCAGACCGACTTGTCCTGGGCCGGCCTGACCCGAGCTGGGACCGAGCTGGCCCTGCCTGTACTGGTTGGGCCACAGACCATACCAGCCCGAACCAGCTCTGTAGTAGCAGGTTTGGCTCAATAGGCCATGGACCGGCTCGAACCAGCTTGGCTTGGCTGTGGCGAGCTTCACCCACTGGGATGCGGACCGACCATGCCCGCCTATTGAGTGCCACCCACGTGAGGGGTCGCACGACCCCTCCTACCTGAACGAGTAAAGAGAAATTTGTCTCTATAAATAACGGAACCATTTGGTGTTTCCTTACTGTCTTCGGGACTTGTAGGGATCTAATACCCATTGGTCGCAACTTCAATGTTGGGGCCTCCATCTATGGTGCGCGCCCTTACGCCAATGCGGCTAGAAAAAATTCTGGCTGCCCTTGTTGGTGCACCATGGAGCCACCCCCATCCGTGGCCGGCGAGAGTAGACCTCCGCCATCACCCGCCGGCGCCAATCGCATGCACCGCTGTACTGGATCCATGCCAGTGGGTTTCCACGGACCACCAGGTGAGCTATGGTGGTCCGTTTTACCTTCATAAGGTGCCAATTAGTCTCCCGATAAGCTATCTGCACTGCACGACCCCCAATTTTTTCTTGCCACTCTGTTTTATGGTTACCCATGAAGTACATAACAAATACCTTAGAGACAGAGTGTTCGGGACTTTTCCACCTGTCTTATGCCATGGGAATTAGCTTCATTACAAGGGTTTGATTAATTCATCTTCAAACTCAATAATTAATCAAGAAAAATACCCTTGCCTCATGAACAAATGGATGATGTCTTGGTCGTGGAGGGAGAAGAGTCATGGTTCATGATGTTGCCTCCATTCATCAACCCCAAATGGATTTCCCCAACGATGTCGTTCAAGCCTCCTTTCTTTTGGTGGAAGATGCCATGGTACATCGTCAGAGGTTCCTCACTTTTGATTCAAAAACCCAGGCCTGAGATGTATTTAAATATATGAGGGAACAAATCTTATTGCATAAAATTAATGTGATTCATTTATGAACTGCATTTAATGTTTCAATTTCTAGTTTACGCAACCCAAGGGTCATGCCCTAGAATTAACCATTTAACACTATGGTCCCACCATGTTAGACAATGGTTAAAAAAATAACTTGTTGAGTATATTATTATTTTTTAAAGATAAAAAATTATCTTTTTTGTCTAACATTTTAGAACAATGTTAATCTTCCCTTAAGTGAATTTATGCACTGCGAGTCCAACTATTCCATTGGATTACAATTTTAAGCACCAGTTATATAGTTTGAAAATTCCACCAATACGTTTACTGATCGTACCTTGATGAAAGTTCAAAATTTCCTTTCTGGGCTCTCCAGTCTTTAAAATCATGTGTTCTCTATTTTCGATGAATCGTAATAATCACATATAATATAAAAAAATATTGAATTTCTAGGTATTTACCTTAATATAATTCATACACCATTACTGATGATATTTATCTCCTAAAATAAAGTATTTCAATGAGTCCAAGATTAATATTTATTCCTCTAAATTTATTATGTAATTATGTATCCAATGTTAATTTCAAAGTCAAGTTTTTGTAAAAACTAGATACTCCTTGAGGGGAGCGGGTGAATCAAAGTGCATGTCAATTCAATCATTTTTATTTTTCATTGAAAATATATTTATTACTATTGTTCCCACATTATAATCGATAATGTTCAACCTATTTTCAATTGTTTCTCTTCGCTCCACCTCCCAGAGTGATAATGATATGCGAAAAAATGTAAAATATCCATTAGATAATAGTATTTTCACTTATTTCACTATAAAGGGATAATATAATAATCATAAAATGATTCTTTGTTGGTAATTCTTGAATCCAATAAGATTAAAAATTTTGGTGTCTTGAAAATGATTTCGAATAGGTAACTCTACACCAAAATCACATTCATTGCAATATTTAGGGGTTTTTTCGCTTCTTATCCATAGCCCAAATCCTATTCCCACTATTATAAACCATGTTAATGAAGGTGGTTCAATTTTTTATAAACTTGTATGTCTTATTTAATAAATTTGATAAATATTAAATTTTCCATAATAAGGATGAGAATCTTCTTGAATAATTTACATTATTTAATTATGTTTTTAATTTACTATTAACTATATTTTTTGTTAATATACTTAATTATTGTAATTATTGCTTTCTTGAAACCCTATACATTCACAACGATCCTAAAATTAAAATAATATGCTTATTATGTTTATAATTGATAAACTATTAGTAAGACTATTCTTTAATACATGAGAATCCAAAGGGTTATAAAATAGATTTCATGAATACTATGTTTGTGGAACCCAATGATTCTTGGATGTTCTCTCATTAAACAATATAGTTCACATAAATTCTTCATAAATTTTGAATTTGGATAATATAGTGTGTTTTTCACTATAGACTCGTTCAAACAATTTTCTCTATTATTATATTATTTCAAATTATATATTCATGTATACATAAGAATAAACCAAACATTATCTGAATATAGAAACATTTCCTTCATGAAAATTTTATTAATGAAAAAATATCTATCGTTCTTAATTATCAAAACAATAACTCATCAAACATCGAATTTTTCCAGGAATTTGTTTCTACAACATAGAACATTATTCAGAAATTTTTTATTAATTTGGATTCTTTTATATTTTCTAATATTTCTTCTACATTATTTATGAAATTTTCTTACACAATTTAACTTATCATTTTTGAAAACATTTCTTTTATCAAATCATTTACTATAGAAATATCACTTAAAGAAATTCATGCTTTTATGTACATTCTTAGGAAATAATGTTCTACCTAATTGAGAACATATCATTAAAATAACTCTTTGTTTTCAAAAAAACCCATTTATTATATCATAGAAAAAATACATTTTCTAAAATTTATTATTCCCAATTTAACCATTTTTTCATATCTAAGAAAAGGTTTTCCCCAATACATGTGTCATTGCTTTGGTAAATTGGTATAGTATTCCCAATTAAGGTCAAACCTAATGAATTTCGAAAAAACTGGATATTTATTCCAACATCAGCATGGAATCCCCAGGCATGGATTGGCTCCAATTTACGTCCCTAGAAAACATTCTTCTGGTTATACTCTCTACTATTCACTTATAAAATTGTATCATTCATATAAAAACATCCTAAGACTGTTTATTTTAAGTCCATTTTACTTTAATATGATTATATTTTGATATTTTATAAATATAATATTTCTTTTTTAATATTTAATTACTAAATATATAATTTAAACAATTCCATCATTTCAGTATACATCATTCTTACAATCGATATAAAAATATAATCATCCTCTATAAATTATTTACTTCCAAGAATATCAAGATAAATATATGTTATTAAACATATCATCCTCATAAAAGCTTAACTATATTCTAGATTATACAACATATGGTTGCAACATCCAAAAAATCATATTTATATGAATCTACTCCCATCAAAAACTGAATCCATGATATACATATATATATATATATATATCATGTGATCACATTGGATTTTCGTAGAATTATTTTATTATTCAAAATAAATATACAAATTCAATGAAATGAAATTATTGAAAATATACCAGTGATCAGAAATGAATACCTCGTTAAACACCTTTTGGTTTGAATATTCTCTCTTTGGATTTTTTCTGTCAATTCAATCACAAATCCATCATTCTCGTGATATATAAAAAATTACAAATTGTTCCTATGATATATATTCACTATTCTATTATTTATTTTTTCATTGACATAAAAAATCATTTAAGATTCAAGAAATTATCCCTTATTGTTTTGTAAGATCTGTAGTATATTTAAACTCCTTCTTTCACTAAGAAAACAATTGGGGTGAAATAAAATCAAGGACTAGTCACCATTATCTAATAATCATTATATATGATATCTTCAATGAAATATTTAAAAACATGTTATAGAACAATGGTGTCCAATAAATTTATAAATCTAGTTATGGAGATATTGTTCTTCCCTTATAATGATCTTCTTCTCAACCCATTTGACTATTTATGTTGATATCTAAAAACAATTAGTTCAATTAGTTATTTTATAATTTAACCCCAAGACATCATGATAGATCTACAACATTCAAATATTTGGTAATAATCTTTAAGTATTTGGTTAAAATTTTCTATCATTTTAAAACATTAATAATACGAGACACATTCTTATTTATAAATGAATAATATCCAATTATTTTTAGTGGGTGAAATTATCACCTATAATTGTGTTATTGAAAAATTTTCTAATCACACTAAGTAAAAAATATATGTTCTAATGAAGAATTTAATCAATTAAAATAAAATATTTTCCATTTAAAAATATTATTCCATATATTATAGATTCATTAATTTATTTATTTTTAACCCATCAAGTAATATTAATAACAGTAACACCAATTAAATAAGTGAATAAAAAATAGAGTATATCTGTGTGAGAAATTCTACGTACTTATGAAACTAGTACCACATGTTAAAAATACCATAAAAATCATTGGTTATTGTTATTATTTAATTAATTATATGAATTATTATTTCTGTGATGATACTAAATATCATTTAATTCCACAAATAAATCTCCCTTTAGATTTCTACACTATTGAACTAATGTAAATTATTGAAACCAATTATTTAATGAACCTTTGAATATGGGGAACAACTTTTTTGATGAAATAATTTCTTCTTTCCATCATATATGTATCGTAAAAAGAGTTAAATGATGCCATATAGTCAGTGTAACCAAATAAATCATTATATACATGTTGATTTGATATCTTCTTAAAATGAGATTAGGATTTTCATCATATTATATTAATTTTTTAATATAAAGTATCATCCATATAAAATAATGAAAATAAAGATAGTTTTTAAACCAATTATTCTGTATGATTGTGACCTTAAAACTAATTTGGAATTTAAGAGTTTTGGATCATATTATTTCTTTTTGTAATTTAGCTTAAAATTTTGTTTCCTTACAACATAACCACAAGAATCTTTTTAGTACCACAAATTCATGTAATGTATCTCCCCCTTAGTTATAAACCAATATGTACACTATTAAAATACATTAAAATATACATGGAGAGTGGAACCTCAAAAATCCATAAGAAGAGTAATGTAGTGGGTCCTGAAAGACCAAATCGTTTATATTTACATGAAAAGTACCGTACTATTTCTATTATTGTTCCAACTTCCTAACCAATTTTAATATATATATCTATATTTCTAGCCTCTCCAAATTAAAATTATAAATCTAATTTCTTTATGTCAAATTTTTAGTCTTTGAATTTATAAAAATTATTAGTTTAAACCAATTATTATAAGGTTATTTCTTCGACACAACACCTTTATTATTTTTTCTATTATTCTTCATGTAAAGTTATGATCACATCCCTATTAACATTCACTAACCTATTCCACTATTTGAGGGTTTTCTCTCTTTTGACATCACCACTACCATTATGTTAATACATGTGAATCAACTAATAAATTCATCATTATTATTATTTTAAAATATTAATGATTAACTTCTATAATTAAATTTTGATGAGATTATTTATTTAAGTTTTCCTTTTACTACTGTAAATTAAATCAAATTCTAATTTTTTCATCTTTATTTGTTTTATTTCCTTTTATGGTAGTAATTATGGGATCATTAGGAATGGATATAGGTTTACCTTGTGTTTAACATCATGTCTTCCTACCATAAAAGTGGTTAATTTTTTAATATTATCATGTCTTATTCTAGAATAATAACATTAATTATATACCACATGAGTAGATGATCGCATTATGTATTCTTTTCCAATCTAAATATTTTCATAGCTACACTATATTTCTAAATGACTGATATTATAACATAAAAATATTCTAAAATGATTTATATATATCATATGGTGATAATTCAATTGACACACACACACATATATATAATAAAAACGTTACTTCTATTATTGTGATTTTTTGATTCAATAAATATTCATACGGTGTTCCCAAGTCTTTTATAAAAGTCACAGTTTGTTAAAAAATCACTAGTATTCATTTAATCCATATATTAAGTAGCTCATCACTATATTTTCAATGTTCATATTAGTCACCACACAATCTCCACTTATTGTTGATCTCATTGAATAAATTTTTATATTATCCTTTCCTATTAATTAGATTGATGTTTTCCTCAAGCTCCATGCCATTTACATATTTATTTTAGATGAACCTCATTCTACATGATTTTTTTCTAGCACCACATCATATTTTCTCCATTATTCTAGATACATTTAGGGTGATAATTTAATTTCATTCAATTATTTCTTGTTAAATATATATTTTATAAATTCCTAAGAATGTATTTCAATTATATCCCTTTATAAATTCATTTCAGTACCCATATATATTATAGAAACATTATAATTCACTTATAGCCTCTTCAACATCTTTTTCTCTAATAATATATCTTAGTGGATTTCAATGTTGGATTCCTACAGAATCTCCTAATAAAGACCCAATCTGTAATAAAATAAATTTTTCTTTAATATTTTATTTAATCTCTTAAAATAAAATATGGTTATAGAAAGCACCCACACTTATTCTATATTATTATATTTAAATTATAATTTAAAATCATTACCATTGATAATATATTCATTGAATTATGACCAAATGTATAGTATATATATAGGGGTTCAATGAATCCAATTTAAATAAATAAGGAAGTGATGGCCTAAAATAATAGGAATATAACCTATGAAGATCATTTATTGGTGCTTCTGAGGTATATATAATCACTAGGCTTTTACATTTAAAAATTACATGTTGATTCCCAATATCATAAGCCCGAGCTTAACTAATTACATGATATTTTCAAGCTATTTGATATCATATTTAAAACCATGTACACCAAAACACCCCATGAATGTCTCACCATGTGCACATTACTCATATTGAATTTTTCTCTATTATTGGGATATGTATCATGACCATAGACATATGAGTATGTATATTTTTTTATAAAATAATTAATATATGTCAATCGATATATTGAAACTTTATAAATGGTATATTATATTTTTAAAATAAAAAATTACTATATTTGGGTAATATTAAAAATCAATTAAGAAATTATTACTTATAAATTAATATATTGTTGTTATAAAATAATATTAATAAATATTTTTTAAAAATAATTTGTATTAAATATAAATTATTAAATATATTTTGTGAATTTAAATGTATTTTTTATAGTGTTTGGAAAATAGTTATTATATGAAAAATTGATCTTTTCTCAATAAATATTTATTATTTTTATAAATGATAAAATGTACATATTTAAAAAATTATTTTAATAAAATCAATAAATTTGTTAATCATAACAACAAAATTATCTAATAGTGAATTTTTCATAATATTCCATGATAGAAAAACATTCATTGAAAAATTTAATATGGTAAAAATATAAGGTCTGTATTATAACATAATAATGACCCAAAAAATGATTTAATAAATAATATAAACACTATCCATGACCTGATAAATGTTTTCCCTATAAAATAATGTGAATTTATGCTAATTTGATTAATTTTATAAATTTTTTATGAGTCCTCAATAACCAATAATTTATTTTATGGTTTTAAAATATTTTCATTAAGAGAATGACTCAATTCTGCATCATAAAATATAATATTTTATTTTTTCCTACCTATGAATTATAAAATATTGAAATCCACTCAAATTTGGATGAAACCCTGGGAAAAACCAAGGTTAGGGTTTGGATTTTTTTAAATAATTATATAGTCTCTAAAACATACCTTTGATAAATTATGAATAATTGCACATTCATTTCATATAAAAAAGAACCCAATATCCTAATTTTATTACTTAAAAATTGTCGGATCACATCCTTACTCTATCATACCATTGTGCCCGCCACTCTCAAGAACACATTCCCAAGAATTTTTAGTCACCCACTCATGAATGGGATCCTAAAATTCTATTCATTATTATCTTATTCCTTAAATTTACAATTCAAAATTTATGGTCCGGACAATACATGTAACTTTTACATTCCATTTAATTTAAAAATATATTTATAACCATTTGGAATCTTAAACCTGTTTTATGAATTTTTATGTGACATCAGTATTATTTCATATTTTGATTGTGATATTCCATTCCAAAACAATTCTATAGTGAATACCATAACTATTTATTATATAGTATTATCACCTATATAAATTTATACTTATTTATAATGGGATATTAATGTATGTATTTTAATCTCCTGGATCATATAATAAAATATGATAAAATATGAATCCATGTTTTATAATCTATATGGAATGCTTAAGAATGATAATGAAATGAAAGTGACAGGTGCCCACAAAATTATACTGGACTCTAATGTATTGGGGACTATTTAGTCTCATGAGATTTCATGTTGGGATAGAGAGAGAACCTCATTCTTTTATGTTATAGTTTCCAACATGATTTCTTTGAAGTAATATTTTATTATTGTTTATAACGCAGTGTTTAATTTTGTTTCCACATTTCTCATGTTTCCTTTAGAATTAATATGATATATCTTGCCTCATTGTTATTGTTTATGACTATAACCCTATTTATACTACATTAATTTTCCAGTTTACTAAGATGTATTATATTTTTAATGTTATTTAATGTTAATCCCCATACAGGGCTCTATAACTCAACCATTTATTATGTATGTCCCTAGGTAATTCCATGACATTTTATAGTCCTTATAATTTTAGAAGCATATTGAAGATGTTTCCAATATTGATGTTGTATCCCATGTTCCAGATTTTGTGCAATGTACCCAATACAAAAAGACAATAATCATCATAATCTTCTAGGTTACATTAATAGTAATCTTATGTAAAAAATCTAGACCTTCTATCTAATAAAGAGAAGGGTTGTGATAGTTGATTTCAAAGGAAATGTTGATTTATTTTTTAGATTAGTATTAGACAATTTTAGTGATATCCTATGGGGAATACTAAGAATAATAAAATATCCCAAAAACATTTATTGTATATTGTTATTGGAATATTAGAAGATCTACATCTATATATGGATACAACAAGTAGTTGTGGCTATGGAACAAATGTGCATAGAGGTAAAACCTAAAAACACTGCAATAAGCTAGGCCTGAATGGGAACTAGTGCATAAAAATGTCGTTTGTTGCACCAATATTTTGAAACACCTGGTTGATTTATTTTAGTAAATTCACAAGGACATTGTAAATAATTAATAAGGGAACAAAAATACCCATATGAATGGATGTTATAAGATATGGCATGGACATTATAGATTGAAGTATAAAAATTTATAAATTTTGGAAATAATTTTATATTATATTATATATATATATTGTAATTTTATTCCCCTTTATGTGATTAAATGATTTTAAATATTCTCTGTTATATTCCTTTTATTCTAGCCTATTGCTGGAAATATGAGGAATTGGTTAAATTACCAATATGAACAATATATGGAAATTTTAATAATGTGGTGCCAAACCTGATTGGAGAATGAATAATGAACATTATTATGATAATATTGTAGACGCAGAAAACGTCTGTAACTCCCAGAGGAAGTTTCGAAATGACAAAGAGAATTCATATTCGGAATCAGAGGCCTGGTCCAGAGGTCCGAGAAGTGGTGCGAGAAATTAAGTAGTACTTGCGCGAAATAATGAGGTGCACGCGAAGCATTCCTGGGATTCATGTAATAGAGCCGATGGCGTGTGCAATTTTGCGCGCCCCGGTTCCGCACGGTGATTCATTGCGCACCAACGGTTCTCGGTGCGGAAGATTTCACGCGCCGCTTGGATTCCGCACTGGCTGATGCCTATAAATAGAAGGTGACCCCTGACGGTTTGGGGGTTAGGGAATTTAGAACGGCTCCCGTGCGCGGAATTAAAACTCCCCCACGTGCAAGATGACCTCCAGGTAATTCCTCTTTTCACGCAACCTTGCTCCGGGGTTCGCTTTTGCACGCAACTCCACTTGCTTAAGTGATTTCGCTCACTCATCTGGGTTCTTCCCTTGCGCGCAATCGTTACCCCATGCGTGCAATCCCCTCATGTGCGCGCAATCCCATCATGTGCGCGAAATCACGTCTCCGCGCAATCCTCTGGTCCTATTGCACGACATCCCTGTGTTTTGCGCGAAACCTTCTTTTTGCGCGCAGCACCCGGGAGCGCTTCACCTTGACGCCCATTGGCTGCCTTTCCACACCGGCACCTGATGTCTCCCCTACCGAGCATGCGCGCCATGCTTTGTTTTCCCGTATGGCCTTCTAGGCTCGTACGAAGTAACCTCAAGGTCCCATGGGAAGTGTTTCCTTTTGAGTTACTTTTCTTTATGCTTCTCCTCATAGGCACGCTAACGGCTATTGCTTCTTCGCCTAGCCACACTAACGTGGACCCCTCAATGGTTCTCCATACGACCCCCTTCACTACGACCTTGTTGATGCCTTCCCTCCCACAAGGGGTATAGGGTGTTGGGCATGTACGCCCTAGGGGTGTGGAGTGAACCCACCTCGTCGAAGCTGTAGGACGTTAAACTGCTAAACACCTCGTCTTTAACACATGATGTTAAACTGTGGTCTGACCCCGTGTTTTGCACGCATGGTCCCCCCAGCTCAGACATATTTTATGCCTATCGTCTCCACGGGAATGGAATCTTCCTCGCATGGAATGAGATCCTCCTTATCGGAGTGGCGTTTGTCTGTGGGGGAAGGGTTGCCTCAGCGTGTAAGCCCCTAGCCTCTCTTAATGAAGGTTTCACCCATGCACCTCCGTACTTCCCCATGCCAAGGCCAGTGGAGTCCATTTCCCACTGCGCTTTGTCGCACCACGGGTCTCCATCTTGGAGTAAGCCCCAGCACCCAAGGCCGCTAACCACGCGTAAGCCCCTGTTTCCTGTTTGTGCCACTCAATGCGTAAGCCCCTTTCCGCTTCTCACGGATGCACCCTTTGCGACATTATCATCTGGTCCCTGCTGCCTCTTGTTTCTCTCACTGACCATGACTCACGTTGGCTTAGAGCGCGCATAGACTATGACATCCTCTTCTCCCATACCAGCAAACTACGTGAACTTTGATCCGTGCTAACGCATGGTACGTAGGAATCCTCCACGAGGTTTAAGACCACCACCCGGTCGTTCCGAATTCTTCATATCAGTTTGCCAACACCATGGGCCGCCTCATATCGTAAGCCCCAAATGCCCTCATCCCTCATGAAGTTAAACAGTATCTCATCCCACGTGATGTTAAACTGTATCTCGTCCCACATGACGTTAAACTGTATCCCTCATCCTGCATGACGTTAAATTGTATCTCATCCCACATGACGTTAAACTGTATCCCTCGTCCCGCATGACGTTAAATTGTACCCCTCGTCCCGCATGACGTTAAACTGTATCTCGTCCCGCATAACGTTAAACTGTATCTCATCCCGCATGATGTTAAACTGTATCCTTCGTCCTGCATGATGTTAAACTGTTTGTCATCCCGCATGACGTTAAACTATAGTCCCCAAACTACGTGGACTTTGATCCATGCTAACGCATGGTACGTAGGAAGCCTCCACAAGTTTCAAGCCCGTAACTCCATCACCCATCCTGATCCTTAACAGGGCCGCCACATCTCGGTGAGATCATGACACCCCATCCCACTCTATAGTATCTGGGATGCCGCCCACATGTTGTCCCCAACATCGGTGTTCCCCTAGGGGGTTCTTCAATCTGATCCAATCTCAGTGTTCCGATCAGTCTGATCCTTCTTGGCAAGACGTTAAACTCGCGGTATACCCCGTGTTAAAAATGGGAAGCTGAGGAAAACCTCAGATGGTACACAATTCCCCGCATTCAATGTGGGATGCCTCGGGCTTCCGCGCCCTCGAGAAGCCCTGCGATAAGGGAAAGAAGACAGACATGTTGATCCCTAGTGTCAAGACATGCCAACGACACCCCAACGTGACCATTCTCTTCACCGAAGGTTCCTGCCCCAACAAGACCCCTTGGAGCATCGTGACGGAAGCAGTGTAATTAACTGGAGTCCATGTAGATATGGCACCAGGAACGAGCTTCATGAACCTGTCTTAAATCTACGAGGGAGACCCGGACTAGGTAACGAGCTCAGAGGAGGAATCCACGGATAGAAGAACTGAAATCCCATCATCCCGGTTTTGATTAATGAGCAGACATCCCTGAACAAGGAATGGAGGCCGCCTACCTTTTGAAAGTTGGAATGTGGGGCAACAAGCCGCGCGTCCTCCCATGCATGACAGACACACCGCCTTGACGTAAAAGCTTCGGAAATAGAAAATGGTGAACCCGACGTGAAGCTATTCTCCTCAATATGGGGATAGGTAGAATTCGGGGTGTTGGAAGATTAGCATGTCACCAGGTCCAGGTACCTATTACCAGAATGTGAAACACGCCAGGGGTTGAGGTAGTCAAGATGTTGAGCACTCCATTCTGCGACGTCGTCAGCGTGGATCCCTCTCGCCGGCCACGGAAGATGGAATTATGATGGGATATTGGTTGTCAATTTCATTTCCTGTTAGTACTAATGGGTTCATCTCCATGCTTCCAAGAATCAGATCACTGCATCCGGAGCTCGATCTCCACCTGCCTACCGGCGCAGGGGAAGGGTCAGTACCGACGCGGCTACCCCGTGCTATCCCTCCTTTTCCACAGTCACTCTTGCTTCGAGTGCTACAACTGTTGGGCGCTCATGCCCCCTCCCCCCGTCCGAAAGCATCCAGAAAAGGGTGATCAATGACCTGGTTCGTATAAACGATGAGGAAGGGATCATCCCCACTAGGGGCATGACCCGTTTGGATCTAGAGGCGGCTGCGGCTCACCATCGTCACCGCCGATGAGGGCCGCGTAGGGAGCCGTAGCTCCCCACTCCGAAGTTCAACCACTTCGGGTGCCTATCCTCGGAGTGCCTTGACACATCCCTACCCTACGCCAATGAGGTGGGGGATGTCCAGGTTCACCCAATCGGAGACCCGTCCCATTGTTTAATGGCATGAGCCCCCGCCAGGCTGCTTCGGTGCTACCCCCGGCTCCCCGGGCTGAGGAGAAGGCAATCATCATGCCCGCACCACTGGATCCGACCCATCTGACCTGACGCCAGTGTCGGGTGCAAGCAGAAGATGATGCCCATCCTGGGGCACCAACATCAGCAACCTCTGTGGCCCGAGCCGCTGCTGACTCTTGTTACCAGACCCCCGCACATGTTCAATAGGGGCAGTCACATGCCCGACTAGGATCGAGGCCCTGACCGCCCTGCATCCAGGTTTGGTCAACTCTACCGGTCGCGGGCACAGGCAATGGCCACCATGGACCAATCCGCGGTAGTGCCACCCACTATGAAGGCTCATTCCCTGCCACTGATCTGGAAAGACGAAGGCTTCACCGCGACAGCTATGCTCAGGGCATGACTCTTCACAGTTCCCACTACACTGGGTATAAGGTCACTCCTCCTACCACTGGCCACGAGTATGGATCTGTTGCGTATCCGGTCGCTCACCCACATGGAGGTCCTCCCCATGTCCCTTTAGACATCTGTCCCGGTGCACCTCGCACCCTGACCTTCATTGCCCTCTGCCCTAGTACTATTGCGGCCAGGGGACTCCTTGACGGAAATCATCCTTACCCTGAGGAGCCACCCAGGGGCAGGAAGGTGAGATTTCGTCACCATAAGAGGAATGTCAGGGGAGTCCGGATGGAAATTAGACCAGTCCGTTTCTCGGACTCTAAGGTGGAGTACGACTCGACAGTGGAAACTTCCCCCCAACCCTTTGAGTCGAGGGCAGGGATGGGGACGCGGCACGTCAGTCTCTTACTCCCCGAATATGAGATCGGTATGATTCCCTCCTCCCTCCAAAGGTATATCCAGGAGGATGATTACTTGGAGTACCCCCAGGGGTCGAACCCACATTTATCACTGGCCTCCCCGGAAGCACCTTCCACATCAGTCAGGTAGGGTGGGGAACTTTTCTAGGGATCGACGGAAGAGTCGCGACGCGACACACCCTCGGTGAGCATCGATACTGTGACAGGAGCCCTATTTACTATCCCATCCTATCGTGACGTGGCAGCCAGGGCACTGAATCCCTTGGAGGATGACTCATGGATCGGCGGCCAATCAGCCTGTTCGCCGTATTCCCCACCAGCCAGCTCACCAGCCCGGCAGCCTGCCTCGGCGCCCTTGCCAGCTCCCCAACCATTCTTGGTTGATGAGCAAGGGCAGCAAGAACTGGATCCTGAACTAGATCCGTGGAGATTTTGGACCATCCTCGCAGCAGGACACTTCCCCGAGAAGTTTTGGCCGGTCACAGGATCAGATATTGATATGCCCGAGTCACTCACCCCGGGAGAGTTTGAATGTTTCCACCAGATTCTTCGGGTGACTCACTGCCATCTTCACCATTATCTAGAACCTTATCCCGGGATTCAAGAACATCTCGAGGATATCGGTGAGCAGTGCTTTTGGTTCGACCTGGCTGCGCTCCCCATGGTTCAGCACCCCGAGTAACTTGACCACCACGGGGCCCTCCAGTAAAAATGCGTCCAGAGTTTTAAATTACTCTGCATGGTTATCAAGGAAGCCACCCCCCACATTCCCATCCACAGATGGGGGAAGTACACTTCCCTTCTTTTCTGTGTGATCCGCCGACAACCCGACTCACTGGGCGGCCCTGAGGGAATGTCGCGAAGGGCAGTGGCGGTCAACACAGCTGACCTTTCAGATGAGGGAAACGGTGTGGAGCTCCTCGATGGGGACTCACCCCCTGAGGAAAAGCTTCTACTGGACCAATCTGGGAGGATGAATCGCCAACAGAGGAGACTCTTAGGTCTCCCTACACCCACTAATGCCTTAACACTGAGCCAAAACATTGGCAAGGGTAAAGAGCATGTTGGGTCTGTCGAGCTTACCGACCCATCTGCGTTAGTACAGAATACAGGAGAAGACCCCGATAAGGCCACACTATGCCAACAGCTTTCTGAGCAAAAGAGGCTGGTTGATGAGCTCTTGGACGAGCACATTGTAGAGCGGCGGCCTGACTATGGTAACCATAGACCATGATAGTAGGGAAAGGAGAACCTACCCCTTGACAAGATTCCCCCGGGCAACCGCGACCATGTTGCATTCACCAATAGGGGAGAGGCCGGAGCCCATGGAAAGAGGGAACTTTATCTTTTGCTAAACCCTCCCGAGCGGCGGGATCACCTGGGGGACCCTGCTCGGTTTCCTCCTGCTTCCCCGAGAGTCACTCCGCCAACTACCCTGTGAGCTGCTGATCTTGACTACCAGATTGAAGAGCCCAAAAATGCGCTTGTGGTTAGAGATCCCCGTCAGGACAGGAATCCACGTCTGGATGATCTAATGGAGGCGCTTATCGCCCTCTTAGAGGCCCTGGAAACTCTGCAGGTGGCAATCCCACCGGACGACAAGCCATACCCAGCATGGGTGGATGACATGTCGGCACCGCCGGGATTTGGGAACCCCACTTTCACCCCCTTTAACTGGACTGGGGACCCACTACAGCACCTGGCCCACATCAACTCGAGGTGTGGGCCTATGTTAGGGACTCTGGCGCAGTAGGAGGCTGCCAAGCTTCGTTGCTTTGTTCAAACACTGGAAGGACTAGAATTCGTCTGGTACAGCCAACTCCCCATCGGATCTATGACTAGCTAGGAGGAACTTCGCCGGCAATGCCTCTACCAGTTCAGTTCCACAACCCAGAAGACGAACATCGCAGAACTCTTCAGGTGCAAGCAAAGGCCCGATGAGCGAGTCGCAGACTTCATCGCCCGGTGGAAGGGGCTCACGTACTCCCTTGACATGCAACTGACTCAGGAGAAATTACTGAAAATGTGCATAGGGAACTTCAAGGCAGAGCTGGTTCCTTCTCTAATCACTCAGAATTACCTCGGAGGGTTTCGGGACTTCTCAGACAAGACTCAATGCCTTAAAAAATCCCTACAACAGGCCAGTCAAGCACGCCCGCTGCCTCCTGTAATCCCTGCAAGGAGAGCTACCCGAGCTGAGCCCACTACTGTGGCCCAGATAGAGGCCCCCAAATAGCTTGACTTTCTACCAGTAAGACAAGATCAGCAGCCTCATAGGGTTCCACCCCCACGGGCACAGCCTCCGGCCTAGCAGTGACCACCCCAAAATTGGCGGGCACCTCCGCCTAATGCTCTGCCACCACCGATGAGAGATAAATATACTCCACCTCCTCGGCATGCTCCTCCGGCCCCTGGTCATGGTCAGCCTCCAAGAGCCCCCTTTCCAGACAGAAGGAATCAAACTTACTCATTTGATGAGGCCCATGTCCCCGGTTATTTCTGTAGCGCCTTAGAGGAGAGGATAGTGCGACTTCCCTAGTGCCGGAAGCCAGAAGAGGCGCATCTCACTTATCACCCTAACTACTACCCATATCAACGGACCCTAGGGAACACTATCCAGTGATTCTATGTGTTCAAGGAATGGCTCCAAGACCAGATTGAAAACAACATAGTCAGGTTGGGCCCAACCCCGGCACAAGTGGGAGGTGTCTTCGGGAGATCAGATGGCAGTAGCGGCAACAAGGATGAGTGGCAGTAGGTTTCCGACCATGGGTCCTGGAAGTATAACGACTCGATGGCCCACAGGATGGTCACCCGTGCCCATGGCATCATCCGTGACCACTTGAGTCAGCCAAGTCCCTTAGAATCTATGAGCGCCGCTTTGGCATCGTCGTACCATCCTACCTCTTCCCAGAAGAGCAAGCAGCGGTGCAAGAAGAAAGAACGCACCCTCCCAATACCATCATTATCCCGCACTCTTGGAAATTTTATGCCCCCAAAAATGGGGATCCCTCTGAGACTCCATCTGATAGTGGAAGACTCCTCGAGTGAAAGCCTGGGGTATGCTTCAGTTAACACCGTAGAGTTGGTAAATCCCTTTTTGACTCCCGACAATGAGGAACGTCAGGTGGACCTTCCCAATGTCCCAAGTCATCATCAATGTTAGCAGAGCCGTGGCTACATGAATCCCTGGGGCACAACAGTCGTCACCACTAGTCAGGCCGTGCATGCTACTGAGACTAGACAGTAGTCCCGATACAGAGCTCAGCACATGTGGCCCCCTCACCCAGTGTCGATAGGTTCACCTCCACCACCGTTTGTGTTGCTGGATCAGGCAGGACCACCTCAGCCATGTTGCGACCAGCCCTTCCCTGCCACTAGCAAACTACAGCCGTCCAGTCCTAGCACGGAAGCCACCTCCCGAGCTTCGACTAGTGAATAGCGAGACGTTCCTAGTACCAGTCAGTCACCGGTTCCACCGGCAGGTCCCATCATGCCTCCAATCACAGAGCGGCCTCCTGTAAGCAGAAGCTCACGTTTGGCTCTAAATTATGATGTTCTGAAGCACCTGGCCAGCATTTCGTCAAGGTTTTCTAACCTTGAGGCCCTTCGCCTGTCGTCTGAAATGTGTGAGGCGCTCACCGATGCTCTAAGGAGACCCCTTCAGTTTGAGATGGAGGTGGCGGATGCAGAAGCCATCCACACCGAGGCGATTGAGGATGCCGAATGTCAGGCTGTTATCTCGTTTTCCATTGAAGATTAATTCCTTCCCATACAGGGGCACATTAATCCATTGTACATCACCTGCCACTTCAATGGCGTGGAAGTATGTCGCTGTCTTGTTGACACCTGTTCAGGGATTAACTTAATCCCAACTCGGACACTGCAGAAATTGGGGTTGTCTGAGGATGATTTATCTCCCTCCGACCTCAGGATCCAGGGGTATGATAGGACCGAGAAAACTCCACTCGGCAAGATTCGGTTGAAGACCCAGTTTGGTGCTTAATCGTTAACACTGAATTCATGGTTGTCTCTCAGGACACCGCCTACAACGCATTGATGGGCAGGTCATGGCTCCACCTTCACGCAGCGGTCCCCTCATCGTATCACCAGTGCCTCAAATACTCCCTTAAGGGTCGAGTGGGCATGCTCCAAGGAGATCCGTCTCCTTTTTCCTCTTGCGAAACCCATTATCTGGACGCTTACTATTACAAGAGCAAGGACAAGCAGATCCTGGAAGGTGAGGTTGATCCTGCCACTGTCACTAGTGATCCCTGGGTAGGTTTGGACGACGCATATGTCTTCCCAATCCATCGGTTAGAGGCCATGACCCCCGACATGGGGCAGTGCTTCATTGTTTTGAGTACTATAGGATGTCTTATTTCCAGGTCCATGCGACGGCGGGAAATCACCTCATACTCTTACACCAACCAGGCTCAAGTGATCCCCGAGCCCCTTACCCCTGTACGATATCGGGACGTTAGGCTCATGGAAACGACAGTACATCATACGTGTCTGTTTTTTCGGGCCGGAATCAACCGGCTCCAGCCAACATGCCACTACTGCTTTGATGTCATAAAGCCTTTCCCCTTGGGCCTACGGCCAGATGTTATTGGATCAACCACCTTTGTCACCATGGTCTCCGCAGTGCATGAGTCTCCGGACGTGATGACCTCTGCCACCCAAGCCAGCACCAGCTTCCCATCAGGGTCTGGCATCCCTGAAACTGCTCCCCCCATGGATGATCCCACTACAAGTGGATAGGAGGACATGTAAGATGATCATCCTACCTTTGATGAGGGTGTACCCACCACGATTGATGAGTTAGTGCAGGTGAACCTCGGTAGCGAGGTGGACCCAAGACCCACATTGGTCAGCGCCACTATGCCCCCCGAGGAACTGCAACATTACGTAGACTTCCTCAGACAGCACCGTGATGTGTTCGGCTGGAGTTATGAAGCGATACTAGGGTTAGATCCCCATGTATCCTTCCACCACCTTGGACTTCCAGCAAACCATCGCGGGTTCAAGAAGCCTCCCCGGAAGATGCACCCCTCTCATGGTGCCATGGTTGAGGCCGAAGTTGATAAGCTCATCAAAGCCAACTTTGTCAAGGATGTCCAGTTCCCCTGGTGGCTATCCAACATTATGCCAGTCAGGAAGAAGAACGTAAAGATCAGGGTCTATATCGACTTCCGCGATCTCAATCGCCACTGTCTGAAGGAAGATTTTCCCCTTACCGTGACAGAGTTGTTGATCGATGCCACGGCCGGGTTCCATGCCCTCTCCTTCATGGATGGGTACTCCGGGTACAACCAGATCTAGATGGCCCCCAAGGATGAAGAGTTCACTACCTTTAGGGCCCCCGAGGGTACTTTTTGCTATCAGGTTATGCCCTTCGGTCTAAAGAATGCAAGTTCCACCTATCAACTAGCTATGCATAGAAAATTCAAGCTGATTCTCGGGACACTGGTGGAATGCTGCGTGGATGATCTGGTGGTTAAATCTCGTCAGTGCCAGGACCATATCAAAGACCTTGAGAAGGTGTTCAGCTTCCTCAGTTCTCGCCACTCGAAGATGAACTCATGAAGTGTGCCTTCGGGGTCACCTCCAGAAAATTTCTTGGCTTCGTTGTTAGGTACCGAGGAATTGAGATCGACCCGGAGAAAATCAAGGGCATCAGTCAGATGCCTCCCCCGAGTAACATTCGGGAGCTGAGAGGTCTTCAAGGCCACTTATCCTATATACGCCGATTCATTGCGAATCAGTCCGGCAAGTGTAAGCCCTTTTCTCGGCTCATGAAGAAAGGCACCGCATATGAATGGGACGAAGATTGTCAGATCGCTTTTGAGGAAATCAAGAAGTATCTACTCCAACCTCCTGTCCTGATTCCACACATTTCCAGAAATCTGCTATTCCTTTACGTGATAGCCCTGGAGTGATCCCTCGGCGCACTTCTTGTCCAGATGAACAATGAGGGAATAGAAAATAGCCTCTACTACCTCAGACGCATGCTCCTCGATACAGAAATTATATATTCTCCATAAAGAAGAGATGCCTGGCGCTCATATTTGCCATGTAGAAATTGCGGCACTACTTATAGCACCGTGAGGTACAGCTGGTCTCTCAGGTAGACCCGTTGAAATATATCCTGAGCCGACCTATGTTGATTGGCCGATTGGCGCGCTGGGCGGTGATGCTCCAGTAGTTCGACATCAGGTTCGTACCTCAGAAGGCCGTCAAAGGACAGGCGTTGGCAGACTTCTTAGCTGCCCACCCAACCTCCGTGGACCAGCCACTGGATCTAGGCTTTCCGGATGAGGAAATACTCTCAGTCGATCACGCCATCCCATGATGGATGATGCACTTTGAATGTGCCTCCTGGAGCCCCACTGGTAGGAGGATCAATGATCCGAGGCTTAACAGAGTGGGACTGGGTTTCTTCTTCATCACCCCAAAGCAAGTCATTCTGCCATATTCATTCATGTTGTCAGAAGGCTGCAGCAACAATGAGGCAGAGTATCGCGCCCTCATCATTGGCCTCGAGTTGGCTCTCGAGATTGACGTACCCCATCTGTTTGTAAAAGGGGACTCCGCGATAGTCATCGAGTAGGTCAATGGTGACTATGATGTCAGGAATCCAGAATTCGTGCCATTGTTGGAGTGCACCCTTCGTCTAATGGCTATGTTCCCCTCCCGTCCAGAGTTCGTTCACATTCCCCCATCACAGAACAGTCGAGCAGATGCTTTGGCCAGCCTGGCCGCATCACTTGCGGATCCCGAGCAGGATGACCTAATTATCCATGTGGCACACCAGAGAGTCATTTCTCCTATTATTCTGGAGGGCGATCGTGGCCCGCGAGTGACCCATGTCACCGCTGGTGCCCCTATTTCAGGATCCCCGGGGACATCGGGTGCAGTAATAGAGACAGTTCCTGACTGGAGGACGTCCTTGGTTGAATATCTCCAACACGATAATCTTCCGTCGGACCAAGCCGAGTGCGAGCGAATCCGACGTCGCGCACCACAATTCACCCTTCAGAGCGGTCCCAGTCTTGAGAAGCTCCTTTACAGGCACGAATTTTATGGTGTTATCCTCCGTTGTCTTCAAGTAGTCGAGATCCCTCGGGTCATGCAAGAAGTGCACGCTGGTTCCTGTGGCGCCCACCAGGCCGGGTCAAAGTTGTCCCACCAGATTCAGAGGCTGGGATACTTCGAGCCCTGCATGATCTACGACTGTATCGAGTATTCCAAGAGGTGTCACACATGCAAAGTTCATGCTAACTTTGTGCATCGGCCACCTAAGCCTCTCCATACTACCAAGTATTCTTGGCCCTTTGCAGTCTGGGGGTTGGATGTTGTAGGACCTTACCCGCCGGCAATGGCCCGCCAGTGCCGGATCATCTTGACCGCTACAGATTTCTTCTCTATGTGGGCAGAGGAAATCTCACTCATGGAATTCAAAACCTGTTCTATCGCTAACTTCGTGAGCTTCAATATCATCTATCTATTTGGAGTACCTCATGTTATCCTCACAGATAACAGAACCAACTTCCGAGCAGGTGAGGTAAAGAAATTTTACGCCAAGTACAATATTAGCTCTAACCACACCTCCCACTATCATGCGCAGGCGAATGGACAAATCAAGGTGTTTAACAAAAACCTCTTTAACATTCTACAAAAGATGTTTGGTCAGAACAATAAAAGTTGTCCGGAAAATCTCCACAACGCCCTCTGGGATTATAGGACGACGACTCGTAACTCCACCCTGGTGACTCTGTATTCCCTTGTGTATGGAGCTGAGGCTGTCCTACCCATCGAGATCATGTTTCCCTCATTGTGCACGGTGGTCTACAACCAGAAAGCGCCAGATAGAGTTGCTGAAATCCATCTAGCCGAATTGGAAGCGCCGGACGAAAGTAGGTTTTGTGCGTTACATAAATTGGAAAGGAATCAGAGAAAGATGGCTCGAGCTTTCAATAATAAGGTTCACCTCCGCTCATTCCTACAAGGGGACCTGGTGCGGGCTCTCAAAGCGCTGATGATTCCTGGCAGAAACCACCCAAGTTGGAGCCGAAATAAGATAGGCCTTTCATTGTCCATAAGATCTATCCCAATGGTGCGTATTCCCTGTTGACTATGGATTGTGAGCACATAACTCCTCCCACCAACACCAGGTTCCTCAACCAGTACTTTTCCTAGGTATGTTTTGTCCTGCATGACCTTAAACTGCACAGTCCCGCACGACCCTAAACTGCACCTCGGTCTGAGTTCTATGAACTTACACTAAGATCCTTACATGGTCCAGCATGATCATAAACTACATTTTTCCCTACATCTAGGCCCCTAATGGTATGAGTTCTAAGACCATAAACTAATATCATTACATGTTCATGCATGAAATTAAATTGTATGGTCCTACACGACCCTAAACTACACCTTGGTCTGACTTCTAAGACCATAAACTAAGATCCTTACATGGTCTAGCATGACCTTAAACTACATTTTTCCCTACATATGGGCCCCCAATGGTCTGAGTTCTAACACCTTAAACTAAGATCCTTACATTTTCCTGCATGACCTTAAACTGTACGTTCCGCACGACCCTAAACTGCACCTTGGTCTAAGTTCTAAGACCTTAAACTAAGATCCTTACATGGTCCAGCAAGACCTTAAACTACATTTTTCCATACATTTGGGCCCCCAATGGTCCGAGTTCTAAGACCTTAAACTAAGATTCTTACATGGTCCAACATGACCTCAAACTATAGTTTTCCCTAAATCTGGGCCCCCAATGGTCTGAGTTATAAGACCATAAACTAAGATCCTTACATGGTCCTACATGACCTTAAACTGTACGGTCCTGCACAACCCTAAACTGCACCTTGGTCTGAGTTGTAATACCTTAAACTAAGATCCTTACATGGTCCAGCATGACCTTAAACTATAATTTTCCCTACATCTAGGCCCCCAACAGTCCGAGTTCTAAGACCTTAAACTAAGATCCTTTCCCCGTCCCACACGATGTTAAACTGTATTCTGCCCCACACGACGTTAAATTGTATTTCGTCCTACATGACGTTAAATTGAATTTCATGAACTACGTGTGGCTTTATTCCTATCTTTATGGGATACGTAGGACCTCCTGAACACTTAGATTTCAGGTCCAACCCCATCTCTTAGTAGATCCCACGATCACTCGGTTGCCTTGGTCTTTTGACCCGCCCTTCCCTTTGGAATCCACCATCCTTTCGCCACTCTCAGACTGAGCCCCTCAACCCATTCTAGTGGTCTGATAATGTGTTCAGAGTATTCTGTTCTAGGATGTGGAGTGTCAGATTTGACTTAGGTAGGTCTTCGTCCGCTTGTCAAGCTTCGTGTTCCCCTTCATTCGGCCCCCACCCTCTTTCACACCCGGAGGGACCCCCAAGAATAGTCTGGATACAATGCCTAAGGGCTCTTCTACCGTCACGATCCAACACCCCCGAGGGTTTCGGGCAACAAATTGATACAAATATCGTCTTGTGAATGTGTTCAACGGTTGATGCTCATTTGTTTTCCCCTACCACTAGGCTAACGAGATAGGATACTGTGTTGCGAACATGGTCAGCAGTAATCCTTAGTCGCCAGGCCGACTTCTTCGGGCCCTGAATGTTGGTTGCATGATTCCCACTATGTTCCACCCCACCATGTTAGGGTGGAATCTTGGAACTCCTTGTACTAACACTCAGTATACCCCCACACGTCAGACAGACTAAGCTGTGTGATGGTGTCTCTCGGGGATCCCGCTATCTGAGCACTAGAGTATGTGCTTGGGTTTCTTCTTCACAGGTTGCAGGCAGCTTGACAGTCATCCCCATTGGGAACGAGGAGTCACCCAGACATTGTGTTTCGGGCCCAGCAGAGCTGGTAGCTAGCATTTCCTGCCCCCCTGATTGTTGAACCCTCGTAGGCCCCTTTAGACCAAGGCTCCTCTCTCGAAATCTCACACGGTGATGGTATGGGATTATGTCCTTGTTAGCATCAGGTATGATTTATCTCATCGTGTGTGTTTTCCCTAGTCCAAGCCATACGACCTTAAACTGTGCTTCCAGGTCCAAGCCATACGACCTTAAACTGTGCTGTCAGGTCCAACCACATAACCATAAACGGTGATGATATCATCCCTGCTGCACACCTTTAAGGAGATACCTCTCAAGAACTATGTATGGATTGATTCCCATCCTTATGAGATATGTAGGAGCTCCTGGGAACTTCCCCACAGGCCCAACCTCACTTTTCATGTTCGGTCTCTCGACCTAAACACGTCCCTAAGAGAACATAGTAAGTAGGGATTTTCCCCATTCACGTTGGGTTTTGCAACCACTTTAACCTATGTCTCCCATTCCCCTTATTCTTTGGTCCAAGTTCTAAGACTATAAACTATGACCCTTGGCTTTTCACGACTCGATCTCTCTTATGGGAGTGTACAGTGTGGTGCGGGATTATGTCGTCCTTCACGTCAGGTTACTCGCCATACCGTGCCTATCCCTAGATGAGATATGTCCCCCATCCCACACGACGTTAAACTGTACTTCATCCTATGACATTAAACTGCGCTTCAAAACTATGTGTGGCTTGATTCTCATCCTAATGAGATACGTAGGAATGACCGGACATTTTGTCTTGGGTCTAGCCCCATGGATTACCAAATCCCGTCCCTCCTTATTGTCAGCCCCTCGGTCTGACTTCTTGGGAAGTGGTGTAATCATGACATCTACCCCGAATAAGTTCTACATTCCCCATAGTAATAATGGGAAGTGGAAGTTCTCTCGACATAGAGGTCCTATCTGAAAATTGGGACGAGCCGTGATCAGGTTGGTATGTCCGCCTAATGCGCCTCTGCCGCGGTGGAAAAATTTCTGGAGTGTTGAATTCTGTTTGAACAAACCACCACTCCACTTTCCATGTTATTCATGCCCCTTTATTTGGATCCTCATTCTCTTTCATGTTCGATGGGACCCCCTAACAGTATGGATGATAGACTTTGGTCCGCCTGCTACCATAATATGGATGATAGACCTTTGGTCCACCTATTGTAGCAGTATGGATGATAGACCTATAGTCCGCGTGCTGTCCTAGGCCAATGTTCCGGGAGAAAGGCCAGCGATATTTGAGTTGGGCCCCGTGTTGCACACATGGTTAGCGGTCAGCCCAAATTTATTTCCCCCATTCCAAGCCAACACGATATGGATGTTGCGTTTCTGCCACAGTTAACAATTATCCTCCATCATCGCGCCCCAGAGTGTTCTGAATTCGGGTAGCGTGATTCACATTTCCTTTCCATATCCCTATGTTCGGATGGAATTCAATGCCCCCGTCATTTCCCCGCTCGTGTGTCAGAGTTCATTGAGAAGGTGATATATCAATCGGTCTGATGTCTTCTGCTCAGATATCTAGGCCCAATTTTGGATGCCTGAAGCTTGGTTAATGCCCTACAGTTAGAAAAAATGAAAACATGAGTATCCTTTGCTTCACGCGTTGGGTGTGACCCAGAGAAGCTTAGGGATGAGTTGTTATTCATTTTAGAATTATGGTTGAGCATATTAAACCAATGGTACAAATGAATGGATTTGTCCATGTATTGGATTGAGATGATGAGAAGTACAAGTAGGAAGTTCATTAGATGGAAAAAACAAATCCCCTAAGGGTCGGTGTGCTGGATCAATCCTTCCAACGCTGCTACCCTTTGGCTGGTAGCCTCCAGGACTGCTTCTCGCTCCTTGTAGTCTCTCTCCTCATCAGCCGCTGCAGAGTGCAGCTCACGAACCCTAGCTTGTGCCTACGCCCGCTCAGTTTGAAGTACGACCATCTGCTGACTCTCCTCCATTAGTTGTTTATGTGCATCGGCCAGCTGGGCCACCAGTTGTTCCACGAGCTCAGAGCACGTCACAAGGAAGGCCTCCTTCTCTGCCACCTGCCCTTCGAGGTGCCGGACCTCCTACTCCGCCCTCAACAACGCTCGGGCGTCCGCCAATCTTTCCCGACACTGGGCAACGTCTGTGCGCCGACTGCTCTCGCATATCCTCTCGGACATGTAATCATAGACCGTCAGATTAAGGCGCTGAGCGTCAGCCCCTCTGGCGCACAGGAAGCACAACCAGTTCTGGAGTGATCCCATCCGCCTCAGCCAATCCGACTGGGGCTATCCGAGAAAGAAGTGGATACACTTCCACCCTTTGCGCCATGTCATCTGGCTCTCCTCGGCCACTTATGAGTCTGAGTCATCTATCTCCTCAGGGTCAGCGGGCCGTTACATAGGAAAGGCATCCAGCAGGTCAGTGAAAGGATCTGCCTCCGGGATGTCTTTATGAGGAATAGGATCCTCGACGTCCGGGCGATCTTATTCTCTCGCCCTGACAGCGACAGTACCTATGTAAGCCTCCAGCCTCACATGAAGAACAACTCTACTAATGCCCGCTGCCCCCTGCTCACCGATTGCCAGGGCTGACTCAGTGTGGGAAGCATGTTCTGAACGAGGTGGTATGTTCGCCAATAGTCTGCTCACGGATGGCCTGGGCTCCGCAGCCTGACGATCCTCCAATGTTGAGATCACTGCGTAAGGTGTATGATGATTAGTTGGGATCTTTTGATAACAAGTGCCAGTAGTGAAGCGTGAGACTCACAGGAATCCAGAGCGTCGACCTCTAGTGTTCCAACCGCTTCAGGAGCCACCATGATGAGAGACCCCTCTGCACTTATCAATTCAATGATGTGTGTTGGATCCCCATCGTGTCCCATCGATTCCATTCCTCCCTCCTCTAGTGGGGATTCCTGACCAACGCTTAGGCGCTCTTGAGTGAGGTAGAGAGAGGGTTTGTAAATTGAAAATGTTAAAAGATGAAAAAGGGAAATTAATGAGTATAGAGACAAACCACGAGTATCTCGGTTATGTCGAGATCAGAGCCGAAAATCTCGCTGCTCTCTCGAAGACTCCCTTGGTAGGTCGCCCCCTACGACCCCTCACCTTCGGGTTCTCCTTCTTCTTCATGTTCCCTTTCGCCTACGTCTTCTCCGGTGTCCTGCCCCTCCAACTTCTCATCACTGTCACCTTCTCCCGGCGGCATCACTTCCTGATCCTGCTCCTGGCCGAGCATAACATTCACTAAGAAATGTGGCTCCGTATGCCGACCCCTTTGGCGCGCATATGTGTCCATGGCCGTCAGATAAGCATGCCACCTATGGAAGTTTACCCGGTCGGTAACTCGAACGAGCTCGACCTCTGGCAGTTGGATCCCGTTTTGCATGATATTCTACCAGATGGCTTCAATGCTCAGTGATTGCTGCATGGTCATCTAGGCTGACCACAGTGCCGGGAAAATTGAATCTTGGGAAGGTTCGAGTAGGTATCTTATCTGCTTCTCGGGCAGTTCCCTGGCCGCCTCATATGACCACCCCATGGGCAACGAGGTCACGGCAGCACCGTGTGATGTGCCTGCCAATGAGGTCCCAGCATGCGCAGGCCTCACTGCCGGACGTGCCCTCGGTTCCCCCCTTCTCGCGGCACCTTGCCTCTTCACCCGTCGCCCGGTTTCTGTGCGGGTAGCCTCTAGTTTCCTTACTCACTTACGTAAAAGCCCCTCAGGGTACGCAATGGTCTAGTGCTTGGAATACTCAGTTGCTAGGCCAGCATCGACCCCGGTGGGAGGAAGAGTGATGACGTCGCGAGAGCCGAAAGTGGTAAACATCAACCACATCTGGCGCAGATCGCAGGGATTCTTCTTCTCCCAGACAGTCGTGAATACCTTCTTCAGCATTCATTGGAGGCACCCGAATTTCCTGGCGAATTGGGATGGAATGTAAGGCTCTCATATCACCTTCCCGTCGATCCAATCCATGATCACCCAGCCCCGAATGCTCTGGAAATACTCCTGCTGCTTTAGTGGGCCTTTCCCATTGTCCACCATCTGGCCGACCGGGGTGGGGAACGGGCTGAAGTTGAAGATGGTGTGGTTACCAATGCGTATTCTCATGCCCTCCTCATTGAGCGTCATCAGCGCCACCCCGACGATGTTCAGAAAGGACGGTCGTAGGCCATTACTCGGGGGACAGATGGAGTTTGGGAAAGTGTACCCACCGAGGTGAGCCGCCACCCAGCCGTGGATGATTTGGAAAAGTCCACATACTCTTCGAGGCGACCCCCCTCGTGAGATGTGTCTCAAGATGGCATACAGCCTGGCTAGTATGTGGACGCCCTAGTTGAACTGTTTTTTGGTGGCCATGGTGCCCTCCATTACCAATGTTGCTGGACGGATGCCCATCCTCGTGTCCCGCACCGGCAGGAGCCACCCACTCAAGAAGGCGGCAAGGAACCCGGCATACCGAACGTTCGGGTCCCGGGCCTCGATGACGCGATAGGCCCATGATTGGTATTTCCCCACCTCTAGGGTTCTCCAGTATGACCCATCCCTACTCCTCTGATCCGTAGTTGGGAACAATTTCCCCTGTCTTGGCATCTTGATTACTGGATCCTTCTCGAGGAACAGGCTGAACCAGCCCCTGTAGGAAATGTCCTTCAGGAATTACTTGATCCCCATCCTCTCTTTGGCCAGCTCCATCAGGTGCCACATCAGTATGGACACCCGTGACCTGTCTCCCCGGGTGTTCTTTGGAGGAACGAACTCATCGTATTGGGAGCCCTCTAGTGGGATACCTCTGATGCACTGAACGCCCCAGATACGGATGCCAACTTCCCCATGGGGAAGGTGGAATGTGTTGGGATCAGGATACCACCGGGTGAATAGCTCTGGCCCGAGCTCGGCTTGACGGTGGAAGTGGAACTGCGATGACCATACCACCTCGAATAGGCCAATATGCCGCAGTTCATCTAAAAATTGGTCACAAGTATGATGAACCCAGAACGCCCAGGCCCACTTGCTGGTGAAGTTGCCCCCAGACTGCAGGTCCCAATCCTTCAGCCAGCCCTTCGTGTCATTCGTGACGCTCTAACGAAACGTGCTCGCGTAGAGGGCCGGAGAATTCTCTGCGACAGGCTCGTCCCCGGTAATGGTCCTAGTCTTCGGGTTCAGGACATATACGTCCATATGTATGGTTTCCCTAGCAGGATGTCCATTTTTGGTAATGTTCTAGTGAGGAAGTTCGTCCTCACGGTTCACCCATGACCGTTGTGTGTCCACCTTGAAGCCTGGAAGAGGCACCTCCCCTAGGATGCCAAAGTTCTAGAGTGGCAGGTTGTCAGACAGGGGATACGTCTTATTGGCTGGAGTCAGCAGATTGAACAAGGTCAGATTTTTGGAAATGATCACCTTAGTGCCATAAACCTCACGTTCGCCACCATTTCAGTCCTACAAGCAGCGAATTCCGCCTCATCAACTCGGTTTACGACCATCTCGAATATTTCAGGAGTTTCGCGAAATCAAGATGTAGTGCGCGGGATCGGAGTGTGCTGCGCAAAATCTGAACTGGCGATGCGAAATCCCAGAGTTGGGTGCGCAATTGGAAAGCTAGGCGCGGAATAGCCCGAGTAGGCATGCAAGTATGGCCAAAATTCGGAAGGAATTAGGTGCTGCCAGAGTGTTTTTACACGCAGTCGCGAGAGCAATTTCGTGCACAAGAGATTTAAGCCTATCATGCAGAAAAGCTTCTGTATAGATTCGGGACCCAGCGCCCCTTTTTATAGGCAAGGCTAGGGTTCCGCTCCTCGCGGAAGGAGAATTCCGCGCTTATCCATCATTTTCTACACCACACCGGTTTTTTGCGAGCTAAGTGCCCAGGATAGGCCCCGTTTCGACGTTTCGCCGTTTCCCTCGGAATCCGAACTTTTTGACCTCTCGCCGATCCAATTATGAGTGGGGACATTCGTAGATGCCGAAAAAGTCCATAACTCCCAGAGGATGTTTCGAAATGATAGAGGAAAGTCAAATTCAGGATCAGAGGCCTAGTCCGGAGGCCCGAGAAGTGGTGCGCGAAATTAAGGAGGACTTGTGAAAAATAATGAGGTGCGCGCGAAGCATTCCCAGCATTTGCGTAATCGAGACGATGGCGCACACAATTTTGTGCGCCCGGTTCCGCGCGGTGATGCTTTGCGCACCGACGGTTCTAGGCACGGAAGATTTCGCGCGCCTCCTGGATTTCATGCCGGCTGATGCCTATAAATAGAAGGTGACCCTTGACGGTTTGGGGGTTGTGGAATTCAGAATGGCTCCCGTGCGCACAATTTAGACTCCCCCGCGCGTAGGACGACCTCCAAGTAATTCCTCTTTTCGAGCAACCTTGCCCAGGGGTTCGCCTTTGCGCCCAACTCCACTGTCTTAAGTGATTTCGCTTACTCCTCCGGGTTCCTCCGTTACACGCAATCTTTACCCCGTTCACGTAATCCCCTCTTGTGCGCGCAATTACCTCGTGTGCGCACAATCACGTCTCCGTGTAATCCTCTGGTCCTATTGCGCGCCATCCTGGTGTTTTGTGCGCAAAGCTTCTTTTTGAGCGCAGCACCCAGGACCCCTTCACCTTGACGCCCCTTGGCTGCCTTTCCGCGCCGGCACCTGCTGTCTCCCCTGTCGGGCATGCGTTCCATGCGTTGTTTCCCCGTACGGCCTTCCAGGCTCATACGAAGTAACCTCAAGTTCCCTTGGACGGTGATTCCCGTTGAGTTTCATTGCCTTATGCTTCTATGCTTAGGCACACTAACGGCTATTGCTTCTTCACATAGCCACGATAACGTGGACCCCTCAATGATTCACCCTGCGTCCCCCCTTCACCGCGACCTTGTCGATGCCTTCCCTCCCACAAGGGGTATATGGTGTTGGGCATGTAATCCCTAAGGGTGTGGAGAGAACCCACCTCGTCAAAGCTGCAGGACGTTAAACTGCTATGCACCTCGTCCTTAACACATGACGTTAAACTGTGGTCCGACCCCGTGCTTCGCACGTAGGGTCCCCCCATCTCGGACATTTTTTACGCCTCTCGTCTCCATGGGAATGGAATATTCTCGCATGGAATGAGATCCTCCTTGTCGGAGTGGCGTTTTTCTATGGGGGAAGGGCTGCCTCAGCACGTAAGCCCCTAGCCTCTCTTACGGAAGGTTTCACCCATGCACCTCCATACTTCCCCCCCTACCAAGGGCAGTGGAGTCCCTTTCCCACTGCGCTTTGTCGCACCACGGGCCTCCATCCTGGAGTAAGCCCCGACACCCAGGGCCTCTAACCACGCGTAAGCCCCTATTTCCTCTTTGGGCCGCTCAATGCGTAAGCCCCTTTCTGCTTCTCACAGACGCACACTTGGCGACGTGATCGTCTAGTCCCTGCGGCCTCTTGTTTCTCACACCGAGCATGAATCACGTGGGCTTAGTGGTCGCATCGACCATGAAATCCTCTTATGGTCCAACTCAGAATGTAATCCATATACCAGTGAACTACGTGGACATTGATCCGTGATAATGCATTGTACGTAGGAAGCCTCCACGAGGTTCAAGCCCACCACCCGGTCGTTCCTACTTCTTAACATCGGTTCGCCAACACCATGGGCCGCCTTAGAGTGTAAGCCCCAAATGCCCTCATCCTGCATGACGTTAAACTATATCTCGTCCCACATGATGTTAAACTGTATCTCATCCAACATGACGTTAAACTGTATCCCTCGTCCTGCATGACGTTAAACTGTATCTCATCCCGCATGACGTTAAACTGTATCCCTCATCCCGCATGAAGTTAAACTATATATCGTCCCGCATGATGTTAAACTGTTTCTCGTCCGGCATGACGTTAAACTGTATCCTTTTTCTTTCATAACGTTAAACTTTATTCCGTCCCACACGACATTAAACTATATTCTCAGAACTACGTGGACTTTGATCCATGCTAACGCATGGTACATAGGAAGCCACCATGAGGTTCAAGACTGTAACTCCATCACCCATCATGATCCTTACCCGGGCCGCCACATCCCGGTGACATCATTCCACCCCATCCCACTCTATAGTATCTGAGAAGCCGCCCACGTGCTGACCCCAGCATCAGTGTTCCCCCTACGGGGTTCTTCAATCTGATCCACTGTCAGTGTTCCGATCAGTCCGATCCATCTCTGGAAGATGTTAAACTTGCGGAATACCCCGTGTTAAACATGGGAAGCTGAGGAAAACCTAAGATGGTACACAATTCCCCGCGTTCAATGTGGGATGCCTTGGGATTCCGCGCCCTCTATAAACTCTATGATAAGTGACATAAGACAAACATGCTGATCCCCAGTATCAAGACATGCCAACGACACCCCAACGTGACCATTCTCCTCACTTAAGGTTGCCTCCCCGACAAGATCCGTTGGAGCGTCTCGACAGAAGCAGCATAATTAACTAGAGTCCATGTAGATATGGCGCCGGGAACGATCTTCACGAACCCGTCTTAAATCTATGAGGGAGACCCGGACTAGGTGACGAGCTCCGAGGAGGAATCAACAGAAGGGAGAACCGACATCCCATCATCCCGGTTTCGATCAAGGAGAAGACGTCCCTGAATAAAGAATGGATGTCGTCCACCTTTGGAAAGCAGAAATGCGGGGAAACAAGCCACACGTCCTCCCATGCGTGATGTACACGCGCGCGCGTGCCGACGTAAAAGCATCGGAAACAAATATCTTAGCTGACATAGGTTCTAAATAGAATCCTAGATTAGGTGGCGTGTCTAATTCCACCAAATATAGAAAGATATGTGATTGATTCCTTTAGGAAACAAAGGACTCTGACTTCCAATGGATCATCTGATCCCATAATCGATGAAATATGGATCAACTCCATTAATATGATATTACATGTCCTTTAATGTTTTGAGAAAGAGATTATTCTACTAGATTTTTATCATATGTAGGGTAAATCTAATCAGTGGTGGACATTGATCAAAAATAAATTTCCTAAAGATGATATAGAAGTATTAGGGTAGAAATAACTCAATTATATAATTTTTGATTAATATTTAAATTGCACTATCCATCTAAGGATATAATTATATTTCCATTCCGATGAAGAAAAGGATGAAAAATATTCTAGTAATATGAGTAATACATCCCAACAGATGCACGATATGCATTCATCCATGTCATTATCCTAGAATCCATAGTTGACACCTTCTTTGATGGGCTAAAACCCAGTATTCGAAAATCCACTTAAATCTAAGCCCTAGATAGCTATGAGGAAATTTGACTATGTTCCCTCAATGTTGAAATTGGGGTCAGAATATATCAATGGAAAATAGGGGGTAATAAAATAAAAGTGGTGTTTAATTATAATATTTCAATTGAAAAATATTACTATGCTAAGAAATTTCTACATACCACTTGTCATTGTTTTTTAATGAAGCACCATGGAAATTACCAATTGGGGATGAGGAAAATATTTTTGTAAAGGATGTAAGGGAACCGAGCTAGAAATTTATTATAGGAGAAAATAACCAATGTGATGAGGGAAATAAATTATATATTCAACTCTCATTACATTTTTTATTACGTAAACTACAAGGAACCATGGACATTTGAAAACCATAGCACCATAAAACGAGTTTTTAGAGACAACTAAAAATCTCCAATATAGAAAGGGTGTGCTTTTTCTTACACATCCACTGAGGTGGAACCTGATAGTGAAGTAGAGAAAAATATTCTAGTTATACATTCCGAAATATCAAGCATAATTTTTTATTATAGTTCTACCAAAACCATAAGATCTTGAATTTTTACTATAACTATTCAACATCACCACAGATCATTGAGGAACAATGCTTAGTGAAAACCAAAAATTGGGGAATTATTGCATCCTAAGTATATAACTCCTCAACGGTCAAAATATTTTGGCATAACATCCCACTAATCCTTATGAAACTCACTTTGGTGGAATGTTAATCAATTCTATGTATGGGTTGGTTTTCCCTCTATATATCCCCCATTAATTTACCTGAGAAGCAAATCAGTCTCAATATTGTGAATCGAACCACGATTCGATACTAGTTCAAGGAGGATGATGAACCTTATTTTGAACCTACATATCATGCATTGATATTATATCCCTATGATTAAGTTAATGTTGCCAAAACTATTTATTTTAATGAAAATATCATCATTAAAGACATTCCCTTTGTGAGGTAATACACTATTGTGTTTCCTAAGGAATTACCTGGTATTACTCATACCCAAGTGGTTAAATTTTAAATCGAGCTTATACCTAGGGAAATTTTATCATCCAGGAGTCAATATTGAATGAATGTTGTAAAAATTTAGGATATGAAGAAACTACTAAAAGAGAATATTGGTACAGGTTTTATATGCCCTTGTACTTTAATATGGGGTTCACCAGTCCTATTTATCAAGATCTATGAAGGGTCAATGTGCATTTTAATTGATTATCATTATCTCAAAAATGTCATGATAAAGAACAAGTATCATCTTCCAATGATTTATTATAGGTTATATCATCTATGGGGAGAAAAAAATCTCTTAGGTGATTGGATGTTTGGATATTTCTATGTTTGATAGAAGAATGATGATTTCAACAGGAATTCATTTTGTACAAGCTATGGGGACTATGAGTTCATAGTAATTCAATTTGGAATCCATAATTATCATGAAATATTGATGAAAATTATGAATAGAGTATAAATATATTTCCTAAAAATTATAGATAGAATTTATAATTGATACTCTAATATTCTCAAAAAACAAGGAAGAGTATGATGAATATTTGAGAACTATGTTAAATAACATTCGAATGTCAAATGATTATGATAAAAATTGAGAATGTGTGTTAAAGTTAAAGGAAGTACAATTCATGGGTAATTATATCACAAAAAATATGATATCTTTAGATCTTGTAAAGAATGAAGCGATTCAAGGGTGGATGAGTACCGAAATATGTTTTATGAACCCATAGATTTGTGGGATTAACTGGGTATTTTTATTTAATTGTGAGTAATTTATCATAATTTTCAAACCCTATAACCAAGATAAATCATAAGAGAGTATTGTTTTCATGGAATGATGTGTATTAATAGAGCATCATGGTGATGAAAAGAAGGCTAATCACATAACCTATACTCGCACTACCCATAAGTGGAGATCCATTAATGGTATTTAGTGATGCATCAAAGAAGGTATTGAGATATCTGTTGATGTATAATGACAAAGGGACATAACATTCTTTATTTTAATTAACTGTTTACAAAAAAACATCCTAACACATGATCTAAAGTTAGCTGTAGTGATCATTTATTTGAATATATTTTGGAATTATCTTTTTGGGGAGAAATTCTAAATATATATAGATCATGAAACTTCATGTATATATTTACCAAGAAATAGATAATAATGATCCATGGAAAATGGTTAGAGGTGATCAAGGATTGTGAATAACCAAATCACATCCATTTGGGGAAACTTAATAAAATGTAAGATTCTATTTGTAGAAAGGATCCAACAATTCAATCCATGATAATATTAACGAAGAAACTAATTGTTTAAAATTTTAAATGTATGGAAGTGGGAACCATAAAGAAAGGAACATCACAAATCCAATAAAATATATTACTCAATTGTCTATTATTGAGAGGCCAAATGATTATAATGGGAATTGGTGGGATTTTGATGAAAGTGGAAATGATAATGAAGGGAAAATCCTCAAAGATAAATGTTAATGAATAAGGGGTTTTTAGATTTGGGCCAACATAATGTATACCATCAAATATATTGGTAAATGAGTTTTTCTATGATATACCCAGGTCAACCTTCCCCATTCACCCATGAAGATTATTGATATATTGAGATATTATAGAGAAATTTTGGTGGGACAATATGAATAAGGTGATGGAGGAATATATATAATGATGTATTTTATATTAGTAAGTGAAAATAGCATGAAAAAAAATCGAAGATGAATATGAAACCAATATATATAGCTACGTAGAAATAAGATAATATCATCATGGACATTTTTACTATCCCTCAAAACATATCAATGTGCAAAAATATATATTTTTTGTGGCGGATCATCATACAATGAATACGCACTTCATTGTTATTTGAGAGGATTTCTCAATGGATCATTTTGTATGGATATACACTAGACAAGTGGTGATGCATCAAGATTCAGCCCTATAAATTTCATTCTATTGACTCCCATTATTTACACACATTTCATAGAAGGGTATCAAATATGGTTTTAATAATAACATCATTTTGAAAATGTAATATCACACTCAAACTAAAGGATTATATGAGATAAAAATCTGGAAACTTGAGTAAATGATGAGAGAATGATTAATTGACATCAAGGGATGATGGGACTAACATATTAAATTGTTTGAGTTGTCATAAATTTACACATTCTATTAAGGAAAATATATTGATCCCTATGAATCCCTTTATAGTAAGAGGTTCAGAACATCTACTTCATGGGATGAGCTTGGACAATGGAAACTGCTTATCCTTAAAATGTTCGAGTAAATAGTGGTAAATGTTAATACCATTTAGGAACACATCAAGATATTTAAAAGATTAAAAACATATCTATGTTGGTAATAATTAATGAGAGTTCTATATTGATTTTGGAGGTATGGAATTCCTTTATATATCTCCATGGAAGAACTCCATGAGATTTGGGAAGAAGGGAATGATTAGTCCCATATACATCATACCCTTTTAGATCCTTCATCACAACAGAGTAGTGGCATATCGACTAAAACACCCTGATTACCAGTATAAAGTAAATTTTTTATTACATATATCCCTATAAAGAATTTTTATACCAAAACCCTCACTTGAACACAATCAATAGTTATTTTAATTGGATAAAGATCTTTTATATGAAGAGAATAATATAAAAATTGTCGATCATAGAGTCATTGTTCTTTGAAATAAGACAATTCCCCTTATCAATGTTCTTTAGAGAAACCAAAAGTATAAAGAGGTGACATGAGAACAAAAAGTGGTGATGAAACAGGGTTACTATCATTTATTTTTGTGTGGGAACTAAAAATTGCAAGGAAAATATTTCTAAAGGGGGGAATATATTAATGAACCAAACTATTATAATGAAAATATCCCTTTTTATTTTTTTATGTCTTATAAAATTATATGTTTATATAATACACTTTTAATAATTTTTTATTAGATCCTATCAGAAGTAAATTACTATAAAGCATCATCACCATTGAAAATAAATATGTTGAATAGTTAATAGAAGATTATTATAAATTTATGGTTTTTAAAATCCTATTGACACTTTAAAAGGAATTGATTATATCTACCTATAGGATCATACCCTATGAATCCCATTTTATGGATGTCCTAAGGAAGATAAAATCCATGGGATTTTACACTTACAAATTCCATGTCGAGATCCAACAACATAATCATGAGAAAAATTGATTATGAGAGATGTTAAGGATAATTGAGATTTTAACCCAACCCATGTATAATGAACAACCCTATGAAGGTCACATAATTCTTAATTATACTCTTTCAGAGAATATTGATGTATTTATGTGATATGTGTTGAAACCATAGCCATATGAGTATGCTAATTACTTTTTTCATTAAAATTAATATATTTAAATTCTATTATTATTACATTAAAAATGATTTTAATTTTGATAAAAAATAATTCATCTTGTATTTTTGGGTAAAGGTAAAATTAAATTAGAAAATTATATTTTTGAATTAAAAGATATGTTTAATAAATATTGTTTGAATAAATTATTATTATCAAATAATTTTTATTAAATATAACTTTTCATAAATATTTTTTGAATTCAAAAGTAATTTTTCGATGGGATCAAAAAGTATTATTCTAAAAAACATAATTTCTCAACAAAGGCTTATTATTGTTTTAAAATTTAGATGAACATAGATAGAAAAATATTTTGATGAAATTAATATTTTTTTAGAATGATAATTTCTAAATTATAAAATGGTGAATGTTTCATAATTTTCTAAGACATTTGAATTTTTGGGAAAAAATTAAACACCATATAAATGTATGGTGTATATTATGAATACATATTTACCAAAAGGTGATGTATTAATTACAAAACAATGTATTAAAAATGAATCTATTTATTCCATTTATAATAATGATACTTTTTGTGAAATTTATTAATTTTATAATTCCATTATGAATCCTACAATATAGTTAATATATTTTAAGGTTTTAAAAATAATTATTAAGGATTATGATTAACATCAACATCAGTAAGCGTATTATTTTATTTTATTAGGTCAATGAATAATTAAATAATTTTAACCACTCTAATATTGAAGATATCATGGCCCAATACATGTGTGATTTTTTATTCAAGTTATTATATTACATATTGTCTAAAACCTATGTTTGAGAAATTATAAATAATTTCCCACATATTATCTATATAAAACCACCGTGACCCAATTTACCACTACATAAAATTATTAGAGAATGAACTTACTCTTAAATACCCTCTATATAGTTCTCAAATGGTTCCACAATCTCTCTATAATATCCTCCCAAGAAATTAGTGACACCCCCTAAATTAAGTGATCCTCACCATCTTTTATTTATTATTGTTTCTTTATCGTAATATGAACTCTGTTTTCAATTCCTAATATTGGTATATTTAGTTCCATTTCCATATTACATCCCATTATATGTCCAACTGATGATAGAATAATTAACCTCTCAACAACCCATTTTACAAATGTTTATGTGATGTTGTTACACTACCAAATATTTGACTAGATTTTCCAGGAAATTGTTTTGTCAATACAATTATTATTTCCAATCATGGGTGTAGACCTTTATACACTTATAAATCAATGAAATACGATGTAAATTTATTTATTCCAAAATCCTCGATCATGGAATATAATATTATGATGAATGAATCCACATTTTATTATTTATGTAAAAAAGATAAGTATGTGAATGAAATAAAAGTGACAGGTTCACATGTAATTATTTGGTGTTATAGTGAATTGGATAATTTCTGGTCCCCTGATATGTCATATTGGGACATAGAGTGATACTGATTCGTATATTATACCATTTAAATCAATATTTTTTTGGTATTTATCTGAGACTTGTGTATAGGATACAATATTTTAAGTTGTTACAACATTTCTCTTGTTGCCTTTGTGACTATCATGTCATACCATGCCTTAATATTCATGATTATGAAACCCACCCATTTTTTTCCAATTGATATGCCTATTGTCATACATTTGTTATATTTTTCATGTCATTCTATGTTTATTCCTTTATTGGGGTTTGTATCTCACCCATTTCTTATGCATGTCAATAGGTAATCCCTCGCTGTTTTAAAATCAATAAAATATTACAAGCATGTTTAATAATTTTTTAATAGTTTTTTTGTAATCGATGTTTAATAATTTATGGTATGAATGTAATTTCAAAATTCACTATCATTCTCATTCATCTAGGTTATAGTAAGTATAATCATATGTAATAAGTCATAAATTTATGTGTAATACAAAGAGGGATTTATATACTCATTCCGATATATAAGTTCTTTTAATTACTATAAATATTCTGTCTCATTGCACCTAATTTCAACTAAATGAACACCAACCATTGTTTCCAAGTAATATTCATTATATTTCTCATTGTAATTGAATATATCATATTCATTACAATGTCCATAAAAAAATATCCTTCTATTAGATTCATCATCATAGGGATTTAAAAATATCATTATATTTATTATTATAGCTTTATTATTATGTTTTTTATATTCATATATTTTTTCATCAGCAGTTTCATTTAATCAATCCATAAACATAGCTCTTCCATTAATCATTATTTTGAAATCTACTTTTTTTCCTATTCACTTCAATATATCATTTATCTGTTAAATGTTTCTTTATTTGGTCTATACTTACATCATGCTAATATAAATATACTGTAAATTAGTTCTATAATCTAGACATATTTGTATTATTTTATATTTATATCTTACTATTCAATATATAAATGAATGTATACAAAAAACATTATGACACCCAAAATTCATTACACAAAAAAACCCCAAGTACATTTATTTTGGAATTTTTTTCCATTCAACATTGAATCATTCACTTGTCCTTTTTTGGGATGAGTAACACTTTGAAAATTATAATACATATTTCATATATCTTCATGTAGGATAAATATCATAAATAAATATTTCTAAAATAACACTAGATTCTATCATATACACTCTCAATGTGGGTGGGTGGGTAAATCAAGGGTTAGGGAAATTCAACCATTTATATTTTTCATTGATATCCAAATGTATTATAATTTTACCAAATTGATAGGTAATATGTTCATCATGATTATTGGTTTACAACATTTTTATTCCCCTCACAATGAGATAATGATATATTCCGAAAATAAAACATCCACGAGATGAATTTTTTTTTAAATAGTTCACCACAATAGGCCAGTCGAAAGAGTAAGCATTGATTTTGTGTCAGTCAGACCATATTCCACTAAGCATCATTAGTTTGGAAGATTATAAATGTTTCATAGTGATTCACTCTGTTAAAGAATTAATGTATTCAAAAGAGTTATTTGTTTTCAAAATTTATCCTATGATCACTACTTATTACTCATGTCATTAAACTAAATTGATAATGGTACTTATTTTATTTCTAAAAATATAGGTCATATTTAATACATTTGAAATAGAATTCCATATCCCTTACTATAAAAATTCTCTATTTGAATTATATTCCTAATGTAACAATTATTTTTATTCATTTTTTTTGAAATAGATTATCAATATACCCTATTATTGTCATTTATAAATTCACAGAATTAAATGTTTTATGAAAATATGTTCTTGTATGCTCCAATAAATGAATGAATATTCAATATTTTATTAAAAGGAATCTGGAATAATAGAAATAAAAAATGAATGTTCTAATTCATTAAAATTATTGAATAATATTATTTCATACATGAATATCCTTCACAGAAAACAATAGTCCATGAAAAAATATGTTATTCCTAACTCAAGGATTCATTTATGTTCACTCACAGAACATAGTGGAACTAAAAACTTCAAAAAAACAAATTTCATTTTAAAAAATTGATTGTTTTTCTCCCAAAAATATCAATGGACTTATTAAATACCTTATTATATTTTTTCACCATCAAGGGTTGTTTATTTATTAGTGTATACCGACCCTTCGTGTATCTTTTAATCTTTTACTTTATGTAAATTTAAATCAAAAAATGTGATACATTATTCTTAATTTGTGAACATTTAACTCTACAAACATAAATTTTTCATGGTGCTTTTCAATCATCAACATATAAATCATCATGGAATATTATTTTCTGTGAGACATATTAATTTTATAATAGTTCATTCAAATTCATTATAAAACCTTTTTCATGAATCTATCAAGTTGATATAATAGATTATTTTTATTAAAATTGTATACTCTCTTACTCACAAAGAAAAAATTAATGAAATTATACAAATAAATGAAAATGATTCTTCATTTTCCTTTAGAAAATATATTTTGGGAAAATTTACCATTACAATAAACACATTTTTTTATTTAGAATTTGACATTGTTGAAAATCTACCATTCTAATAGAAGCATTTTATCTTCACTAAGTACATTACATTTATAAGACATGTTTCCTTTCAATAGAATAATTTTTCTATAATCTTGATACACTTAATCAGTTTTCATAACTTGTTTTTAGGACTATGAATGTTTTTCCCATCAACATTTATTCATCATGCATTGATTGGATTAGTTTTGCATATACTGAAAACATCAATGATGATCGACTCATATCTTATTATTTCCAATGTAAATTCATTCATAGATCCACAGAAATATATTGTTTAATATAGGTACATTGAAATTTATTATAGAAACATGTTCATATTAAAACAGTGTAATATTAATTTTTCATTTATCTAGAAAAATTTGATATTGAATTGCAATCATTAGATCCTTTCAAGATCATTCCTCCATCCAAAAATAGATGCTGATATATGTCTAGCCTCTCATGAATCTATACATGAATGATTATCTTGAAAATTATTGGTTATTGAAAATATTTTCTTCGTGAACACAAAACTTGATTCTTCTATCCTAAAATATGCATTTTGGACAACCGTATCCATCATAGGTGTAGGTTTCTCCACTAGTAAAAAAGTGAATCCCTAACATGTAGAAATACCATATTGTTTCATTGAATTTCTCCAGATATCATTGAATATAAAAAACATCTCAAATTACTCAATGCACTCAAATAAATTAAAAAATACATGTGATTGAAAAAAATACAACATGAAATTGCCTTACTTCCAAAATTAATAAATTTTTTAGATACTCTACCATTCCAACTCATCATTAGATGACAGTAATGACAATTAATTTCAAAAATGATTATATAATCACAATTATTATTTTCAAATCCATAATAACAAAAAAAATATCAAAAAATCATTACATGTATAAAGACTATATTTACAAAACATCACACATTATTATTTATTGAAATGATTCTAAAAATAGTCTTCACTATCTATAGATTTATTTATTTAATACTTAAAATAGACCATTTAATACATAAAAAATTTATTTCTTTATAAGAAATAATATTAATAATGAAATTCATAAAAATCTACAAACCATTTCGTATAAAATTTTAATTCATAGTTAAAAATTCTTCAAATATAGTAATATCCAATATAATTATATTCAATTTCTATATTTTAATTCCATAAAAATTTAAATATTAGTGTTGTTAAAATATCACATTTAAAGATATCATTATTTTTTTACTCTATGACCCCTATTACATATTAAACTCATCAGAAGGTCTCAAAATTTATATAAAATAATTATTAATGGTTAAATAATTATTAAAAATATTTAATATCTCCATTAAGGATAGAATTTTTTTGATTAAATTATAGATCTCACTACCAAGTAATTTCTTGAAAATACCATGTAACCTTTAATAATATCATATACATGCACTCTATATTATAAATTGAGAAACATATCAAAAGATTTATATCCAATTCATAACAATATAATTTCTTAAATCTTAAAATATGTTATTAAATGATTTATTATTCCATAATGTATTGAACCATGAGTTTTTAACTACATGTTTAAAGACATTTTATTATATTTAAGAAAACAATTAGATGTTTATCGCAAGTTCTATATCCACCATAGTTTTACATGCAATAGAATTACATCCTTAGTTAAAATAATTAACATAATTTTTTGATAAAATTGGTGTATTTCAAATAGAAAATATTGAAAATCCACCATAGTCATCGCCAACATAATTTAATGTATCTTCCATGAATATATGAATATAAAAATAATCCATCATCGGTGCAATATCCGGTATAAGAGTTATTAAAAATGAAACTTCCCATTGATTTATTTCAATATTATAAAATTCATAACATATAATATTTTGAATGATGGTAAAACATAAATATTATTCAAATAGTAAAAATTGGGAACAAATAACTTTCACAAAAAACAGATTCATATTTTTTATCTTTTATTTCCCATTTTTATAAAGTACCATGTTAAATTCATTATATCCCACTAATACATAGTTCATATGTTTATCATTTATTATTATCATAAATATGTGTTTAATTGAGTGATAAAATTTGGTATGATTTCCCTCTTCTGATGAATCAGAAAAAATCTTTTCTCAGTCTCTAATGTCTTCAATTCATCAAAACATGGAGGAATAATTGTTGTGGTCCAATCCTTCAAATCAACGTAAAAATAAATGTTATAAATAGTATTTTTATCCTATTTTATAGAAAACCCAAGATTTCATCTAACCATATATTAATATGTATTAGTATATTAGAAATATGTTTTTTAATTTATTTAGTCTCTGATAGAAATGAATTTGGGGATAACGTTTGGTGGTAATATGGTAATTTTAATTTTAATACATAATTTTTTTTAAATCATACACATCTTCAAGATAGTGAATACACATTCATTCATGATTTTTTGGACATAAATGCCACATATTCCTATATTTTCCTCGTAAATTTAATTTAACCCTTCACAATCATCCCTTGTACAATATATAAACACTATCATATAAAAATATAGGGAGATTCAATATTCTTTTGAACACTTATAACCTTATCTTGTGAGTTATCAAAACCAACAGACTCATTATAATTTTTTACCTGAAGAGAATCACTCAAGGGTATATCCCTGAAAATTATCCTTAGTGTTACACATGAAAAAAGTACATGGGTATATCCTTCAATATTATTAACAGATAACTAATTCTCATCTAAAAAAATAAAAAATTCATGATTTTGAATAAATGTTTTATTTCATAAGTTCACATATCCTTTGTTTATGATAGTTTCTCCCAATAATCATAATAGATTATCTATTTAATTTTATCCTTATATGAATGTATTATTATATACTTGTATCCTATTACAGACCATTAATAAATGGATTTAATGAATAAAAATCATTAATTTCCCTCAATAATCCAAAATGATTTTATTTACTAAAATTATTTTTTATCTTTATTATATATAATTATCCCATTGAAATTATTGAATGTTTATCTTTACTATCTATTGTTTTGGTGAAGGTCAATTCGTATAAATATTCTATTCATTACTAAAATTTACTTACTTTGGATAATAAATTATCCTTCCCAATATATTCCCCAAAATATATTATCAATCCATCAACTATATTCTTCTGAAATCCATCAACTTATAACTACCCATCATGTTTAACAATGTCATAAATTATTTCATATTGGTCCACCCTTATAGTGTTCCAAATATAGGGGTTCATGTTTAGATCTATAGAATCTTTAACCATGGTGTGGGTTCTTCAATATTTACCCTCTGAGGATTTCACATCCTTAAAATAAATGGTAGAACCATCATCAATTTCTACATCCCCAACAATTAAACTTGACTAGCTCAACCATATATTTAATTATTTGTGGGAAACATAAAATTATAGTATTCTACCACATAATCACTATCTATATTGTTTTCATATATCAAATCACTAGAATGCCAAATGTTCCAAAATTCATTCCTTAATAAATAATTTTAGTGTTCATATGTATAAATAAATTAAATTTATATTAAATAGATTATAAGTCATGATTAGTGAAATAATATTTAATGTCGAATAAAATTTACTAGAGAGTTTGGTATTATACTATCCACAATTGTTTTTGGGTGATGTTTGAATGATCTATCTAATTTATAATATGATGATAAAATTTTCAAACATTAAACACTAGTTGATGACGTGAGAGATAATCCATGGTTTATTGGAAATAGTTTGAGGATATTTTAATCTAATTATATGAAATTGTTCGTATATATGTTGTTTTTCATGATGGTATGATAATATTTATGTTATGTTAGAGTTATTTAATGTGAATATAAGAGTTTATGATTCAATATAAAAAAATCATGGTGTAATATCAACAAACATTCATATATTTTTGGTAGATTTTTTTAATATGTGTCATGAAAACTTGTTAATTGATAATTCATTATTTTTTGTGACCTCATAAGATAACATCTAATTTTTTAAGACCTTGAGAAATATCTTAAGACACTTAATGAGCCTGTAATAATTTGAGAAACCTGATAATACAATTATATATTTTTTATTGTAATATTCTGCTTCTTAATATTTTGATAAGTCCATTTTCTGATTATGGTACCTCAAATGATATTAATGACCAGTTAAAATAGTATTCACCTTGAAAAATTGATGTCCTTTTGATTCCTTATATTTTGTAGGTATAATTTTTAGAAAGAGATTATGAAATTTTCAAATGCTGGAGTCTAGATGGATAGTATCCTACTTTAGAACAGTGAGACTATAGTTAAATAGAGCATATCTATGCCTTAGAGGAGTCATTGCTGAAATAAAAAGAGTACCATAAGTGTTTATAATTATATTTTAATATTCATAAGAGTATCCTCATTTGTGGATTCCTATGATTTTTGAGACCAAGAAAAACTAATAATTCAAAAATCATTATTTTGAAAAATTTAAATTAAATAATTTTATGTAGTATGATAAAATTTTAATTGAATAAAAAAATAATAGTAGAATTTGATTCATGGAAAAGAAGATAAGCAATCTATGAACCACAATACTATAACATAATGTATAGGTAAATTAACATGATGATAGATAATTCAGTGGAATTAAAGAAATAAATTGAAATTTTATTTAAAATAATACATAATATATATATTTTTATTGAATATAATTGATTATTGTCTATAAATTGGAAGCATGATATTTTTGACAATTTAAACAAGAATATATTAACCATTTTTCAAAAAATGCATTCTTTTTTACCCCGATAATAAGTGGTTTCTATATATAAAATATGTACCTTATATTCAAAATATTCAAAACAAATTCTATGAATAAAAAAAGTTCATGAGAGGGAATATGGAATTACTATGACCTTATAATAGTATTTATATGTATGAATCCCTAAATAACTAACGACTAAATATTTTTAAGTTAAAACTGAGAAGATTATACATTGAATCAAAAAATAAGGAGAGAATAATATTAAAGAATGGATTTTTAGAGTGGATTAATGTGGTCTGAATCACTATAATATTTGATTCATTAAGAGACAATAAAATCATAGATGATATAATGTTAATGAGAATAGATGGTAGACCTGATCATGGACATATTTTTTTGATGTTCTTGATGCAATGTAAACATGCATAATAGTTTATACAGAATATTTATGAGGAATATCTATTTCAACATGTGTAGAAGAATCCATGTGAAAAAAGAGATATTTCTTATTTTTCATAGGAAATATTATTAGTGGCAAATTGAAAAGTGCAGTTTTCTATTGCTGCAATAGAACATGATCTTATTGGGAATATATAATAATTAGATTAGGAAGATCACTATATAACCACTTGGATTAATCTTATAGAATACATGGTTAGAGGGCCTAATCAATCAAATTAAAGAGTAGGTTCTTAGATCTAGGATGGTACCTTGTAATTATTTATTGTTCCTATATTCTATATTTCCCTCCTTTATTTATTGTGAGGTTGTGTAATAATGAAATTGTGGATTCTAACATTAGTTCTTCATAAAGTTCGGTTAGAAATAAATAATTATCAAAAGTGTTGAAATTGTTCATACCCAGATAAGTGTTATCAAATTTCCCTAGGATCTCAATGTGGAATTAGAGCTAATCTACCTTTCCATAGAAAAACTAAATAATTTTTTGAGTGTTAAAAATTTAAATATATAAAAAGCGGAGGTGTACCTAATTTTGAGGGAAATCAGTACCATAAATAGTAGAATATGATATTTCCCTACAACCTATAACATGAAATTGATATATTATATAATGTAACAATTCGATTTATATATATTACATTGGGTTCTCATATCAGTCGGGTTTATATGATAAATATGGTGATTTATGGTAATTCACAAAATTCTAATTTGATTAATGTTTAAATAATGGAATATACAATGTCTTGGGGATTCAATCCGCTAAGAAAATATGGTGAAAATTTTAAAGGTGTAATGAATTTAATTTAATATTTAGGGAATAAAATGAAGAAATTTTTCCAAATAACTAGGTAGTGGATTATTATACTACCAAAGAGAAAGTGATCACACCATAAACAACCCTCAAAAATAAATAAATGTGTGGTATCCCATCCTGGGATATGGGTGAACCCATAGAGTAGTTGGTGGTTACACTATAATGGACCTACACTCGTAACCAGGGTACATCCCCTTTACAGTATTTCCTTTATTAAAATTATACCTAAAGGAGGATGGTTAAAGAGAAATCCAATATAGTGATGAATTATAACAAAAAATTCACCCCTCCCAGTTGTAAATACTATGTGTATTATGTTTTGAAATCTCACCCTATTTATAGTGATGTTAAAATGGATGATGTAAGAGATTTTCATTAATCTATGGAAAATGTTTTCATGTTGAGAAAGAAGAGATGTAATTGAAAATAGATTAGGAAAAAGGCCTTATACTGATGTTTAAAAGGATAAAATTATGCATTCTTGAAGCATAAATTCCATAGTGATGTAAAGATATTGTATTAGAAATTTATATTGATTGGGAAAATTCCCAAAATATCCACAATTACACACATTGTGACTTTGATGAGGCCAAAACTGGTTTCAATTACTGAACATAAGATTATATTTCATAATTTTAAGTCCTTTAAATGGAGTTCCCATGGGTACTCTTTTTTAATTGAAAATATGAATAATAATTACTCGGAAATATTATGGGTGATAAACCATGTAGACATTCATGTTCTATTGTATTTTATGGGAACTAAAATTATCTCACTGACAACATATATTCATGTAAATACTCTTACCATATCATTTATATATCCCTTCACAATGTATTAAATGATAGGGGACCATCATAGGGAAATTAATCTTATTGATGACTAAATGATTTGAAATATGGACATCATAGGTTTCATTAATACTATAATCCGACCTATGGAGAATATTGGTTAAACCATCTCATTGATTTTTACTAATAAATTTAGTTTTATAATTGATCAATAAATTCCAGTGTAGGTCCCTAGTTATAGAGTTGAATTAACCATAGGGAGAATCACAATTAATGGAATTGTGAAAAGAAATATCAATATTCTCTTCTTTCAGTTTAAGGACATGAATTCTCCAACTAAATTATATATGGAAGAATTATTAAATTCATATCATATCACATTTCCTACTTTTTTTAGATATGTGTGAGAATTATGTGGAAATCCCATATTCCTATAATATTCTATAGTATTTGACAATTGACTCAAAGATGTAGGGATTTTGTTATATATTGATCAAATAATTTTTGTAATTATTCTTCAATTTAGATAATATATTCTCTGAACCAAAAATTAAATCCAATTTCGTGCTATAAATAGAGACGATATATTCCCTATTATAAGGGGATATTTAGGATACTATAAAATTTCTCAATTATTTTCTAGAAAGAAACCATTATAATATTATTTCTACTCATGATGAAATTAAACACTAGAATAATATATATGATCTTAATTCTCTCCTGGAATAAATTTATTGATATTAATTTAATGTAATGTCACTCTCTGATAGAGATGTATACTCTAGGATCTTTCATCGATTATATAGGGAGAATAAAAGAATGAAGAGGAGAACATTCAATCTAGATTAATGACAACCTCTTAACATATGAGAGTTTAATGTAAAATGATGTAGTGGATTATATTGAGATCTATTAAAAAAGAATATAAAAGAAAACACTCCTTAGGATATTTAAAAATTACATAATGTGTTAAAAAGAAACATTAAAATTAATTAACAACTACCGCTTTTAAATATGAGGATAAATATTACATATTATCATTAATCATAGAATTTTTTGTAGACCACAATAGATTTAGAAACAAATTCATCCAATTTTAATTTTCAATCATGTATGTTGTGGCCATCAATTCAGTTAGGGAAATATTCCTATGAACTTCAATGTCACATGGTATAAACTCTAAATTTATTTAACTGAATCCAATAATGGAAAATGAAATGGAGAAAATTAAAGTTTGACTACCTTCAATTTAAAACACTATCGATTTGATTATTAGTAAGATTATAACCAGCAGTAGTGGTGGGTTATCTCATGACTCATGAATGGAAATAATTTTTTTTCATGGATAGAGTATTATAAATTGAATCCATAACTCTTAAAAGGGCTTCAATATTATGATGAAAATGGTAGTAGACATGATATTTTATTATAAGAATTATATATTGAAGTCCATTAATATGATTAATATGATCTTCATCCTCATTATAATTAGAATGTATGAGTAATCAAATTATATTAGTAGGATGATGATTAATAACATGATAAGTTTAATCCCATCAGTTCATGATAATTTATCTCTAAGGGTGTTCTTGTTAACATGATGAGTCAGATAGGGAGATCATATCTCAAGAATTTACTTTTATATTTCTATATATTATATGAGATGATGAATTAACAATCCTTCCAAATTTAGACATTATAGAAATATAAGGGTAGTAATAAATTCAATCTTACATTCAGTTGTTATGGATGATGATGAAAAAGTAATATTTAAGGAACTCTCTAAGAGGACTTTTATATCTGTTAAAATTTTCATTATCCACTATTAAAATGAAGAAGGCCAATAAATATTCTAGATTATTTATTCCAATGTATTTGGTAATGTAATTATAGTCTCATAATAAATAAATATTACTAGAACTCTTGGAGTGGAGATGGAATATTTAACCTTTGTTTATCATTATATTCTTTTTTTATCAAATATAAAGAGATATAATTAGGAAATAATTATCATTAAGTTCAATAACCAAATGAATAATTTAATGGAATACCCATGTCCCAGATTGGGATGGTGTGCTTAGTAAATTTAGTGATCACTTTCAATTTTTACATTCTCGGTTTATTTATAGATCCTTACAGATATCAAAAATATCTAAAGGAGATTAATAATTTTTTTGGACTTGTTTAATCTAGTAAGGGAATCTGTTTATTTGTTGTAGGAAAAATGTACTAAACATGATCCTAAGGGAAGATTGGGTATCAAAGAAATAAATATGTTCAGTGATTCTCTTTTGATAAAATTACAAGGAATATACAGACATCAAATGAAGAGGACATAAAATTCCTTATTGAAATGTTCATCCATATGATTTGTAATTAATATCAATTGTATTTTTATAGTTCTAGTTTTCCAGATATTAATTGATCATGTATGAAGATAATTTAATAAATGAAATGAATGTCCCTAGGAATTATAGAATTTATTACTAGATTAGTAACTTTTTAGATAGGCCTCTTGATGAGACTGTGGTGGTTAACATGTAACAAATGTTTATAGATGAACTCAATTACAATTTTGGGAATATTATTGAAATGCTCCCACTACACACTATCCTAGAGATTCAATGGTACTCAATTTTATTTAAATGTGAAACCCTAATTTAGAAACATCAATAGATAAATAAATTTATGATATTTATATATGAATCAATTTTCTAATAACATGAGGTTTTACACTTGGTTGTCAAGATAACAAATTCATTTCATCAAAAATGGGAAAATTATATTCTATGGAAAATATGGAATGGTCTACCTCACCTATATGCGTAGTTGAGAAAAACAACATATAACTGGCTACTGTATTAAATATTAATTTTACGGGTGTTGAAAACATGCGTCACTTATACTTCAACAATGGGTTTTTTGACCAAACTCTAGGAAAATTTGCAGGTTCTCATTTTCATTGATCTACGCCTAGACTGCCAGGTAGTGGAACTACTGAATCATTCCATTGAATCATATCTCCACCATAATAAAAACAATTTATTATTGTATTATCCATGGTAATTTGATTCTATTAGATCTCAAAAACAAAATTTCCCTTGATAATCTAACCAAAAATTTTCACATGGGTATTTTTTGAATCCACAATGTTATTCTTACATCATCCATCATTCAAATTTGATTTATTATTATTGATGAACTTGATTTAAATACACTATTATTTTTCGGCCTTATATAAAGAGAAAAACACATGTGATGAAATATATTTTATGGATCCCTGCGATTTCCCTTTGGATAATGGTCAATAAAGATAGTGTGGCATCAGGTTAACCTTATCTCATTAGATGTGATAGTGTTTTCAACACAAATATGGATTTTTGACATTTTTATTGTCAATATTCCTAAAAAATAGATGATCTTCTAAGTACTTATTTGGGGTTATGATAATGAGAATAAATTTTTATATCTAAGCGAATGGAAGCCCCTATTGATCAAATTATAATTAACATTGGAAGTTAATGAATTCAGTAATAACTAATAATGGTTTCCTTTAAAAATTAAATATTCATGGATTGAATATAAAAAATCCTCTAAAGATATCCATTTTAATGTATCACACACATAACGGAATATGAATTATGTGGCATATGTTTGTTTAAAAAAATATTTTGAAAATGAGCCTAATGTGGTCCTTTGTGACTGCACATTATTGTTCACCCATAGTGGACAAGGATATAAGCACTGAAATCCACACCCACCTATGTAATCAATCATTGTAATGATCTTCCTTTAATTTTAAATATATTTTTTTGGACTAGGAATATTTGGTCTTTAACATTTATATTGTAATATCAGTGAAGTGAGTATATAGATTCATAAAAGTAAATTAGAGGGATATTAAAAAATATAACAATGAAAAAATTGATGTCTAAATTTCATTAGAGAATTATATGTTTAGTAATATATAAGGATATGGTGAGAAGGTGAACATATGTATATTTTTTTACTTTTTAGATTAGAAGAATAAAAAATTTGGTTGATAATAAAATTATGTCCTTATAAGATATATAATAACATTAATAAATGATTTACATAATATTCTCATAAATTATGAAATGATAATTAGCCTAATTTACGTGAATATAGTAATAGACGAGGAGTTTGGGAAATGAGAAAGGTAATAATAAATTATTGTTTATAATTTAAATCAGGTGATTCTCGTGATGAGAAATATGAGTAATACATTTACAGAATTATTTACATTCTATAAAATAATTATAAATATTGGAATAGGATAAAAAAATAAAAATAATTATTCATGTTGTAACATATATAATGTAATTGGACACTTCACTATAACATTTAAAATGAGGGTGAATTATAATTCTTAATCAGATGATGAGGGTGAGAAACAAGATATAAAATGATGTAAAATAATGGATAATTATTTTAGAATAAATATATGGAATTTGATAATCATAATGAAACTAGACAGATACTTCTTATAAATCAATTTAGAGATTTACTTAATTTTGTACCTCATGTTGAAAAGAATTTTAAAACCACTACAAGTTATAATGAGGAATGAAAATAAACTGAGATGTAATACATATTTAAGAATTATATATTAGCTTGGAATATTTATCAATGTTATATAAATGAGGAATTCAAAAATATATTACATGGATATATTTTCTCTAGTGTGAAAAATAGGGAAATTAATAAGGTAAAAGATGAAATGTCCTTTCATGATACGGTTTTTATAAAATGTAATAGAAAATAGAAAAAATATAGAATTCAAATAAACAATGATTAAATATTTTTCCATCCTAATGGGAAATAACATGACATATAAAGGAATAATAATAAAACTCGTGAGCTAAAGGTAAACAAGTTACATCACCTGACATGATTCTATTTGCTAGTAGGTTTACAAAAAGGCAATGACCCAAAACACGTGAGAAAACATGTGGAAGATGAAATATGTAACACCGTTAATTTTTTTAATTATTATTAATTTAAATATTTCTAATATATTTGAAATATTTTGTTACATAAAATGCAGAGTTTTAATAAACCATGATATATTATTAAAATATTTTTTTTACTATAATAATATAGAAATTAAATTGGGGGTAAGAATAAAATTAACTATATTATGAAATATTAAACTATCTCAATCAATAAATATATATTGATTAATTCTTAAAAAATAAACATTCTATTTTGAGCAATGTAATATTATTCATTATAAATATATTTCCTTTAAAATTATTTTTATTTGATTATGTGAGAAAATATTTAATTTAAATTTGGATACATAAAAATATTATATCACAATACAAACTACATTTTTGAAATTATCATATCATTTTTAACTAAGGGCAGTTATTTTAATTTTTATGAAATTTATGATTTTTCTCTACATAGTGAAAAATATAAATGTGTGGTGAAAACTATATTTTTGGTTTGGAAAGTAAAAAATCTCAATTTTTTAAATGGGTTAAATGATAAATAATTTTTTTTTAATATTTTATATAATCTAATTATGTATATTGGAATCTATTTTTAATTTTTAATTTTGTATATATATATATATATTGAGAAAATATAATTTTTGGGGAAACTATTTTTTATGCACGCAATGTGATTTTATCTTAATAATTTAGAATAATAAATATTGGTGGTTATTTTTAATGAAATTTATATATTATATACTCAATAACGTGTTTAGCACTGATCTTATAATTTCTGGTAATGTTATAAGAAAATATTCCAATTTATTCTTAAAATGTCTTTATCTAAAAAATGTGTTTGAAAACATCATTGAAAAATATTTTAAAATTAATTAATTATACATATAGGTAATAAATATTATTATATGGATTACATAATTGGACTCATGAGGTTTAAATTTGGTAAGTTGGATATTATTATTTTTGGTCAATATGAAAGGTAACTGTGGTAAAATTATCAAAATAGTTGATGGTAAATGAGTATATTCTGTGTGAAAACTAAGTTGTAACGAAATTTTTCTCATCCCAATTAAAATTGAAAAAAATAAAATTCTACACTTATCACATTATTCTTTAAATTTTGTTTTATTAGAATCTTATATATAAAAATTACCTATATAAAATTTAAACATTGAAATTTACAAGATGTCACACTCTCAGTTTAAATATGTATAATGTGTCCACATAGGAAGAAAATCATGTTATTAATAAATTAATGTGTGTATTTTGTGTTAAAAAAATAAAAAATAATTTAAATTTAATTATATTTTTAAAAAAATATTTAATGAAATGATATCACTATACAACACTAATAATATATTTACTGAATAAATAAAAAATAAAATAAATTATTTTAAAAATAATAAAAGTGATATAATTTGAATGTGTTAATGTATCCCAATAATTTTATATATATTATAAAAAACATTGGAGTTTTTTAAATTAAAATATATTTCCTCTTTTTTCTTGATGTTTTTAATTTTAAAATAAATGAATTGTATTAATAATGAAATTAATGATATTTTATGGGAAATAATATTTTATTAAATGATATAAAATTAAAAAATATATAATAATGTTAAAAATGAAATTTATAGTTTTTAAATATTATAAATTGTCTTTTAATAGGATTTGTTTAAATTTTATTGTAACATTGTTGACCATTAAATTGTTGAAACTCTAATATAATGATAATTGTCAAGAGTTTAAATGTACGGTTAAAAGTAAATGATAATTATATAATTGTGATCCAAAATTGTCCATTAATTTTTTATGAGAGTATTAAAACTCATAATTATATTATGAAAATATATTATATATTTGGATCTTTTTATACTTAAAATAAAATTTATATTACCTTATTATTATAATAAATTAAAAAACTGCCCCTCAATTCAATTTCAAAATGGCACCCCTCCATTATCTTCTTCATAAGGCCTTTAGAATTTTATATTGACCATATAATTATGAAATTTGTTATAAAATTATCTATTTAAATTATTGAGGTGATGGTCTTCACAAAATACAAACCATGTAGCCCTTAAAAGGATATCTAATGTAGTTACTTCAATGAATATGAAATTTCCTTATCCAGTCACATTGTTTTTAGTTATTATTTTACATATAATAAATCTATCATATTATTATTAGAAAAATAAATTAAGTATTTAATATAAAATAAACTATTATTATATTTATAGAACAACCTATATTCACAATCTTTCCATCATATGGTATGCGAAAATATCTTCCATCCATATGTACATCTTAACATTAGCATGTAACAAAATAATTTACTTCTAAACACCAATAATTATGGGTGGATATAATGAAAATATTAATGGTTAAATATTATAATTAAGATATTATTTTAAATATTATATGATAATATCAAATCTACCATTTTCAATCACCATTGTTTTAAAACGATAATGTCGATCATGAATATATGTGGACTACCTCATCTATGAAGGATGTGATCTGTTATTCATTTATTACATGGATTTTAATAAGGATGGATTTAATTAATATATGTGACATATGTGACATAATAATGAATATAAAATTTTTATTAATTATTTTCCTTTCTTTCATTCCATACTTCGAAAAATGGAGACAATGATCATGTGTATGTACAACCCACCTTGTCCATGAATGATGTAAATCATTTTTGAATTTCGAGATTTCCAAAATCACTATAAAAATTTATATAATGAATATATATTATATTTATATAATTATTAACATTATGGAGATTAATGAATCATTAGAAAAATATAATAAACAAAACTATCGAACTAGAAAACACATTAAAAATGAGAGTAGATATCACCTAAAATAGTGATTGTAATAATGATGTGTTAACAAACAGGTGATAAATGGTTATAATTAAATAAAAATTGAAATTATATATATTATTATGTATCTATAGTAATTTTATAATAAATTATTATTTATTATATTAGAGGATCCAACACATACCAAGAAAGTCAATCAAAGGGTATGGGATTTTCGTCTCACATTTATTTCAATGAGTCATATTCTATATTAAACACTTGTATCTTTTTGTGTTGTATATAAAACCCATGATGGTATTATATGATTAATATTATGAAATTTATGAGAAAATAAAATAAAGTCATTTTAATTCATTTCATGGGGATTATGATTAAAATGTATCAATATTCAAAAGGGGTTATGTTACAATGTCATTACTTATGAAGATTATTTATGATTATGTTTATCAATGGAGAAATAATACAATATATCTTACAATTACATCCTATGTTATTTATAATATCATCAACTACTAAAAATAAATGTTTTCCATTCATTTTTATCACATTATGTATTAAAAATATGAAGAATAGTATTTTAAGGAAAATCGAAATTATTTATCTCTTCAATTGAATAACATTTTTTCATCTATATGATGGTGTTTCCTATGCTTTCCACTGGGGCGTGCGCGCGCATTCCGTTCCATCCGCGGAGGAGGACGCGTGATGCTTTTGTTTCCCTGCATTCCCGCTTTCCAAAGGCGGGCAGCATTCGCTCCTTATTCAGGGACGTCTACTCCTTGATCGAAACGGGTTGATGGGATGTCGGTTCTTCCTCCTGTGGATTCCTCCTCAGAACTCGTCACCTAGTCCGAGTCTCCCTCATAGATTTAATACGTAGTTTGTGAAACTCTTCCCAGTGCCATGTTTCTATGGACGCCAGTTAATTACACTGCTTCTGTCGGGACATTCCAAAGGGTCCAGTCAGGGCAGCAAACATCGGTCAGGGGAGTAGTCATGTTGAGGCATCAGTAGCGTGTCTTGATGCTGGGGTACCTGGCATGTATGTCTATTATCCTTGGTCACAATGCTTCTCAAGGGCGTGGAAGCCCGAGGCATCCCGCATCGAATGCGGGGAATTATATGCCATAGACGCATATCTGAGGTTTTCCCCAGCTTCTCGTGTTTAACACAGGGTATGCTGCAAGTTTAACGTCCAGCGGAGATGGATCAACCCAACCAGAGCATTAGCTAGGGTAGATCGGATTGAGGGATTCTCCTGGAAGGGATGTCGATACCGGGGCCAGCCCATGGATGGCTGTGAAGAAGAGCGTACCGACATGGTCTCACCGGGATGAGATAGTCCGGGTGATAATCGGGATGGGTGATAGGTTGATGAATGAAGTGGAGGGGGAATTAAATGGGACCATCGCAGGGGGCGATGGTGAAGTTGGGATTGAACCTTGAAGAGGCTTCCTACGTATCCCTGTGGTAGGGAATCAAAGTCCGCGTAGTTTGGGATGGTGCCGATAAAGCGACGTGAAGGTGGACCTTGGCCCGATGAGCATCGTCAGCGTACCGACGTGAAAGTTGACCCGTGGGTCCACTAGTGGTGGGATTGAACCTTGGGAAGGTTTACTACGTACCATGCCTTGACATGGATCAAAGTCCTCGTAGTTCGGGGGATTGATGGAATACGATTTAACGTCATGCGGGACGATAGTGAACCCTGACGTGAATAAACGACGAGCGGTGGGTGTCGGCGAACCGACGTTGTTAGGGACCTTGGACCGATGGGAGTTGGGCTTGAATCTCGGGGAGGCTTCTTATGTACCATGCCTTGACATGAATCAAAGTCCTCGTCGTTCGGATGAAAATGTGGGCTTGGCACACCGACTAGGAGACGGTTTGGGCCAATGATTGTTGGGCTTGAACCTCGGGGAGGCTTCATACATACCATGCCTTGACACGGATCAAAGTCCTCGTAGTTTGGATTGGGGAATGTAGTTTAACGTCATGCGGGACAGGCGTGAACCAACGTGAATGAGGTCGGAACGACCGGATGGTGGGTTTGAACCTCGTAGAGGCTTCCTACGTACCATGCCTTGACATGGATCAAAGACCTTGTAGTTCAGGTGGTGCTTCGTCGGCGAACCGACGTGAAAGTGGACCTTGGTCCAATGAGTGGTGCGCTTGAACCTCTGGAAGGCTTCCTACGTGCCATGCCTTGACACAGATCAAAGACCTCGTAGTTCAAGTGGGTGTGCAGTTTAACGTCATGCGGGACAAGAGGGGCATGCAGTTTAACGTCATGCTGGACAGGGGCGAAATTCGACGTGAATGAATGACCGAGCAATGTGGCTTGAACCTCATGGAGGCTTCCTACGTACCATGCCTTGACATGGATCAAAGTCCTCGTAGTTCAAATGGGATGAGTCGCAACGACTTTCCATTGGACCGGAATGCGGTTTAACGTCATGCTAGATGTGAATGGGACCCGACGTGAATAGATGACGGGTGGGCTTGATCCTCGTGGAGGCTTCCTACGTACCATGCCTTGACATGGATCAAAGTCCTCGTAGTTCGCTGTGGGATGGGGGTCAGGGTCGGTGCTCACTCTAAGCTCACGTGATTCATGCTCGGTGTGAGAAACAAGAGGTTGCAAGGACCTGACGATCACGTCGCGAAGGATGCGTCCATGAGAAGGGAAGAGGGGCTTACGCATTAGGCAGCCCATAGTGTCGGGACTTACTCCAGGATGGAGGCCCATGGTGCGACAAAGCGCAAGAAAGATGGACCTTGGTCCAATGATGGGAGGTGCCTCATTCCCTATCACGCCCTCCACTGACCTTGGTAGTGGGGAAGTACGGAGATGCACGGGTGCAATCATCCGTACGAAATGTTAGGGGATTACGCTCTGAGGCAGCCCTTCCCCCGCGGACAAACGCCGCTCCGACAAGGAGGATCTCATTCCACGTGAGGAGGAGTTCACTCCCGTGGAGACAAGTGGGCGTAAAAAATGTTCGACCTGGGGGGACCCTTCGTGAGAGAGATGAGGTCGGGTCACAGTTTAACGTCATGTGTTGAGGACATGGTGCTTGGCAGTTTAACGTCCTGCAGCTCGGACGAGGTGGGTTCACTCTACACCCCTAGGACTTACATAACCGGTACCCTCTGGTCCTTGGGGAAGGGAAGGTACCAGTAAGGCCATGGTTAAGGGGGTTTGTGGAACGAACCATCGAGGGGTCCACGTTAGCGTGGCTATGCGAAGAATCAATAGCCTTAAGCGTTCCTATGCGAAGAAGCATTAGGCGAAGAAACGCTACGGGTGGTATTGTCCATGGGACTTTGAAATAACATCGTGCAAACCAGGAGGGTCGCACGGGAATAGGAATTGCTAAGCAAAGGAGTGTGCTTCGTGAAGTGGAGTGCCTTGGCCATAGCATGGGCATAGGTGTGAGTGGAAGGTTCTTTGTGAAGTGGAACAGTGTTCGCGGAGCACTTCCTCGCGAAGAAGAGGTGACTCGCGAAGCAGGGTCCTGCGAAGCAGTGTGCTTCGCGATGTATAGCGATCCTACCTTAGTGTAGGGATCACTAGCATGGGTTGGGTGTTTCGCGAAGCATAAACGCTCCGCGGCTGCCCGGGTTCCCTTGGGAATCCCCTTGCTTCGCGAACGCCCTTGAGCTTCGTGAAGGGAATCCCTCTCGGAAGAGGGGCTCAAAACGAGACAAAGCAGAGACGTCTCGCGAAGTAGAAGTACCTCGCGGAGCTAATGATTCCCAGGGCAAAGAGTGCTTCGCGATTCGGGAGAGGAGAAGCCGAAAGGTCGGATTGTCCGTCCTCGAGACTTAGGGGGAGTCCAGTATTTATAGGGAAGGGGCGCCGCGAAGCAGAACTCGCGCGCCGCCTTCGGTGCTTCGCGGCACGCTCGCGAACGTCAACGCCGTCCGCGGAGGGTACCGCCTCTGGAGCTTCGCGGCAGATCGCGAACGTCAATTGCGTTCGCGGAGCATTACTACCTCTGGAGCTTCGCGGAGGCTCGTGAACGTCAAATGCGTTCGCGGAGCATTACCGCCTCTTGAGCTTTGCGAGGCTGCAAGGATCGGGATTCTTCGCGTCGGTCCTTCGCAGCGGTGCTTCGCGGCGGTGCTTCGCAGCGGTGCTTTGCGAGGCAGTGTGCCAGACTTCTTTTTCGTTTCTTCCTTTCGTGCCATATTATTTTGGCGCCAACAAATGCCCCCCCACAGTCTTGGAGCCGCAGAGGGTGAAGGGTCGAAGTCTGAGGGAAAATCGCCAAAATTGTTGGTTCTTTCGCGATGCGGCTTCGCGAAGGGTGCCCGCAGTGCTAACTGGGGCCCAGATCCGGACGCGCCGTGATGCTCCGCGCAGGTGAGGCGTGCCGCGATGCTCCGGGTTCGCCGCCTATAAATAGGGTTGTCGACCTGTTTTGTCTTCACGTTCCTTCCTTGTCTTTTTGTGCTCTCAACTTCGCGAAGATCCGCATACTCCGTGATAGCACTCCGCGAATCGAGCTTCGCAGCGAACTACGGGTCTCCGACTCCGCGTCCGCGCCAAGCGAACCTCTGCTTGTCGGACTTGGCCAGACTTCGCAGCTTGGTCTCGTGACCGATCTTCACGATCCGGCTTCGCGATTCAGCTTCGCGGTTGAGCTTCACGATCCAGCTGAAAGAATTCTTTTCTGAGGGCCAGAGTTAAAATGGCCCATCAAGAGGCTGTATTGGGGGTGCTTGCAGATGCTGCTCATCGAGATGATATGGCCAACCATCCAGGCTTGGGGGAGATGATCCAGAGCCACTCAGACCACTCTTCTTTGACAGATCTGCTCTTGGAGGGTCAGAAAGATTATCCGCGGTGCAAGAAACTGCCGTTGTATGGCTTCGGGCTTAGGGATGATGTCTTTATCCCTGAGGAGAATAGGGATGAACCAGCTTGCTGGTTCAGGAGCACACCGTGCCAGCACCAATGGTTTAGGGCGACCGATGGTCATGCGCGGGAGGACATCACACCCGTTACCGCTGACTGTCTCTACAACCATGTGAACGACATTGACGGGAAGCCACTGCAGCCGGAGACTTCCCCTCCCCTCTACCGTACCATGCCGAAGGCGGATTTGCAATATTCGAAGAAGGGATGGTCCAATGAGTGGGACCTGCGCCAGGGCGGCAACTTTACTGATGACTGGGCCTGGGCCTACTGGGTAGGCGCCTCATGCGAGGCGTTTGGGGCCGAGCTAAGGAGAGTGGGGTTGTATGAGGCGGCATGGGCCTCCCAATTCCACATTTACCAACCAAATCAACTAATACTAGAGATATTGAGCAGACGGTCGTCTAGGACCAACACTTTTCACCTGCATCACGGGGAGGTGGGCATCAGCCTGTGGGATGTCCACCAGATTTTTGGGGTCCCGATACCGGGGGCCATGTATGACGAATTCCTCCCCATCGTCAGCGCATTGGGGGATACGGAGCAAATGTCACAACTGGCGTTGGCGCTGATGGCACTTGTCCCTGGAGAGGACAAGGAGGCAGTGAGGGACATCCACTTCAGGAGGTGGTTCAAATGCTTCCTGAATTTCCCATAGAATCGAGTGATCCCTCCGAGGCCTCAAACTTGTCCAAGGGTAGCCCAACGGGGCAAGGGGCACTCATATTTGTGGGTCTTGAAGGACAGCCAATGGAAGACTTGGGGTTTCAGTGTCAGCACTGAACAACAGCCGATAGTCAGGTAGTCGGCGTTCATCATGGCTCTCATATGTGGTTGGATCCTACCGGTGAGAGATACAAGCAAGGGGGTACGACCCATCTCATTTATCATGGCATCGATGTTGGCCATGGGGCAGCGGATCAACCTGGGGATCCCGATGCTCACCAAACTATACAGAATGCTGCGGCATATTAGCGAGGTAAAGAAGCTGCCAATGATATGCGGGTCCTTCCACCTCCTGTATGGGTGGATCGTAGTGCATATCAGGGGAATTTACGAGTATCCAAACCCCATTTCGCTGTCGGGATCGAACTTCCGCCCCTCCATCTTGAACGCGGCCGGGAGCTTCCCGTTCATGCTGGTCATTCCGATGGTGCTGAATAGGGTGTGGAGGGTGGATGAGTTTAACTTCCACCCCTTCCCATTGCCGACAAGGATGCTTACTGATGACGGACGGGGAACGGAAGAACATCAGGCTTACCTCCTGGCCTTCCGAGGTGGGGTTTTGGTGGCACGAATAGATCGTGAGCCGATCTGTGAACCATACACCCTGCATCGGTTTGCGAGGTAGTTCCGGTGCCTCTAGCGGTTGAACCTGCAGGTCTATTGGTAGGTGAGTCATGAGGAGCACCCGTGTGTAATGAGGCAGTTGTGGCTCATGTTTACACGGGAAGATGGAAAGATGCGGATTGTATTGCCTCCATCCACCGCCGCCTTCGGATTGGTGAAGGAGTACACCATCAGTTGGGAGGTTGCCTAGCCATGGGAGATGCTGAAGCAACCAACTATCTAGGTCGGTGACGGTGGGCCTCCTCTATCTCGAGGTCGGGGTTGGAGGGCAGCTAGGGCCACTCGCGGTAGCGGGGCTTCCATGGCGGCGAGACCCGCACCAGCCGAGGGTATGGCAGCAGCAGTGGATCCGGTGATTCCGAAAGAGCAGGGTCATCCGGAGGGGCGACCACCGAGGGGATTTCGTAGGATATCCACTCAGGCTCCGGGGAAGCGCCTACGTCACATTGACATGGAAGAGAATTTCGTCTTCCCAGAAGCTTGGGACATTTGGGATGTCAACCGGAAATTCCTCATCCCATCCGAGATATGGGCCCACCTGAATCGCCTCGGTATGGATTTACCGGGCATAGGCCCAGTTCGGGCTGGATTCATGGCGTCTCCGTCGGAGGCAGAACAGTACCTGAAAGAGCTGGAGGATTACATCCACTCTAGTGGTGTCCCTCGCCCAATGACAGACCGGGTGAGGGTACTGTTGAATCAGACGGTCCCCACATAGTTATCGGCTGCTGATCTGAGAGAGCGCTTCCCCTTGCCAGAGGAATCAGAGGACTCATCTCGGGAAGACGAGGCTGGAGGAGGGAGCCCGCTGGAGGAAGGAAAGGTCGGAGACCGAGGCTCAGAATCCGACGATTTTGCGGAGGCTCTCGAGGTAGCATTCTGAACTTCTCTCCTTACGATCTGTTCTTGGGTCCCTATGGACTTCTCACCAATGTTTGATCCATGCAGTAGGAACTTGTTCGTAGGCCTCATTCTCGCTCCTTAGTGGGTGATGATGCGGGACCGTCAGGACCTGCGCCTATGGCTGCGTCCAGTTTCGTGTCTGGTGGAACCAGAGTGCCCGAGGTGGCTCCTCTGGAATCTCCAGACCTTCCTACAGTATACGGAGGGCCTCGCATCGAGGTCCCATTAATACCGGCTCAAGAGCAGCACCAGGAGGTCGATCTCTGTAAGTCTCCTCTACCGGTCTCCTTGTTGTCACATGTTGACCATGCCAAATAACGTTTGTCCCTCTCTGTCGTACAGTTCTTCGACTGGCGTGGGCCGCTGTGGCAAGACTGGTAGGGATGTCTGGTGGTGTCCCTCCTAGGGGCATGCCGGTAATGGTGGCGATAGTACCCCCATCTCCTCAATCTACGACGCACATCATCACTGGCGGGACCACCAGCAGGGCCGTACCCGAAATCATTGAGGTGGACTCTGAGGAAGAGGATCAACCGGTCGGTCCCAGTTCTGTCGCGCCTGCTTCGGCGCCAGGTGTCGCACTGGATTCAACACCGGATGTTGATCATGCCGAGGATTTCCTGCGGGCGTATCCCACGTACGAGCCTGCCAATCGCGTAGACTGGGACTAAACGACCTCCAACGAGGAAGCCAGCAGCATAGTCCGCCTCCAGTCGTGGAAGTTGATCACGCGCTTTATCAAGGACACTCCCCAAGCACAATGGCTGGCCAAAATGGATAGGCTTCGCTCGCGGTTGTGCGAACTGTGCGCTGGGGGAGTGGATGCCCAACGTCCTTACGAACTCATCTGAGATCTTATGGCTGAGAAGATCTGGGAGCATGACTGTGGGCTCAGTGTGGGCTGGTAGCGGAGGAAAGCGACCAGCATTAAGAAGCTCCAGGAGGCTGAAGGCGAGGTTCAACAGATGCAGACCTAGGCAGACGAGCTTTCAGCCTCTCTTGATGCACAAACTGAGCTGGTCTCACGGTTGAAGGCCCAGCAGGCAGAGGCAGAAGAGCATATGAGGCAGACCTCTGGAGAGATGGCTGTCGTTCAAGCTGGCATGGAGAGGGCCAAATCCAGGACTGATGAACTGCGCCCCGCCACTGCTGAGGAGGACTGGGAGCTGATTCAGCGGCAACAAGCCTTGGATGCCACAAGTCAACGGGTGGTGGAGCTGCAACGCTCTTTTGACGGGGTTAACCCATCCATGGGGGAAGTTAACCCCAGAGTATTGTAACAAACCCATAAACCTTTCATTGGTACTTTCATTCTTCAAAATTTTTTCTTTGTTTTGAATGCCGTAGCACGCACGATTTCCACTGTTGAATTTCCTTGTTACATTCCTACAATGTTTGCGGGACGTTCGGCGACAATTCCCCAAGCCCACGTGGGTTGAGCCCGATGTCCTGAATTTGGATTACCAGTCCGGACTTCTGAAAGGCTGGAGAGGCTTGATGGGGGAGGGAACTTTCAGGATGACCGAATTACCGTTCCCTCAGCGTGCTCTTATGCACGAACGGGGCAACGCCAGGGGCGCTGAAATCGGTCCAGACAGATGAAAATGGGAAGCATGAATTACGATACCCAAGATTCGGAACGCTGTGGGGATGGCGTGACAATAAGGGACAACTGTTAACCTTGGAGGAGAAGCGGTACCCTTACTGCGTTAGACCGTAATGGGGACAACAAATGAGGGTCGACCGCTGACCATGTTCGAAACACGGGATCATGTCACAAATGTTGTTGATCAATCCTTTGGGATGTGGGCCCAGGATAGTTGGCGGACCAAGGGTCATAAATCCATACTGTTAGGGGGTCCTTCCAGATATGACCTGTCTTCCGGAACGTTGGCCCAGGACGGTAGGTGAGCCGATGCGGCATGAGACCAGGCCGTTAGGGGGTCCCGTGAGACACGAAAGGGGACGAGGGTCCGAATAAGGGGCACGCAAAGCATGGAATATGGAGTGATGGTCTGTCCGAACAGAATCCAACACTTAGGTAGTTACACCACCGTGGTGGGAGTACGCCAGATGGGCGCATCGGTTTGATCATGGATCATTCCTTCATTCAGACAGGGCCTCTCTGGCGATGGGATCTGTCACTTCCCAGTGGGATCTTGGGGCATCCTGAACTTGTTCAGGGTAGAACCGCAGTTTAATGTCTTGAGTTGAGGACACATAGACTCCTGTAGTTTAACGTCATATGATAGGATGTGGAATAAAAGAGAAGGAAGTATGTGGCGCGGTAGATATAAAACCGAAGTGAATGTGTACTTGGGGTCCAAATCACACCACATACCCCCGGAGGAAACTCTTCAGGTCGAGGGACCAAGAGTGAGGATTGGGCTGGGCACGAAGCAAAGTTGTCGGGAATTCCTACATACCCCATGAGGATGGGAATCAAGCCATACATAGTTGTGAAAGCGCATTTTAACGTCATGAAGGAAGATGAGTAGCCCGACTGTGTTGGTACACATCCTGCCAAAACTACTAAGCCCACGTGAGTCGTGCTCGGTGTGGGAAATAAGCAGTAGTGGTGGGAATTTCCCGACACAGAGAGGGGAAGGTTAGGGAAAAGGGACGCTCGGTGAATACTGGCCCAGTGACACTAACACGATCTTGTGGCGCACCTAGATGCGCGAAGAGAAAGAGCCGAGTATGATGGAATTCCACTTGAACATGGGGAAGTGGAAATGCGTGAATCATGGTGCTCGAGATTCAGATCACGATGATGGTGGCGTGACGATGGAGGATAACTGCTGACCATGTTCGCAACACAGCATCCTGTCGTGTTAGCCTATAATGGGGACAGACAAATGATGGTTGACCATTGACCATGTTCGAAACACGGAACCATGTCACAAATGTTGTCAAGTATCCGTAGGGATGTTGGCCCGAAAAGATTGGAGGGCCCTTAGGTCCAGCATTCATGGAGATCCCTTAAGCCTAGTATCCATGTCGTCCGAGGGTCATTTTGGATGTGGAAGAGGATGAGGATCCAATTAGCGAGCTCATGAAGCTTGGTCATGGGACGAGGGGAATGTCCCTGTGAAAATCCCACACTTCGGGCTCTTTGTCAAAACACATCTGTATACGGCAACAAAACGTATTGGAGAGAGGGAGCAGATTCCTTTCCCTTGGGGGGATCTTAGTTTAGGGTGGTAGAATTCGGACCATGGGTGAGAGGAAACATAAGAGGCACATGGTGGAGTAACTCAAACACCTGGCCTGAATGGGAATAAGAGGTGTGTACGGCGCGGTGAACAACCCGACGTGAATGAGGGAACAACCCCATATCACACCGCGCAACCTCCTTGGGAGAGGTTTTTGGTCAAGGGACCGAAAGCAAAAGTTAGGCTGGGCCCGCGGGGAAGTGCCCGGGCGCTCCTACGTATCTAATGAGGATGAGAATCAAGACATACATAGTTCTAAATGGACCTTAGACCATAAATGGGTAAATGGATCAGGGGACGCATGGCGTCAAGACCTGACGTGAAGGAGGACCTAAGCCCTACTTACCATGCTTTCTCTGGGGAAATGTTCGAGTCGACGGACCGAAAACAAAGGTTAGGCTGGGCCCGCAGGGAAGTGCCCGGGCGCTCCTACGTATCTCATAAGGATGAGAATCAAGCCATACGTAGTTCTGGAGGGTGACATGGTAAGATACCAGTGCCAGGGGAAAAGGGGAGTGCGAGCATGGCCCTTTCACTAAAAGAAGCGGAATTTGATGTATCTTGTTTGTTCTTTTAGGTGAATGGTTTTTTTCTGTGAAGCGAAAGGCCTAGAATAGTATGTTGCGATGTCTCCACAAGGATCAAGCCGTGATGGGTGTTGACAAATGGCATGGCACGTGGCCAATACCCAACGTGATGTCCTCTACAACGGGGTTACCACAATGAAGTTCCATTTTTCGTCGTTCGGCCAGGACGATAATGTCACAGTTTAGGGTCGTATGATAGGACCAAGCATGCATTTTATCGTCATGTTGTGCAGACGTAGCAGAGAGGATGCTAGGAGGGAAATGTGCACAGTGTTATAAAACAAAATTGATAGAGACATGATCCCACATCAAATTGTATGCCATTCGGAGAGGGAAACCTTAGGCCGAGGGGCCTATATCGATGTAAGAGGTGAAACCGGGGGAGAGACTGGCTCTCTAAATGGGTTTTACCCGAAGACAGGGTGTCCAGGCGGTCCTACGTATCCCATGAGGATGGGAATCAAGCCACGCGTAGTTCTGAATGGATCTTAGTTTATGGTCTTAGAGCTCGCACCATGGGAGCCCCGAAGGACGCCATATTGCAGCTTTATCCCCCTGACATGCAAAGGTGCACTGAGGGATAACGCCAAAAGTGTCGAGATTCCACCTGGACATGATGGGGTGGAAAATGATGTGAATCATGCAACCAACATTCAAGGACTGAAGGGGCTGGTGTGACGACAGAGGATTACTGCTGACCATGTTCGCAACACAGCATCCGGTCGTGTTAGCCTGAAATGGGGACAAACAAATGAGCATCGACCACTGACCATATTCACAACGCAGGATTTTATCGATTTGTTGTCCAAAACCCTCGGGGGCGTTGGCCCATAATGGTAGGAGAGCCCTTGGGCATTGTATCCAGGCCGTTCTCGGGGGTCCCTCTGGGTGTGAAAGGTGATGGAAGCCCGAATGGAGGGGAACACGAAGCTTGAAAAGTGGAAGGAACTTGATCAAGTTGAATCTGACACTCTTGGTCCTAGACCAGAGTACACTTAATACATGGGTGAACCACTGCAAGGAGTCAAGGGACTCAACTTTGAGGGTGATTGAGAGATGGAAGATTCCCCGGGGAAGGGGGCACGGTGCCCAAAACCTTGTATCATACCTACATATCCCCCTCCTGGAGAGGGATAGACCAAGTGGCCTAGGTGACCGGGAGATCAGGAGGTCGCTAAGAGGTGGGGCTGGACCTGAATCTTAGACATTCAGGTGGTCCTATGTATCCCATGAGGATGGGAATCAAGCCACACGTAGTTCTGAAGGGTGCCTTTTAATGTCACACGGGACAAGGAATAGGAGGGATAACTCTCAGAATGGGGTGTGCGTGGTGCAGCTATGGCAGGCCCGACGTGAATAGGGACGTAGTCCTACACTACGCCACGCAGTCCCGTGGTCGGGGTCCCGATGGCAGGACCCGAGAGGCGAATTAGCTAAACTCAAGCTGGACCCAAGGACAAGGGGTCTGGGCATTCCTACGTATCCTATCAAGATAGGAATCAAGCTAAATGTAGTTCCATATGAGAATCTTAGTTTATGGTCTTAGATCTCGGACCTTGGATGGTGACAACTCCCGAGTAAGCACAGATGTCAACCTGATTCCTAAGCCCACGTGAGATAAACTCGGTGTGGGAAACAAGGGAGGAAGATCCTTATAGAAATACTTGGGGCGTCCATCAAAGGGGAGTCGGCAGAGAGTTTCGAAGGACACCTTTGATGCAGCTTGTTCTCCCAACGCGCAGACGTGCACGGAGGAAAAGTACTAAGTGTTCTGAGACTCTACATGGACATGATGAAGTGATGAAGGGTGTGAATCGTGTACCCACCATTTGGGCTTAACGGGTTGGCGTGGCGATAGAGGAAAACTGTTAACCATGGTGGAAACACAACGTCCATATCGCGTTAGCTTGAGGTGGGAACAACAAACGAGCATCGACCGCTGAACATATTCGCAACGCGGGATTTTATCGATATGTTGTCCGAAACCCTCGGGGCGTTGGCCCGTAACGGTAGGAGAGCCCTTGGGCATTGTATCCAGGCCATTCTTGGGGGGGGGGGGGGGGTCCCTTCGGGTGTGAAAGATGATGAAAGCCCTGATGCAGGGATACGCAAAGCCTGGAAAGCGGGTGCGGACGTGTCCGAGTAAAGCTTGGCGTTCCAGGTAATAAACCAGAGTAATCTTAAGCACATTGGTGAACCGCCGAAAAAGGGATTGACGAAACAGCTCAGTAGGGGGGGGGGGACATGGCATGGTCATTACGAGGACCGTCGTGCATGAGGAAATAATCCCACACCACACCATAATATCCTCCCATGGAGGAAGGATAGGCCAAGGGGCCAGGATGGGATGAGGATTCCCGAGAGATGGGGCTGGACCCGAATCTTGGACATTCAGGTGGTCCTACGTATCCCATGAGGATGGGAATCAAGCCACACGTAGTTCTCTAGATGTAGTTTAACGTCATACTGGATGAGAAGGGGAGCAATATACCCCAAAACAAGGGAGGTGTGCGGTATGGTGAAGAAGCCGACGTGAATAAGGACGTAGTCCCACACCACACCGTACACTCCTATAAGAGAGGACCTGGGTCATGGCCCGAAAAGGCCAAGGGTCCTGATGGTTAGGAATTGGTCAGGAAGGCCTGACCTACTTATAGTTTAACGTCTTGCAATGAGGACGAGGTTCGGGGACCCGAGGAGGCCAAGGTGCTTGAGGCTGGGCCTCGTAAGGGGAGGCGTACGGCATGGTACATGATCCTGACGTGAATGAGGACATAGTCCCACATCACACCGTACACCCTGGGTAAGAGGGGACCTGGGCCGTGGCCCGGAAAGGCCAAGGGGCCTAAGGTCAGGCATCAGTCAGGAAGGCCTGACTGGTTTGCAGTTTAACGTCTTACATGAGGACGAGGGTCGGGGGACCCGAGAAGGCCAAGGGGCCTGAGGCTGGGCCTCGTAAAGGGAGGGCGTACGGCATGGTACATGATCCCGATGTGATTGAGGACATAGTCCCACATCACACCGTACACCCCTATAAGGAATCGGGGTCGTGGGCCCGATCGCTAGAACCACCTGGGGGATGTTTCTCACCTCGGGGTGGGGCAGAATGAATCACTGCACTCGATGTCTGGGACATCTCGGGGTGGACCTGAAGATCCAGGACACTGTTGACAATGTTCGAAAAACAGCGTTCCTATGGTGACCCGTATGGGAGCAAAAAATGAGTGTCAACCGCTGACCAAATTCGCAACGCGGGACTTGTATCAGCTTGTTGCTTGAAAACCCTCGGGGGGCGTTGGCTCGTATCGGTAGGAGAGCCCTTGGGAATTGTATCCAGGCCGTTCATGGGGGGTCCCTCTGGGTGTGAAAAAAGATGGGATCCCAGGCAAGGAGTGGGTGAAGTATAGTTGTATCCATCCACAAAAGGGTAAAACACCTCCAGGGGGGATGTGCAGCCGGGTCGAGGCTTGCTCGATGTGAGTTGGGGCAAAAGTGTGCACCCTACCATGTCTTGACCCAAGGGGAAGATTTTGGCTATTGGGCTGGGCCAATGGACGAAATGTCCGGGCATTCCTACGTATCTCATGAGGATGATAATCAAGCCATACGTAGTTCTTGAAGGCCATGCATTTTAGCGTCATGCGGTGAGGACGTGGGAGGATAGAAGAACGGGAGTGGGCACATGGTGCGACCCTTACAATCCTTGTGCGAGCAGGGCCAAGAAAGCCTACTCCCTGCTACACAAAGATCCTCCAAGGAAACTATTCCCAGGGGGAATAGTGGAAGAGAAAAGCTTGGGGCTGGGATGAAGATGAGGCGTCCGAGCGTCCTACATATCCCATGAAGATGGGAATCAAGCCACACGTAGTTCATAAGATGATGTTTAACGTCATGCGGGACGAGAAGGATCTCATTTGGGGATGTGTACGATGCGGCAAGTAATCCTGCGTGAATGAGGACATAGTCCTACACCACACCGTACGATCCCATAAGAGGGTAATTCGGGAAAAAAGCAAGGGCCTGGGGCCGGACCGCGGTCAGGAAGACCTGGCTGGCTTGTAGTTTCACGTCCCGCGGTGAAGACGAGGTCGGGGGCCCGAGGAGGACAAGGGGCTTGAGGCTGAGCCTCGGTCAGGAAGGCCTGACTAGCTTGCAGTTTAACGTCTTTCAGTAAGGACGGGGATGAAGTTTAGGGCCATGCGGGGACCATCTCGCAGTTTAGGGTCGTGCTGGACCTTACAGTTTAGAGTCATGTTGGACCATAATGTGTGGTTTAAGGTCATGCGGGACCATTTCACAGTTTATTGTCTTGCAGGACGAAGATGCAGTTCAAGGTCGTGCAGGACCTTAATTTAGTTTAGGGTCGTGCGGGACCCTTTTTGCCCTAGTCAAAGTATCGTTTGAGGAATTTGGAATTGGTGGGAGGGGTTATACGCTATCCATCTGTGGTCACCAAGGAGTATGCTCCATTGGGGTAAACCTTATGGATGATATAGGGACCTTCCCATTTGGGTTCTAAATTGGGCGGTTTCCTATAGGGAATCATTGGCGCTCGTAGGGCCAGGTACCAGGTCGCCCTGTAGGAAAGAGCGGGAGGCGAACCTTCTTGTCAAAGGCCCTTGCTATCTTATCCTGATTGCCTTTCCAGATTGTGTAGGTCACAAAGCCGGTTCTCGTCCAGTGCTTCTAGTTCAGCTAGACAGATCTCGGCTACCTCATCTGATGTCTGGTGATCATAAACTGCAGTGTTGTAGTGATGAAAGCTGGATCTCAATGGGTAGGGATGGCCTCGGCTCCATACACCAGGGAATATAGCTCACCTGGGTAGAGTTGCGAGTCGTCATCCGGTAAGCCCAGTGGGCGTTGGGGAGCTTGTCCGGCAACTTTTCTTGTTCTGACCGACCATATTCTTGCAGAATGTTAGAGAGGGTCTTGTTGAACACCTCGATCTGTCCATTCGCTTGCGCGTGGTAGCGGGAGGTATGGTTTCGACCGGATTGTTGTACTTGGCGTACAATTTCTTCAATTCAGCTGCTCGGAAGTTGGTGTTTTTATCGGTGAGGATGGCGTGACGGACTCCAAACCAGTGGATGATATCGGAGATCACAAAGTCAACGATGGAATGGGCCTTGACCTCTTTGAGCGGAACTGCTTCTGCCCACTTGGAGAAGAAATCTGTAGCTGTCAGGATGAACCTACACTGGCGGGTTGTTGCCGGTGGATACGGTCCCACTACATCAATCCCCCATACTGCAAACAGCCAAGAGTACTTGGTGGGGGTGGAGGGGCTCTGGCGGCTGATGCAAGAAGTTGGCGTGTACTTGGAACGCGTGGCATCTCTTGGCATATCCAATACAATCGTGGATCATAGAGGGCCAAAAGTACCATAACCTCCAGATTTGATGGGACAGCTTCGGACCAGCTTGATGGCCGCCACAGGAACCGGGCGTGAACGTCCTTGCATAACTTGAGGTATCTCCCCTCCTTGGAGGAAACGGAGAAGGACACCATCGAAACTCCGCTTATAAAGGATCTGTTCAAGACTGGGGCCGCTCTGGAGGGTAAATTGCAGCGCGCGGCACATCGGATTCGCTCGCGCTCAGCCTGGTCGTCTGGGAGGCGACCATTTTGGAGATACTCGACAAAAGGTGCTCTCCAGTCGGGGGTGGTTTCAACCACTGCGTCTGACGAACCCGGGACCCCTGACGTGGAGGGTCTGGCGGGTGAGAATGGACTTACCCGCGGGCCATCATTGTCCTCTTCGGTGATAGAAGCAATGACTCTCCGGTGGGCCACATGTATGATTAAATCATCTTGCTCGGGTTCTACGAGCGACACGGCTAAGCCAGCCAAGGCGTCTGCTTGGCTGTTCTGTGACCGTGGGACATTGGTAACCTATGGTCAAGGGGAGAACTGGGCCATTAGGTGGAGGGTGTACTCCAGCAACGGTGCGAGCTACGTCTTCCTGACGACGTAGTCGCCATTAGACTGTTTGATTACCAGCTTAGAATCTCCCTTCCCATGTAGATAGGGCCACATGGATATCAAGGGCCCATTTGAGGCCGGTGATGAGAGCTTTGGTACTCTGCCTCGTTGTTCGTACAGCCTTCTGACAACAGGAATGAGTATAGCAGGACGGCTTGCGTCGGGGTAATGAAGACAATACCCAGGCCCACTCTCTTGAGCTTGGGATCATTGAGCCTCCTATCGGTGGGGCTCTGGGAGGCGCCGTCGAAATGCATTTTCCAATACGGGACAACCATGATCGACTGAGAGGATCGTCTCATCATGGAAATCCAGGTCCAGGGATTGATCTGCGGAGGTTGGATGAGCAGCTAAAAAGTTTGCCAACGCCTGTCCCTTAATGGCCTTCTAAGGTACAAACCTAATGTCAACAACTAGAGAATCGCTGCCCACCGCGCTAGTCGGCCAGTCAGTATAGGGCGGTTCAGGATGTACTTCAGTGGGTCTACCCGGGAGACCAATTGCAACCTCGTGGTTGTTGCAGGTAATGTCGCTACTTCTGCACGGCGAAGACGAGCGCAAGGAAGCTCTTTTCGATAGGGGAGTATCTGATCTCCGTATCGAGAAACATGCAGCTGAGATAATAGAGACTATTCTCAGTACCCTCGTTATTCTTCTGGGCAAGCAGTGCACCGAGGGATCTCTCCAGGGCGGTCACGTAAAGGACCAGCGGCTTTCCAAAGATGGGTGGCATCAAGACCGGAGGTT